>ML675612.1:15035080-15291202 GCA_007922155.1 Mesoclemmys tuberculata | reverse complement strand
TGCAGGAAGTGAAACCGGATATTATAGGGATAACAGAAACCTGGTGAAATAGTACTCATGACTGGAGTACGGGTATTGAAGGCTATGTGATGTTTAGAAAAGACAGGAAGAAAGGCAAAGGTGGTGGAGTAGCTTTGTACGTCAATGATGAGGTGAACTGTAATGAAATAAGAAGTGATGGAATGGATAGGACGGAATCTGTCTGGGTAAAAATCACACTGGGTAAAAAAGCTACTAGAGCTTCCCCTGAGATAGTGCTTGGGGTGTGCTACAGACCGCCGGGGTCTGATTTGGATATGGATAGAGACCTCTTTAATGTTTTTAACGAAGTAAACACTAAGGGGCAATGTGTGATTATGGGAGATTTCAACTTCCCGGATATAGACTGGAGGACGAGTGCTTGCAAGAATAATAGGGGTCAGATTTTTCTGGATGTGATAGCGGATGGATTTCTTCATCAAGTAGTTGAAGTACCTACGAGAGGGGATGCCATCTTAGATTTGGTTTTGGTGAGTAGTGAGGACCTTGTAGAAGAAATGGTGGTAGGGGACAACCTTGGTTCGAGTGATCATGAGCTGATTCAATTCAAATTAGATGGAAGGATAAACAAACATAGATCTGGGATTAGGGTTTTCGACTTCTCAAGGGCTAATTTCAAAGAGTTAAGGAAATTAGTTGGGGAAGTGGATTGGACGGAGGAACTTGTGGGTTTAAATGTGGAGGAGGCCTGGAATTACTTTAAGTCGCAGCTGCAGAAACTGTCGGAAGCCTGCATCCCAAGAAAGAGGAAAAAAACTATGGGTGGGAGTAATAGGCCAAGATGGATGAGCAAGCAACTCAGAGAGGGGATTAGGAAAAAGCAGAAAGCTTACAGGGAGTGGAAAAAAGGCGGGATTAGTAAGGGAAGCTACCTTAGTGAGGTCAGAACGTGTAGGGATAAAGTGAGGAAGGCTAAAAGCCGCGTAGAACTGGACCTTGCAAAGGGAATCAAAATCAATAGTAAAAGGTTCTACAGCCACACAAATAAGAAGAAAACAAAGAAAGAAGAAGTGGGGCCGCTATACGCTGAGGATCGAACGGAGGTTAAGGATAACCTAGGCATGGCCCAATATCTAAATAAGTACTTTGCCTCGGTCTTTAATAAGACTAGTGAGGAATTTAGGGATGATGGAGGGATGACTAACGGGAATCTGGATGTGGTGGTGGATATTACCATATCTGAGGTAGAGGCCAAACTTGCACAGCTTAATGGGACAAAATCGGAGGGACCGGACAATCTCCACCCGAGGATATTAAAGGAACTGGCGCGTGAAATTGCGAGCCCGTTAGCGAGAATTTTTAAGCAATCGGTAAACTCGGGGGTTGTGCCGTACGACTGGAAAATTGCTAACGTAGTTCCTATCTTTAAGAAAGGGAATAAAAGTGATCCGGGTAATTATAGGCCTGTTAGCTTGACGTCTGTCGTGTGTAAGGTCTTGGAAAAAATTTTAAGGGAGAAAGTAGTTAAGGACATTGAGGTCAATGGTAATTGGGACAAATTGCAACATGGATTTACTAAAGGTAGATCGTGCCAAACCAACCTGATCTCCTTCTTTGAGAAGGTGACGGATTACTTAGACAGAGGCAATGCGGTAGATCTAATTTACCTCGATTTCAGTAAGGCGTTTGACACGGTTCCGCATGGGGAACTGTTAGTTAAATTGGAAAAGATGGGGATGAATGTGAAAGTTGTAAGGTGGATAAGGAACTGGTTAAAGGGGAGATTACAGCGGGTCGTGCTGAAAGGTGAACTGCCAGGCTGGAAGGAGGTTACTAGCGGAGTCCCTCAAGGATCGGTTTTTGGACCGACCTTATTTAACCTTTTTATAACTGACCTTGGCCCAAAGAGCGGGAATGTGTTAATAAAATTTGCAGATGACACGAAGCTGGGGGGTATTGCTAACACGGAGAAGGACCGGGATACTATTCAGGAAGATCTGGACCACCTTGTACACTGGAGTAATAGTAATAGGATGAAATATAATAGTGAAAAGTGCAAGGTCATGCACTTAGGGATTAATAATAAGAATTTTAGATATACGTTGGGGACGCATCAGTTGGAAACGTCGGAGGAGGAGAAGGACCTTGGGGTATTGGTTGATAGCAGGATGACTATGAGCCGCCAATGTGATATGGCTGTTAAAAAAGCAAATGCAGTTTTAGGATGCATTAGGCGAGGTATTTCCAGCAAGGAAAAGGAGGTGTTAGTGCCGTTATATACGGCACTGGTGAGACCCCACCTGGAATATTGTGTGCAGTTCTGGTGTCCCATGTTTAAGAAGGATGAATTCAAACTGGAACAGGTTCAGAGACGGGCTACTAGGATGATTCAAGGAATGGAAAATCTGCCTTATGAAAGGAGACTCAAAGAGCTTGGCTTGTTTAGCCTGGCCAAAAGAAGGCTCCGGGGGGATATGCTTGCTCTATATAAATATATCAGGGGGATTAACGTTAGGGAGGGAGAGGAATTGTTTAAGTTTAAGTATTAGTACTAATATAGGCACGAGGACGAATGGGTACAAACTGGATATTAGGAAATTTAGACTTGAAATTAGACGAAGATTTCTAACCATTAGGGGAGTGAAGTTCTGGAACAGCCTTCCGAGGGAAGTAGTGGGGGCAAATGACTTATCTGGCTTTAAGACTAAGCTTGATAAGTATATGGAGGGGATGTTATGATGGGATAGTTTAATTTGAGCAATTGATTTGGATTATCGGCAGATAAGTCTGCTTAATGGTCTGTGGGAATGTTGGATGGGATGGGAACTGAGTTACTGCAGAGAATTCCTTTTTGGGTGCTGGCTGGTGAGTCTTGCCCACATGCTCGGGGTTTAGCTGATCACCATATTTGGGGTCGGGAAGGAATTTTCCTCCGGGGCGGATTGGCAGAGGCCCCGGAGGTTTTTCGCCTTCCTCCGCAGCGTGGGGCATGGGTCGCTTGCTGATGGATTCCCTGCAGCTTGAGGTCTTCAAATCTCACTTTTGAGGATTTCAATAACTCAGTCATGGGTTCGGGGTTGTTATATATGTGTATGGGTAGGGTTTTGTGGCCTGCCTTGTGCAGGAGGTCAGACTAGATGATCATATTGGTCCCTTCTGACCTATGAGTCTATGAGTCTATGAGAAGAGCTCCAATGACAGACACCATTAAATAATTCTGGAATGGAAACCTGCAAGCTCCTATTTGATTGACCAAAGAATGGACTGGAAAGGACATCCCAAGCATTAGGCTCTCAGCTGGATTGCCCCAGGGGCCCAAACAAGAACCGCTGTTGCTCTTTTTGAACTCTTAACAGTTTATGCTTCTGCATCTAGATTTGAAAACTGATCCCTTTCCTGCCATCCCTCGGAAAATACGCTTTCATGCAGCCACCTCAGTTAGTCATTACTGAGACTTACCAGAGCTAGTGACTGCAAGGCCTAGTTGCTAAAGCACCTGCAGTTCTTGCCTCCCACTCCCACTACACCTGGCATGATACTTGTACCTTAGGGATTTCATGTACACCAGCACTGAGCAGACCCAATAATTACAACTGCTTAGTTCATGTCAGAAGAAAGGAAGCTTCTGAGTGGTGGATAATCCTATGTACCTTGAGCCATATTAGACAATCTGAGTTATAGCTAGGGAAACTTTCTACGTCTTAATTTGTGTCCAGCTGCCTTCACTTACCCCTGAATTTGTTACCACAAACGCTTATCTTTTCTCTACTCTGCAAGAGCACTACAAAAGGGAAACACAATAATTAAGTTTCAGAGAGGAGGTATCACCATGGGGAAAATGGAAGGACCAGAGAGTAGGATTTAATTGTTTTATTAGACAAGAAGATTTAGTTTTGTGTCTCAAGTCAAGAAGAATTAATATGGATTTTGAGATGGTATCTGACAAGATTTAAGGAGTCATTTAGGTATTGACTTGTGAGACATATCCATATCCATTGTGGCTGATTAAAACTAGTAGAGTGTGATTGAGTCTGTTATTGACAAACCGAATTGATAGTTGCTTTTCAAAAGACAAGCTGCCAAGCACACTAAAACAATTGGTGATTAGGCCCTTGCTTAAGAAACCATCTTTCGACATTAACAACTTTGTTAATTATCATCCTGCTACAGATCTCCACATTTTACAGTATGTCAGAGCACACTACAGAACTTTTAGTGCATCGTGGTAGGGACCATATGACCAGTTAGAGTGCAGCAAGCCAGCATGCTGTAGATTCACACCCTGGCTTGCCACTCACTACGTTTCCATGTGGACATGCCCCTGAGATTCAGACTTGTTTGATACCTCAGTCTATGGTGCTAGTCATGCCTCCATACAGCTGAACTTACATCAGCTTTTCCCCCCACTTAAATACGAGTCTTCATTGATAACAACTGATGGTCAAGGGTAAGTGTGTTAAACATATTAAAATAATTTGCTCCGTAGTCTCTTCTGGCCAGCAAGAAATATTACAGCATCTAAGCCAAGATAAGAAATGTAATATAAGGAAAATAAAGGAATAAAACAAATCTAAGCTAACGTTTTCAGTATCCTTTTCCTCTTAGTCGGGAAGTGCAATACTGTATTTCTGTCCATGTAGTGCAGTGCAAGTCAGATCTGTTTCTATGATTCTAAGGTGGCACACTCAAGCAGTGAGTAAGCACTGAGTATTCACAAAGCGACTTAAGATATCTGGATAAAATGTAAAGAACGATGGCTACAATAATTAAATGTGTGTCCTGGAATATAAAGGGTTTTAATAACCCTACTGAGAGGAAAAAATACATACTCAATGCTTAAAAAAAGAGAATGTGGACATTGCCGTACTCCAGGAGACACATCTAACAGAAGTAGAAGCTTTTTAAACTTAATAGAGATTGGATAGATCTCTCAGTTTCTAGCTGCTTTAATTCTAAAGCCAGGGGTTTTGCTATACTAATACCTAAAAAGTTGAATGTTAGTATAGTGAGCACAAGTTTTCACAGTGCGAACAGTTTTAGTGTCCTCAAGGCTGAAATTGGCAATTCTATAATCATCTTTGCCAATCTTTATGAGCCAAGCTAGAGAGATCCCAAATCTTTTTCATGAGTATAAGCGACATGGGCCATTATACTTTTATGATAGCTGGAGACCTTTATGAAACTCTAGACCCAATCTTTTGATAAATCTTCTCCATCTCCATACAAAAACTCTAATATAAGTGAGGTAATTCATACATGTTGAATTTAGATGTGTGAAGATTGGGTAATCCTATGGCCAGCGACTATCATTTTTTTCCTGCCACTCATTCAGCGTATGACCATATCTTAAGTCACAAGACTTGATCAATTCTGTCACTGATTGTGGCATTGGTACTATCATAATATCTGACCATGCTCCTATACTTTGTACTTATGTATTTTAGGTCCAAGATATGCCCCTCCAAGTAACATGTGGAGACCCTGTGCTGTTTCTACATCATTTGTTAACTCTAGCCAGCAGGAGTTGTTATAAAAAAAAAAAAAAAAAGCCCCCACTGCTTTTTCAACTGCCATACTTCGGGAAGCCTTTAAAGACTTTATAAGAGGCCATATCCTCTCTTATGCCACCTTTAAAAAGAAACAAAGAGAATAAAGTTGATACCCTTGCAAAGGAAATTAAGACCTTGGATGTAGACTGCATCTTCCCTAGAGAAAATCAGAACTTTCCTCAATCTAAGATTAAATTAGCAGCTTCTGCCCCAAAGACTGAGTTTGCTTTATTCTGTCTGAGCAAAACTTCTGGAAATCTGGCGGAAGAGCTAGCAACTGTTGGCCTATAGACTTAAACAAAAGACTAACAGAAATAAGACTGCTGATGTTTGCAATAGTAGCAGTAAATTATATACAACTCAGTCAGATATTAATAAACAACAAACAGGTTTATTCAAAACTGTATTTAGCTGAAGAAGGAATCAGTAAAGGTGTCCTATAAAACTTTTTAGTGGATTGTCTTTGCCACAGATTACTGACTCTCAGAAGAATCTTTTAGATGCCTTTCTAGAAATTGTGGAACTGACTCAAGCTATAAAAGAATGAAGGTTGGAAAAACTCCTGGCACAGAAGGGTTCCCAAATGCATTTTACAAAAAGTTCTCTGAAATTTTAAGACCTAGGTTATTGAATATGTTCAATGAGGCCAAAAATGAGCAAACTCTCCTGCTTACTCTATGAGAAGCTATAATTTCAGTTATTCCTAAACTTGGGAAAGAACTTGGATTGTGTAGTAATTACAGGACAATTTCCTTAATCAGTTGTGATGCCAAGATTTTAGCTAAAACTCTTTCTGTGTGATTGAACAAGTTCTCTCACATGTTATACACATAAATCTGGTAAGCATTCTTCATAATAGACATGGCTCAGATAATCTGCAGCAACTAACTGATATTACTGCTTTGAGAGATTCTAAAGAACTCGTAGCTGTCACTGCTTTACATTCCAAAAAGACCTTTGACTACAAAGCCTAGGATTTTCTTTTTCATGTGTTAGCAAATTTTGGATCTGGTAATCAATTTATTGCTTAGATTAATCTTTTATACTTTAACCCAACTTCCAGAGTAGTTACCAATGATATTATTTCTGCCCCATTTCCATTACAGAGATCAATGTGGCAGGGCTACCCCCTTTTTCCTCTTTTCTTTGATTTAGCTCTAGAACCTTTAGTGGTTACCATCCTAACAAATCAAAATATTCATAGTATCAGGGTGGCCGAAAAAGAACACAAAATTATGCTCAATGAAAATGATGCACTTGTGTATATATCTAAACCTGAGGTTACCATTCCTTACTTTCTAACAACTATTAATTTGTTTGGACTCCTGTGGATATAAAATTAATTGAAGTAAATCAGAAGTCTTAGGCATTAGCAAATATGCCCATAAAGGGACTTTTCTCAAATTGAGACTTTCATTAGAAATCCTCTGGATCAAGATATTTAGGAATAATGAATCCCAAAAATATTCTGCACTTCTCTAAGATAAATATAGAATCAATTAATAACCATATGGCTAACAATCTGGAGGAAGGAGTTTGTTAATCTTCAGTTTGTGAGGTAAAATATACTGAAAATGAATGTTGTTCCTAGGATTTTGTACATCCTGAAGGGTCTCCCTATTTCTAGTAATGAAACCTATTTTAAGAAATTCAATAATATGTTCAGAACACTTCTTTGGGGTGCAGGTAAGAAATCTAGACTGACTCTGAGCACATTACAGCCCTCTCTCTCCCCTTATCTCTGGAAGGATTTCATTTTCCCAACTTGGAAAATAATCATATTTCCTTTTTCTTAAGCCAGGCATCTTTGTGGCTATTAGATATGATCCCCCAGATCCAGTCTTTTGTTCAACTGAATGAGAACTTCTATACCCTTTTCCTCCTTCCAGGCATTTTAGGATCAAATTATTATTATAGTTTTGCTGGGCCTGGAACCCCACAGTAATAACTGTGAGGCAGGCTTGGTGAAACTTGACTAAAACTTCTGCTTCCATCCACTCTTCCATGTAGAGATAGGTCAATCCTATCCCACCCATAGAGCAATCCTACCATTAAAATCAGTAGCAAAAATTTTATGTGGAGAGAGTGGATGGACAGAGCAATGATGGCTGTGTCTCAGCTAATTGACAATGATAAATTTAAACAATTTATAGGTTTAACAATTTGGTTTGCCTATCTGTAAAGCTTGTAAACGTCTCTAATAAAGCATGTATAGAATTTCAAAACAATGAAGTTACACTGTTCCTTTTTAAGCAAGGTCCCATTTCTTTTGTGGCAAGATGAACCTCATTTCTGAGCCTCATATCTGAGGCTTCCAGATTTCTGTATCAATCAGATATGGCAGACTGGAAATTTGCAACGATTTCTGCTGAATTAAAAAAATTGTATTTTTCAAAATTGACCATGAACACAAATGTACAATCAGTTTAACTGTTGTTAAACTCACTTTATTTTACACTGGACCTGTAGTTAATATGCAGTGTAGTTAATATGCAGCAGAGTTTTATATTGACTACACATAACTTTACTGTAGAAGCTGTCTGGGAAGGGTTGGAGGTTTTGGTGACTAAGACTTTTGGCATTTGGAATGTAGCTTGAAATTTAGATAAGCATTTTCCGTTAGATACTTAGAGCCCTGCATGGATACAAAATTTGTATCCATATCTGATCTGTGATCAGCAAAAATGGTCCATGGATATCTACAGATTTGCAGCTATTTGAGTCTAACCTAGAAATCTCAAGACAGAACCTGAAAATGTCAACAAAAGTGCCTTAGACACCTTATGCTCTCCTAATCCTGGAGCTATCTGGCTCACTCCTCTTCACCATATAAATTACAACAACCTGAGCTTTTCTTTAATCTACATCAACTTGATAGGGACTGTTCTGCCAGCTCAGAGTTGTTGAAGTGTCAGATGCTTCAGTCATACCTTCAACCATCCCCAACCGAACACTTTCACACAGTAATCTGGAAAGAAATGTGCTACACCAGCTAGGAAATCCCCAGTTGGCCTGTTGAGGGGCAAGAAGCTGGCCCCCTATCTACTCCCAAACCAACCCCTCTCACCAACACTAAAGTAATTTGAGGACAACTGTTATACTTAGAAATGAAATAAACAGCAGGATGTTATTCAGGGGGGCAAAGCGATACGCTGTGTTTATTGTGCATACAGAAATTTCAAAAAGCAATTGTCTACACACGCACACGCTCTCTCTCTCTCATTCACACACACACACACACGAGAGAGAGAGAGAGAGAGAGAGATCTGCAGGTGGAATATATTTACCAGCCTCTGAATTACACAAGTTAGTCCACTGACCAGGTGCACTGAACATGAGAGTGGAGCTGGGCTCTGTCAGTGGCGAATCTGATGCTCTTGGATTTTTGAAGAACAAATCCAAAGTTTCCATTTCTTCACTCCATTTTTATAGGAGTCAGTCCCCATGTACATCTATGGATTTTGCCATGTCATGCTGCCTCTGCATTTTATGTGATTATTAATGACTCTTGATGTTGCAGACATGACATCTTTCTGTTACCCTTCTGTTCCTGTTTTACACTAAGTCTTGTTCCTGTTCTTGGGGTGTTAACTCCTCTGTGTTCCGGAGCTATCTTGGTCTGTGTTCTTTGGCCATCTGGGTTGTAAAAAGTATTTTATACAAAGCATCTTCCCTCTTTCCTGCTGCCCTGGAGATTTAGGGCTGCGACCTCTTCATCTCCTTATCTTTTACCAGCTCAAACTGCATTCACTCCTCAGTCACAGAAACTAACTTTTTACTTCTAACAAAACATTCTCACATTCACTAATTGGAATCACATACCTACCAAATACTACATTCTAATAATCAAAGGAACTACAATCTTAGAAAGAAAACAGATGCCAGGGTAAAATTAATCATCAATATGAATTCCACTGCCATTAACAGAGGCCTATTTACAACGGATGTTGCTTGACTTACACAAGAAACGCACTTTTGATAGGCATCAGACACTGACATGTTATAGCAAAAGGGCCTCAGCATGTTCCCAAATAAACATAGGTAAGTTCTGACGAACAACGCTCCAAGGTGTTACAGAATGTTAAAGCAGGATGTTTCCCATGCACTTATAAACACAATTACAGCACTAGAATCCCAGGACACGAAGATGTTTAAGTGACAGCAAACTAGACAGCAGGGTATTAAGTTATCACTGGTGCTTTCGTTTCTTAGATCTCAGTGTGTTAGGCCTCAGATAGCCGCTGCTCTCAGATATCAAACTATTGCTTTCGGCCTACACAACAGGGGCACACAGTGTTTCTCTCTCTGTTCCAGAGTAAGATACTCTGAGGAGCCACACCTCTCCTTTACCACTTATGCTACTTTGGTCAGCCAGCTAGATCACTGATGCCTTCTGCTCTCTCCACCAATATCAGAGCAATTAGATGTTATGACATTTCATGGTGAAATCCAGACCAGTGAGGGGCTGTGCCACACTTGTCCTGCAACCTTTGGTGTATTACAATGCCTTGGTGCTGTAGTCCCCACCTGAGCCACTCACAATCACCTGCCCGCATTCAGGTCACACCCTGAGTGACTGTGTAAAGCCACAGTTCTGGCTCAGCAATGGTGATTACAGCAGTCTGTCAGCAAACATTTGCCATACTCTGGCTCCCACCATTACTTGCAGAGTGGCCCCAATACGCTCGCAGGCCAGAATTCCTCCTCCCCCGACATGTGTGTTCTCTATTGTCCAGTCCTTTCCTGGACAGCTCAAATGGACATTGTAATGGAACAATATTCAAAAACTTGTCATCTTAAATTAAGTTACCCACGCAGTTCACAGCACTGGATTAATTTAGATTAAAGAACAAAAAAAGTTTAATTACAAAGAGATATACTTTAAGCAGGGCCCCCACATGGGGAGGGGTGGGGAAGGGGACACTTTAGCAAGGCCTGGAGGCCAGGCTGCAACCCCCAGGGGTGTGTGTGTGGGAGGGGGCCCATGTTACAAGTTTGCACTAGGCCTGCAAAAATGATGCTTGGACCCTGATTTTGAGTGAGTACAAGTAATAAGGCATTGAACCAGAAATGATTATAAGATAAAATGCTTCCTAGTACTAAACTCAAACTAGACTTGGTTCACAGTGAAATTCTTACCACAGGTTTTGAGTAGCATTGCAGGATCAAGTTCTAGGTCAGGATTTGCTCCCAAGAAAGAGTTTCTTTTGTCTTTTAAGTGAAAATAGAGAGATGGATAGGGAGCGATAACCTATGGTACTTTTGCCCCTAACTTTTATAGTTCAATCACCCTTTGAAAAGCATTTTCCTGAGTGTGACCCCTAGTTAAAGTTCTGCTAGCTGAGAGCAAGGAGGTTCTTGCTTGGTTCTTGGTTGGAAGGAGGTGTTAAACTGTTTTTTCCCCCCTGCCTATGCTGAAATGCAGGTTTTCTTTGTCTTCTTTCTTTCCCCTTTCACTGTCAGAGGACTCTGTTTATACCTTATATGTAAATTGAGGTAAACACATCCTTTTGTTTAGGACTAGCTTGCTTGACCAGTTCTATCTAATTGGGACTACTAGAGTTTGAACATGTACCTTTATCTTCAAACAGAGGGGATTTCATAACTTTACACACAATGTTGGCACATACATTTCATCATATGATTATTGACCAGAGAGTTATTAGTTTTAAAAGAATACCTCACAAGAAATATTTTTACAGACATTATTGCAATAATATGTAGGGTGTGAAAACAGGTGCATTCCATCATCAATGTCATTCAAATGTATTTTCAAACACTCATCTGCAGCAGAGTGGTAAGCAATGTCACAACTGTTACCACACTGAGGCTGGGTCCACACTGTCGGCGGCAAATTCGCCGCCGTCATATCGATTGCTCTGGATCGACTGAGCTGTCTGTATAGACGTGCTCAGTCGATCCAGGAAGCGACACAAGAAAGCCACCTCGGTAAGTGGAGTAGCGCTTCATCGAAGGGAGCGCTGTTCCCTTTGACGCAGCGCAGTGTGGACGCCATGCAGAGGAAACGCTGCAAAGTCGACGGGAGATAAGCAAGTGATTTACGTCACTTGAGTATCTCCCGTCGACTGCCACCGAATCGCAAAGGTAAGTGTAGACCGGGCCTGAGGTAGTTTAGAGGTGTCTTTACAGGGCACTAAGATACTTTGCTTTCTTACCCCTTCCCCAAGGAAAGAGGAAACTTTCCCATCTGATTTTAGTGCACTCACACACACTACAAAAGTATCATTTAACTGTTCTTGGTGATCAGAACAACCAATGGAGATAATACCGAGGGCCCATTAGTAATTAATCTCATGAGTCACATGGAAACCACAGGATTTTCATAATTAAGACCCATCTCTATATCTGATATTCATTCTAGGACAGGGCATTAGGAATATAAGAGTTCCACCCTCCTGATCTGAAAACTATCTTCAGGTGGAAAACAGGAACCTCATCACCACCACAAAGCCATGGCTAGCAGAGCTATTCTGCACAGTGAACCAGTTAGTCTGTCAAAGATTCAAATTCAAAACATCAAACACAGGCACTAAGTGCTACACAGAGAACTCATCCTTCTTTGCAACCAAATATACTCACTGGAGTAGAAAACTGTAAGCCAGACCAGACTAGTTTAGCCACCCCTGACAGTTTGGCTTCATCACACTCACATACTTAAGCCACCACCTCCCAAAAAGTTCCATGACTCTCTTCAATGGTAAAAGGAAATGACAAATGAATACTTCAAAAATTGACAAGATGTAAGAGATACATGTATGTATGCAAGAGACACAAGATGTAAGATGATAAAGAGTAATATCCTTTCTATATGTTTTTTTGTTTAGTTGTTTTGTTTTACAGAATTCCTATATGATATCAATTTCTCAAGGATTGTTAAAAATAAAAATCAATAGAAAAACCATTGGGTGAAATCCTGGTCCTGTCAAAATTAAAGGCAAAACTCTTATGGACTTCACTGGAGACAAGTTTTCACCCATTATTTTTTCTTACATTCAACAGGACTGTCCCATAAGGGTGGTCTGTTTCTCTACCTATTTCATTCACTACTAGACAAGTTTTTGTGTGTGGGTTTCGAACATTGCAGGTTAAGGTGTCAATAGGGGGATGGGGATGAGTGTGTAATTACATAGAAATTCGGAAAGAAAACTCAGATATGTTTATATTGAAATCAGATTTTACACTTTCTCACCATATTTTAAATATAAAACCTAAAATTTGGGCTTAAACTATTTGACCAATGTCCCTTTCGTAGAATGTTTTATAAATTGAGTTACATTTCTTGGTTATGTTAATGGGTATAACCACCCTTAAATAAGTAATATTTTTACTGTTGTGTATGTACCAAAAGAAAAGGCAGTTTACTATTTATAAACAGAAAAAAAAGCTATAAACAAGTATTCTCATTTGGCAGCAAAACAGTCATTTTCTGGAAGAATGTTTTGCCTTCAGTATTCAGAGGCCATGTTAATTCAGTTTCACCTCAAAATGCTGGTCACAAGAGCAAGTAATATCAATACAATGAACTGAGATCAACTTCCTCATACTGGTATGCCACAAGCAATATGCATCATATTTTGTACTATAAATGCTTTGTGTTTTGCTGTAATAATCCCTGTGTTTTTGTTGAGTAACAAACACCTGTGATGTTGTATGATTGAAATATAACCATGTATAAAATTGTTGTTACCTCTGTTATACAATTGCAACAAAATGTGTGCAAAGCATTCCATATAAGGTGTCAATGGAAAAAGTTATGATTTGCTTGCACAATAGGCATAGAGGAAACTTGTCCACACCCGATGGGCTTCGCTGTGAACATTTAGCCAGAACATGGACAACGGCTGCTCCCATGATTCAACAAAGCATGCAAGGACATTGGACTCGCTCATATGACTCCATCTTGTGCCCGTAAAATTCCACATGCTAAGGCTAAAGGCATCCACCCACAGGGAAGAAAGTATATAAGGTAGCTTCACCATCTCCATTTTGTCTTCATCTCCTGCTTCATTTCTCCGGCCTGGGTTTCTAACAAGGACTGATGACCCTCAAGATGTTTGGCAATCAGAGACTTTGCAAATTGGCAATTTATTCCAGCTCTGCCACAAACCTATTTTGCAATGATTGTATGTATGCATGTGATTCTTTGATCATTTTACCTCTCTCTTCTTTCTTTTTCCCTATGAGTAAACCTTCAGATATTAGATTCTAAAGGATTGGCAACAACGTGATTATTGGGTAAAATATGAATTATAGATTGGCCTGGCTGTACGGCTGCTCTGTTGGGATTGGAAGAACCCTTTGTTTGATGAAATTGGTTTGAAATTCTCTCATCATAAAGTTTCATGTCTGGGTGATGAAACAAGGGCTGGGATATTTAAGGACACTGATTTTCTGATTTCTTGTTAACCAGTGTAGTTAGACAGAAGTTTACTTTTGCTGTTGTATTCATTTATCTGATAGAAGAATAACCACCGGTCTGGGGGGGGTCTGCCCCATTTCTCAGCAGTTTGTCCTGAACCTGGTATCCTCAGCTGTGACCCACTGAGGCATGGTAACAATATCCAAGAGTCAGAAAACAGAAATGGAATCATGCTACACAGCAATTCCAGCTTTGAATAAGGCAGACTGTAGCTGGTGTTTCTGTACTATCTCTGCAATAAATTATAATGATAATTTCAAGAGTTAAAAAAATAGCCACTAGAACAAGGTTTCTATCTAAATTATCACAAAAAAATGTCATATCAACACATTTTGTGAAAGGATGAATTCTACAGAACTTCAGTGGGGTTTTTTGGTCCATTTAATGTATCAGAATCGGAATTTAAAATTAATTTAAAAAATTAAGCTATCTAATGCTCCATTAACTAGTAGCACAAGAACAAAAAGCAACATTTTGTTCTGCTACTTTTTCTCTTCTTAAAGTGAATCAACTTGCCTACTGAGCTGAAGTCATTGAATATTACTACATATTTCACCAACAACTCCCTCTTTTAGGTCAACAGATTGTTTTAAAAAATATACCAGCTCTCTTAGGGTCTGCCCCTGCCCCCCATCAAGCCCTTAAGGATAGTGCTGGCTGTCCTAGACATACAGAAAGAGGAAAGTATTGCTGAAATGAAAGGCATTTTCTGAAGAGCAGCCCTAGATCTCCTGCACTATGGGCTAGTGGAGGCGGGTACCTTTAGAAGTGGCAAAGGACAAATTCAGTTGAAGAGAGAGGCAATGATATAGGAACTAAGAACTGGCTTATTCAGACAGAAAAACATAGAAGTAGAGGTCAGTAAACAATAGAATAGTTTGACAATAAGCGTGTGCCAGATTCTGTCACCCCTCTCCTTTTGAGAAGTTCCATAACTCCTTGAGAAGTCCCTTGCATTTCAATGGAACTACATGATAAGAGTCATGTCAGTGGAGCTATGCCAGCACAGCCCCTTAATGTAGACTCAGTGTATGCCAACAAATAATTTTCCCTCAGGTGTAGAAACTCTACCTCCCCAAATTACATTAGCTATTCTGTCAGAAGCTTTCTTCTGTCAGCATAGCTGAGCGTACACTGGGGTTTTTGTCAGCACAGCTATGTCACTAGGGAGTGTGGGGGGTTTGTTTGTTTTTTTCACACCACTGACTGCCATAGCTATGCCAGGGTAAGTTTAAGTGTAGACAAAGCATAAGATACTAAATATAAATAAGTGTGACAAGTCAGCTAGATTATCGTAACTGCTCTTTTTTATGAAAACTTGAGTCTTCAAAGAATATCCAGAGAAATGTAATGTTTTTGTATTTTTCCATGAACATTGCTTTATCCTTTTCTTTCTCACCTTGATTTTCTCTTTTTATTTTAAAAAATATATCAAATAATCACTGCAGTACTCTAAGTATAAAACTATGTGTTTTGTTAAATTACCATTACATGTTGGGCTTGTCCATCAACTTGTCTTCACTGCAGTGTTAGCTTAAGCTATAATTCAAGTTTTATCCAGAACCTGACTTTCATCCACTCACAAGCATCTAGTTTGAGTTAAGTAGTACTTTAGGCAGCTAGCTGGGAGTGGAGAGGTAGGGTGTTGAAGCTTGAATGCTGCTGAAGCTTGAGCTAGTAATGTAGTGGAAACACAGCAACTCCACATATAACAACTCATCAGTTGCTAATCTAGTCACTCCATCTCACTTGAGAGTGGTTTCACAGTGTGGGTGCTCTCATTTGAGGTAGGCTAGCTCAACTGGAATAACACTCCAGTGTTCTAACTCAAGCTAATTGTTGCAGTGAAGATAAACCCAAAGGAAAAAGATGATTCTTCTACTTCTGTCCCCCTTACTATGATAGTAAATGCAAAGGCCAGCAACACATGTAGCCCACGTGCTCATCCCAGCTCCTCAGATCTGAAATTAGCATCCAAGAACCCCCATAAAAGAGAATCAAACATGTTTGGATGTTTTAAGGAAGATACAATCTTACAGAAAATTGTACTAACTAGAGAATCTCACAATTTCCCAGTTAATCTGTTATCAACTAGAGTTCTAATGAGTCACTTTTGTAAGTATCTGATTAAGAATCTTCCACTCATTCTCTTACAGGTGGGAGGAATCCCATTTTTATTTTTTGTTATTTTCGATGCTAAGTAAAACCTTCTTCTGGCTCAGCATGAATTATTGAGTGCTCCATTGCTTTATAACATGTTTACAATTCTCTGGAGTCTGCCCCTCTTTGTATTAAGAGTGCTGTCTCTATTGCACTTGGGGTGAGAGAACTCACTTTACAAATTTACTTTCCCAATATTTCAATATAAAATGGCAAAAAAAGGTCATATGGAATGAGACAAGGCAGACACCATCAATTTTACTTATGCTTCACCTTTAGGAGCCAAGAATGAGCTAAATACAGTATCCATGTGGTTGGTTATTGTGTGTTTTGTTTGAACTACAGCCTTTTATGATGTCTGGGTGTTGAACTGAACTGACCTGGCTGTTATTGGGTTTCCACTTGGCCTCCTCCTTTAAGATAACTGCACATCAAACACCTAATATTCGGCCAAGAACAGAATTAGTTCTGCTGCCTGAGCCAAACTAGAATGGTTCAAAAATATCAAAATAGGAGATGACATTTAATGGGGAATTTGTTTGAATACAGATGATATTAAGACTGTGGGTTCAGGAAGGTGCTTAAACATGAACCTAACTAAGGAAGTGAGTCATTCCATCGAAATCAATGGGACTAGTAACATACCTAAAGTTAACACATGATTATGTACCTTCTTGTATCAGGGCCTACAAGCTCAATAATTATCACTGTATTCTACATTCCAAGTACATTCTAAGTCTGTCATGAGTACTACAACCATGTTAGCTTTACCTTTAGGACTGAAGTAAATAGTTTGAAGAATTAATTTATCCTTATTTTTGAGGACAGAAGTAGGTGTGGTTGAGAATATAGCCTTCTCACACACAACAATATGTCTGAACCTATTTCTATCTGGATTTGTCTCTACCTGTGCAGTAGAAAATGCATCCTACTCTGTGCTGTCCTTTCTGCTGTTGACAGCTCCTCCTACCTTCTCATTCCGTTCAACCTCAGTCCTGCTTTTGATACAGAGGACTATTCCAACCTCCTGGGTCTCCTGCATAGTTTTAGAGATATCTATCTATTCTCCCCTTTTTCCATCATTCCTCTTTCTTGCTTATCAATATACTTCATAATTGGTGAGGGCTCCTTCTGTAAGATAAGACCCCTTTTATTTATGTCATCTCCCTGGGTTTTCCTTGACCTTACGCTTTTTTGCTACTTACCTTCTTCCTCATCCCTTATTTCTAACTACCTTTAAACTTAACTATCATTAATACTGCCTTGACCAAGAAAACATGGCTTTGTACTGATGGAGCAGACTGCACCTGATGTCACCACATGTACCAGGAGAAGCTCCATAAGAAATTGTACTTGCCTCAAGTACAGGCTACCCGGTGGCTCCACATCACCCTTGTGCCATGATCTACCCCAATATAGTCTAATACTTCGTATATTTTATTTGTTTCTGAGAAACATGAGATTCAGGGAAGCAGAGAAACGTACAGTTTTGGCTGAAAGAAGTTCAGGCAGGTTTTTATTTTGTCAGAACCAGTTTGCTTCTCCTCTTTGGTTGTGACATGAACACAATGAATTGCTGATACTGGTGCTAACCACATAGAGCATGTCAGAGGAATTTTTCATTATTCCCATGGCATAAGTGTTTGTTTTTATTTTATGTGGGCAGATACAAGCAGGACTTTGGTTTCACTAACCTATCTACCTTGACTGTCTTCACTTCTGAAATACATTGCTTATTTTTTATAAAGGCGCTGTAAGTATTATCAAGTTAGATATAAAGTTAGATTATCAACTCAGTACAAGGGAGACACTGTGCTACAAGATAAAGCCGTCACTAATTTAGTGAGGAATTATTTTTGGATTCAAAGAGGGAATCTGTTTCTGCCTGTTTCATATAGCTGTCAAAACTGCCTGCAATGGAAAGCAATGATACTCATTTCTTCTCTAGATTGCTGACAGCAGTACAACGCATGTATGTTCACTTACACAAATATACCCTATTGTATCAAAATATAAAACCCAAGAGAATCTCATCCAACTATATTTCAAATCCAATGAAAATAGTGTCCCAATAAATGACACAACCATTCTGACAGAATATCATCTTTACTTATCATTGAACTTTTTTTTTTTTTTTGAGGACTTACTTGCAAGATGATATGCTTTTCTGCTGACCAGGACTTTATGCACAGAGTTGGCAGAGAATACAAATGTTCTGTTTATCCTTCCTATATAAGACTTTTTAACAGGGTCTCTCACATTTTATGATCCTTAGGCAGCCAGCTTTATGTGGAGTCATGCAGTCTTCGTTGGTTTTTATGTTCCGTTTGAGACTAAATTTCCTGTTTGTAATGATCAAAATGTAAACTCTTAAAAATATCATTAGAAAGCTGTCCAAACAATCTTAACAACTACTGTTCTTTGTCTCACTCTTTTGTGTGTGTGTATATATACACTTTTTTCCCCAATAGTTTCCTGACTGAAAATTTCCATGTTACCCTTGTTCTGGTAATAAATATATTATTTTTCAGAAAGGTATAAATATAAAGTAAGTTTAGCTCTGTCTTTGTGGATTATCAGTTGTTCTATAAACCATGCACATCCAACATAGGCTACCTGAAAGAATTTGCAAATTTTCAAAGAGAAAGACAGAACGAGAGAATGGTATGATTTTGTCAGTACAGGCAGTTTATATGGCAGCAGTACCACACCCAGGCATGTTTTATTATCTGAGACTATATTTAATGGTTGCCCGGTATACTAAACCAACTCTAATGATTTTGGCTGATATGAGTAAAGCCAGAATTTCAAGCAGAGAAAGTTGTTTGAAACTTATACTGTTGTAACCTATCAACTTATGCTCTTATTTTACTGAAAACACCATAAGGAAAAAAAAAAAGGCTGATTCTGTTCATGATTTCTTTTCTGCTTTTGTGGGCCCTGATGTTACACCAGTGTCTCCTCAAGTGTCTGAATGACAGGAGGGGAGAGAACCTCAGCTCACTCTGACTTCAAAATTCTGATATATTCTGACATAAAAAGAGAAAGCACTAAAGAAAATGTAAAGAAGCAGATCTCTCAACCTCTCTGCAGAATGAACTGGTGGTTTCAGTCCAGCTCCTAGTGGACAAACACACGCATGCTATAAAGAATCACCATCACCATTTGCATTCATTGGTAATTTCAGAAGAACAGCAGAAGAACAGCAGGGTAGCAGCACATTTCATGGTATTGCAAAGAAGGCTGCACTACTGCAGCCTATGCTGTACTTTTCCTTTGCGTAGAACAAAGGAAAATGTACCTGTTCTGCTTTAGTCCCCAGATTTCTCAGCTCAGCTGATATAAACTGAATTCTGTGCTTTTCCACAGATTTCCTGTGTGACTTTGGGAAATTACTTAGATCCAGATTCACACAGGTAATTTGACACTACAACACTGAGCATTGCAAAGCCTAACTTTTTAGCATGTTGCCTGTCTCCCACGGAATCCACAATTCCAAATCAGATACTCAGGCTCCCAATGTATAGGAAAAAATAGATGCCTAAGAATGGGATCTACAAAAGCCAACCAAATGTCCAAATGTCAAAGAAAGATCTGATCTAATCCTGCCCCTAGACCAGCATCAGGTGCCTAAGTCCCAGAGGGAGACATCTGTCTCTCCTTGGCATTCTTAGCTGAGAATTCACTCCTGGAGATAGACCTCTAAGACGTCGTTGCAAGAAATGTCAGGGAGGAGACGGCAGTTTCCCGGCAGCTTACCCTGTAACTTTTATCTCAGTGGTTACAATTTATTCCAGAGTTCAATTCACACTCTGCCTCATGTGGAGAAGGGATTTTGGGTTTCTTACCACTAAAGTGATTGTCCTAACTACTGGGATATAGGGTCTGTCTCTCTGGCCTGATGCATGTTTAATTATTTATACACAGTGGAATAGTTTCAAAAGAGGATACAAAATTAACACTTCAGAATAGCCTATAGCCCATTAGTGTGGGCAAGTGTAAGATGCAATTGTAACCTAGAATTCTTAATGCAATAAGCATGATATGAATAAATAAAATGACATGTACTGACCTAAAAATGAGATACACAATACATGCAAATGAAGAATTTTCCAGAAAAATATAACTTGATTTCTGTGGCTTATTATGATTAGTAAGTGCCAACTATGTGCACAGAACAAATAAGCAAAAACAAAAGGAAAACAGTCCCTACTCCAAAGATCCTACAATCTGAAAGCTATGGAGAAAATAAAACATATGGGAAATCCCAGAAAAGGAAGTTTTCAATAGATTTTGCTTTGCTGAATTGTGTACTTTGGGGTTATTCTGATTGAACTCACTTCACCTCTGATATGAATTTTGGACAAAGATTGTATTTAATGTGGGCTGGTGTTTGCATGAGCTGTAGAAAAAAAGTGACTCATTGGGAGAGATCTGAAAACAGAAGTGAGTAGAGGCTTAGTACCTGAGAACTAGAAGTCATTCCATGAGTAGGAGCAGAAAGGAAGGAGGACTGGAGACCAGAGTGCGAAAGGAAATTAATGGAGTTTTGAGGCTGCCATTAGAGTGAAGAGGGCTTTGATGAAATATAGTAACCAACCTGCCGGGTGGGGCAAAGTTCTGTAGGGCCATAAAGGTATAGAGAAATGTAAAGTTGCAAAATTAAATTCAATAGAAAATTTAAAGAAGGCAATAGCATGGTCTGTCTCATCAATATAATTGGTCTTGGCCCCACCTAAGGCTGTCAGGTGACACAAGGCTGCCCTACATGTTTTGGGCAGACTGGAGGGAAGCCTAATGGGTGTCAAAAGTCTAGATATGTCAGACAGACAGTCTGAAGTGTGGAACTAGAGAGGATGGGACACTGAAGAGGTAAATTTAAGAGTCATGCACATAGGTGGGTCACCCAGGTATAAGGTGAAGGACAGAGTTCTCAGCTATTCCCACAGACAACAAGAAAGGAGAGTAGCTACCACCAAAGAAAATGCTCTAAGAACAGATAGAGTTGTGAAAAAAGCAGTGGATAATTTGGTGTGTTGAAAATATACTTATGATGGCATGAAAAATGTGTGGTCACTTCCGAAATCAGGGTAAGAAAAATTCTAGTTGAGCTGCAATAGGAAATTTCCCCCAACTTGAAAAGTTGCCTTTCAACTTTGTGAAATTGACTAATTATATATACACAAGATTCATGAAACACCAGAGAAGCTGTGCATCATCATGGTCAGAAGTATAATAATAAATGGCCCTTTAGCGATAATTTCACAAGGAAGCTTTTCAACATTCTCATAACTCCTTCTGCATATGCCCAATATCTGTTTGATCTGTGTAGATCTCAAAATACAGGGTTGTATTTTAGGGGTAATCCATGAACAGAGGTATATCAAAAATACTTTAATTCTGTCCCTTTTCAATGAAAGGTTTACTTCATATTTGGATGAGCTATTATTTTTTCAGACATGTTCAGACCTTCTACTATTATTTCTAAGGTCAGTCAATAGGTGAATTTAGTTTTTACAGTTACTTCAATCTAAGAATAAAGCCTTCCTGTAAACATTTATTGTTTCAGGTGCTAAGCAGATCAAAGAATCACGCATCTAAGAACTCTTACATTTCAGTGAAACAGCTTTAAAAGCCCTAGATCTATTTATACTAGCGTACTATGCATTTCAAAAGTGAAACTTTGAAAGTAAAACCATACAATTATCTGGGGATGCTTCAGTGGTTACACTAAATATTTTAAGGAAGAAATAATTGCAGGTATTGTGTGCACTTTGTCAGATTATGTCATGAGATTTGTTCATTTATTTCATTTCTGAACCCCTTCATTGCTGAGCACAGGTTGTAATTTTGATGGCTATCAAGTTTTGTGTGGTTGCTTTTGCAATTTCTGGCCCTAAAAATATTCACTGAGACAAACTTAACTTTCATAATATTACCAAATATCCTTACTTGTTGTCTTAAAGTAACAAAAATACATTATTTGAATTGGAATTAAAATGGTAAGACTTAATACATCTAATGATCTGCAGTTGTATATAAAATAGGGAAAATGCCATCATGACAAATGATCTAAAATTGTTATGTAGAGCTGTGAAAGCAGTGAAAAACACAAACGTTGAAAAACTTAGTGTCAAAATATTTTTCAAACATTGGAACTATTGTGTACCAGTTAGTAAACCCATGAGCCACAATATTTTGTCTGATAATTCTTTAAAAATTGTTTTTTAAAAACAACAATCTAAAAGGTATGGAATGAAGAACCTTACAGAAAAAAATGATCAGCGTCGAAGCCAGAAGAAAGAAATAGCTCTCAAATGCCTGTGTTAAAGCACTAAAATAAGAAGAAATGGAGTGAAAAGCAGAAGGGAAACAAAACGTGACTAATATCAATTAAATTAAATCACAGATTTGATCTATGCTGAAATTTTTGTAATTTGGTTGGAGAAGGTTCTCTGGCTTATAAATATACGTTTTAAAACAAACAAAATATTATCTTACTGTAAACAAATGCAATAAATGCACTACCCATATGATCCTGTAACATTTTGGTAATAACATTTTTATAGGGATGTAGAAATTAACACATCTGTGACACATAATGTAGTCTAGTTCCTGCCAGCTCTTGATGGTTCAGAAACAGATAATTCAAATTAGAAACCTAGCAAATTACTGGGGAAAGGTATTTCTCTCTGATTCCAGTCATCCAGCAGAGGGAGCACAAGTTAATTAACAACCCCAACTTCCAAAGGTTTGTAGACATTGCTGAAGTTGAGAAACAGCATCCATATACATGCAGAGTTAATTACAAGTGACATTACGGACGGCGTGACTACCATGTGTTTATGTAATTTCTGATCCTGAATGACATATTCAGGGTAAAGATTATTTAGAATGCAGGACAAGACAGATCTTCTGGATGAACTGTTTTGTGCTCAAGACACTGGACTAGAACGCGGGAGATCTGGATGGTTCTGCTGCAGACTTCCTGATTCTCTGGCTTTAGGGCTGATTTGGGTCACCTGAGTTTTGCAGTGGGGCCAAGATCTGGCCCATAACTATAGATAGTCTCATGCCCTAAAGAGTTCATAATCTAGGTAAGAAAGGAGAAGCAAACACAAGAGAAAACACAGGATAACACTTCAGGACAGGAAGGAGAGGTGGAGATTACGAATGAGATGAGAGAAGAAACAATTTCTTGAAGAGTGAGCTTTTAAGAAGGGAGCAGAGCCAGCCCTGTAACGTTGCTGGGAAGATGCTTTTAAGGGCAAGTGGGTGGACAAACAAAGCCTTAACTGCACTATATTATGTTTCTCAGGCAATAGGCTGCCATAGATTCAGTGAACGAGTGACACCTTTTTCATTTCTTGCTTAAAGCAAGACTTGGCAGTTTTGGGAGACTTATGATTTTATCTTGCTGAGCAGTTGTACAAACAGACAGGGAGGAAGTGTAACTACTGTGTATATAAGGCTAATACTCTTAATAAAAAGGCACTTTGAAAAGTTTGTGTGAAATTTTTGTACCAGATATTGATATCTAACTTTTGCACAGTAAAACCCAAAATTATTTAGAAAACTGTGTCTATGGGGATAAGTGTAGCTCTTCCTATCTGGGTGACTATCTATATAACATATGTTTTGGAATTTTACTTTGTGCCTGGCAAACCTGAATCTCTCCTCAGTTATCTACCATTATGGCAATGGAGAGGGGTTTGACAGATAACTGCAGTCCATTCCTGCTTCAATTAGCAACAGATGGGTGAACATTAATTTGAGATTCAAATATTACTTAGCTGGCTGAATACCACCAACATTCATGCTGTTTATCAAATTAACTATTCAGTTTACCAGTTGGCACCTGTGCATAAATATTAATCCTTTTAGTCCTCTTCTTTTAATATTAATTTCATTTACGTATTAGCTATTTTCCCAAAATCTTTATGGTATCAGCAAAGAATGTGTTTGAATAGTAAGGGCAGTACTCGTCTACAGCCTATGAATGACCTATATTCAGGAATTCCATGGTTGAGAATTGGACCATAATCCAATGGTGACTCCAACTCTGTGGGAAAACAAATGTCCAAGAAAGAGACCCCCTCAAACCATTAACATTTTCTACAGTGATATAGATAGGACTGCTCAACTGACAGTTATTGCAGTTGCTTTCTGAAATGACAAACTGGGGATCGATTCAAAGATGTTTTGGGGAACTGCCAGTCAACCTAACTGTGAGGGATAGTGAGTTAGAATTCCCCTTTTTGTTTATCATTCATGTAACAAAAATACCATAAAGGAAATTCACAAGTAATGAGGTAAACAAAAATGTCAAATTTATGGTGAGATCGATTACTGAAAATTATTTTCCTTCCACCAACGAGATTTTCTCTCTCTTACACCCTATAAAAGATAGAGGGCGTGAAACCTAGTTTGGAGAATGCAAAACTGTCAGCATCTCACCGGATACGGAGGAGAGAGGCCAGCTCTCTACCTTACACCAAGGGAGGTGATGTATCTCTTCTTTCTGTATAATGCTGTAATCACCAATTAAAAATGTTGATTAAATAATTCCATTTGAACTTGTTATTTGACAATCTCAAATCATTATTAATTCAAACATGCAACACTACTATTCATCCACAAATTCTGTGGTGGCAGAGTCCTTTGACTAAGTTTATGGTGTCAGGATCATTTTTTAATCCTTACATACTAGTTAGCAGAAAATGCCAGCTTTCCAGCAAGAGTAATAGCCTCAAATCTTTTTATATTGACCTTAGGCCACAGTAGCAGCTTCCAGACAAGGCAAAAAGGCAAAGAATAGCTCCCCACCTCCCTGCTTTTAAAATATCGTTCTCAGTCAAATTAGGTAACAGGAGCTAAAATTCAGATTGGAGAAATCATTTTATAAAAGATAAAACCTGCTTGAGAGCTGGTGGCTCTACTCCTGGATCCTGCAAATATTTAGGAGAGTGAGATACTTTACCCATTTAATTTACCCATACTCATGTGCATAAAGATAATTGTGTGTATAAGCACTTGTAGGATCAGAGTCTAAATTTAGAGCAGATATTTTTAAAGTGAGATTTGAATTCTGTCTAACATTTAGTTTTCAGATGCTGTTTTCAAAAATTACGCACGCACAATTTTAAAATACGCACACACAAACTGTGTTAAGATGGGGTTAAAGTTAAGAGTAATATCAGTAATTAGGAGTGAAACCCCTCCCCGGGATGCTGTAATTCTCCTGAAATCCAGGTAACATATACTCTGGAAACTGAGTGTTAAGGTTAAACTTTGGATTTCTTTTGCCACATTATGGAAATGCCCGGTGAAGACACCTATATTAGTGTTTGTGATTGCAGGTTAGATTAAACTGATATTTAAAAAGAGAATTTATTTTCCATTTTTGTTTCCTTAGGGTAACGCTAAAGTGTAGAGTTAAGGTTGTCTAGGTCCCTTAACTGAGCTTTTCCATACCTTAACATGTTTAGTGTTTGTTTGTTTGTTAAGTTTATCCTCAATTTGGATTTTCTTGGTTTATAGGACTTGTTTGGGGGTTAATTAAGTTCCTATAATGTATTTTTATCAGAAACAATGGAAAAAAATAGACATCAGATGTATCTACTTTTTACCAAAAAGAGAAAGTTATCAGTGTTTCTACTTGAGAGGTGTGTGGTGTATAACTATCACCTAGAAAGTTGAAACAAGGTGGGTGAGGTAATATCTTTTTTGGACCAACTTCTTCAGGTCTGGCCGGTAAGAGCTCTGTGTAAGCTCTGAAGCTTGTCTCTCTCACCAACAGAAGTTGGTCCAATAAATGATATTCCCTCATTCACCTTGTATCTCTAATATCCTGGGACCAACAGGGCTACAACACTGCATACATAACTAGAAAACTGCTCCTTTTTGTTCCTTTCCCTACCTCCAGTGTATCACTTCTTAACATATTCATGATTCCCTTTACCCCAGGACTGTGTTTAGTCTTTAAAAAAACCTGTAAAACTCATATTTGCTGCATGCTTGACTCCAATCACCATATTCCATATGTATTTAATGGTCAGCTGGCTCCAGTTTATCTCCTATAGCTTTTCTGCATTGACCTGTTGTACCAGCTGTCTCCACTGTTGTTCTTTGTGGTTTTCATTTATCTTTGCCAGTTTCATCATTGTTGATGCTTGTTTTGCACATTGGTCAGACCAGACAGTGCACCACCTTGAAGGATCCACCCTATATGTCAGCTAGCTAATTAGGGAGGCTCAATTTCTAAGGTAACAGCTTGCAATATCTGAGGGAACTTCAGCTAAAGTCATCATCATAAATCATTATTCAGAGTGACAATGAAGTGATCTCTTCCCAGGATTTATTTAGTTTTGATAAAGGTCTTTAACTATACTATCCTCTCCTTGCCTATAGCCAGCTCAGTTAAGGTCTCCATCATTTTCCTTATTTACACCTGAGGCAGATAATTTTGTTGCTTGTTTCTGAATTTTTCATGCAATGCTTTGTCACAGGCAGGGCTGCAGCACGTGGGAGGGGGCTCAGGCCCTCTTTTGGCCCCAACCAGTGCTGGGCATTTGACTTGCTCTGTCATGGCAGAGGGATGGCCAGACCAAATTTGAGTGCTTTTGTAACCGTGTCCCTGCTTAGCTCCCCCAGATTTGCAATTCTTCTGGTACTGATGGGCACCAGCCACCGCCAATCCCTGGAGAGAATCAGAGCAAGGAAGTAAGGTGGAAGGATTGGATCCAGGCTGTTATGGCTTCCTAGGGAAGCAGAAATGCAAGAGGATGGGGTCTGAGGCTCCCAGAACTGACTGGTCTATGGTGCATATGAAGCTGTTTAGCCTTACCCCCTCTCAGGCAAAGAGCTTCGGTTGGGTGTGGGGAAAATCCTGGGCCTTGGCGTGTGGGCAGCAGGTGGAAAGCATCTGTGGAGCTGAGTGCAGGATTGAGAACACAGGGCTGGGAACAGAGGCAGCATGAGAGCGCTCAGGACTGGATGCGGGGAAGAACTCAGGATGGGTGAGGATGAAGTGTGGGAGATGGGCACAGAACAGGTGGGGAGAGCTCTGGCTCCTCCTCAGGAAAATTCTGGTTGTGCCACTCATCATGGGCCTGTGAATTGGTCTGGCTCACTCCCCATGTTATCTCATAGCCGTCCATGAAGGAAAGGAAATAAGGCTTTTCCCGATACTGTGCTCAGCCATGCCAGTTGAGTATATGTTATGCCCAGGGCAAACCAATGCATTCCTTGTAGCTGTATAAATTTTGACCTTTGCCCTGATTGCTAAGTCTCCTTTTATTTATTTATTTTTTATTATCAGGCTACCGACTTTCTTTTTGAGTATTTATTTTCAAATCTTTCTCCTATCCATTATTACCTCCCTGCAACTGAACAATCTGTTTCTATAATTTATTTAAAGATTCTAAAAGGCTAAGATTTAGATATTCTAATTTTACAAAGAGAGCAACAGGACATATTTTAATGCGAGTCTTTTGGTATATATTATACACACAAACAAAAACCGAAAAATTCTCTCTGGCCCCAGGATAAATAGTTTTCACAAAAAGACCTCTTGGAACATACAAACCCATAAGGAAAAATTAATCAGTGAACTCTGTCAATACTTTTGAAATGATTTGCAATAATCAAACCTAATTCACAAATTCCCCTATTTACAGATAGGTTGGCTACTTTATTTGGATTTGATCCACATACAAGTTTATTAATAATATTGGTTCTTACACCCTATTAGCTAGTTATTAAAATAACATATCAAAAAGTAATGCCATAATTATGTGTCATGCATAAGCTTTCAGTTTAACGAGACATGAAAAAAAGAGCGCTATAAAAACACAGAAATGAATATCCATTATCTTTTGGGGCAACGGGATGTGCAGCTACTTCACATCAATCACGTACAAGCAAAGCAGGTATGTCTGTAGTGGATTTGTAAACCTGGGTCTGAGAGAGTCACATCTGAGGACTCGGTGTTTGCAAGCCCACCCTCCAATAAACTGGGGTTTACAGTTGCTAGACAGTGTTCTCACAATTGTGCTATACATTGATACTGCCCTATTCAGCCCTTCTGACTCTGGTCTGCAACATGAGCTGCATCCAGACTGCAGAAAAACAGAGTTTGGAACCAAGTACGAACTGAACTGTGGCACAGACCCCATCCCCACCCTCTCCAGGTGGGTTTTAGGACATAGGTCTCAAGTGCTTGCTAATCCTAGTCAGACTTATTTGTGAATGGATGATATGGAAGTTCGATCTCAAACCTGAGTGTGAGTCTAGGTCTACAATGTAGTGTAGAGATACCCAGAGAGACCAGCTAAGTATGTCCCAAATCACGGTCCACACCTTAACCAGAACTAGCTAATTGCACATAAAAGTGCATGGTTTATGTATGCAACCATCGTAAGTGTGCATACAAATGTAGGTTCAGAACTGTGCACTTTTTTATGAGCAGATCTGTAGATTCCATTACTGGGATATTAGCCCAGAATACAAATTAGTGTATATTTTAAAAGCTACATATTGGAAAATGAAATTATTTTCTTCTCTAACATTTTTAACTTGTCATTTAGAAGTATTTTATATTATAATGCATGTTGAAGAATTTTTTTTGTTTATTTATATTGTAATTCTCTCCATAATTTTATTTCATTTGCATATTTTAGCTATACACACACACACACCTATAATATCAGTTTAAACAAACGTTGCAGTACTTGCATATATTTCAGTAATAGGGAGTCAAATGTACATCAGGTTAACACAAACCTGAAATTCAGTCCAAAATCAATTACACCACACACATGCATATGTTCCAATTTGCCGTTTGGCTGAATGAGTGTATGAAATAAGTTCTAGTGAGATGATTATTACACATCAAATTAAAAATCAAATTTAAAAGATGTACATATAATTGATCACATCACAGTAGGGGTAGGTGGCCAGTGCCTTATACATTAGAGCATCAACCTCCAAGAATCTGCAAGATCTCACATGATTGGACCTTATTTAAACACCAGACTCAAATTTTACTGGTCTCAGAGTACTGTATTTTCATAGAAATATTATAGTCCAAAAGCAGGAATAATATTAAGAGGAAAACTATGAAAGAGGAAGAGCAATAAGCCGTGGTCAGAAATGAAGAAAGAATATCCGAATGACAACTATATGGAGATTAGTGGGATCATGCAAATGACCTGGAAGAAGAGCAAAAAAAAGAAACAAGCAGTTACAAACGGGGCAGCAGAAAACTAGCATAAAATTATCAGCCAGCCTCTAGGTATCATAGTAGATGTGGCGTTCAAGAGGAAAGACAGTGGTATTTTGGAACAATTCAGCAAATCTGAATCCTGATCAAGGGGTGGTGTAAAAAAATCATGAGACATTTGATGGAGAAATTAATAACCAGCACAAAGACAGGGTTCACTTGTGATACTCCCCCTGAAGTCAAAAGGGCTGATTGGGGAGTAAGGTGCTACACAGTGGGAAGTCAGGGTAATGCATTCTGATCCTTCATAGGTTTGCTCCATTGCTTGGAAGCAGAAGGTTTGTACATTCTCTTATTCCTAATCTACATATTGTACATTTGCATATAAGTGTCAAGAGAAAACAATCTAGAAGAACATTTATAAGTGAAATTAGTATAGGGAAACATGCATGCAAAGAGAAAGAAATTGATGATTTAAACTCTTTGCAGCTGAATATGTAAAGTATTAGTGCCCACAAATTCTCCTAAGAGACGCATTAAAAAAGAAAAGAAAGCACACCAAGAATCAGTCAGATAACATTTCCGCCCAATAAGCCTTTATCAAAACTTGAATGTTTCTGCATTGTGTCCAGTTGACAAAATATTGAAATAAAACAAGCTTGATTTTTTCATTCTTGAGAAAGCATTTAGAAATAGTTCTTGCATTACTTAGTTAAAAAATATTACAAAAGTATACAGAAACTTCAATATTAAAGTACAGAAGAGACTAGGAAGTGATAGAGAGGAACTCAAAATTATGTGAGCTATTTTCTAATTATCCTGGAATCTTAGTTTGAACTGCATACTGGTTATTAACAAAGATTGATTAAAAGAAAGAATTCCAAAAGTATATGAAGACATTTTCCCTGAGTACTTACTGCAGTGCTTTGCTCTTGTTTTGCAAACTCATACTCCATTGTGACTTTTTTCTAACAACCCAGACATAGTATTTGATGATAGGTACAGTAATTAGATCAAGAGATATAAATATATATATTGGATAAATTAGTAGAGTGAAACATGCTGGAATAAGGCTTACATACACCACAAAAACTCAAGTATTTCAATACTTCCTCACCCTTACTCACTCTTTCATTTTTTGTGGACTCAGTAGGGCTTTATTATGTTGTATGTCTTGTTATTAGAGCCAGTCAGGAATTAGTCAACAAAAATTCAACATCAGAAATTGTCAATTTGTTGAAAAAAGTAATTTTTCATGTTAAAAGCCCTGTTTCAACTTCAAAATCAAATTAAAAATGGTTGCAAAGTTGTCAAAACAAAACCGCACTTTCAAAAATGAAAAATTCTTGTTTTCTTGTGTGAAATGACTTGTCACATTGAAATTTAAAGCACAATTTTAAAATAGTCAAAGTCAAAATGAAGTATTTTGATTAACTGAAACAAATTTATTTTTGGCTATTTGGTTTGTGAACATTTATAAGTTTTCCACTTTTTACTCCAATTTTGGACATCAAAATATTTTGATCTCAAAACTTTTTACAGGATGGGATGACGATTTCCCACCCAGCTCTAGCTCTGATTACTGTGGGCATTTTTGAGTTTGTGTGACTATGTTGTAGTTGCCACTATAACCACTACTAAATCAGTTTTTATCATTACAATACCTAAATTCATATTACCTTGTGTGTGTGAATTACAGTGCACCCTGCATTTCTTATCAATTCCTCACCAGTGAAGATAACCAGCCTTACTCTTGGACCACTTATTTTTACTTATTGCTGACAATAATGAAAAAGAAATATTTGTTTTATTTAGAAAAGATTTTTTTTTTAAAGTAAGTTGTGCTTCCCCCCATATTGTCATGTAAAAATCAGACTTCCAAGCTGGACAGAGATGTGGTTTGAAAGGCATGATTTTGAATTATTTACCAACTCACTCACTTTTTCTTTTAAAGCTTCCCTAGCTCCTTCACCTTCAGAGCACAGAGATTCAGAAATTGCATTCCAAACCTAATGCTTACGGTTGAACTGTAAGACCTGCATTTATACATCCTACAAGACTTTTCAGTGTGGAAAAATAATTTTCAAACATTCTGCCAGCTGCACTGCCTGCGTAAATATCACATAATCCATTTTTAAAAGTATATATAAAAAGGGTACCCATTTTAATATGACAAAAGGCAGAATATGTTGTATCATGGCAAGTCAATTGTTTGGATCTCCTGTAAGAACCTTGTTATATGCTGTTTTAGACAGAACAAGATTTACATGAAAAATCTCAGACACATAGCATGTTAAAATATTCGCAATGTGTTGGTACATTACAAAAACCACATTTTATTCAAAACTGGCTAATAAAATGTACAAGTATATTAAATAGATTCTAAATGCTTAGTTGGTTTAAAACAAAATAAACTTCATTTTAATAATATCTTTCTAATATCCTACGTAACATAATGACATTGAAACTTGTGTTCATCCATGTGAAAGAAGCTGGGAATGATCTGTATTCATTTCTATGAACAGTAGAGAGAGGGGCTCGGTGGCTATTGTGTTATTGGCTAACGGGTAACAAAGAAGTCAAATCAGTTTGTGCTAGCCTTGGACTGCAGGAACCCAAAATCTGCAGGGCATAAACAGCCATATTCAGAGACACAATGGAGTTGATAATGCCTCTGAAAATTACTTGAAAGTGGAAAATTACCTGAAAGTGGAATCAGGATCTGCCTAATCTCACAGTGGAGAGGAGGAAACTCCTATGGTACAAGCTGGAAACTTCATAACCTTTTAGGTGGGGGACCTTTGGGCAAAGAGTTAAAAACTTGGAAGCAGTTAAAAAGCTGAGCCTTAGAGAAGAGGGGAGGGAAAAGGTCTATTGAGAAACAGCTGTAGGGGCAGCAGGGATAAGTGGTTATCTATCCAGGAAGGGCCAAGGTTTAGTTAAGGTAATATACATTTAAGCTTTTGTTACTTTTAACCCCCTTCTCTCTGCTTGCAATATTCCTTGGGATAAATAAATCATACACTGTTTTGAACAAGCTTTTTTCTGTCACTGAGCTACCAGCAGAGGCTCATAGCTCCCAGAATGGATTTCAAATCTATTTGCGCCTGCTGGAGGTAAATACAGTGGGCAAACAGGGTACAATAACCTCGTGATCCTGTCTAAAGTAGAGTGAACTATGAAGTCCTGCTCTGAGAACTGCAGGTGTAGGCCTAAAACTTGAAAGAAGTGCCCACAGACAGACTGAAAGAGGGATCAGAGGTGTAGCTCACCCCTAAACTGTAACAAATCAGTCTTATATGAAATGATGACCAGTGGTAATAAGATACATTATAGCGGCTTCTGGAGCAAACAAACATTCTCCTAGGCAACACATGGCAGGTACTGAAAAACCAAGTCCAAATGCAGTATCAAAACTGTGAAAATACTGGCAGGTAATCCAGTCATCTGATGTACCTAATATTTCAAAAAAGCACCTGAGGAAACTCCAACTGATGCATAAAACTCAGAAGGGTCAGGGCTTTGAATAGTTTTCTGATGAAAATCTAAAGTTATCTGGTCTACTTGATGCTCCTCAGAGATCTTCTGGCAACTACTCACTTCTTCCTCAATCTCCATGTTCTTCTTTTAGTCCTTGGATGTCTCCTTACACTTAACTCGTCTCCACTCCCAACACTGAAAGGTTACAGTAACATCCTAAACTCTGACCAGCTATGCCCTCCAGAACAGCCAGTGTTTTGGTTTATCAAAGGGTAACACTGTGCCCAACATTTCTCCCCATTTCTGAATTTCAGGAGTTTTCTGAGAGATGCCCAAGGCATTCCACCTGTTAGTCACTCAATTTCTCTTCTGATTTACAGAATGATTCGAGGGAGGTGTTCTTTTAATAGATTTTCATAGATTGCAAACCTAATCAGAGGGAAAGCACAAGTGATTTCTGTCCTCAAAAATCATAGGCACATCTATTTTTGGTTCTACCTTTGCATGTTTATACTTCTAAGTTCCAAGTTGGGTTTTCATTGCACCGCATTATGAAAGCAAACTCCGACTGCAGAGTTTCCTGATTTTGTCATGATTCTGATGAAAAAAGTGTAATGGCTAAACTTTCTGGTCAGTTGAGTTATGTTTGGTAAATAGTACAATACAATAGCCAGAAGAAGAAAATATCACAAACTCAAAAGGCAGCTTTTTCTCATAAGATTTCCTGCTTGAATTTTAAATATGCAAATGATTTTAGTGGTCCACACAAAAATCAATCTGCAAAACATCAAGAAAAAAACCACACACTGTACCACATTTTTAACATATGCTTCACAGTGTTTGTTCAGATCATTCCAAAACCAGTGGAAGACAATGTGTGCATTTACCAATTTAATTAAAATATGTTTGCTCGTCAGTTATTACTACAGACTATAGTAAGTTAGCCAGTTATGAGAATAAACAAAGCACAACCTAAGAACTGTGGGCAAATCCTCAATTGGTATAAACTGTCAGTCCACTGAATGTTTTTTAAGAACAATATTATTTCTAAATTAAATAAAGAGTCAATTTTCTTTACATTTTCTTCCCCAGATTGTGAAAATTTTCTTTGCAGGTGTGAAATTGCCAAAAAATGAGACTATCTGAGCAAAACTTCACTTATTTTGCAGGCTGGAAAGTACCTAAAATAGTATTCATGAGCATGTCATGGGAGAGCAGAGTGGGGGATTGGAATAAGGTTAATAGATTTTAAATCCAGAAGGGACCATTGTGATAATCTAGTCTGAGCTCCTGAATAACTCAGCCCATAGGACTTCCCTGAATTGAATTGCTGCTTCAAGTCCAACAAGGCTGGAACTGGAGCAGATTTTCTAAAAAAAACCATCTCATCTTGATCTAAAAATTTCCAATGATGGAAAATCCACCACTATCCTTGGTAAGTTATTTCAATGATTAATTATCCTCACTATTAAAAATGTACATCTTTTTTCTAGTCTGAATTTGTCTAGTTTCAACTTCCAGCCTCTGGAACTTGTTATATTTTTGTCTCAAAATCAAAGAGCCCTCTATGAATTTCTGCTCCTTATGTAGGTACCCATAGGATATAATCAAATCATCCCTTAACTTTCTTTATTGATAAGATAAATGTTGCTTGTTGAGTCTATCACTATACATGTTTTCCAATCCTTGAACCATTCTCCTGGCTCTTCTCTGCACCCTCTCCAATTTGTCAGAATCCTTCTTGAAATGTGGATATGAGAACTGGATACACTATTGTAGTAGCCATTCACACGAATGTTAAAAGAACGGAAATAACCTCCTTACTGCTAATGTGGAGTGCTGTTTAAGGTGGGGAGAGGAGGGAGTTGGGTCCTGCCTATGGGGGTGAGCTCTGGTGGGGGTGCAGAGTGAGACTGACCCACTCTCATCCTGAACAGCCTCAAGTCCTGTGGGGCTGTACAGCTCTCCACTCCAGCCTGTTGGCTCTCACTGCAACATGGAGGCAGGGCCCTCTCACCTCAATGCCCTTCCCTGCCCCCAGACTGGTGCTGCCAGATCACCTACCCTGTAGTGGGCCAAAAACTGCTTGGGCCATAGTCCACGTGACTGCCCCAGCTCCATGGCCTATGCTTGTTTATACACCCAAGATTAGCTCTTTTTGACACTACATTGCTCATGTTCAGCTGATTATCCGCTATGACTCCTCTCTCCTTCCCCCTCTTTTTCAGAGTCACTGCTTCTCTCTGGTTTCACTCTTTCTCATTAAGTTTGCAGACTACGAAAAGAACATCTCCTGAGACATTCAGAAATTCCAAGAGAAATTCTGAATGATTAACAGGTGTAGGGCTTTGGACTTCTCACAGAACACTTCTGAAATCCAGAGAAGGGAAGGGAACGGTGGGCATCCATTAAATGAGCGGCTCCAGAGGCCTACATTCCTTGTTCCTAGATGTATAACCTTACATTTTGCTGTATTGGAATACACACTTGCTTGCACCCAGCTTAACAAATGATCCCGATTACTCTGTATCAGTGACATATCATCTTCATGATTTACCACTCCCCTAATACGTGTGTTATCTGCAGACTTTGTCAGTAATGATTGTTTGTCTGGTTAATGTAAGGGATAAAGAGACAGCATGACAACAAGAGATTGAGAAAATCCAATGGGTGCAGGGTAAAGGAGCTAGAACAGGAAATGTAAGGAATAAAATGGGTGGTGACAAAGCAGGGTGGACAGAGCAGGAGAAAGATAAAAGAATGAGAAAAGATGCAGACTATATGATAAATCACTGCATGAGGAGATGGCTACAGGACATGGAGAATAACTCCTATGGTGTGAGTGAGGATACCAAGAAAATTCAACTGTGCCTATTGAATCCAGAGGGCTGGGTGGGCACAAACCTGTCCACATCTGAAGATTCCTCCCACAGCCTAAGGGAAGGAGCTACTGAACTCAGGGCTCAATTACAGGAGACAACAAATGAAAAACAGGATCAAGAGTGAGGGTCACAGGTTCAAAGTCAAGGATCCAGAAGGGGACACTGAGCCAAGAACCCCAGATACCACCCATTGCTCCTCAAAGGTGTCTAGGGAGTCAGCAAATGTGGCCCAGAGGAATTCTGCCTGGATACATGAGCCAAGGGAGGAGCAAAACTAGGCCCCAGAGTATCTCCCCATTTAGCTCCCTCCTTCTAATAGAATAGATGGCCAGCTGGACCAGCACCAGAAGCAGGTTGAGGGGGGCCATGAATGGGGTGTAGGGCCATGAATGGGGTGTGTGAATGAGATGTGCGGAAAAGGAGAAGGTTCTGGAGGGAGCCTGAAAAGGGGCTGCAACCTGGCCCACTTGAGATAGATGTGTGCCAGGGTCTCCCTAAAGCCACACAGGGGCCAAGGGAACGGGATGAACCTCACCAAGTACACGCTTGTACCCATGGCTCCATGAAGTAGCTGCCAGCTAATACCCCCAGTGGTCTGTGGAACCAAGGTAGAGTACAGTCTGGCCCAATGGAGTTCCTCTCCCTCCACAGGAAAGGTTTCGCCACTTGTTGTTGGGCAGGGGGACACAGGTGAGGAAATGGAACATGTGGGACATGAGGTAATGTCTAAGTGTGGTTCTGAAATGAAGCAGCTGCAAGTCACACAGTCGGCTTGGGGTGTGCAGTGGAGACAGCCGGAGGGCTCACAGGAAAGGCTCGAGGATTAGATTAGAGCTGGTTGAAACTTTTCAGATGAAAAATGCAGATTTGGTTCAACAAAAAACTTTTGTGAATTCAAGTAAAATTCAATTTTAAAGATTTATTCATTTATTTTAAAGTTTTAGAATGAAAATGCCCTTTTTTGTTTAAAAGTTCACTGTTTTTTTAAAAAAAATCAACTCAGGAGAGAACTAATTAAATGGAAGACAATGTTGTTGAAGGCAGGACCAAAGAGTACACATCTCCTCCCTCTAGGGTGGCTGGTTGGCAATCTAATCTTCAATCTTTTGGGCTGAATGAAAACATTTCATTCAATGCAAACATAAATGCCTAGGCACCAACTGTGGGTCCTCTGGAGCTCAAGCACCCACAGGGAAAAATAAGGGGTGCTCAGCATCCACCAGGGCTGGTTGCCTGAATCAGCTTTTTGGGGAGGGGATGTGTGCCTTAAATGGGTGATTTGCATTGTCAGCTCTAACTGTGGCCCTGGCTCTGCACCCCATCTCTTCCCCTGAGTCCTTCCCCCATTGGCAAAACCCAGAATCAGCACACCTTGAAGGACACCTATGCAAATACTTTTGAGAGAAATTCAGAATATTGTTATGGACAGGATAATACATTTAAGCTCAAAAGAATCACAGCCTATAACTAAGCCAGGGACTTGAGAAACTGGGAAATTCAAAAGCGCTCACAGGCTAGTGTTTGAGATGCACAAAGATGCGTCAAGAGAGAGAGGAGAAAGCTATGTGAAAAGATGAAATGCTAAAGGTACCTAACCTCGCTTAACTTTTACCAAATGTCAGACTAGATATGTTATAAATAACGTTTGTTTTGTTTTAACCTGATCTTCTCTCTCCCTTCTTCATAAGTTTTGCTTTTAATTTCTCACTCATGAGACTGAGTGAAATTCCCCAAAACATAGTTTCTCAACTTGTGGTACCTGGGGAAAAATTGAGTGAAGGGGAGGCGGGTGGCAGCTGCTGACTTCTGGGGAAGCCAGGTGGCAGCAACTGGCTCCCCATCCGGTTTCAGCTCACGGATGGGAGGCGGGCAGCAGCCACCAAAGTCCCAAGACATCAAGCTGCAGCCGCCCACTTCCTGCCCTATCACAGCTCCCAGCTGGGATGTGGGCAGCAGCCCCGAGCTTCTGGGGAAGGCAGGTGGCAGCTCCAAGCTGGGAGATGGTTGGCAGCCACTACAGTCCTGGGAAGCCAGGCTGCAGCCACCCGCTTCCTGCCCAATCCCAGCTGAGAGGCAGGCAGCAGCTGCCAGCTCTTGGGGGAGGTGGGCGGCAGCTGCTTGCTTCCTGCCAGGTCCCAGCTCCCAGATGGGAGCTCGCTGGCAGCCTCCTGAATCTTGCGAGCTGGGCTTGCAGCTAGGTGGCAGCCACCCATGCCTCGCTCCAAGCTGAGAGACAGCCTTCAGCGCCCCAGCTTGCAGATGGGCAGCAGCCGCCTGCCCACATCCCTGGGCTCCTGCTGGCATGGAAGCCTCCTCTGCCCCAGCTCGGATTGGGTGGCAGTTGCCCACCTCCCAGGCTGGCAGCCAGGCAGCAGCTGCCTGAAACTTGCCAAGGTGGCAGCTCCCCGTCCCTGGCTCAAAGTCCAGTGCCCAGAAAACTTGTCAATTTCGCTGCTCTGGCTCAGTGAAAGGCGCTGACCTTACTCAGACAAGGATGAGAAGGGACCCTGAGCTCCTGAAAATACAGCATACATAACAGTGCAATTCAAGGAAGAATGTGGGCTCATTCGTATGAACTAACTGCAAACTGAACCAAACTGGCTAAACAAGATTTTGACTTCAGGCATGTTAATCCAAGTATTATCATTTCACTGCTCTGTAGACATCTTAAGTGCAAAAATTGGGAGTGAATAAAGGATATTTGCAGAAAGCTGAGAGGAGGCCACCAAGTGCTGAGAGATGACATCTCTTTCACAGCCATGGCAAACATACAAAGTAACCCACAGAGGGTGGCCATTCAATTCATGTTTTTCAAAAGAACAATATCGTTTCAAAGAAAACAGTTGGTTTCTCATGCCTCCACTGAAACAAAAAGCAATACCACCCTGATCTCAGTAAATATATTTTAAACAGCACACTGAATAGTGTGGATATCTTCTAAACTTCAAAAGAGCAAGTACAAATGTGGGACTTAATCACAGTCAAAAAGAAGTTTACAACTATACCAGATGGAATCTGAAGCATCTCCAGCCAGGTTCCATCAGACAGCAGCCAACTAAAATACCAAGAAATCAATATGTTTTTTAGTGTTTGTGAGTAAATCTAACAAATATTCTAGTGTGGGAGAAGAACTCAGTCCCTGAACTCAGGGCTGCAAGAACTTTAACAATCCACTTGTACCCAGATCACATCAGTGACCAAAGCAGAGGAGCAACTGACTCATGTTTTGTGATACCAGTGAACAGACAGAGAGAGGATAGGAGCAGATGGCAATTTGCCTCATCCTACCAGCATTGTTCCTGCCACAGCACCCACCAAACTGCTAGCTCTTAAGAGACTCATGGCAGACAAAGGTTTAATTCTGAGAGAACTAAAATAGGCTCTCAGATAAACTATTTTGCATAAATACTCATGAATTCTGGCCTGACTTTTAAGAAAAACTGGTTCTATACTTTCTGGATTTTCTTAAAATTAACAAACAAGCAAAACTAAAGTCAATATTGCTAAAGCTAACATACTATAAACGTTACTAAATTCAGAATTATACAATACAATTATCAAACCAATGTCACCATTTCAATGAAATTGCTTAATCAATGGATTAACAGTGTTACTGAATTAAATCATCAGTTAGCCACCTCAACAAATTAATACAGCCAACAACCAAATCATGGAGGATAACACAGCAAATAATCAATTCTTATGAAATCTAACTCAGGAACTTAAAGAGGTAGCTAGCCACTTAGTTCTATACTCCAATTAAAGGACCTCATCCACAGAAGGGAAATCAAACATCAGTTAAATATTTTAGGACTAGAATTAAAATTAGCTTTTCCTCTGTCGTAAGTAAATTGATGCGTCCTCCTGAAATTCCTGCTTCTATAGTGGCTATCCTGTTTCCTATGTTCCAGCCTGAACATCCAAACTAACCATGTGAGTCAGCAGCTCTCACCTCATCTGTAGCTGACAGCTGAGTTTTTCTTGAAAAGTGTCAGAACTGGGGAAACATTCAAATGACTTTTCAAGGCAGAACTTCCTTAGGGTTTTAAGTTTAAATACTGTAGTAGTTATTCCTGGAGCCTCCACCAATGTGAATTTTTACGTATAGTCTCTTACATATGCTAGCATTCAGATTAATAAATTCACATTCACACACTAAAATAGAAGGGTGGGGAATGATTTCTCAATCAAAATAAAAGACAGAGAAAAGGAAAGAAGATGCATACGATAAAAAGGTTTGAACTCTCCAGCTTGCATAGTCTTGGGACTCGTGTGTCAGAGTCAGGATAGCAGTCTAGGGGACAGGTGATTGTGTAGCTGGTTGGTATATTTTCACTGGTGGGTCTTTTGAGCACTTAGGCTGGTCCGGCTGATGTTATCAGTGGTAGTCTTCATCTCTTTGCATAGAGGACTCTTGGAAAACAGGGATATCAGTCTCTCCCCTTATTGCTGTGGTGACCCAAAAGAGCACACCATAATTTGCATTCATTTTAACCTTTATGGGTGCGATTTAGCTTGCTCCATCTTAGGGCACCTCCCATAAGGTCTTCTGAGGAAGTCAGGTGCACCACACATCTTGAACCCCAGCAGTTTGATCTAGTTCTCATTAAGGAAGGCAAGTTTGACCTATGGTCAGTTTGGAAAGTCCCCTCAAACGTGCAGATTTTACAATATCTATTGTTGCATCTGCATGCAATGTGGGAATCAACAATATGAAAGAGTGGAGACAGGAGACAAGTTTGAGACAGCTACTCCAGCTTTCTTTTTCAGGGTACTGGCAAGAGGTCACCAGATGGCACCTGCATCAGGTGGAAGACCTTGACATGTTCATAAATATAACTAATGGCCAAACAAATGGTCATTGACATTTGCCCATACACATACATCCTCTCAACATTTCTTAAAATACATGCAGATGCCTCCTGGCAGCTGTCACATCACCCTTTTTTCAGCCAAGAACTTAGGGAACTAGCCCTTGTGGTTTAACTGTGTGACAGAACATAGCTCATTTCAAGTAACATTTCACCTAGAAGAAGAAAGTCATTCTACATTTTTTCCATGTATATTCTATTGACTATAAAAAAAATTAAGTTTATACTTATTTTTCTCATACCTTTTAAATCCTCATAATCACAATTTATCATCTTTTTTATGTTTACTATCCTCTAATTCTTGAAATAGTCACAAAGTATGTCTACTCTAGATTGAGCTCATTCCATTTGGTGAGTAAAAGGAGTTCTTGGCATTTAAGGACAGACCTGAGCAAGTTGTCTCTGAATTAGCCTGGAGTGTCATGCCCTATGTTAAGGAATTTTATGCCAGGCTATTCAGATTCTACATGATCAGTATTCTTTTCCCACTAGCCAATTTTCCATACAGAGTTTATTGAAAAGTATCTACAAAAATAAAGTAAAACTGGACATGTACTAATGTCTCTATCACTAATGTTCATACTGCAGCATTCTTGACATCCTGGAGTCTCTCTCAATAGATATGAAAAAAGATAGTTCACTAGGTTATCTTAGAAATGCTTCATAGATCAATAGGCCAATATTGGAATCACCTTACTGAAGCTGGTGGTACCTGCACTCAGTTTAGGTGTGGATTCTTCAAAGGACCTCAGTATTTCATGCAACTACATTAGGAGATTTCACTGGTGATAACAACTGCAGCTCACTTTCCGTTTCCTAATCTCACTGTAAAATATTCAGTTCAATACCACACTCGGTGGGTCCAGAAGATATTCTAACATAGAGAAGCTGGAGTTTTGACTGGTTCTAGCCTCGTCATTCATTTGAATGAAAACCAGGATACATTGTTCCCTTCATTTGTCTTAATCACACTTCTGAGCATCAGATGTGTCCACAGATTTAATTGCAGCAGTATGTTGTCTGTGCTTTTATGATGGAAAAAAAATCATGCACAAGAGTGTGAGAAACGTAACATGCACATACATCGTCTTTTTTTGAGTACATATAATTTTATCACCATTTAACAAAAGGATTAACCCTATCTTTTCCATTGCTATGGAACTGAAGTACTGTAGAGGAGTGAGGAAGGCAAGCATGGGGCACTCTGGAAGGACTAGTGGGAATGGTGTTGGTATTAGTGTTGGTGACTTCAGAGAGGACAGTTGCAGTGATTTTTTGGAAGGGCCTATGATTGACTCAGGTGGGCTTCGGCCACTTCCTGCTTCCAGTCATGGGACTGAAAGCAGGAAGTTCGGGAAACTACTGGGCAGAGAAACTAAGCTGCTGGACACTCCAGTTACCTTGGCGACTGGAGTTTCGGGCAGTTTAGTGATTGTCCTCTGGTCACTTCCCAAACTTCTGGCTTCCAGTCACGTGGCCGGAAGCAGGATGTTTGGGTAGTGACCAGCTGAAAGCTGCCTGATGCACCAGGGCAGCTTAAACAGAGCATCGGCAGCAGAAGCAACAGATTGGGGAAGCCTGCTTTGAAAGTGGATGGGCCATGGCCCACCCAGACCTACCCGTAGCTATGTTCCTGGACAGTTGTCCACATCTGTTCTTATACATACACTTGAAACCGTAACTGACCTCATAGTCTGTGCTACTCTTCCCATGCATCTTGGTGTTTAGTTCTCAGGCAGCCGTTTTCTTAAAGGATGGTTTCTGTAACTGGATACGAGGATATAGGAGTTTAGGAGTACACAAGCTGTCTAACTTTTTCACACTCCCTGGCAAATTTTTCACACCCATTTGGCAAAATCTGTTCCCACCCCGTTAGCATCACCTCCTGACCAATCAGCACAAACGAGTGCAACATCAGTCCTGTTTGTGATGCATGCACTATAGGACACAGTTGAGCCTTCTAGTGGCAGCTCCTCCTGTCCCCTTGTTGTAGGAGGTAGATAATTAAGAGTGGGAAAGAGAGGGATAGGCCCAAAGTAATTAAAGCAGCAATGATTTGGTTTGGGTCATATTTACTTCCCTATATTAACAATTGTTTCACAGCTAATTTTCCATAACCTTGGAAGGGTAGACAGATTTTTGCAGTAGCAAGAAGTGAGTTCTAAGGCATTTGTCTTTCACTGGCATGCATTCACCACAAAATGATAGATTAAAAGAGTAACAGCATGTTCTTAGTGTCTTCTCTTACTCAGTGGGTTTTTGCACAAAGAGCACACGCCATAATATTTATTAGGTGCATCATGGTAATAGAAACTTCAGTCTGATCCAAGAGGTAGTCATCTACCACATTCCATCATTCATCTCAACCATCCACTGTTGTAATTGTGCATCAGTAGGACATACTGCCATTATTGAATGGCTCACTGAGACACAGTGAGTTGTGTCAGTCATGGATCATGACAATGTCTGAACTCTGGAATGTGCTGCCTCAGTGACTTTTTGAAAAATCACTAACAGCTGGGAGAAAGACATTCTCCTAGCTAAATAATTTGTCTGTTTCCTCCTCCCCTCCCTCAGCTTTCTCAGAAGACACAGACCTGTGCCTAATTCCTTTTACGTTAATAACAAAAGTTACATTGACTTCAAAGGGGGCAGGGCTAGGTCCTAAGTAAGATCACATTTCTTTTCAGTATTCAATGATAAAAATCATCTTGTCACCAGAAAAAAAAACTATTCATTCAATAATGTTGAAGCCGCTCCTGCTATCAGAGTTCAGATCAGCTTCTTACAATATGTGCATTTTATCAACTACTGACAAACCACTGCTGGTAGTTATTGTATCTGTTACTTATGTTGAGCTTCTGCTTTTTTCTTTGCTGTACTTCCTCTTAGCAGGTGCTAATATCCAGAAGCCATGTTTAGAAAGCTGGTGTTTCTTACTTCATAATTGATACTTCATAATTGGAATGATTCTGTTTGTGAGTCTTCTGGTCCAGAGACATCATACACAGTTGTCTGTGGGGTGTAAACAAAAAAAGATGGACTCTCTACATTCCTGGCCAGTAAAGAAGCTGGGGTTACTCTTTGCTTTGAAATGTAAGGCCATGTTCCCTGCTCTGCCTTTGATAGTAAAAAGATTCAAAATCTCCTGATTTACCAAAGTCTAATTCAGGCTACATATTGGATTCCATATGTAACTGCTGGATTATCGTGACAGAAATAGATTTCTCTTTATAGCTACTGGATTACTAGGCTACAGAATTTAGTAGCTATGTCACAGGCAAAGGAGTTACACAATTTACACTAGCTGTCCCATGACCCTTCATGCAATTGCTCAATATAGGATCCTTTGTGGAGTTTCTGGATTATCGATCTAGATCCATATTTTCTCTGTTGGATACTCTAGCAAAATACCTTTGTTGAAATCATCTCCCCTCTGAAGTCAATGGAATTTTTGACCTTGACTTCAATAATGAGAGGATATTTACCCCACTCTTTCTCCCTACATTCTGTCTTCCTTCTCCTCCAGTTCTGGCTCCTTTCTCAGTTTTGCTGTTAACATACTCATGTTGATCCCCTGGAACCACTCAGATTTATGTTGCAGTAGTAAACTGGCAGAGTGTTTTACAAAGCAGATTTGTTAATAGTACTTTAGACAATAGACAATAGATAGTGCAGATATCATAAAAATCTGTTTCAGCTCCACAGTCCATTGGCCAAACAATAGTTTTCATTAACTTCTGGCCAGTGTCCAAAACAGATATGGATTATGTAATATGGTCTTTGACCTGTTATCCCCTAGGCCGGACAAAGATGCTCCTCCTGGGACCCTTCTCTGACACTGAAATACAAACGAATTTCACCTTGCATCTCTGATATCAGCTATTGTTCCATACCTTGCCTCCAAATCAAGCACATCATCTTCATCCATCCTCCTGTCTCTACTATTTTAAGATCAGGGTGTCTCTACCGTCTTTCATGATTGCGTTCATGCACTACTGCCTTTTGGGGAAAGCTTGTACCACCTACCTGTATTATGTTGCTGTTCAAAGGAGTACTTGGACTGTCCCTCAAGATTATGTTTCTGCAGTTACCATTATTGGGGGAGTTGTGGAATGCTAGTACTTTAACAATACTGAATTTCTGCTACTGCTTCTTAAAAATGCCAACATGTTAACAATGCTGTGTTTCTGTCAAGTTCCTGTATCAATTAGTGAACTTGTAAGCAGGCAATCATTTGCAGTTTCCTAAAACCTGACTTTGGTTCAGGCCTCAGATCTTGCACCACACCCAATATTATTTTCTCTTACTACTACAATAGGCATCACAAAAACTTGGTGGAATGAGGATAATCAATGAGACAGTATACCAGGGTACAAAATATATCAGAAGGACAGAATATGTTGTGCTGGTGGGATAGTAGCACTATATATGAAAGAAAGAATAGAGTCAAATGAAATAAAAATCTTAAATGAACTAAACTATCCAATAAAATCTCTATGGATAGTAATTCCATGCTTGAATAGTAAGATTATAGCAGAAGGGAATATATTACCAACTACCTGACCAGGATGGCGATAGTGACTGTGAAATTCTCAGGGAGATTAGACAAGCTATAAAAATAAAAAACTCAACAACAATGGGGGGATTTCAACTATCCCCATATTGACTGAGTACATGTCACCTCAGGATGGGATGCAAAGATAAAGTTTCTTAACATCTTAAATGACTACTTCTTGGAGCAGCTAGTCCTGGAACACACAAGAAGAGAGGTAATTCTTGATTTAGGCCTAAGCGGAGCCCTAAATATAGCTGAACCACTTGGTAATAGTGACCAAAACATAACATTTAACATCCCTATGGGTGTGGGGGAGGGAGGAGGGGAGAGAATGGGATACCAAAGCAGCCCACAACAGTAACATTTAATTTTAGAAAGCAGAGCTACACAAAAATGAAGATGTTCTACAGAAATTAAAAAGGTACAGTGACAAACGTGGAATCCCTGAAAGCTGCATGGAAATGTTTTAAAGACAATATAATAGAGGCTCAATAACTGGATACCTGAAATTAAAAAACAGTAAGAGGACCAAAAAGTGCCACCATGTCTAAACAACAAAGTTAAAAACATCTAGAGGCAAAAAGGCATCCTTTAAAAAGTGGAAGATGAACCTTACTGAGGAACATAGAAAGGAGCATAAACACTAGCAAGTGAAATGTAAAAATATCATTAGGAAGGCCAAAAAATTTTTAAAGAATGGCTAGCCAAAGACTCAAAAAGTAACAGCAAAAAAAAGTGTTAAGTACATCAGAAGCAGGAAACCTCTTAACCAACCAGTGGGGCCACTGAAAAACCGAGTTGATAAAGGAGCCTCAAGGAAGATACAGCAGAGAAACTAAATGAATTCTTTCCATTGGTTTTCATGGCTGAGGATGTGAGGGAACTTCCTAAACCTGAGCTATTCTTTTTAGGTCACAAATCCGAGGAACTATCCAAGATTGAGATGTCAGAAGATGAGGCTTTGGAACATGTTGATAAGTTAAACAGTAATAAGTCACCAGGACCAGATGAAATTCACCCAAGAGTCCTGAAGGAACTCAAATGTGAAATTGTGGAACTACTGATTGTGGTATGTATCGTATTATTTAAATTAGCATCTGTATCAGATGACTGGAGGATAGCTAATGTGATGTCAATTTCTAAAAAAGGCTTTAAAGGTGAATCCGGCAATTACAGGGCGGTAAGCCTAACTTCAGTATGAGGCAAATTGGTTGATGCTATAATAAAGAACAGAATTATCAGACACAGACGAATACGATTTGTTGGGGAAGAGTCAATATGGTTTTTGAAATAGGAAATCATGCCTCACCAATCTACTAGAATTGTTTAAGGGAGTCAATAAGCATGTGGACAAGGGTGGTCCAGTGGATATAGTGTACTTAGATTTTCAGAAAATCTTTGACTAGGTCCCTCACTCTTAAGCAAAGTAAGTGCTCATTGGATAATAGGAAAAGGTGCTCTCCTGGATCAGTAACTGGTTAAAAGATAGGAAACAATGGTCAGTTTTCAGACTGGAGAGACATAAATGGTAGTGTCCCCCAAGGATCTGTACTGGACCAGTACAGTTCAACATATTCATAAATGATCTGGAAAAAAGTGATAAACAGTGAGGTGGCAAAATTTGCAGATGATACAAAACTACTCAAGCTACTTAAGTCCAAAGCAGACTGCAAAGAGTTACAAACAGATCTCACAAAACTGTGTGAACAGGGCAACAACAATGGCAGATGAAATTCAATGTTGATAAATGCAAAATAATGCACATTAGAAAACATCCCAACTATATATATAAAATGATGGGGACTAAATTAGCTGTCACCACTCAAGAAACAGATCTTGGAGTAATTGTGGATAGTTCTCTGAAAACATCCATTCAATGTGCAGTTGCAGTCAAAAATACTAACAGAATTTGAGAATCATTAGGAAATGTTGTATTGCCTCTATAAATCCATGGTACATCCCCATCTTCAATACTTCATGAAGATCTGATTGCCCCATCTCAGAAAAGATATACTGGAATTGGAAAAAGTACAGAAAACGGCAACTAGAATGATTAGGGGTATGGAAAAGCTTCCATATGAATAAAAGTAGGAATTTTCAGCTTGGAATAGAGTCAACTAACGGGGGATATGGTAGAGGTCTATAAAATCATAATTGAAGAAAGTAAATAAGGAAGTGTTATTTACTCCTTCTTATAATACAAAAACTAGGGGTCACCAAATGAAATTAATAGGCTGCAGGTTTAAAACAAACAAAGGAAATATTTCTTCACACAATGCACATTCAACCTGTGGAACTCCTTGCCAGAGGATGTTGTGAAGGCCAAGACTATATCAGGGTTAAAAAAAGAGCTAGTTAAGTTCATGAAGGATAGGTCCCACCAATGGCTCTTAGCCAGTACTGGCAGGGATTGCTGTTTGCAAGAGGCTGGGAATGGCCGACAGGATAGATCACTTGATTACCTGTTCTATACATTCCTTCTGAAGCACCTGGCATGGTCTATTGTCAGAAGGCAGTTTGTGGACTAGATGGACCATTTGGTCTGACACAGTATGGCCGTTCTTATGTTCTGAGAACTGCTGTGAAGTGGAGCTATCTTGCTGTTTAAATGCTGTTTACAGCATTTGAAATCTTATTTAGTACAAATTTATCGAAGTTAACTACTTTTTTTTTAATCAGCCATATGTCCTGATTTTCAATGTACTATGAGAATTATATTTTGGAAGGGCCTGAACTGCAGACAGGATGGAGTTTAAAATCCCCCAATGGAGGATTCCTGGTAATTACTGTACTTCACCATGGAATTTCTTTCTTGTTTTACCACTTTTCTTTTGGACTGAGTAGACATTCGAATAAATACATTTCGAGTTTTAATGTGACCAGTTAGATTACAAAGTTTTTCAAGAGCATCTTAGAAGCAAACCAATTTTTTGTGGCTGGGAGGGGGAGGGGAGAGAAAGAGGGAGAGCATTTAGGGAGGCCATTGCAGTAAAAGTTGGGTAAATATGTCCATTTAGAAAATGCTAATATTCTTACTGGAGATTAAACATTTTTACACTTTATAGGAGACTGATTCTTCTGTGCACAATGCTGAGCTGCTCAGACACTGTTGGTTGGGATATTACAGAACACAATATGCCTAGCAGAGTTACGGCTGATATGTGTTGGCCATCCTCTGGAAAAAATCATTCATACCCACATTGAAGTTGCTCAGTCAAGTATTAATCTTCCAACAGGATTCTTTAATGAAATAAAATAAAGGGATTTTTTTTTCATATTAGATATCTAGCACTGGCACAGTGATAGTAATTCTATCATTTTAAAATAAAAGTTAAGTTATTTCATTAAAATACAAAGACAGTAATTAATTTGCAGACACGTGTTTTGTTGTTTTAAGCTTCTGACTCTTTCCATAAATTCTATGTAATCAGGCTTCTCTCTCTCTGGAGAGGCAATAAAGGGTTTCACCTTCCCACTCATTCTGCACAGTATTCCTAAATATGTAGCTATTATAGCCTCCATACACACAGTAACAAATTATTCATTCATCTCTATTTCTTTCTTTTTTTTTTTTTTTTTTGGCTCCTAAGTATTGAAAGCTAACAATAATGAAACACTTTGAATACTACTAACAACAATCTGGCAAGGTTTACAAAAGTGTCACCACAGCAACATTTTTAATTAGAAATGAAACAAAACAGGCATATTAGAAAACTGAAGTCAGAATAAAACCAACAACTGAGTATCTAGGAAGACAAATCTGTCACTGATTTTCACTTTGGAGATTGTTTACAGCACATCACAATGTTGTTGCAGAAATGTCATTTAACTCTTGATTATTGTCATGGATCTAGTTGTGGGCCAGTCTGTGCTGAACCTTAACATGATCACATAGAGGTAGACACGTAAAGCTGAATAGTCCCAGTCTTTTAAATCTTTCCTCATATGGAAGCTCTTCCCTCCCCTCAGTTATTTTGTTGCCCAGCTCTGTACTTTTTCCAATTCTAATATAACTTTTCTGAGATGAGGTCACCAGCACTGCACGCAGTTTTCAAGGTGTGGGCGTACCTTGTATTTATACAGGAGGCACTGTGATATTTTCTATATTATCATCTTTCCCTTTCCCAATGGTTTCTAAGATTGTTAGCTTCCCTGGCCACAACTGCACTTTAAGCATATGTGCCAGAAATACCTGTGAGGACTCCAAAAGCTCTTGAATTTTAACAGCTAATTTAGACCCTATCATTTTGTATGTATAGTTGTGATTATGTTTTCCAATGTGCATTTCTTTGCATTTATCGATATCGAGTTTCATCTGCCATTATGTTGCCAATTTACACAATTTGATAGATCCCTTTGTAATTCTTCACAGTCATCTTTGGATTTGTCTATCTGAAGTAATTTTACATCATTGAGAATTTTGCAGCCTTATTGTTCACCCCTTTTCCAGATGATTTATGAATGTTGAACAGCACAGCTCCCAGTACAGATCCTCGGGGGAACCCATTATTTACCTCTCCCAATTATGAAAATGGACCATTAATTCCTACACATTGTTTTCTAAAATTAACCAGTTACTGATCCAGGAGAGGACTTTCCCTCTTATCCCTTGACTGCTTACTTTGCTTAAGACCCTTTGGTATGGTACCTTGTCAAAGGCTTTCTGTAAGTCCAAGTACATTATATCATTTGGACAACCCTTGTCCCCATACTTGCTGACATCCTCAAAAATTCTAATAGATTGGTAGGGCATAATTTCCCTTTACAAAAGCCATGTTGACTCTTCCCCAACATACTGTGTTTTTCTCGGTGTCTTATATTTCTGTTCTTTACTATAGTTTGAACCAATTTGCCAAGTATTGAAGTTAGGCTCACTGGTCTATAATTGCCATGATCACCTCTGGTGCCTTTTTTAGAAATTGTTATCACATTAGCTATCTTTCAGTCATCTGATACAGATGCTAATTTAAATTATAGGTTACATACCACAGTTAGTAGTTCCACAATTTCACATTTGAGTTCCTTCGGAACTCTTGGGTGAATTTCATCTGGTCCTGATGACTTATTACTATTTAATTTATCAATATGTGCCAAAACCTCATCTTCTGATATTTCAATCATGGATAGCTCCTCAGATTTGTGACCTAAAAAGAATAGCTCAGGTGCAAGAATCTTCACTTTATCCTCTGCAGTTAAGACCAATGCAAAAAATTAATTTAGATTTTCCACAATGGCCTTAGCTTCCCTGAGTGCTCCTTTAACGCTTCTATTGTCCAGTGGCCCCACTGATTAAACCTTGTTTTTAACATTTTCAGTGATAGAGATTCCACCATGACCCTTGGTAAGTTGTTCTAATGGTTACCTGCACTGTTGAAAATTTATACATTATTTCCAATATGAATTTATCTAGCTTCAACTTCCAGCCATTGCACTGTGTCATATATTTCTTTTCCCATTATCAAATATTTGTTCCCCATGTAGGTACTTATAGACTGTAATGAAGTCACTCCTTAACCTTCTTGGTTAAGCTACATAAATGAGGCTCCTTTAGTTTATCACTCTAAGGTATGTTTTCTAATCCTTTAACCATTGTTGTGGCTATTTTCTGAGCCCTCTTAAACTTACCTTTCTTGAATTGTAAATACCAGAGCAACATCAACTGTGTCAGCAGGGAGGGATTTCACCAGTGCCAAGTACATATCTGTTGTTTCAAATCTCTACTCCTACTTGAGATTCCCCTATTTATGCATTGAAAGACTATGATGCTTATGCATCGAAGGACCCTTTTGGCCACAGTGTTGTTCATATTTAGCTGATTATCCACCACAACCCTCCAATTTTTTTTTAGAGTCACTAATTTTATGTATTAAATGATTTTGTGAGATTAAGCAGAAAAATTCTGAAAAACCTTAAATTCAATGTTGAACTATTACTGACGCTAGATTCACAGTGCCACTCCTGTGCTATGACACCACAGAGTGGTTCTGTTATGGGACTATGTTAATGTGCAGTAGGTATCTTAGTTTGTGCCAGCAGGGTCTACGTGGGCAATAAGAGCCCAACAATTCACACCCCTCTATTTCTCTCTATGGTGCCAAGTAGACATGCCCACAGAGACAGATTTATAAGTATTCACTATTTATTGAAAACTGTTTTATCATCTAGAACAATCAGATGATAAACACATTTTTGCAATTTTTCTATAGATTCCTAGAAAAATCAGCACTTGCACACTGTGCTACTGAAGCCAATAACTCCCAGATCTAGAAATGCAGTTTCTAAACATCTGGCATAAGTATCTAATTATATGGGAAATGATTACAGAATCCTTGAAACAAAACTCCAGCCTTTACTATCAAAATGCAGTGTTAAGCAATTTCATTACCTATAATAGCCTTGTTTAGAAGAGAACATACAATTCCAGAGAGGATAATTAATGCAAAACTTCAGGCACAACGTGTTCCTTATATGATTTTTAAAAAGTTTTTAGTGAAACAAAAAATTAAAATACCATATATAGGACTGGGAAATAATGTCAAAATGTTAATAATGAAAACCATAATAATGTAATAGCATTGATGATGTTACTGCAAAGTACAGAAGAGGAAGAAGCAACAAAGGTGACATGAGGAAAAAACATTTGTCTGACTAATGTGTAAATATATGATGTTTTTTTAATTTGATTTTTTGAAATCACTCGATAAACTACAGACTTAGCTCTGTATATTTTGAAGGGTTTTAAACACACATTTTCTGTAACAAAAACAAAGCAATTTTGTAAAAAAAAAGATAAAAATAGAACGTTTTAAGTACCTTTATTTCCAGTTATCTAACAAGGCATTTCTATCAGAGTTGTATAAAGCTCTGAAATCTATAATATATCTTTTGTGAACATTTTTCAGGATCATCAAGCTCATGAGCATAGTGGAAAAATCAAAACATTTTGAAGACTAAATGGTTATTGGTCAATGTATAAACAAGAATCTACTCCGTTTTTCTTTCATAATTCTTGATTATTGTGGATCTCTTCACAAAGGCAAAGAAAGGATTGGTGAAGGAAGTGAGGCCATTATTAGTTCTGAGTAAGTTCAGGTAAAGATCTAAGGTGGGATCTAAGGTAAAATTTTCAAAAGTGGGCCTGTGACTTAGGGTCCTAAGTTTCATTTTCAAAAGTGACTTGATTACTTTGAAAAACTGGCCCAAAGGCATTTTGCTGCCTAAAGATGCAGATAGGTGTCTAGTAGGATTATTAATAGTGCCTAAGTAGGTTAGTTGCCTAACTCCCATTTAAATCAAGAGCTTTCTGCATTTGAAAAACCCACTGGGCACCTTTCTGCATCTTTAGGTACCTAATGCTTTTGAAAATCTGATCTTTAGGAGCTTATGATTTTCAATTAAGTGACTAAGTCAGTTTTGAAAATGGAACTTACATGCTTTTGAAATGTTACTCTTAAATGCATTGAGGTTCTCCCATCAGTACTACAGTGTTGCAATAGACAGTAACATTTGCAATAGTGGATCAAACAAGTCATCTATCTAGTCAGGCTTTCTGACTTGAAGATGACCAGTTTATTCTTGTACTCAAGGGGAAAAAAAAAAAAAGAAAACCTGCAGTACACATCCACATCTTACAATACACAGTGTGTTAGTGTTTTCTGATAGTAGCTGACACAGCAGATTAGATTACAGCAATCTTCGCTTGTATAGTTACAAAAGTTAATAGTCAATAAAATTATCCAACCTATTTAAAAGTGCAGCTACATTATTTGATTAAATACATAATGAAAGAATGTAAGAATTCCCATACTGGCCCAGTACCCTGCTTTCCAATGGGATCCACTTCCAGATGCTTTAGGTGGAATGAACAAAACAGGGCAATTATTGAGTAATCCATCCTGTCCTCTAATCCCAATTTAGGAACACCTAGAACATAGGGCTCCATCCCTGACTATCTTGGCTAATAGCCATTAATAGACTATCCTCCATTAGTGAACTTTTGTGCCAGTGAATCCCATGAGCAAAATATACATTGTATAGTATGGTTGTTTTTATTTACTTCTTTCTAACTTAATGAAGTAACGTTTTGTTTTCATGTTGCAGAACAAAGTAAAGAGGAGAGAATGATCAATTTTCACTAGGCTTTTTCGTGTTTAGTACCTCAGTGAATCCTCCCCCATAACTTTCTTTCCTTAGTTAATAGAAATCTTTCACTGTATGAAAGTTTTGTCATACAACTAAACAACTTCTCTGCTACATCTCTTCATTTAAACCAACGCTGCTAAGACCAGACAGTACTCAAAAAGACAAGCATACCATTGTCCATAACCCATTTAATAGTATCTTTATTTTATCCTATCCTGTTTTTAAAACATCCATTTATCCTATTTACATTTTTAATTGCTGCTGCACACTATGTACACATCATCACTGAACTAGCAATAACAACTCCAGAGTCTCAGAGGCTCTTGCAAATTAGAAGCCAATCAGCATATAAGAAATTCAGACTATGTTGCCTTTGCATCATCATGTCTGATTCATGATATATGTCTGCTAATATTTTGCCAGTCCCTCAATATATTCCTTCACTTCCACCAGGAGTTTTTCACAATCTTTCATGGTTTTTAGTAAAAAATAGTTTAGTGACATTAGCAAATTTCACCAACTTTTCCATGCAAGGCCTCATCAGACACTTAATGAAATCAATGGAAAGACTCCCATACATTTCACAGGCTTAGGATCAAGCCCTTCCTCTTTCAAATAATCCATAGATCCGTATCTTCTATGTTTGTCTGTTTTTGGTCCTCCTGTCCTTCTCAGCTGGCCAAATTATTTCAAGAAGGTTGGGATTGGTGTTGCTGTTTCTGTTTTGTTTCCATTTATTTCATAATTTAAAAAGTGGTCTACTAATGATATCCAACGTTCTAGTATGTTAAAATAGGGCAAGGATAATTTTTTATTTTTAGCAAGAGCTTCAAAATGGGTAGTAAAGAACGTGTCTGTCTGTCCTTGCAAAATGGAGAAAGATCAGAGATGAAATCATTAAAAATAGCAAACGCTTTCATAGACATATAAAAGTAAATTTAAAAATCTGTTAAATGAATTGAGCATTTAACTTACACTTGTGCTGGACCTTCCATGTTACTCTGCCAAAGAGCTTGCATCCATCTAAACAAGTCACTAATGATTTAGTCTGATGACACCCATAAACAAATTTAATAGAAAAAGGTTAGCAGTCACCTGGTGTTGCCTGAAAATCTTTGCTGAAAAAGTCCTCTTTGAACTGCCAAATGAAGAAGGTAAAATGTTTTGGGATCTGTTAGCCACAACTTTCACAAATTTGTTTTGGCATCTGTGAGTGGTGTGTGTGAAATATGATCTTATTTCAATATCATAAAAAATTAGATCAAATAATCACACAATTTTGAAAATAACCATTTACACTTAGACTTCCAAGCAAAATTATGAAATTAGAAAAGATAAAAGTTTCAAATTTGTTACTTAAAATAAAATTAAGTTAAATTAGAAATTGGAAACTGTTAAAGCCATTAGCAATTGGATCCTTCTCTTTCTCCACTTCACTAATCTTTCCTATTGCTAATCCCAGTGAAAAAGAAGAAAAGGGCATTATGGAATTGTCATAAATGAACTATTGACTACAATTTAAATACAACATGTTTGATCACGCAGTATGACTTCACTAAATTTTAAAATACTCCAAAGATTAGATAAGGACAAAATGTTGATTTTCTTTTTCTTTTTTTTTTTTTTGCGTTTGAGCGATCCATATGAAAAAGATCAACAAAGCACCCAGATGCATTTGGCACATCAAGCTCTGTGATAGAAACTCTAGGAATAAAGTTCACAGCTGTGCAGCCCGTACAAGGGAATATAGATCATTAACCACTCATGGGTTTTAGGCTATACAATTACATGTAATATGATCTGTCAACAATGAGAGAAGGGAAATAAAAATAAAAGTTCTCACTCTGAATACAGCCTGTATCTAACTTGTTACATAAGTAAAGTTGAGAAACAGACCCATTTTTAAAGAAGTTGGCCTAGATAATTGTAAAAAGGCCTTAAATTAGCAATTTTGACTAGATAATAACAAAGCAGATTTTTCTCTTTAAACTAAGTACAGTACTACCACAATCAAGAGTAAATGTGCAGGAGGACTTATCGGTAATTGATCAATGAAACTATAAATATCATAAATAGGTTTGGGGGTACATGAACCTCTTCTCGACAATTAAATCTGATAATCAAGACTGCACCATAATATTTAATCATGAATGAATAATTTAAGCACTTAAAATAGTTAATGTGTATATAATTTAAAACAAACTTTTGTCTTCATCACTGTTTTACTAGGTTGCTTTATTTCCAGATGCTGTTGTTACAAAGCAGACTCCAATTATTGGCTTAAAGATACCCATAAGAAAGACTATCAAAAGAGTTTAACTTAGATCACTTTAAGACCTGGTTCCTCTATACTTGGTAACCAATTTTATAATACTCTGATATCTTGCAAGTTGCTAAGCATCTCCTGAAACATAAATAAAATAATAAAATTCAATATTGGTTTTTAAAGTGCTCTCAACACCACAGTATCTGAGTGCTTTTCACTATTATGTAACTTATAATTTTCTATATTTAAGGTATGTCCTTCCTGATGCTAAAAAATACGATCACTTGTGTGCCTCCAGGTTATGTCAGGCTTTGGGGTAGTCCCAGAAACCTATTCCCTGGGGGAATCAAACCAGGAGTCTGAAAGAGTCCTACAAAATCCAGAATTTTAATGTTTAAGGGGATTCAGCAAGCTGTCTTACTATAGTGTTTGGACCATGAATGTAAAGTACTGTAACTTGTTTTAATTTACTACTTTTTCCTTCTGATTTCATGAACATCTGTTTAAAAGAGCACAAGATATAGGGAGGATGGAGACAGGACATAAAGAAGTCAGTTTGCAATTTTTTGTAATCTGAAATTGGTCCTTGGATTTTATTTAGTGTAGATTTATTGCTTGGAAGTCATCTGGTTAATTTTCTTCTGAGACAGAAATAACCCAAAAAATATAAAGCTATGGCTTCATTGGGAAATTTTTGAATGGGGAATTCAGAAGTGCAATATAAATGGACAAGCACAGGAAAAAAGTATTCAGAGAACACATCACTAGTAAGTCTAAGACAATCTATGAGGTGTAGGTACAGGTGCATGCTCACTTTATGTGCTTCTTTCACTGCTGTGAGTAGGATGTCTATTGAAATAGGCATTAATACTATTCTCTGTACCTCTTTTTCATTCTCCATTCTTTTCATCATTCTGGAAACTGAATGTGAGAATTAGAACTGAGTGAATAATTGATTTTTTTTATTTCACTGGCCAAAACAGGTTTTTTTAAAAAGTTCTGTTTGTTTAAATAATTAAACAATACTTTTGTTTCTTGCAAAAAAAATGTTCAGGTCAAACAAAAACGTTTCTAAACAAAAAAGGCAAAACAAACCATTTGGACTTTTAAAAAATTCTTTTGCCCACACACACATCACCCACCATTCGTATTCAGCCAGAACGATTCACAGGACTTTACCTGAATTCGCACATCATTGCAGTCGCCATGAAATGACATTTTTTCAACAGAGTTACTATTTCACTAACATTTTTCTCCCTGCACAAGTGAGAATCCTGCTTTGTGAAGCTCACAGGCAGGATGACAGAGGAGAAAACCAGAGATCCAGACCTGCCTAACCTCTCCTCCAAACTGTGAAATCATCCAATAAAATAAATTTAAATGTAATTCTGTGGCAGTCAGTTAAGATTTTTTTTTAAATGGAGAGGGTAGTGTGAATATTTCTGATTTCTAAGAGAAGGCCACCCTTATCAAAATCTGCCCTAACACTGTCCTTTTATAAATAAATTTAGAAAATCTCATTGGGGGCTGGTAACCACAAGATTTTTTTTTCATGTTCCTCACAAATTTCACAGAAACCATAAAACTGACCATATAAAAAAGAAATATCTCCATGAAAAGTGTGAAATGTATACTTTGCAGCAAGCTTTTGCTTTAGATTTATGAAAGAAAGCATCATACATATGAACAACTGTAGGGAAAACATCTGAAATGCATTCTGTATAACAAAATGCATATAGTTTGCACAGAACACACTGTAAACTTGTTGGGGAATATTTGGATGAAGAACTATGGCATTGTAATTAATCATGCTGAAGAAAAAGAAGGAAAAAGGGGGATGGGAAGAAAAATACATTGACCAATCCTGTGAAGAAAGCCAAATACAAGCAATTTTTCTAAGATCCAGGCAAATTTTCAGTATTGTCTCCTTTACCAATAATCAAAAGGTGGACATCTTGATTTCCTGTTTCCTTCCATGCAGAACATTGAAAGGACTATACCTCATTTATTAAAGAAGTATTTCATACTGTGATATATTTGAATGTATTGAGCAGAGTATTGAATTTGTTTGTGATTTTGCAGTTTATACTTTCTTTAGCAGTTGCTCATGTTCAGTCTGCCATATAGTAGTCACTATACCCCCATAGGTAGGACATGGACACTGAGGGGGCAGACTGCATGACAAGAGGAGCAGATGTGCTTTCCTTCAGGAGTTCACGTACTTAGTGAAAAACTGTTTCAGAAGTCTTTTTTTAAAAAACGATTTTTATGAAATGAGAACAAGATACATATTTGTGATTATTCAGTATAAAACATTCAAAAAGTTCAAAAATTCAGAAATATAGAAGTACAGTTCTTAACATGATAGTGATATATAAAATAAAAACTGCTCACAAAACTAAAATTGAAGTCTTCTTGGATGGCATCTGAATTCTTCCACAGAGGCATCCAGGTTCAGTTTTGAAGTAAAATCCATTTCAGGAGAATTAGGTTTGTCTTACTTTCATGGGTCAGGTTCATCATTTGGTGTGATAACATTCTTTTCAAACAAGAAAAAGAATTCTCATAAACTGCAGTTGATGCTCCAAACAAGACCACTACAGAAATTTCAAAAATTCAAAAATTCATAAGAAAGCCTCCTTTAGTTTCTTGGCAGCAATAGAACTTTAATTTTTTCTTCTCAATTTCCTGCAGGATTCACCTTTTCAACATCTAATCCAAGCAAGTCAATCAAAGAACACAATGATTTATATTTCAATAACTCTGGAGAACTGTTGGAATAGATTGTTGAAAAGCTTTAGTATAACGTGGTCTTTTCAGAAAATCTGCTTTGCAATTCACCACTGGCTTCAATCAATCAATCATAAATCAAGGACTACTGATGCTCATTTATACTTTGGAATCCTAGTAGGTGGCTATGAAATCCTGATATTTTGTGGGTAATATGTTGGCTCTTTTTGTGGTACATTTTAGTGTTGATGCTTCATCAAATGCATCTTTCAAAATAGAGTGCTTCAATGAAATTTCTGAGAAAAAAATCTTCTGATGTCTCTTTTGTTGAAGTACTTCGTAGGAAACAGCAATCAATTCAATTCCTTTAGCAAGACGCATTATTTCCTTTCAAAAGTAATTGTTCACAGAAGAAAAAATGTTCAAAATCGTTCTCATAACCTCAGCTAATAACAAGAACATGGATGATCCTGTAACTTCCAACAGCCTTCAGCCCAACAGCCCTGATTAAATGGATATGTCAATCTGTCCATACACAGAGTTTCACAGAATACTCCACCTCTTCTAAACTACTGGGGATCATTTCCAAGACACGTGTTGGCCTTTGTATAGCACACTCACTTCATGCCTTCAAACAATTGTACAATCTTACAAGTGGAGAACACATCTGCCATTATGGAGTTCTTCTCACCCATGAATAACCATCTGTTTACTTGGTAATTCAAGAAGTGTGTATAAGGTATTTGCATGTATAATTTCCATTGTTAAAGCATTTGCATACATCCTTTGCCCCATGTCATAACTTTGGCACCCTAAAAGCAAAACCAAAGTATTTTGAGGGTGAAGACCCAGTTCATGGAGGTCTTTCAAAATTAGTTGTGTGATATCTTCAGCAATGAGGCCATGCAATTGGGCTACTTTGGTAAGTCCCTCCTTGGCTTTGCCATCAAACAGTATAGAGTTGAACATTGGACAAATTTTCTAAATTCATAGCATCCCTTGTTATGTCACATTTCAGGCAGAAGAACTTGACATCGTAAGTTCTCTGAATTTCAACAATATATTTCAAAATGATCTTCATAACAATAATTATTTCATTCTGAATTTCAGCAAAAAGTGTACTTTTCAGGAGAAGTTCATATTTTAAGAAAGGTTTTCCAAACATCTTAAATTTCCCACAGTATACTTAAATAGGTTGATGAAAATTCCTGATTATTGTTCAGAATAAGATCTAAGTCCTTGAAGGGATGTTATATGTATCTCCTTTCAGAGGCAAACTGGATAATTTTTGCTGAGGTTTTTAAATAGTACCTTTTTCTTTCAATTTGTGAGTATGACACTATAGCAGTAACTGTGGCACCTAAAAAGTAAATTATGATAAAATATCCAATTAATAATTTAGTACTGTTATGGACAAATGACTAAAGAAATAAAATTAGTGATTTTTTTTCTGTGCTGATCTAGGACATCAAGTTGCAGAGTTCTCAAAATAAGGGTTTTAATATTTATAGGTGCTGAAGGGTAGATATTAAGATAGGTCAGGGATGTGGCATTATATGTAAGATTTATGCAAGACTAGGGTCTAGACCCCTGATTTGACATTATATGTGAAATGTAGAAATAGCAAAACAAATTACCTGTACCTTCTCTTTTCCTTGCTCCAATCCAATCAGCCATCACATACAAGTGAACTAAGCAGTCTTCCTCTTTGGTTAAATCTTGTCTTGAAAGTGTGCATTTTTCCAATTGCAAAATCCAAATTTGATAAAAACCATTTAAACTCCCATTCCGCCAGCATTACCAGAACATGCATACAGCCGCAAGGAAAACAAAAGGTCTCATCAGTTTTAGAAGAATCGTCTAACCATGACTGATTCATGTACCACTTTACACTAAAATCATGTAGCACACTAATGTTTGTTTTAGGAAATTAAATTTCATTTGAGCTGGTTTAGGAGTTCCAAGATCTGATAGTAAAGAATCTATTGAAGAATCTGTCTCCTATAAATAGCCCAAGATTCAGTGTGCTTCAGCAGTACCATTGGAAACTACAAGTTCTGTATTACAAACTGCTGCACGTTGGTAGAACTCCCTGGTTTCTGCCTGGAAGCATCCTCTGTCCCCCCCAGCAAGAACTTTTAGCTCTGAAACTAGGAGCATGAGGCAAGCAGAGAGGAGACTGCTAGTCTATAATCCTATTCTGTTTCCTTAGAAAACAAGACTTTGTTCCTGGTGGTTTGTATGAATAGGTCTAGTCTGAAGTGAATATACACTGGCACTCAAGGCAGAACTCATTGATGAACCTCAGGCTCAGACCCCCAAAGTTGTGCAAAAAGTCACAATGCAGACTTATGTCCTGAATGACCTCATTCTGTGTTGGTGAGTCAGGGGAGAGGAAGGGTTATATGCATAACTGCACTATGTTCTGTATTATCTTCTGAGGTAAAGGGTGAGCTTTGTTCGGTCTCTTTAGGAGGTGGATGAATCACAAATTTGTCCATTTTGAAAGCTATTTGTAGCCCCTATTCCACAATGTAAAAGAGGGGCCTGACCATAGGTCAGCATGGTGTAGAACTGGTGAAGGGTGTTGTTATAACAATATAGGGTAGATTGTTGTTGGTTTTAAGCAATGTTCTGGTGGACAAGATCCAGACCTTAAAGGAAGTTTGGGAGGAAGAAAACCTCTCTTACCATGGATTCAAACAATGGAGGACTTTGGAGGTAGGTGGAAGATTTGAATTTCCCTTCTGGCCCCTCTAGATGCATCTGAGGAGCAGTGGCCATAGCTTGCAGCTACCTACAACCATGTCCTCTTTCTGTGGTTGAAGGGGGTGTTGTCATCTTTCCCACTCCTCCTTTGTAGGGGGGACTTCCACAGGTTTTTAAAGCTGGTGGTGCTGCCAAGCCTCTTGGGTCTTTTGCAGCATGATACCTTCCCCACAAGGACAGTGTCTTTCAGCAAGATTTTGAGGCTGTTTCCCTGTCCCACGACCCCCCACCTCCCCCCCCCCCCAAAAAAGCATAAGCAGCTTAATCTCAACACAAAAAGAGATTAATTGGGGTGAAGGAAAAGCAAAGCAAAATAGAAAGAGGTCTTAAACCACAGTCTCTGGGTGAGATGGTACTCACAACTTTATTGCCACTCAATCTAGCATGTGCACTAGTGTCACAGTCCCTGGACAGTCCATCTAAAGTTTCTTCTGGACTCTAGAGCAGAATTCCAGTTCTTGTCAGTCCAGTCCATCCACACACACTCTCATAAGCTCCAGAAAGAGCTTGTTTCTTTCTCAATTTCAAAGGAACTCTCTCATCTCCTTTTTTTCCCCCTCCAAACTGGTAGGCCGAGTGTGATCACAGAGGCTCAAGCATAGAGCCCTGTGGCCCTATTTTGCTACTTTTAAAAGCTCCCTTCGGAGGCCATTTATGCAGACTGTTCTCATCAGGCTTACACATCTTTTAATATAGCAGCAACATAATGCAGTTATAATGCTTAGGTGAAGCACTTTCAATAATATGCCCCTAACACTTACCCTTGGGCCCCTGATGACTATTGGAATTGTGACTATTACTCTGTGGCCTACAGTCTTAGGCCTACAATTACTCATCTGAGAAAACAGACAAACTGGGGAAAAAAACCCAGAACACATCTTATTTCGATAGGTCAGACAAAGAAATTTCCAGGTGGAGCAATGCCCCTCATGTTCCCCCCATGAGTATGGTCAGCCAGCGATCATGGCTCCAGATGTGTATACGGGTCTGTGTTTCTAATCAGGGATTTGTGTTATATCTGCCACACACAATATTTTTATGTTAAAAGCCAGAACAAATAATAGTGATCAAAAAACATAGAAGAAAATTCCCTCCCCCTTTTGAAAAAAAACCCAGTGTTAACCGAATTTCCCCATCAGCTCTATTGAAGTCTGAGGCAGACAATATAGGATGAGACACTGGATTTTCCTGCTTTACTAATGGAGTTCTAAAATCTCCATTATTTCGTGTTTATTGGTTACAAACAGAATTAGTATATAAATCACAAATACACACCAGCCATCATAGAGATAACAGGAGTTTATATCTAAAGGAAGGGCAACAATCTATGATGAGAAACTGATTTCAAACATTTCAAATTTGTTTCCACTTTGCAGGATTTGAAATTGACCTGTTTTCAGGTTTTTGTTAAATTTTCCTGGTTATTTATTGAAGTATCATCTGAAAATTTTCATTCACCATTTTTTTTCCAACAAAAAATTTCAGTAGAGGAAGTAATGTCAGAAACTATTGGTAATTGATAATAGTTTTTTAAAAAATGTTCTCTCTTTGTTGATGATTTTGGGTGTGTGTGCAAAATTTCTCTTTTGATTAAAAGGCCCTTTTTCAATCAAAAACCTTTTCATAAAAAGGATCAACTAATTATTATATAAATCAGACAGCTGGAATTATAAACCTGATCATTCAACTCCAATAACAAGGCTCTGCCAGCTGATCTAAAATTACTTCTTTACCATACTATAAAGCTTCTTACATGCTCTCTGGTGTAGTGACTAAAAGGTGACAAGTACATTCACAGAGATATGTTACAGCAGGTTGTGCCCAAAAGATGTGTGACTACACGAAACAGTATGTGCAGGTTTTTTGGGGGTGTTTTGTTTTAAATCAGTCATTTGCACAGTTCTTTGAAAAAGTAGCTGTTTAATTTTTTTCAAGGTGTGATAGACAGTTCTTAAAAGAGGATCACATCTGTTTCAGAATATCAAACTTTGAGGATAGCATCCCAAAGCAACTTTGATTCTACATGCAAAAATTGAAGAAATCAGCTTTGATGGACTATGTTAGAAGAAAGTTATAATTCAGTTTTGGCAGGTTAATGCAGAGCTCTTTCCAGATTTGATCCATGTTGCAAATGGTTGTCTGTGTGTCTCAGACCACAAAACATATGTTGAAAATGCCTTTCAACCTTATGGTGGACTGCACAATATGACAAATGCAAGAGCATAGAAAGGAGTTTACATCTGTACTTTTGAAGAGGGATAGTCATTGAGGGTGCTAACAATGAAGAGAAGGAAAATCAATTACAGCCAACAGGAGGGGTTATAAAATATCACTGCTCAGAAAGAATAGGCTGAACTACTTATATGTGATAGCCACCTTCCTCCCCTACCACCATTCAGATCTAAATTTGGAAGGCACCTGCACAGACATGGTGGAATGTTTCCTTCTGAAGAGGACTTCCATGAAGTGGAAGGTGAAGAGCAAGGTGATCTCGTTTTTTGTTCACACACCTAAGAATTCAGGAATGTCAAGTGCTCCTAACCAAAGTGTTAGGAGAGCCAGGGTCTTCGGTCACCTGATCCTTCCCAAAAAGAAAACAAATTGTGAAAGGGTTTATACTGCAGAAAGGTTTGAGTGCCTGCTATGTAGCATCCTGGAATTGGCAGTTTGAGCTGAGCTTTGCGTTTGTTCAAGACAGAAGATTAAAAGTGAAATTCAGGAAATCTGAACTCATACTTAAAATGTGAAGAAAACGTTCCCATTAATTCTTGCCCACAATTCTGATCATGTTATCTATCCACTCCCTTCCAATTTCCTTCTGTGTCACAAAATCTCATCATCTTTAATTCCAAGACAATACAAGTGCTGATCCTGGCAATACTTCTACCCCAGTTGCTATATATTACCCATGCTCTTCATAACCAGCTTTGCCTGCCTCACCAACAATTTCATATCTTTCTGCTAATGCCTCTGTGATTTTTTATGTCACAACTAATTATATAACCATTATTTTATAACTAACTAGAAAGACAATCCCGGAACTGTAAGAATTCAGCAACACATGAATGTGTCTTTTTAACATTCACTCTTACCTATCCATATTTTCAGGCAATCTAATTTATATCGTAATTTCTTTGGGTGGGCAGAGAACTTGTGGTATTATATTTGTTGTAATGTGTCATGTGTACCTGTTTTGCTGCAGAAATGAATAACAGTCTTTCAACAATTAAACTATTACATGCGAACAGCTTTGCAACTCAACACCATAGTCATAACTTGACAAAGTCATCTGTTGAATAGCAACTGTGATTTAAAAAGGGGGTCTCCTTTTCTTTCTTAACTACCTAGGATCTCATCCCAGCTACTCCCTGTTGTATTAATTTAGGTGGACTATATGGGCCTAAAAAGTTAAAGATGTTAACAGATCCTGTCACTGTCCAACATTAAACAGTGTTAAACAAGGTTTGACATACCTCAGTCTGCTTGGTACCATAACAAACACACCATTACAATAATCTTTTTAACCGTTTATTAAAGATGCAGAAAAGAACACAAAAAATATTAAAGCACTGGAAATAAAATGAAGGTCTTGGTTAATGCTTTAACAGTGTCCCCTGAACACACTTCTTTTAACTAGAGAGTCTTTAGAAGGAAAATAACTGACAGTCTCTTAGATGGCATTAAAGATGGTGATAACTGTCCTTTTCGGGCAAAACAGAAGAAGCTGTTGTTGTTAAAGTCAAAGTCAAAAGATGACACATAGAAGGGGAAAGAAAAGAGCAGCAAAGAGAAAATGCAGCTTCTATCTCTGGTGTTGACTTTCACTTGTAACCTCACCACAGGAGAAACACAGGCATGGCATATGGTTTTATTAGGAGATCTAAGACCTGGCAAACTTGCACCAGTATCAGGTTGTTTAGGGCTTTGGTTTTACTTTTCTTTCTGGTCACAGGCCTACAACAATATCATATTGCAAATTATGCAGTCTTGGCCAGTTAAGCCAGACTCTTATTAGGCAGAAAGAACAAGGAGATGGATAGGAAAAAATAGAAGAAATAAGATAGAGAAGAAAAGAGACATGGGGGAGGGGTGAAACCAAGTCTCACAATCCTGGTGTTGTTGGGGATTCAGCTGGAGCCAGTGGACCTGGTAATGTCTTTTGGGTCACACGTCTCGAAATTAGAACAATGAAGGCCCAAGAATGTTATGGTAGTTCCTGCTACCCCAAGAAACTGTGGGAGTGGCAGCCATGATGGCGAAGCTTGCTTCTTCCCTTTCTTTTAGTGGGCAATTCTTGTGTTCACCTCTTAATTTCCTCCCCAAAAGAGCCATTTTTGAGGACCACCAAAAAGGAATGATGGGTGAAATAGGTTTAATTTCCAGCACATCAATTATGGTTCTTTGATTTTTGATCCGACTCTTTTTACCACTCATGAACTTCAAGTCCTTGAGTTATATCAGTAGACCTTCTGGTTGTACTAATTCAGTCTGTCTCCATTTTACACCTTTTCCAATGTACTTTGGTTATTATAAATTGCAAGCTCATAAAATGTCACTTGTCACAGTTGAGCTCACAATGCAGATGAAGGTGTAGGCACAATAATTACACCTCCCCTCTCCTCCACCCCCCCCCAAAAAAATCAGTGGGACTATTCATGTTGCAACTATTTACAGGAATAAGGTTTTCAGGACTTGGGCTGTTACTTAGCAATGCATCTTTTTAACAAAATATATGCCTGAAAACTGTTAAGGATTAACTTGAAGCAAAAATCAATTAGCTTGCCCAATTCTGCAGTTCCATTAAGGTTTTGGTGGTTTTTGGAATAATATTCATACTTAGGACAGTCAATGATGAAAGGTTTTGCACAACTGAGGCACCCTAAACAGTCTTGCCATCAGCTAAGCTATACATCAGATTAGAGAAGGAGATGATGTTTCAAAATTTTCTTACCAGCAGCTGTGAAAACTGAAATTGAACCATTAAGTTTTGCAGAACAAGTATTAGAGATTAGTTTGGCTTTTGCTGTCATTTTTAAATGTAGTCATTTCCCATAACATATTTGAGGAAAGATATTTGATTTGAAATAATTGATTTTCTGACATTTTACCAAATGAACAAAATGAAGATAAAGTATTGTGTTTCCTGAAATAAACTTGACACAATCCATTTTTCTATTTTATTTTTCTGTGAGTAGAGTTTTTTTAAAAGACTCATGTGTGCACACATCCACACACACACACATCCACACACACACAGTATTGCCACTGAACTTTCAAAAGTTATTTTGTTTTTATATTAGTAGAGTTGTAAAAAAAAAAACAACTCTCAACATAAAATGAAGATTATGTAAGTTTTATGGCTCCCCAAATTTGACCTATCCTAAAGTTTTTATATGTTCCTATGAAGGCAGTTGCCAAGTTTTTTTTTTTTTTTTTTAGAAAAAAACACCACTGCTCATTTTTGGAAGTTTTTTTAAAAAGAAAAAAACCTCTCCCTGAAATATATTCTGTATTCTCCACTGACGCATGTTTGCACACTGGGCTGCATATTGGTAACATGGAGTATGGAATATATTCTGTATATATTTGTTTTTAAAGTAGATTGTCAGGTCCACAGGCAAAAAAAACAACAGCATGCAATTACTTCTTGCACATGAAACTGAATAGTGCATACAAATACAGGCACATATGTGAACAGGGATATTTTGGGTAAGAAACAAAGTATCCATCTCAAAATTATTTAGCCCTTAATTTTAGTTCCATTTTTACACAGGAAGGAAAAGAGTACACTTCCCAACTAGAAAAGAACTAGCTCCCAATCTAAGCATAAGATCTTGTTCTACAAGAGTTTCTCACAGAAAAATTTCAGACCTTTTCTTCAGATTTAAATATAATGTAAGCATTGCAAAGGTCAAACTGGCAAAATTCCCACAGAGCATCTGTAAGGAAAATTAGCAGTTATGCCCCAATCTAGTTAGTACCGTATTGCCTACTTTGCAAGAATTCATTTAAAATGGAAATAAATTCAAGTGCCAAATAAAGCACCAGTCAACTTGCTCTCGCTTTCTGAAACCCGACTTTTTATGTATCTTGCTCTGAAGAAATTATCTTACCAAAAAAAGACATTGAGTTTGATTCTGATGTCACTTAATGCTGATTTAAATCAGGAGTAATTCAACCCAAGTCAGAAAAGTTAATTACAACATTTCAAGCATGTCCTCTAATTTTGGTTGCTTTAATGTTGGCATTAAGTTGGACCACATAATATTATAAAGGTTTATTCACCCTGCGTAAAATTTTCAAAAGCATTTAAGGCAGTGCTAGCTTCCATACCAACTTCTCACTTCACCACAATGGAGAGGAAGGAAGCAGCAAGCAGGAGGATCCTGCACAGCAGTGAATCCTTTGACCCCAACCCTTGATCCCTCTCGTCTCCACCTTCTGTGCAGGTGCCCTGTTATCCTGCCCCATATGGCAGTGGGAGTGTAGGTTCCAGAGTTAATGAAACGTCATTGGTCGCAAGATTCATCCCTTTGTAAAACACAAAACCTCATAATATTGGGATGACATTATACGATTTTTATGAAACAGTAATCAAGAGCAATGACAGTTGACATTTACTATGTCCATCATTCATAGGTGGTAGAATTAATGTTAGGTATGAATTATAGAAGTAAATCTGTAACTAAAGCCCATCGTTTTTAAGATGTCACTCTTGTTAAGGCAATTAACATGTCAATATACTGTTAAGAGAGTGAGAGAGAAGCTGTTAGTGTTTGTTGGTGAGACAGAAGCTTTCAAGATTTTCTGCAGGTCTGGGAAACACACTCAGTGTGTCACATATAAATACAAGGTGGAACAGACTATTTAGCATAAGTCTGAACATCTACACCATAATTTTACAGCCCCAGAGCCTGAGCCCTGGAAGCCCAAATCACCTGACACAGGCCAGTCATGGGTGTTTAACTGCAGTGTAGACACGCCCTTAGAAACTAATCATTTTATGAAGAGAGTGTAGAATGTATTTAGTCATCCCAAACATGAGGAAAAGAACCCCAAACATACAAAGTTTCCTATAAATAAAGAGGAGATTTAACCGAAAATGATACTAGGCTTACTAGCGAACTCTGAACTAGCATTTCCCTTCCATGGTTAGCCTGGCTCTGTTCTTGTCTAGCTTCCTGTACCTCATGTGATTACCCATGTACTGTATCTGTGTTTTAAATAGGGCTTGACTAATCTGATTCTCTTAAAGAGGCACACTACCACATGACAAGGGAGTAAAGCTATGTCATTCATTCATATCAAAGTCCCAATCCAACACCTAGTGAAATCAAGACTCACCAACTTCAATGAGATTTGAATTAAGCCCTATAAGTAAAAAATATCAACACAACTTTACTTATGGAGCTGCTCGGCACTCACGTATAGTATAATATTTCTACAAAGTGTTTTGCCATGAAAACAACATCTCATTTCAACATCCCATGAGCAACAATTATAATTATTAGTCCCAATTTTAATTAAATAATTGTGTCCTTTACTGTGCTCATTATAAACTATTGAAACATAATAGATTAAAGATGCAAATAGAACTAATTTACCTACATAACTACATTACTTTTTTATTGGCATTGTTTTGTAACTGAATTCTGCTACAAATTAGAGAAAGTTTGGTTATGCAGGTTGATTCATTTCCAATATCATGAAATGTCTGCAATAGCATTTGGACTAAATCATATGTTTTCTGGAGACTGTCCATGAAGATTTATGCCAAATTATGAAAGATCTGTATTGAAATAAAAAATATGGGAAAGTTATTGGCTAGATTATATAAAATTCCAAAACCCAGCAACGAGTAAGTAGTTTTCAGACATGAAAGACATGCTGCATTTCTATTCTTGGTGTTACAGTTGTTTGTATACAATTTATCTTCTGCTTAGTATTAGAAAAATTTGTTCTACAATGCATCTCTGATAGACTTTAACTGTAATTTCACTCACAAGATATTAGCCTTAGAGGTGGTGAATGTCAAACCATTTGTTAACCTACTCTACAGCTATTTTGAAGATATGAACATCAACATCCAAATTTAATATAGTACACTAGTGGGTGGCCCAGCTGCAAGATTAATTTAGCAAACTCTTGCTATGTTTGACTCATATTGCAGTTTCAATATGAATTTTTCTTTGATCTACTATTGCCGGAATTGACTAATTACTCTTCTTGAATGAAAACACATTCAGTCTTTAGGTCCCTTATTGAATCTCTCAGATGAAAGCTGAAGTCAACTCAAATCATTTAATAAATGTGCTGAGTCTGTAAGTGTACTAGACAATTCAATTTGCAATTTAAGGGCTAAATTATTCCTCTGGGAATGCAGGAGAATGTAATAATTGCCATACTGAAGGAAGCCAATAGTCTATCTTGTCCATTATTGTGTATCCAACAACATACAACATCAGATCCTTTAGAAGATGGTGCAAGAAACTCTGCATTAGTGACTTATGGAACAATAGCCCTACAGGCAAAATTGTTTTTCCTACCCTCCCTCTTTCCACCACCACATTTGTTAGTTTGCCGTGGTATATGAGGGTTTCCTTTCTCTTCCAAAACACTTTAAAAGAAATCCTTATTAAAGTAATCTCAGTTTAACATGAAGTTCTCAATACACCCTTAAAAGGATCAAGATCACATATGACCTTTGAAGCTCTCAGTTTATTGAAAAAATTAAACATAAAAAAAAAAAAAAATGTTTCCCCCATTGAATATTGACCTGGAAGAAAGTCTAACTAGCACAGTTTTACTAGTATAAACATTTCATGTGGCTATTAAGATATTTTTAATCAGTTTAACATATTTATAACTATGAATAACTACTATATCCATCTACAAATGGTGACAAATCTATGCAGAGAATATAACTGAATATATACCATATTGAAGATTTTTAGATTGTGATTGATTTTTGTGTCATGGTAAAAAAATCTATAACTTTATATCTAGAAATAGATAGACAAATATTGATTTTATTCACATACATATACACTGTTACAAATATATTCTCAGTGAGTAAGCACTATTATATTTAAGCTAAGTCTTCAAAATTTCTATTCCTCAGATATCTTTTATAGTCACGGCTACTCAATCTTTAATATCAATGAAAATGAATCCACTGTCACTCTTTTGATCCATTATATCTTTCTTTCAACTTAAATATAACATTTTTCCCCAACGTCCTTCAATTTGTCCTCTTACTTCAACCTTTCATTGACTGACTTACAAATGTACACATTGCTTTCAAGGACTGATTCTCCACTGCTATGACAAACACAAGTAGGGGTATCCCTGAACCAAACATTTAATGGAAGAGTGAATTATAGAAGCCTACTTATCAAAACATCAGTTATACGCTTCGGACTTCAGTCGAAAGGCCCAGCTGTTTAAACCCCGGTGAAACTCCCATTTTTCGCATCTCCTTTATCTGAATCTCTCCATCATCTGAAGCAACTTATGACCCCCAGCATGAATAATTTATGCAGTATCACCCCTGAATAACCAAATCCTTGTTTGTCTGAGTGTTTTTGAAGTCCCTGAAACATTTAAGACAAATATTAATGTTATTGTACTGCATATAGTATTTCAGAAAACAGATGATGTAATTATGGGTGATGTTCTACTACTGGAGATCCCAGTTATCTAGCAGGGTTTGTACATGAGTGAAGTCTATGTTCTCTACTTCATAGCTTTGCATATAATTGTTTTTTGTGGGTTTGAGAATTGAGTGCACAGGAAGGAAGGACAACAGCTGCACTATGAACTACATATATTCAAGAGGTTACCAAGGCCAGCTGTCACCTCTGAAGACTCCACAAAAGAGAGAGAAAGTAAAATATCTCCACTTTTTCTTTTTTTTTTTAAACTCTTCCTCATTGTTTACTTTGGTTCTTGTTCACATAACAGAGTCCATAGCTAGGTTTTAAAACTGGGCTAACAGGGCAGCGTTTCACTATGCAAAGAGTTTGAATCTCTTTCCACAAAAGGAATGGCCCTAGAAAAGCCTTCCAGAGTTTTCTGAATGTTTCCTTAATGTTTCCTCTGATGTTTATGAAGAGTTCAGGAAGTACTACCTGAAAAGTAGGCATCTTAGTACAGGTACACAACTGTATTTTCTTAGTAGGTTACAATACTAACAACATTTTATCTTATTTCTGATGAATTAGTTGTTTTAATGATAGTTCTACTGTACTAATTCTTACTTCTTTCAACACCCCATGAGTGAATCACGGTGCATCGTAGAGGCTCAAATAGAATGTCTGTACAACGTCATCCCACAATCAGATATGAATGTTATATCTAAAGACTTTATTTGCTGTAATCTTGAATTTTTGTAGTCTCAACCTTTTGATTTCCAGTAAAGCTGCATTTCATGGTATTATCTATAGGGCCCAGATGCAACCCCACGTGAGTAACAAAATCAAATATGAATTATGATAATGACACACCTTGTTAGATAATTCTAAAAGGAGGTCTTCTGAGTGCAGTTGAGGGCTGAATCGGAGGATAACAGGAAGATGAACCTGTCTCAAAAAGGTTCCTTGGGCATAGAAACCAGCCAACAACAACTATTTCCTGAAAATATTCAGTTACCCAGTCAAAGGATTGCTTTGTTTCTTTACTGGAAATTCTACTCATCTCTTCCTGCTGCTCTCACCAGAGGGGGTGGTATTTCTCATACTTTGGACACCATCAATTTCTGAGTCATTTAATTACCTGATCTGCAGGGTCATCCTGGAAATTAGAAAATATAGTGCTTCTTTTTAAAAGAGTACATTTTATTTGGAGCTAAGCCAGCATACTTGTTTCCTCCTGTCAGATGGTATAGTCACCTTGCTTCTTCTCAGCTTGTCACCAATACAGCATCTGTTAGCATGCTGTTGTCTAATTTACCATTGATATAGAATTCAGAATACACTTGCAACAGCTCTGGGTGAGTTCAGCATGCCTTTAACAGGCATAGAGGGCTGTTCAGTATCAAATACATTTCTTTGTAAGCTGCCCAATGAACTGGTGCTAGAGGGACAGTCCTCAACTGTTCTCTGATCTACGGGTTACAGGTCTACATGGCTGGTGTACTTCCTTCATTGAAACCCCCACTGGCAATTTAGAACATTAAGGAAGAGCATAATAAATAGCGATACTGGCAGGAATGTAAAGCTCATGCATAGAGACACCAAAATGTAAAGCTCTTGTATGGAAATATGTCCACACACATTGCATAACTAGCTATTTTTTGTACTCTCGGAAATTACACCTTAAGCATTTTACCAAATGAACAGAGGAAAATTTAGCTCTACATTAAAAGCATAACCATCATTTACCTCCCTTTTAACACAAACATTGCAAAGTAAAATAAAGTAACAAGATATACTTCAGTGAGTAAGGAAATTGAAAAAGAAAAACGTTAAGCGCAAAATTCACTCTGATGTATGTATGTGGCAATTTTATTAAAAGTTCTGATAAATTATATACTGTAAGAAAATGTACTTCAGTTTCAAGTTCTTACAAGGAGAATATATAGATATCAAATACGTTTTATCATGTCTGCTGCTTACTATTATTTTAGATGGTAAAGATCCCATCCAAATTAATGTTGGTAATTAGCAGGTTGGGTTATCTTCCAGAAATCAGCGTCTGCATTTCAGTTTTATAAATGAGCACTTGCAGTTCAAAGCAGTAGGTGGTTTCATGCAGTTTGACTGCTTATCTTACAAGTACATGAAAAAGCAGAGAAACAATCTTCCAGATGCAAAAAGCATTATGGTTAATCAATCTTTTGGATTACTCAGTAATTTTTTAAAATTAGATGTTACTGGAGAGGAGTAAAATTAGGTATGTTGAGAGATAAGTGAGTAGAATTTGTATTGTTAGGCAAAAACCTCTCTGAATTTTTCCTTCACTTATTTTTCTGCATTTCCAGAAGCATTGGCCCTGAGAGCAAGACTTCCAAGGTACACAGCTGAACCTCATTGATTGCTTGCAGGCTGATGTTATAATGTGAAACAACATTCAGTAGCACTGCCTTCAGAACAGGTGCTTCCAGTCCTTTTGTTCTTAGATCATGTCTATATGGAGAATTAGAGTATGTCAAGCTGGGTTGTAAATCTACAGCACTCTAGTATGCCATACACTAACTATCCACATATAAACCCTTTTGCTGCGAAATTAAAGTTTTATATAGACAAGCCCTTATAAGAGAGAGGTGTTAGGGTGTGTTTTTATTGGTAAAGAGAAAACCTTTGGTTGAGAGCAGGTTTTCCATAAATATTTGTAATATTTTCTCTTATCAGTAAGGTTGGACATTATAGGATAAATATTCAGTGAATAGAGCTGCATTTATGAACAAAATATGCTCATATTAGTGTACCCTGTGTATGTACTTGCCATAACAATGTGCAAATAGGTATTCAGACCTCTAAGTATCTGTTTGCATACACCAGATGACAGATAAATGGCATACTTAAGCGTAGGCATGTAAATTTATATTTTGAAACCTTGTTTTGTAAATCGGAGATCCTTTGTAAATTTGACTAATTAAATTTCCTATGGTAATCCTTTTCTGTGCTGCGTTCCCTCCCCCAAGGCAGCTTTGTCTACTGCTCCAGCAAATCTCTTCCTGTGTTCAGTCAGCTGCATCATACCTGTTCACAGTATTCTCCAAGTTGAAGTAGTTTATTATGGACTTGAATACAAGCAACAAAACCTTGACCTGGAACCAATATTCAATGGGGATCCATTGCAATATTGAAGAGATTCATAAACTGAGAAAGCCAAATGATGTCTGCCTCTACTCAGAAAGAGCATCAGTGCATTTGACATTGTAGCCAGTAGCCTCTCACAATGTCCCTTTTACTCAGATGTTTGAGAGAAAGAGAGAATCAAGTCACACAGGACTCAGTAGATGACGGCTCTTTGAGAGAGGGATCAGCTGCCTATGACGATTATGAGATCTTCTGGAGATGAATGAGTGGAACCATTAAATAATTATCCCATGGACTTCTGGTTGGTATCACATATAGAGAAACAAATCCTTTATTTCTACTGTGTTGAAAGAAGCCATCTATGGCTCAGATGCACCACGTGTGCAACCTGTGCCATCTGTACCGTATCTATATCTGAAGCTTTACTTCAGGATTCTATGATATTGGCCAAAAATATTGGCTGCATCCTTTCAGAATTTTGTCCAAGTAGAATTTTTTTTTTTTTGGCACACATTTTTAGAGCTATCCAAAAGAAATCAGAAATTCTACCTTGAACATTCAACATTAATTTTTGTCTCAGAACAGGACAAACAGTCAAAGTATTAAAACTTTTTGCAGAATTAAAAATTGAGTTTGGAAATATCAAAGTATTGTTTTGAAATTTATGATCAAAATGAATAATTTTAACATTCTCAGAGTGAAACATCTCATTTCAGTTGGGATCAGCATTGAACTTCATCTGCCTAGGGGTTATAGTGATCCCTTCTACCTGTGGGTTGGGTTAGTGGCCAGACTACATCTCTCATTAGGCACTGTAGTCATTGCTTCTCATGATGCACAGCAGCAGCTCAGTCAGAGGAGGGACTGAGTTCAACATGAGAAATACAGTCTGGCCAGGAAGGCTAGTGCACAGAGAAAAATGAAACTACAACTTCCCATGAAACACTGCAGCAGCTCAGACAGATGCAGATTAAGGTAGAACCTACCCAAAATGAAACATGTCTGTCTGATAAAGTAAATATAAAATCACTGGTCCTAAAATTTATGGATGACAGGAATTGGTGAGGTGATTTTGAATGAGCCCAGTTTACCACTCTGTACTCCAGCCCAAAAGTCCAGCCCATAAAAGAGAATGCTAGCATAAAACAAACTACAGTTCTCCTGGGGCATGACAGTGCCACCCAGAATCACAATATTTCAATTTTTAGCCAAAATATTTAATCAAAGATTCAATTTTTTCCAAAACACACCTTATTTTCTCAGCTGTAAATATACCAACACACATTTAGGATCTGCTTTAATCATTGAGTAGGCATTCTAATATAAGAGTTTGCTTTGCAAGAGTTAGTTCTGAATAAAATTCTTATAAGAGGCTTTTAATCCAGTTATTTGAGAGGTGTGTATCCATTGGTACTGGATCACTGCCTTCCAAGTGCCCCCTCGGGGCCACTGACCTGCTCCTTCCCAACTAAAGTGCAATCCACTAAGCCCCTCTCTTCCCAATATTGCCTTTTTATTGTCTGTGTCCAAGTAATTAGATACAGAGCATTCTCCATCCCACCTGGGCTTCATACAGATTTATACTATCAACTCTTTAAGAAGCCTAGATAGGGCATCCAGGATTCTCAGTCAAACATCCCTCTTACAGAGGAGCTTGTCAGAAGCCTTCAATCTCCAAGCAGTTGCTTCTCTCTCACCCACCTTGGGCTCCTGCCAAAGCCTTTCTGGCCTCTAGCAGCTTTCCCTCACTTCCTCTCCACTGAGCTTCCCTGCTGGACCATATAGGTGCCAGATACCCTTCATTAGGCCTAATGGGATGGAAGTCAATTAGTTGCATGTGAGCTGGACCACTTGCCTCTAAAAGGGGGCAGGCCCACCTACATCAAGTTCTCAGGGTGAGTGTGTGGCATTCTGCAATGCCTTCTTAGGATCTGCTTAGATTTCCAGTGCTTACATTTTAAAAAGTTACTTTGTTTTACGCCTCTATCCTACACATACAACCTTAACCATTTAAAATAATTTTTCTTCCTCTGAGGTTACCAGCTTTCAAGCATTTATGAATTATTATATCCCCTTCTTTTTAACCTTTTCCCTGTACTATTAAGTTTCTTGAGTCTTCACTTCATAAATCATGCTTTAAAGGAGGACAACAATGATGAAAGTATTACATTCTTGATACTTCATCAGCGTCTTTTTTTTTAAATAATGAAGAAACCCCACCCCACCCCCCAAAAAATGTGCACTGTACACTGTGTGCGGCCTAGCAAAACCTACATGGGGGGGGGGGGAATACTCCTAAATAGGGGTGAAATGGTTAGGTAAAATAAAAGTCTATCAGATCTTCTGTCATTTCAAGAAATGAACCCAAGCATGATCTTTTTAGAAGTTTTGAAATATTAAGTTACCTTTTGCCTCTGAACTGCTGAGCTTTGCCTGAGACAGGAACTAAAATTATCAAAATACTGTCAGAAACCCTGGTGTGGACATACACAGGAAAAGGAAACCTGTTTATGAGACTCCCGACCACATTTTACAGAATCAAACGTTTGGTTAAATGTCTGAACTTAGTGCATTTAGCCAAACTAAATTAATTATCATTAATTACTACATCAGATCCCTTTTCATAATGGGTTGGGCAAAGCAATCCACTGAGAAGAGCTGACCTTTGCCCAGATCAGAAACCAAAATCCTTAGCCACTCTGGTTTTGTTTTCTTTTTCCCATGTCGATTCATTTCTTTGTTTTCGCTCAAAGCAGAATTAAAAGCACCAAATACCACAAGAATCTGTGTCTCTGAGGCTTAGTGCCTAATTTTAGAGGAAAATGGTTCAGATAAGTTCTGGTAAACATCTACATTTTTATAGGCTTATCTAGAGCTAACATCCACATTTTTGGAGCTTCACGAGCTGTGAGGATACAAGTATTTTTCTTTACAACAGCAGGGGGAAGTGCAGTAGGGAGAGGCCTGGGGAACAATGAAGCATACAGTAATTAAATTACTTCATTTTTAAAACAAAGTATTTAATTGAAATACAGTAATTTAGGGATAATACTGTTTGATTTAGTCTAATGCAGTTTGTTGTTCAGTGTTAGAGGAAAGTGACTTCATGTCTTTTTTATTGTCATAGGACACTGCTGTCCTAGAACTACATTAAGGCTGAATGCTAGTTGCAGCAAAGGGGAAATTTTACATCATCACACTTTATCTTAATGACCATCATCATTCCCTCAGCACTGATGGGTTTTAGCCAATGTTCTTTTGTTTTGTGCTGTTGCTTAGCTTTAGTTTTTCTTTCTTTGATTTATCCAAATTAATTGTTATCCTATTTTTTTTACCCAATTCTGTCTCAAGATACTTTTAAAAAAAATAGTCTCTCCTTCTCTGCACTCTACAGTGTTCATAATTCTTGTCAATTTATTATCTGAAAATGTTAGTAGGTACAGCTTACACTCTACTAAATTATCTATGAAACTATTCCAACGTTACAGGACCAGTGTAGAATTCTGATCACTCACAACAATATTCAGTTTTGCCATGTATGTGCAATTGGGCCAGGACTAGAGACAGAAGTAATTCTGTGCATTCTCTGCCTAGCTCATTTTACTAAAAATAGAGAGGACTATGACTGGAAATCGGGATGGTGCTTGATGTCAATACTGGAATGGTATCAGTTTGTTGACTCAAAAGTCTAAGTAAGAATAGATCTCAAATATAAGTATCCTGTACTTCCTTTTGGAAAATAAACCATTGTGTCTTTTGCATGCAGATAGCCAATTTGCATTTCTTATAAAATCTATCTGAAAAATCCTATTAAACTCTTCAGAATGTGAAGATATTCCCTGCTGGAGTTTCGATGTGACTTTTATTAACATTCTGAAGTCAATTTCAGTCTTAAGTAAAACTTCTTAGAATTTCTGTCACAGCAATTGAAGTACAATTTTATATTGGCAAAGATGAGACGTTTGCAAAGTATTTCAGCTGTATTTCTCACTGACTGTGAACAAACATTTTTATTGAATTTTTTTTTTCAGCCTCACGTCAGACAATGTTTTTCAATGAAGAGGAATAACAAAAACAAAAGCAAAAAGTAAGTTTAACTTACTTTTATTCACTACCTGAAAAGTGATACAGTCCAGGAGGCTTTCTATCAAAGCTTTAATTTCTCACTGAAGATACTAAAAATACTTATCTTTTCCTCTAAACTACTTACGTGTCCTTACAGTGATAATAAAGTGTCCTTTCCAAATTAGAAATAAAACCAGATTATCTCTTTAATCTCTAAAGCACAGAAGTTAAATAGACTAATTGTTTATCTTCTATCACTATCATTACAAATCAATTAGTGACTGTAATTTAACCCAGCTGTTGAGTTGCTATAGCAATTCAGAGACTATAAAGTGTTTAATTTTAAACTTTTAACCTTCTTGAGTAGTATAAAACAATCAGAAAAATGTTATTTAGTATCTAATGATGATCTAACTAGTCCCATAAGAAGTCCAGGGTGAAGGAGATTCATTTGTGCTATAGTACTCCATGGTCTCAACTCCAGTAGCCCAAGGAAAGCAACAGTGCTGGATCCTCTTCTTTCCCAGTCATCTGACAGGTTGCAGCATCCCAGGGCATCCAGTCCTACAGAGACACGCTGAGAAGCAGAACAATAGGAGTTGGGACCCCAGCAACAAGAAAGTCAGTGGTGGCTGGGGCTCTTTATTTCTGCCTAAGCACTAGAAGGCTAGCAGTCCTGACTGACCTCTAGTCATGAGAAGCCCATTGACAATGACTAGGCTCTCTTCCCTACCAGGCATGTAGAATGACAATGCCATCCAGAGTTAAGGCCTCCTCCTTCCTAGCCTTTATAGGAGTAAAAGCAGCAGCAATTGCCTAGGCCTCCACTCCTCTGCTGCTAGAAGACTTCTGGCAGCAACAGAGCCTCTCCCCAAAACACATCTCCCTGATGACTACTGGCAGTAGTTGATGAGGTCCCCCTCAGAGCTCTCAGAAGACAAATGGAATCCAAGTCCTCCCTGGCCACCAGAACAGCAGAGGCAGCGATAACTGAGTCCACCCATTTCCCCTTACTGGCCACCCGAAAAATAGTATAGCTAGCAGACAGATTGCTCTAGAAGTGAAGGGTCTGTTATTGGTTGGAGCGCCCTATTAAGTAACTTGGCTTAGCATTCCTCATTTACCTATGCAACCTCAGCTGAGACCAGAAAACTCAGTCTGGTGGAGGTAGGTTGCTGGTCAAACTTCCTTCACCACTTCCATCTCTTCCCAAATGACTTTATGTGAGGAAACAGCTACTGAAGCTCTTCCGTTCTCCTTTGTGCAACTGACTACTTCATTCAGACAATCTACTCCTCCTCCTTAGGCGGCATGTGCTCTCAGTAACATCATCGTTGTTTCACATATAAAAGGCACAAGCCATTTGCTAATCCAGCCCTACAGATATACAATGATCATAAAGACACACTTGTAATTCAAAAGGAAAAACTAACATTTTGAACCCAACGTCACAGTAATAACCTTTGACTGTACATTACAGTTTTATTATACTAAAAAGACAGGACATCTTTGTTAAAGATCTGAACTTCAAATGATGCTTGAAAATGTCTTAGAGAACGTACTGCCATTTATCTCTTTGTAATAGCCTTTAATATATATGAAGACTTATCAGGTCCCCTTTCAGTCTTCCTTTCTCAAAACTACAAACATGCCCAGTTTTTTTAACCTTTCTTCATAAATAATGCTTTTTAAACCTTTTACCATTTTTGTTGCATTCCTCTGGACTCTCTCCAATTTGTCCACATATTTCTTAAAATGTGGTGCCCAGAACTGGACACAATACTTCAGCTGAGGCCTCACCAGTACCAAGTAGAGTGGGACAATGACCTCCCATGTCCTACATACGGCACTCCTGTTAGTACATCCTAAAATATTAGCCTTTTTCACACCTGCACCACAGTTATTCTCCATTTTGTAGATGTGCATTTGATTTTTTTCCTTGCTAAGAGCAGTATTTTCCACTTGTCTTGAATAAAACATTGTCTCTAAGAAGCTGCCAGTTCTCCTGAACTCTTTTCCCCTTATATTTTCTTCCAATGGGACCCTACCTACCAGTTTTCTGTTAAAGTTTGCTTTTTTAATTCCGTTGTTCATATTCTGCTGCTCTCAGCATATTAATGGGAACAGCAGAAAATGATTTTGCAGAATCTGCCATGAAATTTGTACTTTTTTTATAAAATTAAATGTGCCATGTCCAGTTCAATGAAAGAAACACAAAAAATAATTACTGAACTATTATATCAGATATGCATTACCAACAGTAGACTTTTGAGTGTTAACAAAAATTATGTCTCCTTTATATATTTTCAAAGTGCATGCCTCTTTAGGTCTCAAATTCAGTTCTACTAATAAGCTTAGACTGACCTTTTGCATCTGTGAGCTTCCGTCTGAAAACATTATACCCCATTTGAGCCACTGTGATTTATATTCACATTTACTAATAATACAGATCAGGAAATAAAAGTTTGTTAACCTTTCCTCTCTTAAGTGAATAGGCCCACTATACTTTGTATGTCCTATCAATGGAGGAGTTGGCCAAACATTTAAAAGATTATGTAGCTATTTGGTCACCTTCGTAGACTTAATAATTTGGATAATTTCTTCCCTGCCACTTGAACTTATAGTTAGTGTCAATGAGAAGTCTATGTCCTTGATTCCAAAAGTTGCAGAGGATTCAAATTCCATTGTTTTGTGACTTTCCAGAACCAAGTGTGAATACGGAAGGAAGAATATATCCTTGAAGAGAAGCAGCAAATTTGCTGCTATTAACCAATCCAGCTAGGAGGACAACTATTGCTACTTCGCCCTTACACAATGTATTTCATCAAAGTGTCATACAAACATTAGATAACCCAGTTCAAAACACTGCCTCCACAGTTGTAGGTAAGTTTTATCCCAATTTCATAGGTCAGCAAAGATTAATTTACCCAAAGCTACACTGAGTCAGTGGTAGAACAAAGATTAGTACTCAGCACGTCCAGGCTCTTAGCTCTATGCTCAGTCCCCTATGACAAGCAGCACACTATCCACTGTGCCTTTTGAATTGCTCAGTTACGTGCTTTATTTCACTAAGTATAATAGTGCTGTGCATTGTGCTATCTGCCATTTTGTTGGTTTTAATGTGTTTTCTTTTGTTAATTATTTAATAGTAATAAAAAATGGGCCATAAGTAGAGTTGATTTACTAAAGCAATTATGCAGTGAAATTGGTGTTGAGTGCTGAATCTGCTTTTCTGTACATTATACTGTAACATGCCTAATGATGTCAACAATATGGCTGAATAATCTGTAAATCTGCATAATTACTGTATGATGTATTTGTTAATAGAAGTAAAAGATGACAAAGAATTAAAACATGATTTATAATGTATTTGAATATTGTTCGACCCAAGACTGTTGCTTTCTATTGCCTTAGAGTGGCCCGCACACTCAAGTTTACCTGGGCTGGATCATTCTCACAAACAACATACAGTAAGCAACAATCTTAATAAATGAACAGATACAGTATAAGAAATGAACACTGGTATTTTTCAATAATGAACTTCCATATGAGATTCCAGATACACTGTGCTATAGAGTAGCATTATTATGGGCTGGTCCCTTTTCATGAAAAATCTCAATGCCTATTTATTGCTTTCAGTAGGAAGTTATTGTAAAGTACACAGCATGTCGAGCTGCGGCCTTTAAACACTGAGTATATAAAACCCAATTAAAAAGGTTTCACAGCTTTCCAGGGCGTATGACATTTTTCAATATTTCCAGGGCAGTTAATGCTCTACAGCCAAAACACACATTTAAAACAGTCAAAAATCAGAACAGCTCCAATACTTAGTATAAAAGGCCCAATTTTTAAATGCAGTTACCACAGATACACCTGCAAATATTCACTTCCATCCATAAAAGATGAATCAAATGCTCACACTCCTGCAGCTGCCCATATGTATATGTAATCTGATTTGGGAGCACAAAATATCTATTGCAAATGCAAGGATACAAGCTCATTATGATGGTACATTTGGTGTAGCTCATAACTGAGCCTCTGGCCCTTCACATTCCAGGATAAAGAAACAATGAATCATGTCCAAGATCTCTGCAGTGCTGGTATTGAAAGGATTTGTTGAAAATTTGCCACAATAGGTCTAAGATGCCTCCCCCGCCCCCCGCCGCTAAAAAAAATAAAAACACTGATATAAAACATGTCCTTTCTTTTACTACTAATGGACATGTAATTAAGAACAAATACACATTTTTCAAGGTAGCAGAAACAAGGGTTTGTGGACAACTGTGAGAATAACTAAGGTTCTGGTTACTGGTTTACTTAGCCTGCCTCTTTGTTCTAGTCAATGTTTAGATACTTTACAGTAGTAGCCCCTTCAAGAACATGGAGTGTACTATTTCACAATAATATAAATACATTCACATGGACATAAAAGGACAGAAGTTGGAATATGCAGTCCAGTAACAGTCTCGTGAATTATGAAAGACAATCACTCACACCTCAAGAATGTTAACACCAGAAGAAATCAAAAATGAACATGAGCCTTTCAATTGTTAAGCCTTGCAGATCAGAGTTGATGTTTCTAGTGCAGGAATCATCTAGATAAAGTCAAAGCTGAAATGTTTAACAGCCAGGCTGCCTGACCACTCATGCCTTGGAAAACCTCTCCAGGAAAAGAGGAAGAAAAGACTTTAAGAAGTCTCAGCTTTTTCAAGTGAGGTGCCACTGTGAAGACAACATGAATTCTTCGGTTCATTGCAGTTAACATGAGATAACAGCATTAACATGTGTTACTAAGTAATTACAATTGTTTCCAATGGAGTTACTGTGTTGTTACTGATAAATAATGCATATTATTTCCTGGTGACTATGTAATTACTTTGTGTCAACAGCTTCCTCAGGTTACCTGCTATTATACAGTGGTCAGCAGGTATCTTCACATTGATTACTGAAAATTCACAAGGGCAGCTTCAACAACTCTAATTAAAATGTTTATGTCCCCAGTAAAACCCTGTTCAAACCCTTGATGAGAAATGTTATTTAATCTCAGCTAAATGAACAGCATTCTTCCTATAATTAAATATACATGAACTGACTTCTTCATCTGGCAAATTTTGAATACTATCTTTTCCATGTTACATTGTTGCATGGTTGTTATATAGGGTTGCAGCACATACACATCAGAAAAATCAATAAAGGACATGCAGTATAACTAAATAATACCCTCTGAGTTGTTTCAGTTGAAAAAGCACGCATTATAATGATGCTGACCTGAAAACTAAACTTATCAGTGGTCTCTTTGCTGAATATACATACCTGAAACATAACTTACTTCAGTGCCCTTTACAAGGATGTGCTTTGTGGGGTGGTGTAAGAATTCTCATCCCTTATGCAGCCTGTGTAAGGACTGGAATGAGCTGCAGATCACACACTCAAGGGCATGCAAGGACTGTTTTCTTCTTAGAATTACTCAGCTACATGAAGAGGTGAGGCCGTGGCTCTGCCCCCTCTATGCATTCACCAGCATTTCTGCACTGTGATATCCAAGTACGCCAGATGGCTGTTATTTTTATATTTTCAATGGCAGAATGGATCAATGGCCAACAGCAAAGAAACAAATTGGTAGTTACCAGGGATGTAAAAGTGTAACCGTTTAAACGGTAGTCAGATGTTTAAGTGTTTTAAACAGCTGATTACCATTTAAACTGGGGAGCGGAGGGGAGCAGCAGCTGGGCTTGCTCCTTGCTGGGCAGCTCTCACTGTTGGGAAAGCGCAGAACCCAGCATGGGGGTAGCTGCAGATGGGCAGGCGCAGAACCCAGCAGGAGATGAGCAGCAGGGAGCCCAGCCCTGGGGGGGGGGGGAGAGGTTTAACAGCTGCAGCTGAGCTCAGGTCCCTTATAATGGTGGGGGCGAGCCGCAGCTGGGCTCGGATCCCTGGGAGCAGCGTGGAGCCCAGCATGGGGGGGGGAGGGGGAAGAAATGGGGGGGGCTTGGCTCAGCTCAGCTCCCCCCAAGTGAGAGCGGCCCCCCACGCTATTCTCCCCCCCCCCCCCCCGAGTATAAACGTTCTATTTTTAGAACGTTTAAACAGATTCTAAAATAAACCAATTTTTATATCCCTAGTAGTTACTATATTAAGTACCCTGAATTGTCCATTACAATGCATGAGTGGGTTGGGAGGTAAAGTCAGATGTGGAGGGAGGCAGATGTTGAGACACGCTCCAGAAAAGATTTTTGCTCGCCATCCATGGCAAAGGGCATAATTATCCCATACGACATAAAAAATTGTACAGAAAGATGAGATGTGGACAGTGGGTTGGGTGGGAGTTAGCACTCTCTATGCCACTGTACCTCATTGAAACAGTCAGGTGCAGAGAAACCATGCACTGTTCACCAAAGGAGTGCATTACGAAGCAAAGAAATGGAGTTGTTCAATATCTTTAACACCAAAAAGTGTCATAAAAGCATGACCTTGGATGGACTGAAGGGGCAACACAAAAAGAATTTGATATATAAGCTATTAACCATGTCTGATTGGGTTAGGAACATTTAAGGCAGATCAGTGAGTGGTGGGATCAGAAGCCAGGGCAGCTGGGCCCCACTCCTCAGTGTGGAATGGGGATGGGAGAAGTCCAGGGCTGGTTCCTGGAGGGAAGAGGGAGTGTGTGGGTGGGTGGGCAGCCTGCCAGGGGGCAGCCAGTTGGGCTCCCAGCAGTGATCCCCCCTCAGGTGGGTGGAAGTTTTTATGACACTTTTTGGTGTTAAAGATATTTAACAACTCCATCCCTGGTGAGGATGTGCTTTGCGGACCCAAGGACAGTGGTGTGGACATCAGCCAGTAATTACTGCAGTATTTACTGCGGTGGCTGTAAGTCAACATATGTTATGTTAATTTATTTTTTTGAGTGTAGAGAAGGTCTAAGAGTGTCACTGCTAAATACAAGGTGGAACAGATTGTTTAGCATAAGTAATTAACACGTATTTCAAGGGACCCTTCAAAGTGAAGTGGCCTGTTAACATCCCTTCAGGGAGGAAAAAAGAATGATATATTGTTGTAATAACCCAGTGTCTATTCAATCCATGATTTTTAGTGTCTAGCAAAGTTATGAACTTAAGCTACCAGGCTTGACTTTTAAAATTATTGCGCAGATTAAAAAAAGAATCGGTAAAGAAATAGATAAGAAAAGAACCTATGCCCCTTGGGCGACACCAGCTTTGTACAGCGCCTAGGTCATGGTCCATGACTAGGACTCCTAGGAAGTATGGAAATACAAATTATTATTTATATGTCTAAGTTATTATACATAAGGCACTCCTTAGCTTGCAATATTGTGGAAATGGTAGAATCTACAATATGAAGCTTCCATCATCATTTTGATATTGGGAGCCCCAGTCATCCTGGGTCTGAGTGTGGGAGTCCCAGCCATCAGTCCCAGGCTCCCACTCTCAGCCCCGGGTGGCTGACAGCAGAAAAATGTGAACCGTGATAATGGACTTTATTGCTGTTAGTAATAAGGTCCATTATTTTCTGCAGTTTTCCATGGCTTGTCCACAACTCAGCTGCAATTTTTTGACAATCATCCTGCAGTTCAAGTAGAGCCTTAATTATACATCTATTTATGGGATGTAGCTTATTACCTTCCCCCATCTGGGCAGCCATATCTGGTGGTCAATGCATGAGAGAGTTGAGGATAAGAGAGAGTCTAGAAAACAATATGCAATCATAGATGATCACAACTGAAGCACCTATTATGAAAATATAATTGGCTTATGTTTCCTACTAATCTTCTGGACAATATGCTCTAGCTGTATATTTGTGACACTATGAACGATTTACCCTGCAGTCATGGCAATATGGCCTAGCTATGTTTACTATTTTGTTATTCTGTGCGGCCTGTGTTTAGCTATTGGAACTAGGACTCAATACATCACTGCACAGTCTCATCTGTATAATGCAGTTTGTTTTTCTTATGAATAAAGACTAGCTCAAACCAAAACTTTGCATCAGAACAAACCTAAATTTAAAGAAACTTTGGATACCAATGTGGCATCTTATGGTTCAGGTCTCTTTCTACCCATTAAAGACCTCATCAACACTCTAGTCTCCATGATTAACTTTCACTTTGGCTCTGCAGTTCTCTTTATATCTATGGACTCTCCTTTTTCGTATGGTTATACTGTCCTTTTTCCTCTATAGCGCATCAATACTCAGCATACACTACTATACCACCCTCCTTTTGTTTGAGGATGTCCTTGACTTCATGGCCATGAGTTTCTGGGGGGTTTTTTAATTGCCCAGGACAGATTTATTATAATCTCGTGCTTGTATTTGTAATGCGTACTCATGGGAAAGCATAAAACTTGTGGCATAGCCAATTTTGGAACGACTGTGTTTTTTCTTAGACTTTATTTTTAACTGTAATCTTAATTTAGCTTTAATCATTTCCAGTAGCAATGCATTGCTCGTGTGCACAAATGGTGCTGTGGTTTTTCAGTCAATCAGTCTGCACTCAGACAGAGAATAACAGCACAAATCACTTAAGCATGTGCGCAATTTTAAGCATGTGAGTAGTCTTACTGATATATTGAATTCCATAAAAGGACATTAAATATCGAATGAAGGGAATGTTGTTAGATATTTAAGTTTAAGTAAAATGAGCTATTAATATGTGCAGTGGCTGGTGGAGAACAATAGGTGTTATAGTGACAATGGTTCATTGTAGTCTTGCCCATGAGCAACATACAATCAACCAGTAGCCAAATCTTTATATCTATAACTGCATATAGCTCCTTGGTGAACTTCTCCCCTAGGAAGAGTACCAATGACTGGAGTATTAGGAAATGTAAGTGTTAATAAGTCTCTCGAAAAACAATTCAGTATGCCCTGAGAGCAAAACAAAGCTTCTTGTAAACAATCTTGGCACACTAAATATAATAAAGAATTCCTTTATTGGTACATACAGCTCCTTTGATTAAATCTTTCTTACTCTGAGGTAATCAATAAGGTAAGGATACTTGAATTTATATTGAAGGTAATATTCTTAAAGATATTTATTGACAAAGGATTGCAGTTTATGTCCATCATGTAAGTTTTTTCTTTTTAATGGGATTTTTGGCATTTTTTGAAGTAATTTATACAGCATTTTGTTAGTATTTCTTACAAAAGATAAGTCATTATGAATGCAGAATTAATTTTCAGTGGTTTTGTTTTAACCTCAACACATGCAGATTTTAATTGGATAGACAATTTACTTCATCAGTGACAATTGAAGTTCCTTTTTCAATTATATACAGGGAACTAATACTACTGGTATAAGTGTTTTCTTGTGACATTTCACGTTAAGAATAATAATTTTCAGGATTACAAATGCTTGTGAAAAGATAAAATAGAATTACACATAGGCCATGACCTGCACGTCAATTCAGCAATAATATAATTCTAATCAGCTTCATTTCACCAATTTTTTTAAAATGTTATCTTTACAGGTCCTCCTAGTCCATTTGCATATTCCTCCAATGAATAATATATACATTAATTGCTCATTCTTCCCATAAAACAAACACCAAGAAAACTAAATCACATAACAAGACCTGCCATCACAAGCAGGCAAACATACTAGGCTTGCTAAAAACACATGCATATAGAAAACAACTCCATAATCTTCGTAGCCATAATCTACGTAGTATGCGGATGAGTCATCAAGTTCACCAAAAATGAAAAGCTGATATCTAAGAACACCCATACTAGGTCAGACCAATGGTCAATCTAGGACAATATTGTGTTTTCTGACAGAGGCCAATGCCAGGTGCTTCAGAGAATCAATAGAACAGGAAATCAGAGTGATCCATCCCATCCTCCACTGCCAGCTTCTGGCAATCAGCAGCTAGGGACACTCAGAACATGGGGTTGCATCCCTGATCATCTTGGCTCATAGCCATTGATGGACTATCCTCCATGAACTTCCCTAGATCTTTTTTTGAGCTCTATTAGTTTTGGCCTTCAAGCATCCTTTGGCAAAGAGTCCCACATGTTAACTGGGTATTGTATGAAGTGGTAATTCCTTTTGTTTGTTTTAAACCTGCTGCCTGTTAATTTCTTTAGGTGACCCTGGTTCTTGTGTTATGTGAAGGAGTAAAAATGCTTCCTTATTCACATTCTCTACACCAATCACAATTTTATAGACCTCTATCATATGCCCCCTTAGTCTCTTTTCTTAGATGAAAGGTCCCCGTCTTTTTAATATCTCCTCATACAGAAGTTGCTGCATACCCCTAACCATTTTGTTGCAGTTCTCTGTACCTTTTTTCTAATGCATCTCTTTTGAGATGGAGTGACCAAAACTGCACACAGTATTCAAGATGTGGGTGTGCCATAGATTTATAGATGGGCATTATGATATTTTCTGTCTTATTATTTATCCTTTTCCTAATGTTTCCTAATATTCTGTTAAGCTTTTTTGACTGCCTCTGTACACTGAGTGGATGTTTTCCGAGTATTATCCACAATGACCCCAAGATTCCTTCCTCGAGTGGTAACAGCTATGCACATTGAATTTCGTCAGCCATTTTGTTGCCCAGTAACCAAGTTTTGTGAGATCCCTTTGTAACTCTTGGCAGTCTGCTTTGGACTTATCTTTGAGTAATAATGTATCATCTGCCAATTTGGCCATCTTACTCTTTACCCCTTTCCCCAAATCATTTATGAATGTTGAACAGCAATTTTTCTGTGATGGCTAAGAAATAAACATCTAGACTATGCATGTGACACATTTAGTATGTATTTTAGCAGTTCTAAAACCAAAATGTAGATCAAAACAAGGATTTTGAAGGGAAAGAAAAAGGCGCTAGGATCTTTGCTTTTTGGAAGTCCAGATTATGTATCTCTCTCATATGACGTCATCCACTTTGTTGAAATAAATCAGGAATTAGAGATTCTTAACAACCAAAAAGAGGAGTCAGATTCCCAACTGGTGTAAATAGCTATAGTTTGATTGACTACCGTCAGGCCAAAATATAAATTTACACATTAACAACTTTTAAAATTTCATGGATTATTTGATTACTCTATCCTTGTGGATTTGATTTGTCAGACAGGCAATTTTATTTATTTATTTATTACCTTTCCTTTACAGGCTTTCCACTAAATTCTGACTTGGTTCCCTGTTCAGTTCTGAGGAAGGGAGCTCAGTTGTGAGAGGGAAGGGAGACATAACTGTGAATGTTGTATTGCTCCCAAAGATATCGTAAAAGAAGGGTGATATGTAGCCTTCTTTACCTCATGCTGTTACTTCAGCTTGTCAGCGCTCTGAACTATAGCTCCATCCTCCTCTAGCAAAACACACAGTCCAATCACCCTTGGATAGTTGACACTTCTGGCAGCAGTACAGGCACCAGCTGAATTCCCTAATGGTAACCACCAAACCATGGCTGTCTCTTGCCTAGGTGCACATTGTAAGGGGTGGGAGGTAGAGGGACTCTTGCATTGTCTTTCCATTCTGGAAGACCCATACAATTCCAATTATAATTTGCTCTTTATTATTTAGGCTTCCATCTGAATTCAGCAATTTCTGTAGAAGACACTTTTGCACTTACTTGAGAAATTTAGATCTAGAAAGAGGAGAAGAGATTCCTACCTAATGTTCTGCTTAGAATTGTTAAGACCATTTCCTTTTTAATGCTGACTGTAATCAGTCCAAATTCTCTATTTGATAAATGAAGAGGCAGTAAGAAAGATCTATAAAAACCCACAAATCAGGTGGGCTTGATCTTTATACATCTCATACACACCCAGTGTACTTTCCTATACTTGACTTGGTCAGTGGATAAGAGTTGTTGTTCATTCTCAAATAGACATTTACAACGGTAGTTATGCTTTTAAAACTGTGCAAATGGCTCTGTGGGACTTTCTATAAAATCTCTAAGGAGAAGCAACAAACATCTTTTATGTCTATTAGAGAGCACATAGATAATGTTTGTCTCTCACAAGAGTAAAAATGTTAAATTGAAAGAATATTGCAAGAGGCAATATAATCATAACCCTTAAGTGTAAGGGACACAGGCAATGAAGACCTGGTCTGGAAAAAAATAAGAATTAACCTATACCTTAGTCTGAAACTGTTAGCAAACTTTCTGGTGTGTCTGTTTTAATTACTTTTTCATCATTATGTACCTTGGAACTTTCTGGTCCTGGCCAGAACTGCAAATGAAACTCTAAGAACCTGTGACTGTATTATTTCCAGCCTGACTGCAAAGAGGAAATACAAAAATGTGCAGGAACCACTTTTCGTGAGATTTCCAACCTCGTTTGCCAGACTTAAGGTGTCTGATAAATTTGGATAAAGATCAGATAACCTCCCGCAAAGGACAGGATTTGTCATTTACACTGGTTTTACACTAACTTAACTGATGGCTTAATGGAGGTATCCTGATTTTTCACCAGCATACAAAACATCAGAATCAGGCTCTGAAACTTAAGATTTATTCATCACAAGAAACTATTAATTGATTACCCTCTATCACTGCAGAAATCTTCAGTTTCTGAGCAATGAGTACAGTTGGGTAAAATTTTTTCAGCGAATTATTTGTTTGCTGAAAAAGGCAGTTTCGAGCAACCCAAAAGTGTTCATGAATTCATGTCAAGTTCACCTAATAGTTTTGACTGAAATGAAATATCTAAATGTTTCAGAAAGTGCTGAAGCAAATGGTTGTTTCAACCCCAGTTAATTATTTTCTTTAGATGTCAGGCATTTTGACAGAAACAAAGGAGGATTAGATTCACAAGACCATCAGGGGGTGGGGAGGGAGGGGAAGAGGTCCTCCCTTATAGTCTTTAGCCCAATGGTCAGGGCACTCCTCTTAGGTGAGAAACACCCAGGTTCAACTTTGTCACACACACACCCCCGCCTGATATGGAGAAGGGATCTGAACTTGGGTCTCTCACATTGCAGAAGAGTATCCTAGTGAATTGGCTATAGGATATTCTGGCATGGGACTCTGTCATGTTGAAGCTTTTCCACTTTGAAGAATAATTAAATAGTCAATAGAGTAGGCACCTGAACTTGGCTCTCCCACATCCCAGGTGAGGGCCCTAGTCACTGATCTATAGTCATTCTCTTTCCCTTGCCCAATGACTATTCATCATCATTTATAGTGTCATTTCATAGTTATTGGGCTAGGAGAGTATCCTAACCACCAGGATAAAGGCAAAAGGGAGGATCTCTTCCTCCTCTTCTTCCCCTGGCATTTTGTGAATGTAGTCCTCCTTTGCTTTTGTCAAAAGACAACAGTAAGGCGTATCATTACATGCCCACATAGTTATCCTGTATTGCCCAATAGTTGTCACCTTGTTCAGAGTTATGTGATCATGGGATGAAGGATTCTGTCCTAATATTGTGAAAGACCATTAGGCCTATAAAATTCTGTTTTCAAGTTTTACTTTCATGGCTCAGTATGAACAGAATACTTTGATGGATTGACAGCCTCATAAAGTATAGCTAAAAAAAGCACATTATTCCTTGTCATATAGTACTGTTTATTATTCTTGGTCTTTAAAAAAAAAAAATCAAAAAAGCAGAAAAAAAACAAGAAGAGTCACACCAAAAAACTCACTTTCTTTATGGCTTGAAAACAAACCTCAGATGATTTGTGAATTTCAGCTGTGACAAATTGCAACAACAGATTATAATTAAACTCCCTAGAAAAGGGATCAGAGAAACCTACTGTCAACATATATTTTGCTTCATAGCAATATTAATAACAAAATTCACTAACTCGTAGAAGGGACTACAATATATGGTTGGGTTGTTCTAGCCAACATGCTAAAATGAAATTTTAAAAATATTTTCACTTGTTTAATGCAGTTAATTGTTTACTTTTGTATTGCTATTTATAGCCCAATGACTTTCTTTCAATTGTTTTATAATCATCCATATTTTGAGGGTCTTTTGGCTGTAATGAGCATCAATTTTATCTGTTCTGTCCTTCACTGGGAAAAATATCCTGCGTATTTATAACGATAGATTTGAACCATTATGGCTTTTCCATCTCTATACTTAAGAATATGGAAATCAGGTTATAATTTATTAACAGCTTCTATTAATTTATTTCTCTTGGTCTCAATGTACATTTTAGGTTTTCCATAAAAAACACATACTTTAATAAAACGGCAATGCACTTCAGCCAGAGAACTATATTCATTCATTTTAAAAAACGAAGAGCATCCATTATCTATTCCCATGTGACCCAATGGATCCTCCCTCCTCTCCTCAGTTCAGTGCATCTTGAGGATCAGAAGAAATAGAAACAGATATGGCTGTCATCCGCACACCGAAGGCATTGCAAACCTTTCCTCTTCACTAACTCCCTGCACAATCCTATATACAGTGAACAAATGTTCAGAAGATGAAAATCCGTGCAGCCCAAGATGAAAGAGCAACTGCCCAATCCTATGCGACCTCTGAGAATGAAAGTGATCTGCCTATCCCTTTTAAGACTTACAGAAACATCAATGTTGCCTTTTGATCAATAGTGTTGCAGGCACGTAATTGATCTACAAAAATCAATACAGGCTCTAGAACTTTATCCCTCACTAGGAGGAGATTGGCCACCTGTGCTCTCAGTGCAAAATTGAAGTAAAAGATCCGGGGGGGAAATCCAGCTATTGCAGCAGGTTTTTTCCAAGAATTTCAGTAATCTTCTCTAAAAGTGGGAGATTTGATAGGAAACAATAGTTAGGGAGATTGTTCATGTCAGGCAATGACTTTTGGAGCAAGAGGTTCTTTAAGAGAAGCTGGTATTCTGCCATCCCTTTAGGAGACACTGACAGTAATGCCAATAATGGTCTCCAAACCTCTCTCTTGGCTTTTGTTAGTCAAGAGGGATAACTTCTAATTCACAGGTGGCAGCCTGTACATTCCTCAGCACTTCCAGAATTTATCACTGAAATTCAAGAAAACTCCATTTACATAGAACCAATAAGCTTAGTCCTGATGTGATCCTTGTGCGCTTGCAGTTCCTCTATACGTTGGCAATCCCCAGATACCAAAATGGCTCATTGAGACTATTGGATTGCCAGAGTAAATTAGTGTAGCACTCAGACTGAAGTAGCATATTCCAGGACACACAGCTAACCCAAAATTTTGGAACTCCAAAACTGGCTTTAGCCAACTGCCACCCTATCCTTTTAAAGTTAAACAGTACGTTCCTTGATCTCAGCCAAGAAACATGGCCTCGGAGTTCTTGATGCTTAGCCTCTATCTTTCTTGAATATGGAAGATATTGCACTATCCAATTCAATGCCTAATCTGAGTTGAATTGTGAGTTTATTGAATTGTTGAATGTATTTTATTTTGAAGATGAAAAGTTACAAATATTCATAACTGTGCAACTTCCAAGGCTGCATTGCATGCTTGGATTCAAATATGAATACACAGGTGAAAATGTCCTGAACTTATAGAAAATAGATAACAGGGACAATTTACATTTGGACATAAATATGAATACATAATAAATATAGGCCAACCCAAACAAAAAGGCAGTTTATCACCCTAACAATTGCCAATATACAAAGAGTATGCATTGGCTGAGCTGGCTGAATTTTGGAGGCCTAAATAATGCAGGCCAGCAAAAAAAAAAAAAAAAGGAGAACAAATAAATCTAATGGCTGTGAGATCTTCCAATCCCTAGCTTCCTAGGCTTTAGAGCCTCCACTGTCACTAAGTACTGCACTTTTCTTGTAGCTTAATATGTGCTCATACTGTATGACCATTGAAATGTTTATATAGTATTTCTTAGTGTTCGCTTACCTGTTGCATAATTGTAAAGTTACTGTTAAGAATCTCTGTGTGTAATAGATGTACCGTGGTATTGTGTGCCTTTCACATTTATGTTCACCTGCTTTTACATTCAATATAGCAGAAGTTACCCTGATTCTTATTTTCTTTTCCTTTGAAGCAACAGAGCCTCCAACAAACAGTTGCAGAGGATTTTGCAGCAGAAATAAGCATCTGATTTCCATCAGACGATTACTATATACGGTGTAAAATTTCCAACTCCTTTGGGGGGAGAGTTTAACTTTCACAGAGCTATTATCCTAAAGCACATCCTGCTTAACTGCAATGCCATGCTTAGCATTGTTTGCCTGAAGGGTTGCTATGGCATACAGGAGAAAACTCACCTGGCTTAACTATTGCATTGAGAGGTGCTAGTTGTCTTTTCCCCCCTCCTTTCTCAACAGCTTACACAAATTTTAATGAATAGATGAAGACCCCACATATTTAAAACTTGTACACCCATGTTCGTTACATTGCACTGAATAAAAAAAACAATATGCAGTGCCTCAATCATCTATCTTAAGACGTGTATGCCATCCTTACACACCCAACAAAAGCAACTGGTGCTGGGAAAGGAGAGTTTGGGCCAACCCATTCAGTAAGCTTATGTTTAACGAAGCTGAAATCTTAGCTGATGTGTAATTTTTAAAAAGAACTGCAATGCAGATAGAGCCTGGCTGTGTAAACTGCAGGGGCGCTGGACCATGTGCTGATTGAGTAAGTGCAGAAAATCTAATTTAAACCAAGTTGGCAATTATAGTCACATAATTAGTTATTACCTGTTTCAGATTTGTCTATAGAGATATTTATCTTTCTCCCCTAAATTTCCATCAAAGACTGGGTCACTCCTGTCTTTAAGTTGCTTTACAAGCGTGGCATTTTATTAGTGGAAAACTAAAGCCTGCCTGGGATCTGACTCTTATTACTCATGCCATGATCGAACAGAACACAGTAAATCCACCCCAATATTTTTAGCAGGGAAACCTTTATTCTAAGGGTTCTTTTATTGTAATTTGAAGCCCTGTCTGATTATGCTGTATAGCTAATGTCTGTTTGTAAGGGTCAGATACAAAGGCTGTCTCATTTTTATTATTCAAATGCTTGCATCCTGTCAGAGCTGAAAAACAACAATGTGCATATTAACCAAGATGAAATAATTTTCCTTTACCCATAGAGGGAAATGATAAACTATCACCCTACTCCCATAAACACACAGTGATTCACAATTAACCTAGTTTGGTATGTTAACAGCCAGAGTACTAAATCTGTCAGAGAATAAATGATTGAATTCAGCTTTTTTTGTGTGCAAATTGTACAATTTAAACTAATTGTTCATTGTATGCATTTGATCTGTTTAATGTTTTGTATTAACTTCTCATTTGTACAGATTGTTCGTAAATTCTTAGTTGAGATTAAGATGCACAATTTGATATATTTGAACTATATGAGCACCTAAGTCACATGACATTGTTTCTCTTCTATGATTGGATGGCTCACTTTTATAAGGTGGGTGACCATCAGAATAAGTCACTGAAACTTTGATTCTCTCAGGTAGAAGTCCTTTGGGGAAAAATAGCAGGAGATAGATAGTACTAAGGAATTTTAGATAATAGCTACACAACAGAAAATCTTAAGACATATGAAAAGGCAGAAGAGACCCCCTTTATGCCAAAACCTGCAGTGTGCGTAGACAGGAAGTCCTGCATTTGCAAACCATTTATCTCCTCTCCTGCTCTCTCTTCCCCCCCATCACACATGCAGAGCTCTGATTCATCACCTTCTTGGTCCTTTTGATTCCTGCTATCCTACAGACCAAGACCCCTGAAGTTGCCCTTAAACCCAAGCCTTCCACATCACAACAGATTTTGGCACATCAAATGAAACATTGATGATCATGTATTTTATTTTGCAGATAGAATCTTTGCAATAAGCAGTTCTGATCAACGGTGAGAAAACACATCAGTAGGTTATTATGTAACAAAGCCTTTAAGGAGTTAGGAGTCAAAGGTTGCTGGCAAACTCCCCTGTGCAGAAAGTTGTTCAACACTGGAAAACCTCCAGAGAGAAGAATGAACCAAATGTCTGCTGTTGGCATGTTGCTATTCGTCTGCAACTGAATATACCTCTCCCTCCATGTGGATGAATATGGAGAGGAGCATGGTTTAGGATGGGAAAGGGAAAACAGCTATAGAGAGCCCTTTCAGAAATGACTCTCTCACAGAAATGGCTAGTGTACCTTAGTTTTTCTCTTCCTCTGATTGAATTACTCCCTGCTTTTGGATCTCTGATCAAATTACTCTTTGCTCTTGCATCTCCTCAATCAGCACAGATGGCAAGGAGATAATCCCAGTTTCAAGTGTGTCTGCTGGCTCATCAATCACCTCAACAAACACAAGCAGTAGTCCCCTTCTTCCATTACCATCAGCTGTGCCACATTTTAGTAGCTCACCTCCACTCTGCAAAATTCAGCCTCAACACTACAGCTTTTTCCACACCAATTTTTATGTCCCCTTCAAGGAAGTTTACTGTCTTCAGAAATCCTCTCTCATTCCCTCCCCCCAGCAAATGTGGACACAACCACTTTTTCAGGTGAAGGACATTTGGTTACATTCTCCTCTTCAACATACATTCCCCCGCTCCTGGCTCTGGTCTCCTTAAAGTTGCTAGTTAGAAAATAACATTATGTCCTTAGATTTGCAAATCTGAGAAGGCCAGTTTGCATAGTTAGTAACTGGTACCACTATGGAGCTGTCACTACATATTTGCACTACAAACCACTATAATTAAGTGAAACTAAACTACAGATGGGGAAATTTGGATTACATTTATTGCTTTGAAGCAAGTTTCATGGGAATAAAAGCACATCCTCCTCAGCTTTTATGAACTTGTAAATATCAGTAGTTAGAAAAAAAACCTACATGGTATTAAAAGCCAATGCCTTAGTGCCCAAGCCTGGCTCCCACTCTGGCAGCACAAAGGGACAGAACACTATCTCAAACAGCCAGCCAGGGATTACTCTTGAAAAAGATGACTCATTCACATTTATTTGGCTGGTCTGTTAGGAAGTCTTGCTTACAGCCAGAATCTTACAGGTTATAAAACGTCAGTATAGAAAATAATCCACTAAATTTCTACAAGAGCTACTCTCTGTTGGGCACTGTCTTTCCCTTATAAAGCCAACTGAGTCAGATACAGGGTTTACAAACTCTCACCGGATGGACCTATGCCTTGCTTCTTTTCTTTATTGACAATCTAAAGCAGTTTACAAGTTGCTAAATGTTACTTCAATACGGTCCCTATCCTCTAGTAGTAATAAAAGTTCCCCTCCCAGCAGTCTCCCTTGTACCATAAAATACACTAGTAAACCATACCTTTTTTAAGGCCTTCTCTAATAGATAGTGGCTAGGATAACATTTATCTGGAATCTTGTTTTGAGACTTCCAGCCCTAGCAGCACTCACATCCCAAGGCCTTCTATTATCCCTCACAACCAACTCTAATAGGAAGGCCCATTTAGCACCTCTCTATGTAACATCTCACCCTTTGGCCCCTCCCACCTTGAGCTCTAATTGGGTCAAATCCCAGACTGACATTTTGAACTGCCTTTCATGAGGACTTCTAAACTGGTTTCATGCTTAGTATTTAAGCATGCTTAGTAATTAACCCCACCCCATCCCCTTCTCTCTGCTTTTGAATATTATTTTCCTGTGGACCCTTGTGGTTGAAACATACACTCTGCTCTGTGAACAAGTTGATTTCCCCATGTCCTTTCCTTTATTCAGCTTCTGCTTTTCCTTACTTTGGACACATGAATTATATTTACAATAGCCTTTTGGGGAGAATCTCCCACTGTTTTGGTTGCAGCTCCACTACTGGTAGCAATTGTGAGACTGCTAGTATAAACAGCACATGGCCATTGCCTGGTGTTATTACTACAGCCTCATCTAGACAGGCTCTGAGCAACTTTAGATGACACATGCTATTAGATGGTCTATGCTAGCATTCCCACTTTTGCTACCCCTCTTAGAGCTGTATCAACAGTAGTGAAAAACTGGGAGAATTCACAATAAAGACTTATGTGGGTCCACCTGTACTCTGGTTGAAATCAATGAGACTACTCATGTCTAAGGTACTATTCAATATGAGTAAGAGTTGCAAAATCAAGTCACTGATGACAAATATAATAATACTCTCATAAATGTATGCATGTATATTATTTGTAATTTTACTGTGGAGAAAATGTTAGGTACAGTTATCTCCGAGCACTAAGAAAAAATGTACATAAGAGGTGAGGGAAAATTCCCCGTTCCCCATTAGGAAATCAAGCAGATAGAGAAAGGAACTGATTAAGAATCACATATGCATCTTCCCCCACAAAAAAACTCTCCAGTCTGAAGCGGGGTGGGAGCGTAGTAGCGGAGCTTTAAAAGAAAGGTACACCAAGCTTGTTCTAGCAAGAATTATATTGACTTTCACTTTTACAATGGGAGAGTCAGTGAAACAAAGTCCAGCTGTGCTTGGAAATTAGTTTGAGAATCTGTTATTCATATTTTGAGGCTGATTAGTTTAGAACTAGATAAATCTGTCTGCTAAAGGGACATATGACTAGTGACAGATACTTTATTGCCTTTTCAGGTACTAAGTCTTTGTAGATGTTTCATTTCACATTCCATCCTTACAAGCTTCAAAATAAGCATTCCTCTGATTAATAGCATTTTGAAAAACTTTGCAAGATCCCCAGAGTTGTGACTAAACTATTTACAAAACATTCTGGTAGAAAGGATTACGGGGACCTGCTGACCCCTTAATACCATAAGTTTTTGTGCTTTGAGGAGGCTGTGTGTATTCAGTATCCTCTAAATTGCACTCCATTTGCTTCTGTCAGATTATGTGATATCACATAATACTGAATAAGAAATGTAAAGGAAAAGGCGCTCTTATTTTGATGAAACGGGACACAGTAATTCCCTGCAACCATTCAGATACCCACAGGGACACACTGTGTCAATAATAGAGGTTAGGTGAAATAATAAGTTTGTGTACTAACCTTTCACCTTTACTGTGCCTCAACTTCCCATCTTTAAAATGGGAATAATAATACTTCTAGTCTATCCTTTGTTACCTTGTCTATTTAGATTGTAAACACTTCAGTGCAGTGACTGTATCTTGCTGTATGTATGGATATTGCATAGTAGAATAGGGCTCTGATCTTGGTAGGGGCCCTATTATAATACCAATAATAAACCATAAGAGATTTAAGTTGGGTCAGATCCAAACCTGGGTTATAAATGAAGCTTCGTGATGTACTGCAGATATATTACTTAGCTCACAGTTATTACTAGAAACTTCTTTTCACTGTTATACCACTGAATGGTTAATTATGGGTTTATGAGTTCTGTGTAAAGGGACTTTTGCCTGCTTTTACCATAGCAACATGACCATAAATATTAGTTTAAACATTTACTAAACACATGCATAAGAAAGAAGCAAAATAAAGAAGAGTTCAATACTTAGAATTCAAATGTAAATGATTATCCATTTTGGGAAGCTTCCCCTGTGTTTCTTTTATATTCAGAAATCCCTCAGAGGAAAAGCATTGTTTAAGAATTCTCTTACTAAACTAAATATCTTTCTTGGGGGAAAAGAAAGGAGAGCTGAGTGAATTTTGTTTTTATTCTTCTTCTTTAGACTAACACACACAAAATAAAAAAATATATGGTCTAATCCAAAGCCCACTGAAGTCAACAGTAGTTTCTGCTAACTAATAAGCTTTGGATCAGACCCACCAAGAAAAAAGGAAAAGATTGTAGAGTATGGAAAATAGACAAGTCATCCATGAACAAGTATTCTTTACTCTCAGCCCCCTGGCTTACTTCCACAGTCTTGGACAACCTTTGTGTTAGAATGTATAATCATCTTTTGCTAGGCCAAAATGTCTCATGCTATCTTAGCCTATCATACTAGGTATGGTGATGATACCATTGAGTTCAACCCAACAGAATAAAGAAAAGAGAAAAAAATGGTTTTGACTTGATACTTGAAACATGAATCTTAAACTTTAAATCCTGGTGATTATTTAGGACTCACATGAGTGGCCTGAAGTACTCACTAGTGCATTTGAAGAAAATCCTCCCAAAAGACAAAGACAAAGATGTTATTCAGTGAGATATATTTCCAAGATGTGAGGCCCTCAGGCACCTGGCAATGCTCCTGTCCTCCCTCTCTATAATGTCCAAATGAAACATGTTCAACCATCACTGTCCCATCAAAAGGGCCATTAGTAGCCCAAAGGCAGATATTTCCTTCATTTTCAAGAATTGTGTAGCTTCTTTTATGCCATCATGTGACCTTATAAACATTTTTTAAGATCATCTTACCACCCCACTTCAGTCTAAACAAAATCAATTCATACTATTTATTTGAAGTAATTTCCTTTTTACGGCCATCAACAGTTTCTACATATATATATACGGGTCAGAACAACTTTGACTATGTCTACATTTGCACACATATCTGAGTAGTAGAGTCTGTAATGCTCCTGCCTGCTTCCGCTATCAGTGCCTAAACATGCTGTACTGAACATAGATATAATACTGTATACATGCAGCACCCATGTCCACACAGCTCCTGTACACACACAATGTTGGCATTTTCATTTCAGGAGTGCTGTTCCAGGGTTCTGTGTGTCACAGTGAGAAGCTCTAGGAATTGCTTTTCTGCATGTTGTTGGTACTGTCCCCCAACTGCACACATATGCAGTTCCTGATCATGTTGTCCCACACTGTTTACCCTGCATAACTGGGTGGAAGACATGGAGCAACTGAATGATGAGTTTGTTCTGCTTTTGCTCCTTATTGCAGGACATATGGTCATGGTTTGGATTGGGCACTTATTTGCACGGCAATTTTTGACAATGTCAAAAATGGATGACCTTGAGAGTTAATGCCAATTCATTCAGCTCACATTGTTTACAGTTGGTGAATGCCTTCAGTGCCAGAGTATGCTCTTCTGTTGACCATTGCTTCTGGTGCAGGGGAACCAGCATGGATTTCAGTGTGCTGAAATCACATTGTTTCGGAAACCTGGGATGACCAACTGTGGCTTCAGAAATTGCAAATAAGGAAACAGACCTTCAAGGTGATGTGTGCGCCAGAACATTTGATTCAGGGAAGCTATACTGGTTCAGAAACAAGTTGCAAGTGCCCTGTGGAAGTTGGCTACACCAGAAAGCTATAGGCCTGTTGTAAACTATTTTGGGATTGGAAAGTCTACTATTGGGGTCATTATTGTGCAGATTTGTGAGGTAATTAATATTGTGATTTACCCCCAGGTAGTTGCCATAATAAAAGTTACAGAAATAATAGCTGGATTTCAAATGATGGGGTTTCTAAACTGTGCAGGGGCCAGGGATGGCACCCATATCATTATTATATGCCCATCACAAGAGGCAAGTGCATATGTGAATTGAGAAAAGTTACTGTACACTTGTTCTGCAAGATTTAGTGGACCATAGCGGCAGCTTCCTAAATGCAAATGTGGGAAATACTGGAAAGGTTACTGACAGCAGTGTGCTGAGGACATCAAGATTATACTTGAAAAGGTAAAAGGCTCGATTCCCTAGAAATTATATGGGTCCTTACAGCATGGCTGTGCCAACTGTTATTTTAGGAGATCTTGCATACCCATTCCTGCCTTGGCTTATGAAATCATACCCCAATATACATGAGCCTGAAAAAAGATAATTCAGTTAGAAGCTAAGTAGCTGCAGAATGGTCAAGGAGTGTGCATTTTGTAGGCTGACACTGCCTACACTGCCCTCTGGTTGCCAATGTGGCAAGCTTAGTTCATATAATCATTGCCTGCTGCACACTGTATAACATTTCCGAGCATTATGAGGAGTCTTCCATCCCGAATGGACTCAGAACAAACTCTGTACAGGCAGCTGGCTCCCACCCATGTGCACATTGGTTCTGGTTCCCAAAAAACAAAAGGATGCCATGTGTGCACATGTTTTGGCACAGCAGGGAGGTAGGAGATGACTTCTGCCTGTGCCGAGGGACACCTTCACATCTTATAAAGCAATGTAATAGAAATGTACCTAAGGGAACATTGGTACATTCTTGTGGGGCTACCTAGCTTCGTGACAGTTTTGTTCCTCAGTAGCCACAGATCATTAACCATTTGTTTGTATGACATTGTACGCATTTAAGACAATTATAACAGGGTACCTGCACTGGGTTACCACCTTGGGACTGGGCTTGTGTTGTGGAGTGTGCCAAATGTTGTGCAGAGTTTTTGTTTTCTCTCTTGTGTAGTTCTCTTATTGGGATCACAAACTTCAATGAGTTTATGGTGGTTTCTCTAGGGCATGAGGAGTATTACACCCAGTGCATTTTTTTAATTTTTTTGTTTTCAGCCATACTGTTAGAGAGCACTTATCCTTGGTTTCGTTGAAACGACTTAAAGATTTTTTGGGGAGTGGAGGAGTATTGTCTATTTCTAGTATGATTCTTCTTTCTTTGTTGTTGTCCTTGGGTTTTGATTTTCCACATGAGTAATAAAGCCCTTAAGACACTCATTGACCCCTTTGTGTATTTTAGGCATTTACTATGTGAAATATATAGCAGTGCTTTTTAAAGCACATAGCACCATACACTACACTTTCCCCATCCCTCCCTTGTGACCATGTGACTTAAGATATTTATGAATCTTGGGACAGAAGGCAAACTGAACAATATTTGTATGTTGGCACTACATTTTTTACACACTTTTCTAATACATGAGGTAGGAAGCTTGCAGTCCATTCAAGAATTGAAAAACACCTTCACTTCATCATTAAGAAGTTAATGCATCACATTTAATAACAGAATGAGATAGAAGATTTGACAAAAAGATTTTGAAAGCAGAACTACAACATATTGTTGCCAAAGTAACTGTTCACAACCAAGAACACTGCTCACATTTTAATGTCTTTGCACCCATTTCCTTCTAATTGGAAGGGGTGAATGATGGGGGACAATGACAGTCAGTGAGAAGTGGGGATGTCTCCTACAAGTGGTTTCAGGAGCCCGCAGGTGGAGATATTCCGGTACTCCGGCAGGTTCAGTGTTCTTCTCCTGATCAGTCAGGGTACAGAGGGGGTGAGTTCACTGCTTCAGGATACGCTGGTGGCAGCCAGAGGAGGACAGAGTGGCTATTTTTGGCATCAGTTAATCTACTGCAGGGACCATTATCATACACGTGTGCAGGGTTATTAATCACATCCTGCTATGCAATATTGTGACTCTGGGTAATGTGTAGGCCATAGTGGATGCTTTTGCAACAATGGGGTTCCCAAACTGCAATGGGACACTAGATGACAAGCATATCCCTATTTTAACACCAGAACACTTTGCTACAGAGTACAGCAATAGAATGAGCTACTTTTCTATGGTTATGCAAGCGCTAGTGAATCAGCAGGAGCACTTTATCAACATCATGTAGGCTAGTCAAGGAAGGTTCATGATATGTGCATCTTTAAGAACACAGGACTGTTCAGAAAGCTGCAAACAGGGACTTTCTTTTCTGACTGGTGGATTACCATTGGGAATATTGAAATGCCAATAGTGATCCTGGGTGACCCAGCCTACCCCTTGCTCACATGGACCATGGCTCATGAAGCCATACCCAGGTCACTTTGGCAATGCCAGGGAAGGCTTCAACTCCAGGCTTAGTGAGTACAGAATGACAGTTGAATGAGCCTTTGGACATTTGAAAGATTGCTGGCATTGTTTACTGACAAGACTGGATCACAGTGAGGAAAAATATTCCAATGGTTATAGCTGTCTGCTGTATTCTGCACAATATCCATCAAGCCAAAGGGGAAAAAATTTTTCTGGGTGGAGTTGGAATTTGAACAGCCAGACAAAAGGCTATAAAAAGAATTCAATACAGAGCTCCATGGCTCTGGGAGGCTTTGAAAGACCATTTTAATAGGGAGCCAGAATAGTGAGAGTTGCTTTAATACGCTCTTCCTGGCCTTGCTCGTGTGTCCCAGAATAAATCTTGTAGTAATTGCTTTAGGAATCTAACACTGTTAATTCACCTATTAATATTGTTTGTTGCGGATTCTGTGAAACAGTGCAGCAACAGGAAATTGATCGCTCACAGACCTGCTCATCACCAGCCAGCATATGTTGTAAACTAATAAAGATGAATTATGTTCCAAAAAATAGAATTGTATTCAGTAACATGAATCAGGAAAACAAAAACATTTAGAATTTAATAAAACTTAATAAATTAAGGGAACGGAATTTATGAAGGGGAAAGAATGTTCATTTCCATTTCAGGTACATGTACACCAACTGTGTCTTTCACAGGTCAGTGTTTGTGAAGCTGTGATTATCTTTCATGTCGACCCCCGTGGAGTGGTAAGGACAGTGCACCAACCCCTGATGCCACGTTAAATGTTGAGGCCTCCCAGGGTATAGGGATGACCTGATATACAGTTCTCTAAGGGCTGCAGAGAGGGATGAGCATGGGATTGTTGAACCTGTAGGTCCACTAGAGTCTGCAACATCTGTGTTTTCTATCTGAGAAGCATAAACATCTGCTGCACAGACCTTTCTTTATCCTGTGCCTTTTGCCTTTCCATTTGTTTCTTTGTCAATGCTGTCTGCAAGAGAGAGACTCCAGGGTCTCTGCTCATTTTTTGATGCAGCACTGGCCTGCAGGATCCCCAGGAATATATCATCCTGAGTCCTCTTCTTTCTCCTCTTCATCTGGCTCAAGTATGCTGTGGCTGTGGAGGGAGCGACCTCGAAGGCCTCAATGGAAGCAGCTGCAGATACAACACACAGTATACCATTGTCGGTATACGCATGATGGAAATCAAAATTTAATATGATGAATTCACTCCCCTTGCTCTTCCAGAGTTGTAAGAACTACATTGTCAATTCTGCTGGGATTGATAGAGTGCAGTACCAGTCACAGCACCAGCCATGGGGAGTATGGTCCACTGGAGCTTTGGGACATCAGGTTAGAATAGCTCACTTGCATGATTCTAGTTGTGCTGGGCAATGGAACGGAATACTGGCACCATTTTCCACTGGTGATAATGGTTTAGCTGAGATCTCACTCCTGTCAGTAACAGAGGCAGAGAGAGCATCCTGATGCCACACAGACCTGTATGTTGCTAGGCTGTGTACTGCAATGGTGCCTGCTGAAGTAATCACTGAGTGGCATGGGAAAGTGTCCTACTGTGGAGGAAAAAAATAAGGTTGCCCTACACAGAAACCTTCAGCTGAGGATTTCAGAGCACCTCCAGGAAATTTTCATCGATATCCCTATGGAGGAGACCTGGGACTTCCCAATGCACATAAACAAACTACTCCACATAGACCCCACTGCCTAACTCTAGCCCTCTGCTTTTCATTCTGCTCATCTCCAGTACCTCTGAGAGCACAATTAAAAATGAGAAAAAATCAGAAGCTGTGTTCTACTGCTTTGAGGATGCCATCCCTGCAGCTCTGCACAAGATGAATAGTTGGCTTCCATGGCCTTCTGGTACACCTGCCGCAATTCCTTGGCTTTCATGCAGCTGTGGTGATAGTCACTGTTGTAGCCCTTCTCCTGTTTCCCTTGATAATTGTCCACATTAATGTGGCTGGAGATTGGAGCTGTAGCTGCACAGCTTCTTCTCTCCATAAGTCCAGGAGATCCAATACCTCCTGCGTACTCCAGGCAGGAGTGTGAACAGTTACACTCAACAGTGAGGAGTTGCTAGGTGTGCTCACGAACCTGTGCAACCAGGAAAAGAAATTTTAAAAATTTGCAGGAATTTAAAGGGGAGGGACCACTTCCTGATGACCTAACCCCTGGGCAGCAGAGTTCACAATGGTGACCAGAGTGGTCAGTGTAGGGCATTGTGGGACAGCTCATGGAGGTCAGTAACAGTCAACATAAATAACGTAGTGTCTACACTCTAAGTGAAGACATGAGTTCAGGTCATTAGCAGTAACAATGGATATTGCTTGTGGATTTGCCACCTTGTACCATCTGTCTAGTGGAACAAGCTTCCCTCACAATGGCTGCTATTCAGGAAAGTGTCTGTATTCAGCCAAAGATTTAAGCACATATGGAACTTTAACCACATACTAAATGTTGAGTTATTGGGTTAGTAAATCTCAATGCAATTTGCTAATGTCCTGGAGCGGTGTGATCATGTTGCATCAATACATCACCAAGTTGTGACCATGTAATTTCTAGTTCCTTGGTATGCGGTATTTCATTTAAGAATACAGTAAGAGATCAAAAGTTCACTCTCTTCATACTTGCTTAAAGTATTTTAGGGGAGTTCCCATTTACTGTTTATTAATTAGGCTCACTGTACCATTCACTTCTGTAATCTGGGCTGGCCTGTTGTAGGAGCTAGATATGAAAATTAATCCAGGTTCTGTAAAGAAATTGCTAAAACACAATTACGATGGGGTTGGGGGCATTTTAGGATGAAAAGCTGTCTGTGAGTATTAGTTCTTCCACTTATGATTAAAAAAAACTTTCTACTCTGTAAGCCTGAACTCAGTTTAATGTATATATGAGACCAACGTATACAAGATATAACTAGGCTTATAGAAATGAGATGGGTCTTTAATACAAATGCTTTAGTAATAGAACTTTAATTGAACAGTGTGTTTTAGTTTTTGTGGTTTTTCAGGTTCAATGATTTTTCAAAACACTAGGAGCTTTAAGTCTGTTTTATGATACAATGTAAAATGAAATTAAATGTATCTTCTACAGATTGTCAGTTCAAATCTAACAGGTTAGTATTGGCTGAATCTGTTGTCATACTATTTAATGACAATTTTCTGGCCTATGTAAAATGTGCTTTTTGGTCTCAATCCATTTTCCAGGGCAGAACTATCCATAACACAAAAAACATGCCCCTAACTAGCAATTTCAGCAGAGATCTGGGACTGAATATACCTTCTCAGCCCTGGAGATGCACATTCCAAGTCAAACTGGGCATATTGGGGGCACTGCGGGAATTTGCACTTCCTCCATCTGTGCTGTACCTGCTTTATGGGGAAATAGAGAGCTTCAGTCTTCAAATTTATCAGTTGAGCACCCTTTTCAAATTCATACATTCTAAAGGAAAAAGGGGAAGAAAGATCAGCTAATGATGCCTTAGATATTGTACAGTGGAAGGCAGTTAAAAACTCCACCATTTTATAATGAGAGTGTCTGATACACAAGATATAAAGTACATGGGGAATGCGGAAATGGCTTCTATGAGTTTATTATATTACCCCTATCCTTCCTTCCCCTCCATCTCTGGATCTAGTCCTTACTGAGTGCATCTCAGCCAGACCAGACACACTTGTCCCAAATCATTAAAACACAGAAAAGCAGAACATTTATATAGTATTAAAAAACAAAAACCATTTAAAAAATTTCTGCTTCCAAGGGATTTATCTTAATCACATTATTGGTGGGACTACAGGATCGGCTTTAAAATTAAAAAGTACTAAACAGTTTTGACAGCTAAGAGATTTCCTTATTCATTGTTATTAGTCCTTTCATTGTTAAAGGATCCTAAATAGAAATTAGGACCCAGGATATTGGGCACAGTGAGAACAAGTAACACAAAAATAGCCCTTGCCCCAAAGAGCTCCTAAACTGGGATTTAGGCAACATGCAAGAGAACAACCAGACAAGTGGCACTTTGTAGATAAGAAGGTAATATCGATAGTATCCAACAACAAAAAGACTCTCCCATTCTTCAGATACAGCTGTTTGTCCAATGTTATCTCATAGGATAATATATACATCAAAGATGGCATGATCTTCCTCAAAATCAGAGATTTATTTATGCTGTTTAGATCAGACTTCTTTACCCACTCATGTTTCAGTTTCATTCTGCCACTTATGACTGATGTCTAATAGTTCAAGAAAAGTCATGCTAAAGTACCATATATTGTGTTTTTACACTGTAGAACGTGATACGCAGGAAGTACTGACATTTGATGTTATTAGGGAAAAGACTGACTCGTGGAGTATGATTTTCTAATGTGTTTTTCCCCTTGACACACTTAATAATAAAACTAAATTATCAACTGTATAAATGAGTGTAATCATTATCACCTACACAAACCTCTCCTAAATCTTTTCATGGAAAAGCAATTAATGGTTAATCTGGTAACTATTGTACTGATACTGAGTTCTTGACTTTTGAAGCATCCAAGTGTTTCACATAGGTATTCAGACATGGGCCCTGGCAATAATCTACAGTGACCCTACAGTCACAATGACTTGTTCTCTTTACCTTGATCTGTCACCAACACAAAAAATTCATCCTAAAACCCATTCCCCACTCCTCAACCCTACCTATGTCCCTAATGCTCTCTCTCTCTGCTTGTTCTCCCTCCCCCAAATTCCCACTTGTTCTACCTGTCTTCTTAGAGGACCAACTGTTTCCTCCACTCTGTTCTAGGGTGCCCATATGTCCTGTTGTGGCCTGGACAGTCCCCCTTTTCAGCTCTGTCCAAACTTGCCTACTTTTTTTTTCCCCTCAGAACTGGGCATTCATTCCTGACTTGTGCGGGCAGCGCTGTCCACCAGCAGCTATGGAGGAGATCACTTCTACGCTGCTCCTAGCAGGCAGCGTTGCCTTCAGAGCTGTCCCCCTGGGAAGCAGCCACCAGTCTCCAGTAGAGAGTAGTGAGTGGTGGCTGCTGCCTGAGGGGTCATCTCTGCTAGGGCAGCCCCGAGCTCTGCTGACACCATCTGCCAGGGACTCCTGGTAATCAAGAGAGAGCTCGGAGAAAGTGCTGGGGATGGGCAGGAATGTGACTCTGAATAAATGACCCCTACTCAGCCCATCTGTGCTCCCCCTGCATCTGTGACCCAGAGTTGCTGCCACCACTGGCACACACAAGTTTTTGCTCCCATTAGGAAGAGCCGATACAGCTACAGAAAAAGATGCCCTCTGGGAATGGGCCTGCAGGGGAAATAACTGGGGAGAAAAATTCCCATCTCCCGAATCTGTGAGCTCCATTTACTGCATCAGACCTGGGCAGATTCCTCCAGTGCTGTGAGCATGGATGTCCAGTGCTGAGATCCCCCTCTCTGCCAACGAGGCTTGCACAGGGTTTGTTTCCTTTATGCCAGTCACTTAGTCCACTGAATAACTGCATAAATTCATTGGTGCTCCTCCCTCTGCTTCTTTGGTGAGGGACACTTCTGTCATCATTTTCTCTTCTCTAGAGAGCAAGGAGTGCCTCATTTATCTGTCTATGGAGGTGGGATCTTCAGGCTATGTCTACGCTGATGGCGGCAAAGTCGTCACCATCAGATCGACTTATCTGGATCGAGTAAGTGGTCAGTAAAGCCCCGCTCAGTTGATTCAGAAGTCGACATTATTAATCCACCCCCTCAAGAGGCGTAGCACTGTGTCGATGTGAAACACGGTTCCTGCCGGCGTAGCGCAGTGAAGACGGCACGCAGAAGAGAAGTACGGCAGTTGACGTGAGTTACGCAAGTTCTTTGCATAACTCCTGTCGACTGCCGCCGAATCGTGGAGGTAAGTGTACACCGAGCCTCATACTCATGTGAACTGCTAAAATAACCACCAAGGATGCCATGATTATTATATTATCCTCCTGATGTCAGTGTTGCCCTGCTGCTGAGTGAGAGATGGCCTGGGTCTTCTAGATTGGCTTCCCAGTGAGGGAGAAATCAGTGAACAGTCTAGGTGAAATCTAAATGGGATTTGCTTTATTTATACAAATATGCCAGATGTGAAACAGAGACTAATAGCACACGGGCAACCCCGTTCTCCAGAAATCAATGCCTGGTCCCTAGAAAGCTACTTTGTGCCAAGAATTGTCTCCGTATATAGAGGCTAAAGCAGTGCTAACTCTGTCTGCCACAGCTTCTCTCCCAGGACAACTGCATCCCTGAACTCAGTGATATGTTTGTCTTCCACATGCTGAGAAAAGAACCTGTTAGACTGCGTAGCAAGATGGGCCAGCTGGTGCCTCCCACAATAACAATTATTCCTGGTGAAAAGGAGCCAGGAGCTCTTGGGAGAAGAGGGCCTCCAGCATCTCTTCAGCCTGGGGCTGCCCTGCTTAGGTGGTGGAGCATATTGTTAGTGGGAGGCAATGAGGTTGGGTAGGAGATGGTTCTTGTGATTTCTCAGAGCTCTGAGATGCCACTAATACCGTAGGCTGGAGGGGAGGAGAGGGTCCTTCTTCCAAAACCTCTCAGTAACTGAGGATTCAGATCTGGGGTCCATCAGTTTCCTGCCCTTTCCCCGGCAACAAAGCACAATAAGGATTGTGAAATAAAGTGAGTTAGGGAAGGGATTCCTCCTCTTTTGGGGCCCTGACTTGAGACAAAAACCTCAGTGAAAGCAACGGGTGGGGACGTTAATAACCCTGCTGTCTTTGTCACCTGGCTGGTAGTGTCAGGGATTCTGCTGTTACTACTGGGGGACCCTGGGCTGTGTGGCCAATAGTCTAAGCCTCACCTCCTGGCTCCAAGATCGAAACTGCTCCCACCCTGCTTCACTGCCCAGATCCCAGTCCAGCTCCATTCTTCTTCACCCTCTCTGCTACTTGGCTCAATTGGTGTGAAAGAACAGTTTAGGGAAATATGGTCACCCTACAGTCTGTTCCCTCCTTTGATGTGCCCTGCTACTTCTCCCTTGTAGACCAAGTGGAAGGTTTTTGGGCTCTGAGGCAATTTCAGATGTAATTAAGTTTAGAGGTGTAACCTACATTCTCCCAACATTCTCAATGCATGTGTTACCCCAACACTGATTCTATCTAACCTACACCCATTTAATATATAACTTACAAACCCCTCCTTCCACATCACCTCTGAATTTGACCCAGTGGATGAAATCTTGACCCCTCTTGTAGTCAATGGAAGTGTTGCAACTGATTTCAGTGATGCCATATTATAACCCATTTTGTCTAAGGTAGTGTGAGTTGAAGTAAGACAACCTGAAGGGTCAGAGGAAGGAAATATAGCAGAAGAAAAAGTGTAAGACGGTGTAAGTTTAAACAGCCTCTCGCTGTAATTGCCTTTTTACAACTTCTCCTGGCACCTCAGCATGTAAATTACATCCACATGACCCTTGTACAAATCTAGTTGGCACAGAGACACTAGCCTACACAGTTCCTCAGAATTTGGATCTGGACACTCATGGCTACTGAGGTGAGATTTATACCTGTATAATGTGTGATATTTCACAAACACAGATATTTGCTATTCCACCAAATAAGATTCCCTTAGCTAACTAGTAAAGGATCCTTTCTGAAGAAGCAGCTTGATAGAGGAAATATTGGGATTGCACCTGTAGGGATAGATTTCTGAAGAGAAAAGTTGTACTGTGAAAACGGTTTGTACATAGAGTACTGCAAAAATGGTATATTTTCATAGATTGCAAAGCCAGAAGGGACCACTGTGATCATCTAATTGGACCTCCTGTATAATGTAAGTCACAAAATTTACCCAAAATAGTTCCTAAATTATATTGTTTAGAAAAAACATCCAATCTGGATTTTGAAATTGTGAATGATGAAGAATCCACAATCTTAGTAAATTGTTCCAGTGGTTTATTATTCTTAGTATTAAAAATTTACGTCTTATTTCCTGTCTGAATTTCTCAATCTTCAACTTCCAGCAATTGGATCATGTTATACCTTTCTCTGTTATATGGGGAAGAAATAGGCTCTTCAATACGGGTACTTAATAGAACGCAATCAAATTACCCCTGAACCTTGTTAAGCTAATTAGAATGAGCTCCCTATGTCTATCACTACAAGGCATGTTTTCTAATCCTTTAATCATTTTTGCAGCTCTTATGAAGCCTCTTCAATTTATCAACATCCTTCTTGAATTGTGGACACCGGAAGTGGACACAGAACTTCAGTAGCCTTTATACCAGTGCCAAATACAAAAGTAAAAAACCTCTTTGCTACTGGAGAGTCCCCTGTTTGTGTCCAAGGATCTTATTAGCCCTTTTGGCCGCAGAGTTGCACAGGGAGCTTACATTCAGCTGATTATCTACCATTACATGCCTTTTTCAGCATCACTGCGTTTGAGGATAGAGTCCCCATCATGTAAGTATAGGCTACATTATTTGTTCCTAAATGTATACATTTACATTTAGCCATATTAGTATGCCTATTGTTTCCTTAAACCCAATTTACCAAATGATCCAGTTCGCTCTGAAGCAGTGACCTCTTCTCTTCATTATTTACCCCTCATCCAATTTTTGTATCATCTCCAAACTTTAGCAGTAGTGATTTTATCTTCCAGGGCATTAATACAAGTGTTAAGTAGAATAGAGCCAAGAACCAATCCTTACAGGACTTGTAGGCCGATTCCTTTTGTAGTAACAGATGCTGGCAAGAATTTTCACATGTCCAGTGTTCTTTTATATAAAATGTTTGCTAAGGTGTACATCATCACTTACAGTAAACACATGTCTTATGTTATCCTTCCTTAACACATAATTTAGTACATATAATACTCAAGCCCAGACCCCAAAAGGCAGAAATTAGCATAGCTCCATTGACTATGTTGATTTATACCAGCTAAGGATCTAATCCTCAAAATGTAAACTATCTGTGTCTGCATCTGTGAGAGAAAGAGAACAGAACAGTGTTCAATGCAATGGACCTCTGGGGTATATACATAATGCTATAATTTCACTCAAAAAGTGATGTTAAGAGATCATTATTGATATTGCTTAGTCAAGCACTCAACAGTGAGGAAAGGCTAGTGTTAAGAATGCCTATGCAAAATGATAAAATGAGATCATACGCTTAGATAAACCAAACATGCATGCTTCACTTGCATGTGCAGTTACTAAATTTGCAAACACTATCACAATAACTGTATGCACTAATTGCCATATTTTATTATAAAAATTAGGCATATAATTATGTAACCATCACCAAGAAATAGTCAAATAATTCCTGAATAAAAGTGTGCACCAGGGTCAGCCCCATTAGTCTTTAGAATGCTGGCAATGTGAACGAGTCCCATAATACTGTGTACTCCATTTTCTTCTTCTCTGTGTTATTGAGTCTGCATCATTCCGCAAGTGGTAAAATCAGCTGGAAATAAATACTCAGTCCCAGATTGCAGGTCTTTGTCCCTGCATTTTTTTTTTAATATAGAAATATTGCTAGATAAAGCAAGAGAAATTAAAATTTTCTACTGAGTAGTGCTTCCAATGCTGGAGTCATCCACCATTATGTAGATTATTGGAGAAAAGGGTATCTGAGGCCCTGTATTATGAGATGCCTTCCTGACAGAATTGTTGCCATATTGAGCATCTCCAAATAGTATGAAGCAATGATCATATTTCTCTATACCTCCTCAAAAACCAATCAGAATGGTTAATTATTTTCCTCCTTGTCAGAAATGTTTATATAACCTCCAAACAGCAAGACAAATACATTTAGAGAGATTTAAAAAAGTTTAAATCTAAAAGTATGTTATCTTCTGAGGCCTCTGATTCAGCAAGATACTTAAGCATGTCTAGTTTTATAAATTTGAGTCCCATTTACTTCCTTGGGCTTCTCACTTGCTTAAAGTTAGGCAAGTGCTTAAGTATTTGGTGAACTGAGGCCTGCATGCCCAAATTCCTTCCCCGATTTTTCATAAAGGTCACAGAGAAATGACAAAAAGATTCAAAGAAGGATTTGAGTGGGAACCTGTGGGTGTGTGTTTTTGTTTTCTTAAAAGGGAGTCTCTTCATGAATTAATATATAATCTTCAATTTAGTTTGCAGAAAATATTAGAACAAATACTACAAGTTATTACTACAAATTAATTCTGAAATAAAGCCACTGATTCATATTCATCACTTAAATGGCTTTTTACTGCTGTCTCATTGTCTGCAACAGTTTCTTATCCTATGAGGCAAGTGCAGAAGGCTGACTGCATAAGGAGATTGTAAATACTGTAAATCAAAAACAAACACGTTCCCCATAAATCCTGAGATTTCATACCCATTGCGCATCCAATTCAGAAGAATCTGACTGCAAGCATTTGCCATGTTAGTAATAGTATTACAATATCTATTTTTGCATTTTACAATAACGAATTAGCTTTTTTACAATATTTTATAAAACAAGAATATTTTTAATGCACAAAACAAAGCTTAGTTAGAGCTTTTCATTTTTGCCAAATCTATCTTGGACACAATTTGCATATTGATGACATTTTATAAAAGCAATAGCAGCATACGCATCCCTCTCTCCTTCTACATCATGTACCTTTCCCATGTTTATACAAAAGAAATTCTGAAACCATATGGGATGCCTGCAACATAAGGAAATCAATGTGTAAATCATTCTTTGTTCAAGTGTAACATTTAAAGTTCGTTATTCCATGTAGAAGTATCTAGAGGAATTGTTATCTTATGGACGGAACCCTAGATATCACAGCGGCCATATCTTTTTAACCAACATCAACTGTAATCAGCAAGATCTCTGTGGCTGAGTACTATAACTTCTGTACATCCGAGCCCCAAGTAGTAAGTGGAAGGCCTTTGGCTATAGAATTTCTGCCACTAGAGATCACGTGTAAGCTGAAGTTTGCCAGGTTTAGGGCCCATCTGGCAAAAGTGCAAGATACAATGATGAAAGGATCATACATGGAATATAAAGGAGTTACCCCAAACCTAGGCATTCTCCTTCCAGTAAAGAAAACTTAAATAATGATCCCTGCATTCCTTTTGTTACCTGTGGATGAGAAAGATGAGAGGTATTGTGTCTCTGTTGATTTCTAGTGCACCATCTCCATGGTGGCAACATGGTCCTGATCCTCAACCCCTGATACAATAGCAACTCCCAACTGTGTAATGACCAGCAGAGAACTTTCACTGGTTGGTGCGAATTAGAGTCATTTCAAGACTGCCTTAATTTGTGCTTGAAGATTAACAGGGCCCTGCTCCCCCAGGATTGAGGCAGTAAAAAGGTAGGAGGAAGCTGTTTGGTCTACCACCTTAGTTCCTGAACCAAGCACAGATTGGTGGGATCCTATCAGGGTGATCAGCAGAATTAAGTTAAGCATACTAATGACTAAAAAGCACTTTATATGTGTAAATACATACTTGCCTTATTATATGTTGCCTGTGAGTTTTTGTAAAAAAGTGTTTCTCTCTGATTATCTCCAGAGAAGTGTTGTCATTGTTAATGCAGGAAGGCCTACATAAAGATTAGAGTCTCAATTTTACACATACATGCACTCATGTGCACACTCCATTTACTGGCAAAAATGTGAAAAAAAATGAAAGAAATTATTTAAGGTTAGATCAAGAAATATCCTTCTATTTAGTTAGCTAATGTTATCACCAACATTACACTATCTGTAGGGGCACTAAGCTGGTAATGGCTTTCATAGTAATTTGCAAAAACACCAAACTTTTCACCAGAATCTGACATCAGTAGATGAGTAGATAGTAGATGGAAGGGCTATCTTCATTTTCTGGAGGCTTGAAGTACTCTGGCTACAGCAGCCTATTCTAAATTCTGTTGGTCTAACTAAGCCAGGATGACATTTTATCAATCATATCTAAAAATATGTACATTAATCAAGCAATGCTAAGTCAAGTAGAAAATTATTTGCAAGTAATATCTGCATGAACTGTATTTGTAAAAGGATTACTGAGTGCCTATAATAATCTAGTATTGCAATGAAGTTATTTTCTCTTTTGAAGAAAGACCCCAAGCTTTAACCTCATTATACACAATATATATTTAACAAACTATCAGAATTATTTATACATAGCTATACAGCACTGAGTAACCACGAATCCTGGAATGTACATAATACAAAGCCACAAAAAGCAAGGAAATGAAAAAAGTTAAGGCATTTAATTGTACAGACCAGTGTTACACATCCTAAAGACAAACCACCATCATATATCACAAACAGTGCCTCACAACCATAGCTCTGTCCCACTCAGGGATGTCAGACATCCACTACTTCCTTCCCTAGATTCACCACCACAAATAGATCAGGTTTTGCCCCCTGCCTACCCAAACTCTCTTTTTCTGCACAGTTCTGAACAAGTCATTTGCTCAGGTTTAGATACCCCAACTGAAGTCAATAGCAAAACTGTCATGAACTTCAGTGGAGACAGGATTTCACCTACAATCTTTAATTACATAACCACATATTATTGGTTTGTACAGGAACCATACCCATTCAATGCACAACACTTCCTGGTTCTTGAGTGCTTGACTTTGCAGTCTAAATAACTTTCTTTTAACATAGGAAAGAATTCCAATGTAATAGGTGATACAACAATAAAGGAAATGACAGGTATGGTATTGGTTTATTTTTTATTGATACACTTGTAAATAGTTATTGTATTTTGGCATGATTTTTGTTACATATAAATAAAGCATGATAATATACAGTTGTCAAATATCAAGGATTCTATTGAAATACATGCAAAACTAATAGTATTGGAAAATGAAACTTTCTTCTATTAATAAAAATAGAAAAATAAATTAGCCAAATGATTCCAATTAAGACATTGGCAAGTCTCTAAAGCAGATGTGTTATCAGGGCATTTAGATCATTGCTTTCTTACAGACAAAGTTGTATGTGGAAATCACCTAGTTTTAAGAAAAATACATTAAAATATTATGAGGAGAGACCTAAAAAAACCTGAGTCTAGTAGATGCTAGGGAAAAAAGGCATTTGAGAGATTACTTAATTATATCTCACAAATAATTGACAGGCTCATATAATGATGTAGGATAAGATCTGTTCCTCCTACATGGTCATTTTGTAATTCAAGGTCAAGAATTTAAGATAAAGAAAAAATTTTTACTGGATACAGTAGAACAGACTTTTGCTGAAAGGGTCATCAATATGTGGAATGAGCTGCCAGACATAATAATTGGGGCATGAAGCCTAACATATTTGAAGTCTATAATTGAAAAAAATATTAAGAAAAAGAAAAATCTAACACATTTTATTTTTAGGGTATATAAGCCATGAGGTATAGGATGTATTAGGTAAGTATGTGGGCTCTCTGGATCTCGTTCTCTGCATTGGCACTGCACTTTATGCAGTCATTTGCATCAGTACATACTGGGTGTGAAATGCTACCATTCTTATCTGGTAAATCTGACACCATCTTTGACTAGTATAAATAACTACACAAGCTGTAGGGCAAAAGGAATCAGGCCTTCTACATCTTAATGTTTCAGTAAGGCTATAAAATGGGCTTTCATTTTGACAAAGATGTAAACTCCTTTATAATGTTAAACAGATTACATATATGAGAGGTTATTTTATCTCTGTATTTGGCACAGGTGTGACCACTGCTGGAATATTGAGTCCAGTAAATTTGAAAGGATTCACAAAAAGGAGACATGAGAATGATTAAATGATTAAAAAATGTGCCCTATGATGACAACAAACTCAAGGAGCTCAATCTATCTAACTTAACATTGTCTTAAGGGGTGATTTCATTATGAATCTACATGGAAAACAAACATTTAATAAGGGGTCTTTCAGTGTAGCAGAGAAAGGTATTACACGATTCAATGGCTGGAAAGTGAATCTAGATGAATTAAGCCTAGAAATTAACACATGAATTTTTAAGTGTGAGAATAATTAGCCACTGGAACAATTTACGCAAGGGTTGTGGTGGATTCTCTAGCACCAATAATTTTGAAATCAAGAATGGATATTTTTCTAAGAAAGATATGCTCTAGGAATTATTTTGGAGAAGTTCTATGTCCTGCGTTATACAGCAAGGTGGCTGACCTTATACCAACCATAAGTAGAACAGACTAAATGATCATAATAATCCCTTCTGATCTTGGAATCTATAAACCATTAAAAGGCTCAAAGAAATGCTTCAGACTGCAGATCAGATGTTTTGCTATCATAAACCTTCCAAGAGTGAGGCTGCCTCTAAGACACACAGGCTGAAATTCTATCCTATGGAGAAGGCCAGCACAAAATATATACAGAACATAAATCCCACTTATGCTTTATTTTGAGGAGTTAAATGTTGCACAGTCTTCTGCTTAGGGATGAATATCCTTCTTACCCTTGTATATTGTTTTATTTCCATTTACTATTTCCACCCCTTTTTAAAGTTTTCATGGGAGTATGGCACTTATAAAAGCCACTGGGCTGATAAATTTGGAACTGAAGTCTTATTTAGCATTAGAGCAGACAGACCACAAGCAGAATGAATACTTCCTCACCTTGTCCTGCTAATGTGCCTCAATCTTCACCAAGCACAAGATTTTAAAGACGTAGAGGTATAATGTTAATGATCTAGCTCTCTATTAGGTACCTTAATAAAGTTGCCTGAATTTCAAGAGTGTTGAACACCCAGTATCTCCCATTGACTTTAATGTCTGGTCTGATGACCTGGTTATTTTGTACAGTCATCTCTCAAACAGTCTAAAAACTCTCTTCAAGTGATGACTCTAAAGTACTGTCACAACCACTGCATATGAGGAACAGGAGAAGAGATTTTAAGATGAAGCTTGAAAGACTTATGAACTGGTTACAGGGTTGCCTATGATGGCAAGGGACTGGACTTGATCCTGGAGGGCTATTGCTGTCCTGTGTCCCTAGGTTTACCCCACATAACTTCTTGCTTTTATGTAAGACACTATATGGTTGCTGAGCCAGTCTAAGACAAATGTATTAAAAAGTTGCCAGAAAATAGAACTCAAGCTTCAAGGAACTGGTCATGGGATGTGCTCTGGTTCTCCTGCAAGGTTTGATTCAATTAGCTCACATGAAAGTCAATCATGGGTTCAGGGTCCAAATTAGTTTATCCACCTGAAGTGTTAGTCTTCAACACCAGTAGAAGCAACTTAAAAGCACTTCTATTATAATTGAAACCCTCCAGAAAGTACTGCCAGTATATTTTTTAGCTATAATGAGGGCTGCTGGCATCTACCTCACAGATGTTAAAAAATTGCTTTTCCTGAGCAACACTTGCTTTACAATTTATTTCCCAAGTAAGGAGTCCCTTGTGAAATAAATCTGAAGCCACATATAGGCTGTTGTACTTGCACACAAGCCACTAGATGGAGGGCACCAATACAGGTTAGCTATAAAATACATTAGTGAACAAACAACAAGACAGACATGCCTTTCATAACACTATGATATTATTGGGTGTTCCTGGTACACAACAATCAGGGACTTTGTTTCATGAAATTGTTTATTTGTGGTTCAGTTCAATCCATTACACAAGACCTGAGTACATGTACATGGCATAGGGAAAGGCTATTGAGACCTATTGCCTGATTCACCATTGCATCATTCCTGTTTTATATTAGAGTAACTCCACTGAAATCAGCTGAATTGCACCACGGAAAAGACAGAGTAATGTAGTAGTTAATGAGGCTCCATTTGGTTTTCTCCTTCAGATTATACTCATTTTATTTCCTCCTAAAATACTTACTTTGAACAGCCAGGGCAGCTGCAATGAAGGAAGAAACATTTATTGCTAATGTGGCCTCTTTAATTTTACTTATCCTTCAGTTATTTGAACAAAAGGGAAGACGACACTGGTATGATTCCCTCTCTGTGAAAGGTCAATGAATGGACTATGGATCTGCATTGGAGTGGATCCACCAGCACATCCCCTTTGCCACATTGTCCCCAACATTTGTTACGTAACTATGTGAAAAGGGACAGATCTAGGCCCAAGGAAAAATTTCACAGTACCCAAAAGAGTTAGACAATCTGGAGGCTTCTGCCATCTTCCCCCCTGAACACAGCTTGCTCAGCATGTAACCCATCTGCTAGATGCCAGCGGTATCATCAGCAACAAGGGCTGGATCCAATACCTAGGTGCTCCTACTAGCATTACAAAACAGACTTGATTTGAACCCCAACCCAGAAATCTGAAAAAACTAACCACCACCCTTGGGTGCCTCAGAGGCAATACTTCCCCATTTGCAAGCAGTAAGTCTCTGTATAACAAAAGAAAATTTAATAAAAGGGAGATGGAAGAGAGCATTGCTTTTGGAAAACACCACCACAATTCAAAAGCCAGCCATAAGGAAACACCCACCTCACAAACAGTATGGGCAGTAGTTATTTGCCTCAGTTTCCCACCTTATAGTGCAAAAGGCCAACAGTCCCTTTAACATGCCACTCTCCTTTCCCTCCACTGCACCTTGCTCACAGTCCAAAGTCAGCAAAGTCACAGATTTTTTAAAATTCAAATTTCAAAACACTGACAACTTGCAGGTCTCAGAGTCAAGTGACACAATCAGAATCCAGGTTTTTTGTCTCCCGCCCTCCTCCCCATTTTTAACAGCTTCTGTTTGAGTACTCTGTCACCATTAAAGTCATTAATGCTTTGACCTTTCACATCAGTTTCTCAGTTTTGAAAACGGAAAATTATCTTCTTGAGTTGCAAAGACAACCTCAGATGAGGTGCTTTTGGCTTTCTTTGAACAGCAGCAACATTAGTAGAAGCATTCATTGTTAATATGAGCTATCCTATTTTTCTTATGGTTCAGTCAATTGAACTGAAGTGCTAATTGTTGAAGAAGCTTCTTTGCACATAAAATTTTTTATCTTTAAGAGAATCTAAGTGACAGACAACTTAGAACTACATATCATGTAACTAAAAATATCATTTTTGTCTTGATGCTTTATTGGCCAATTTTTTAAAAAGTGATTCTTGGTGATGTGCCAGATTTTCATCTTGTCTCTTTACTAAACTAATAGTCTAAAAGTATGATTTAACATTTGGAGTTTGCGATTTCTCTCTCTTTTTCTGTAGTGAACAATAATATTAACGTGCATTTATTCTTGACTATTTTTTAAAAGGATTTTTTGGAAGAAGGTTTTTAGGTTCTTGTAAAAAAAAGTTAACCAGACACTGATGTACAATGATCTTCATTTGTCTTATTCTCCACTTCCTGCATTTTTATGCCCCTTTTATAAGCTTGAAAACAAGCATCTTTTCCTTCATGATTTTCTCCTTTTCATTTAACCAAAATATTTGAATCTCCTAGAGCTGGAATTAACAGGACCATCTGACGGTAATGTCCCATTTTACCTAAATATCTCTCAACATCAGTATCAACGACGATGTGTTAACAGGACAGCTCATCTACAGCAAAACAGAATTTGCCTGTAAGGGGCTGTTCCAAAATCCACTGATATCTGTGAAAGTGTTCCCATTGACATCAATATGCTTTGGATCAGGCTCTAACTGTTGCTGCAGCAACGCACACAGAGAGAACATTTGTGAACTACAAAAATATTAAAAAAAATTCATAGGGGCAGGTCCTAGTCTAGCTCATCTGCAGCTGATTATCCTGAATGCAGTGGAAAAAAGTGTAATTCCACTCCCCAAGGAGCAGACTTCAGGAGGCTTTTACAGCTCCACACCCCTTTTCACCTCTCACAGCAAAGCCCTTCAGGCTGTCCCTGTGTTTCAAAGCATTTGAGGGGTTGGGGGTAGAAGCAGGTTAGCAGAGGTGCTGGAGTGTGCACAGTAGCATTATTACTATTTGTATCTTACTGGCCAAACCCTCACCGGAGATACAAATTGCTGTGCAGTTAACTTCAAGCCTCAATTACTTGCTGGTGCAGTTGCAAATATGTCTATGCAAAACCAAACAAAACAGCTTTGGACTCCTTTTGAGTATTACCTTATGTGTTACATAGAGTTACACTTAGGACTGGTCTATACAGGTGCAGCTGCTACCTACATCGATGAGAGCTTTTCCTGTCAGTGTAGGTACTCCACCACCCCAAGAGGCACTAGCTATGTCAACAGGAGAAGCCCTTCTGTTGACATAGTGCTGTCTACATCTGAAACTACAACTGCGTTGCTCGGGGGTGCTGTTTTCCACACACCTCAGCAACACGGTTATACCAAAATAAGTTTGTAGTCAGGATATCTGGAGTGGTCACACTTACAGAAGGATGCTATTTTGTACCCCTTGTATTAAAAACAGTTAACATTGTAAGCTGTCACTTTAAATTTCAAGGGGTTTTCCTGCAACCATTTGAAGGCTAGGAGGCTCTAGGGAGGTGTAAAGAAGTATACAATCTGGGTCTAGCAGAGACTCTGCCAGAACTGTTACATTGCAACTTTCCAGTCAGAATATGATTGTATCTAACTTCTCCATGGCATATGGTAGCAGGGTGTCCAGAAACTAGTAGCAGTCCCTGCCAGTTTCCAACTTTTCCACCATCAAATAAATCATGACAACTGGTGCATTGGAATTAGCAGACCCTGGAAAGGGAGTGTATCAATATATTAACTCCAAACTCCAAACCACCAGCAATGCCTAAGCCAGTGTGCTCTGCTGCCTAGTGGAATCCTTAGCCCCAAACTAGGTCACCACTCCCCATATACAATGGATGGAGAGAATTAGGCACCTAAAAAAGGGATTCTCAGAAGCCAGCAAGCTGAATGGGGAGCCATCTAAGCTATCCAAGAGTAAATTGCCAGGAGAAGGGTAGGGAAAAGAGAGGGACTTAGAAACCTAACCACTGACCTGGGTGACAGGTCAGAGATAAGCTCCCGCCAGATGGGATCCTCAGCTACAAGCCTTTCCCTGTTCACATTGGATATGTCTACCATACTCACACTATATTTCTGTGTCCCTAGCTGTCTTTTTGTGGGTGCTGTGCTTCCTCTCTATCAGTGGTCTGCATCTGGTCCTCCTGCTATAGGACCTGACACATATCTGACCTTAGGGGTGCGCAGAACATGATCAGGACCTGCCAGCGAGATAAATGTTCCCCCTGCTAATTTGAGAATCCCACTTTGGGGCATTGGGGGCTTTGCTTGAACAAGAGCTCTGAGCTGCTGGTTAGCTGAGGAATGGCATCAAGGTTCAGGTGGCTTTGTGAATGCCAACTGATGGAACTTTAGGTGCCTAAGGAACTTAGGAACTTCCAGGGTTAGGCAGAAGCTGAGTGGTGATTCTGAAAGTTTCAGTGGAACCTAAGTAGGGGCCTGAGACACTTACAGAGGCAGATAGTCATCTAAATACTTGTGAAGCTGTGGGCCCTAGAGACTAGATAGGCACATGTTTCTTTTCCAGCTCTGCATGTGACTCCCCCCCCACTCAACACGCACACTGAAAAGACAAGGAACCTCTCTCATTACTCTGTGCAACTTACTAATACTAATTTTCAGCAGATATCACGTTCTGCATTCACACACCTCATGCAAAGCTAACACAATTCTATCTCTTTGGACGTAAAAATGCTCTTACATTGCTGTCTTCAAATTGACAATCAAATGGTGGTTCCTGGTCTCCTGAGATCCAATTAGACTTGCACTGTTTCATCTTCCACTCCTAAGGGGATGGGAGCTACTCATAGTACTGGTGCCTCTTCCTCTTTGCTTCTGTTTCAGGCTGTTTTTCTGTCACAAGCATGACTGCCGTTCCCGGTTATCAATACTTCTCTACAGTGTGTGCGTTGATATGACTCATTATGACAACATTCTGCTGTATCTGTTTTTGTATGCTGAAGGGATAGCAAGGATAAAAAGGGATATGTTATTCCTGCCATTGAAATAAGAGACCAAAGTTCTGAAATCCACTTGTAGCTACTACAAACTTCCTATGCATAATAATAATAAAACCTTATGTAAAGAAGGAAGCCCCAGGTAATCAAACATTAGAATGAAGTAAATGAGGGAGAAGAGAGGGGCAGAAGTGTTTGTTTGGGTTCTATTTTATTCTGAGGATCTTTTAGCATATTGTAAAACCATATAACTACCACTAATATTTGTCAGAAGCTTTCTCAAGACACAAAACACGAGCAAGAGAGAATACAATATTTGCCTTCCAACAGTCATGTCACGTTCTATTTTGAGGTGTCACAGTGCAAAGGAAATAACCAAAACTGAAGCATCAAAAAATGAAAACATATCACCTAAGAACTTAGAAGGAAAAGGTACATGGTTTATCATGCCAAAATTGAAGCATGTGATGTAGTAAAAATGAAAATATATTTGTTTAAAGATACAAAAAAGCAGGTTAGATATTAAAGATACAAAAAGGTGGATTCTCAGATATTTTTAATAGGGTATTGGGTAGCTGGGCATGAGAATGATGAACCGCACGCTCTTCTCTCTTTTCTCCTCCAACGTCTGCTAATCATTACCCATTAAAGAAAGATTTTAAATAAAGATCTACAAGGGGAGCTTTGTAGAGCTTCCCCACCATGCACCATTTACATCTATGAGAACTTCATGAAGACGATTCAGTTTAGAACTTTATTTCAGAATGTTATCACTGAACTTTGATACGTCCTAAAAACTGTTTGGACATGACAATTTCCTTCTAATTAAAAATGAGAATACTTTTCTGATTTTTTTGCAGAAGCTTTAGTGACCTTCAAAAATGAATGCCCAAACACATTGTTAAAATAAAATCAGATTGAGAAAGATTGTTTTATATCACCGACTGGTGTTTATTCAAACTACTAGATCCATAAGAGGTAAAATGCTTCACTTTACAGGACACAGCCTATTCCTGGAAAGGAGAACACAAGTTTTGCGAATGAACACAGAGATCATAGAAGGCTGCCCATAAGAAAGCTGAATTAGGAGTGAAAAAAGAAAGCCAAGAACTCAGAAATATAATGTAATGCTGAGCAGAGGATCAAAATTGCATTTAACATCAACTTTTGAAATTTGGTTTTGTTCAACAAGGAAATGGAATTGTTTTTAAGTGTCTTTTCTTGAATTGAAATGTGCGTGTCACTCCACCATGGCTTGGAATGTGGGACACTACCTGCTTGGAGTTGGATGCTCATGTAGTCTTCAGTGGAATATCTATTCCTTTCTCCTGGACTAATAATATTTTTAGACTGTGTTCTTTGATAAATTACCAGATTAAATTATAACACCTCCCACCTGCTGTGTATTCTTCATTAAGTTTAAGACCAGACACAAATAGAATCTTAATAATGTTTTGAGATGTCTCGTAAAGTGACTTTGGACTTCTAATTTTAAGATTGACTGGAATCAAAAGCACTGAAATATTAGAAAAGCTATTAACACATTATTACCTGCCAGGACCTTAACTCCTGGAAATCTCACAAGCAAGACTATTCAAGAGATTTTCAGCCCAGTTTTGCAGCTTTGAAAAGTTTACTTAGTTAGATAGAAGAACGAACAAGCCAAGTTTGGATGCTTGTGCAAAACAGTCCCAATCTCTAAAAACACTGATGTTCTCTTGAACTTCAACCTAATTAGCATGTGAATAAGGTTGAGCAGAGTCTTAGACCTGGGTCTTGGGCAAGTGTCCTACCCATCAAGCAGTAGAGTCACTCTTCCTCTTTCCCCCTCAGTCACCCATTAGAGCAATTCCATTTTGTATTAAATATTTATAGGGCTAGAAAGATAGACTTACTCTAAAGGCTGATGGCTAGGGTACTCACATGGGATGTAGGAGACCCAGATTCAAGTTCTTGCTCTGAGTGAGGGAGAAGAGAGATTTGAAGTTATGTCTTCCCATGTGAGTGCCATAACCACTGGACTACTTTAGTCTTGCTCTTTCTGACCAGAAATTTCATTCTGAACCTGAAAAAATTTCTCAAAGTTTTGTTGGAGCAGATCATTGTAACTTTTCAGAGAAATGTAATTGGCATTTTCCAATGGAAAAACATCCCACTGAAAAATTCCTTACCAGCTATAATTAATACATTACCACAAAATGTTTAGAGACTGACAAAAAAGCATATTTCACCAACATTTGTATTTCATGAAAGTGTTCCAGTCACCTCTAACATAAGGTTATTACTACCAACCTCTAACCCAGGATCTATGTAGTCCTTGCCCATACAAGAATATAATAAAGGTGTGGAAGAGTGACACTTTTCTGGAATGCCTCCTCGTAGCTAGACATGGCACAGCAGCTCACTCCTCTCTATTGCCCCTTGCAAGCCATTGCTATGGCCCTGCAGGAGTCTTCCTTTCTCATGATTCAGTTACCCTGCCAGATCACATTTTGTTTCCAGAGTAACAAAAGGTCCAGCAGAACAAAAGATCCCTCAGCTAATTCTTCAGATGTAGCCCCCGTCTTGTTCTCAGTAGTGCTGACATCGGGCTTTGATGTCCCTTCCTCAGGCCTGTTAGGGGATCCCAGACACACCCTGCTCTGGATTCCAGCCCACTGAGCCTGTATTAAGCAACTAGGTCAGTTCTTTCAGGTGCTCTGAAGGCCACTTCTTACCTCCAAGACCCTTGTGCTGCTTCACTGCAGCCTGTACTGAAACACATCCTCTCCTCTGGTTCCCTAGCTTTTAACTTCTCTCCTGATCTACCTTTCTGTGCTGGAACCCCTTGGAGACTGACTTTGTACCTTAACCCTTTCCAGGGTCCACCACAGGACTAGCTCCATTCCTGTGGCCTTCTTCAGTCTGCCTTTCTCAGGCCCTTTCCACACAACGTCCCCTCCCTACCACTTCTCTTGTGGATTTCTCTGTCCTGAATCCCCCCAGTGATCACTCTTACTTTCTTCTTTTGTGAAGATCCAGCTCCTCCCAAACACCACATCCAGTCTAACACATCCTCCAGGAGCAGAAAGGTGAGCTCTCAGACTCCTGATCACCCTTTGCTCATCTACGTGGGGTAGACACACCTCATCATAAGATGTTTTTTTCCAAAAGTAAATTTGTTTTTATCTGTTTCTTCTCTATTTTAAATAAGCTGTCTTGTAATTAAATGCTACTCCAATTTTGTATTTTAACATGGAGGATGAAAAGTGCCACCTGCCCAGCCCACAACATAAAAGAGGCTCTACACATCAGAAGGGAAGAACCAAGTAGCAGAGTTCACCAACTCAGCAGCCAGAAATCAAAGAAAGGGCACCAGGAGGAGCTGCAGACTATTCATTCAGAGATACACAGCAGTTAGGTGTTCTGGGTCTCTTATAGCACCATTTACAGAGCCATATACAGAGCCATTTCTATGCTGTTGCCATCCTCAGTTAGAGGATCCTGTAATTAGAGCCTCTTCAGGTTTGTTGTAACTATGAAGCCAGTGCTGACTCCCAGGGGCCAGTGTGAGAACTAGTGGTCACCAAAGTCTAGCACCATTCTAGACACTCTCTCACTATATCCCCTATGCCTGGAAAGGCTGGTGAAGGAACTGACTGTGCCAGCTCCTGCAAACCCAGAGACTCCTGCAGGCAGAAAGAATTGTCACCTATCTTTGTGCCACCAGAGGATCTGGCCCTAAATATTTTTAAAAAAAAACTGAAAAATTAAAAAAAAAATATTTCCTGTAGGCCAGGCCCTTACACAGTTTTAAAATCAGTCCTCCCTCCTCAGGAAGACTACCATTGGCATCAGTGGAGTAAGTAAAGGCAAATAAAAATTGAGTAAAGACCACAAAATGTGGCCCAATAATTGTAAAACAAAGCCAGTACATTCAGATTTAAAAATACTGGAATTAGTCCCAGTTGTTTTAGGATGGGTTTTGCACCAGTGTTGCCTAAAACTACACACTTCCTGTAGTGGATAAATCATTAGGAATGCGAGGGGAATGTTGATACATCCATAGCATGCAGATAAAAATAACCATATTAAGAGAAGCACCTTGTGGGTCAGTAGAAGATCTGACAACCTGCCATGCCTAGCCCAGTGACAATGTTGACTAATTACCTAACTACATTAGTGCTGTTCATCTGAACATGGAACTTCTTGTTGCTGTATTAGGATTATTTATTTAAAATGCTTTGTAAAAGTCAAAAATATTCTTTGTTCATGTCTCTCCCCCGCAGCCCATTTCTTTGCCCCTTTGACAAATAATTATAGAAGGTGTAACTGAAACATGATGGGCAGACTCATCTCTACTTTCTCCTCATGGACACATCCACAATACCTCTATATAAAGAGATGTTTTTCAAGTGCAGTCCACGTTCTTACATGTTTGGTGTTGAGTAGTAAACAATGCACTGCAACTCAAAGACAGAATTGCTGAACACTTAAATAAACAAACCAAAGGAAAGGTGTTTAATTGTTTCAGGTTTGTTTTTTCAGCTGAATAGCTGGTATTCATTTAGATAACAGCCAAGCCTACTAGAAGATATTGCCAATTAAAATAACGGCAATGCAAAAAATATACAATACCCTTGTGGTTCACAAAGTGAATGAATATGACTCTGTACTCCAATCACTTCACAACTCTAGAGCAAACCCTTTTGTATTGCTAACAAAGTCTGACTTCAGCCAGGCCAAATAAATTAATTAAATATTGGATTTTGTCTTTTCAAGGAGTAAACAAGTTGTCACCTTTCTAGAACAATCAGCATTGTCAGGAGAAATTCTTATTGAACTGTTTCCCTTTTGCCACAACTGGCCATACTTCCATAACAAACCGCAGCATGTTGGACTTCAACATTCACGAAGTGTTGGGTGGTCATCTGTTCCTTTTTCCTGGTAAAATTTTCTTTTAAAACTGTGTTCATCAATAAGTCATGTCCTAGACTGAAGTTTAGGAGAACAAATGTAGAGTTTAGGGTCATTTTGAATGAGCACCCAAACTTTGGCTTGTTTATCTATACTTCACCCCAACTATGCAAACCTCTGGAAGCTGAAAAATGGGGTGAAGGTCTCTCTTGACAATGTGCTCTCTTGTGAGATTTACAGGCGTTAAAGTCCTGACAGGTAACATGTGTTAATATATTTTCTTCCAGCATGTTGGTATTTGTAGTCGGAGTCTTGTCTAGAAATCAGAAGTGTAAAATCATTTTGTCTTGTTCCCTAGATAGGCTTTTACAGTCCCTCTCCCAAGTGCACCCCTTTCAAGTGACAACCCATGCCTCCACTTCTCTGAGGTGGGACCCCACAATCCAACCACTTTCTGACTGGGTACCTGGTTGCCAATTGTGATACCTAGCAATGGACTTGGTACCTAAAAGAGTTTCTGGTTGTGAGCCCATGAACAGTAGTAACAATATGCAGTGACAGAAGGAGTCTCTTCAAAACAAAGTAGGATTTATTTGCCAAAAGGTTCACAAGTCTATAAGAAATGCATTAAGGAAATGGAGACTTATATACATACCGTCTTACCTACAGTTAGCATACCCACTTCAGGTCACTAAGAAGTCTGGGTACCCCCATTCTTTTGGGGAACACCCTGATGGTCTCTTTCACTGTCAGCATTCACTGACATTCCCTGGGCATCCTCTCTCAACTCAGACTCTCTACTTTTTCCTAGGCCTGGGGTCTGGTAAAGGCTTAATATCTTGCGTCGATCCTAGGGCTTAACCATTCTAACCTAGATGCAAAGTAGGGAAAAATTTCCTGTTTATTAGATTCCTCATTGTTTCTTCCAGGTCTCTTACCTGTGTCAGTGTTTTACTTTGTCTGCTTCGTCCCTGTAACAATCCCTTTTGAGCTAATACCACAGCAAGTAAGCCATCATAAACACAGACGCATGCACCATATTAATTAAAAAAAAAGTACCAATGTTTCCCAGTTCTGTATACATTTAACTAGATGTTTGATAACCTGCATAAGATTCCATTTTGTACAATTCTATAAGTAGTGATGATTGCCCAAAGATGAGGAATGTCCTGATTATTTTATCTGAACAAGTTCACCCCTAGCTCATCCCTAATTCTAATCGTGTTTGATAAACTATTTCTTGCATGTCTACTTCAAGGAATACAATCTCAGACCAAATATGTAATTGGTAATTACTGTCCAGGATTCCTACATCTAACAAAATTAGACCATCTTGGGTTTTGATTATTTTTCTTTTATAATTTGCTGGTTTTTAAATGACATTTAGTTTGAGGAAACAAGCTGTCAATCAAAATCAGGCTTTAAAAGTGTGTTTTGGTTTAATACAGTGAGTACAGTTTACAAGCTTCCTTTTCACCACTGGGTCAAGTATAACCGGAACTTATAACCGGCAAGTATTTTCTTTTGTCTATGACAGAGAATGCTTCTAGTATAATTATCAATTTCCCAAACAGTCAAGAGATAAGAGGAGACCTGTAAGAAGTGCCCTTTGTACAGCAATCTGACATCTGCCCAGCAGACCAGAAAAATATTTACTTATAAAAAATGTTCTTCAATTAAAGAACAAAAATAATAAAAACATAGACAAGTTTTCTGTAAGTTTCACAGTAGACATATTGGACCTGACTATTGATATCAATGGCCCAATTCCATTAAAATCAATGGAAACAGAACAGGCACACACTCAAACACAGACAACTTCCTAAAAGAAATACAGTTAAATAGCCTCAGATGGAAATGGAATCCTGATGCATTTCCAGTGAATTTATATTCTGAATGTTCTGAGTTCTTCCACTGATTGCAGCAAGCTATTTTCCTTGATTGGGGGAAAGTCTTTATAAATCATTTTTCAAGTAAAAATACCATGTGCATTCAAAATAATAGGTCATTGCTGTGTAAAGTAGCTTGTCACATGAACTGGATAAGGCATAATTTAAGTCTGCCTGAAGTACGACTAAATTAAAGTGAAACTAGACAATAAATTGGATATGTTGTGTTGGGAGGTGATGTAGCACCTAGCTGTTGGCAGCTTAAGAACTGTGCTCTGCTTTACCAGTGTGATTTAGGACTAATTTCCTGGATCTGCACCTCCCCATGACCACAATAATAGAAAGAGTAAAGATATCAGACAGTCGTGACAGAGAAAAGACTTCAAACCTTAACCCAAATAGCAACTTTATATTCGCAGGCACCATGGAAACTTCCTGAAAGCTGCAAGTCCCAGATACAGATAAATCACCACCTGTGACCACATTGCATCTGCAAGAAATGATGAGATAAAACTCATATTCCAGGGGTTCCTCAACAGCAGCTACTGATCTTCTAGATCTCCTTCTCTTTCCCCTCTAGCTAGCTCATGATCCAGGATTCTGTTCTCATTTGGAACAAAGTTATTTTGATGGTTGTATAAACCTTGCTCATAGTGGTGGTGTCATCAAGAAGGTGGAGGAGATTTTTTTTTTTTAAATGACAAAACCCAGAAAATTCAATACCACAAGTTAATGTCACAACACTGCTAAATGCACAAAAGTACAAAATGAATATTGCACCACAGCAGCAGCAGCTGCTCATCTGCACCCCACATTTAAAAGCTTAAGCAGTATGAAAATTCCACATAAATAAGTTGATTGACTATAGTTTTGGCATTTAAACAATGTTTAATTCCAGACTGAGGACTATGGGTCTGATCTTATTTTTACAGTGTCATGACCCATAGGCATTGAACCTGGGTCCGCAGGAGAAGCTATGCTTCAACCCTGTACTTGGCAGCCTGTTAACAACTGTTGACCCACAGCCCATGAAGCCCAGGCCCCGTGTGAGGATCCACACCTGACATACCAATGTGGAGTCCCAGAGCAGCAGATTAGCCTCTTGGCCCTACTTAAGCCAGCAGAAAGCTATCCAAACAACTGGGATCCATTCTGCTCTGGATTGTGTACCTTAAGCCTCCTGTGTCTGCACCGCTCCCCTGGCTTGACATCCTGATATCATGACTTGGTTTAGCTCTTGACCTCTGATATGTGGTTCTGATCTCTGGTTTGTCTCCTGCTTCTGACACTGTGGTATCCTGACCCCACCTGACTTTGGTTACAGACTTCTGGTTCTGATCTCCTGGTATTGTGACCCAGCTGACAACTTCTGACTGTGGACTCTAGCTCTGACCACTGGCTGTCCATGACCTGGCCTTGACATGCCGGTGTAACTTCATTTAGTTCAATGGAGTTAATCCAGATTTTTCATTGGTGAACAGATCAGAACTGAGCCCTGTGAATAGCCCTATACGAATTTTAAAAATGTCTCAAAGTCTTTTCTTGCTGAGGTCAGAGTTTTGCTAACGTCTTCAATAAAAGCAATAATGTTCTTAGTCTACAAATGTTGTGATCTGCATGTTGGATTGAGCCTGCAGTGAACCCTAATGTAAATCACTTCATGAGTGGGTTTTATCTAATGAAGAAGTGAAACATGTCCCAGCTAAGAAATCCCGGCCCCACTGAAGTTAGTCAAAGAAAGTTTTGCTATTTACTTCAGAGAAAGTATTTTACTCTCTGTATGTAATAGGCCTCCAGCACCAAATCTCACAGTGGAAAGGATTTTTTTTCAGAATGGATTTCCACATGTTAACCAGATAAGCAAAATAGCCATTGACACTCTTCAAGAACATGGCATCCCACTGTAATTAGAGCTACAGATTCTTTTGGCTTCTCAAAATTTTCAGCAAACAAATTCTTTCATCCTGAAAGCTTGCAAGAGGCTTACAAGTGAGAACAAGTCTAAATAAACATACCAATGTTATTCTCCTGAGTCAGCAGGAAAGTCAAGATAGGTTGCTAAAATCTTAAAGGTAATTTTCAAAACAAGATCACAGTCATGTTATCATTCTGGATCAGATTTGTGCATGTGCATACGAGAGAGAAAGTCTCACAGTGATAGTGTCAGAAAGACAGAGTGGGAACATTCTTCTAGCTCCAAAATAACACTATTAAATTCTTTTTCCTCCTCTTCACACAGCTGTCAGATTGAAATAAGAAGAGAGAAGAGGACAGGAGCATGGACTGAGCATTGAAATGGTTCAAAAATAATCCCCACAACCAAGAAGTTATTCAGTATTTCATATTTTGACTGATTAGAGTCCTGAGAGTTCCAATATAGCCTTTTCAGTGGGCTGGTTTTTTGTTTTTCAATCCTTCACCCTCAGTGCTCTGGGAGTCTGCCAGACTCCAATTTTTCCCCCAGGTGGGCTTCCTTGCTTTTGCTTGTTTCTTTCTCTTACACTCCATATGCAGGGGGAAGGTACAATGTAACCCAATGTGCATTACTGAAATTAATGTCAATGTACTGCCATAACAGTTACTACTTCAAATGTAGACAGTTTCTCCTTGCAAATTTATTAATAGCATATTTCATTAAAATATTGGCCCAGAATATTACCAAAGTTAATTAGCAGGTGATGGTTCCCTAAGAAGTAGGTCAAATTTTGAGGTAATTGGATATGCAGGTATTTCATCCTTATCACCCTGTAAAGAAGGTAAGTTCTCTTAATATAGAAAGTAAGCTTTAGGACAATAATGTGTGTCATAAGATGAGAAAACCTCTCTTATTACTCTTTAAATAGTTGAATTCCATTCAAATGGTTGCCTGTTAAAACTGAATTTAGATGTTTCTTGTTTGATCTTACCTGGAATTACCTTTCCAAACTAATTGGTTTAGTAAGGATGTAAATGAGAACAAAATAGTCTACCAGTAACCTGGTTTTCTTGCCTATTGCAAATATTCACATGGTTATCCATGTTTTATTTGTAAAATCAACAGTCTAAGGCTAACAGTTCTGAAATACTTTATTGTTGATTTTTCTGACACTCAGCAACCGTCAACTTTATTGTTCTATATCTAAAAAAGGTTGTGTAGTATGAAAATATTGTAAACTTTAATGATTCTTGCTATCCCCAAACTCCAGAACAAATTCTGTCTGATTAGGTCTGTTACTTCAGTTCAAGCAAGTTACGTATGTCTTTCAATGATGAAATCACTGCACAGCAAATGGACACAAATCAGATTAAATTGTCCCAAGCCCAAAGTATAAAACAACAGGCCAACAGTCAGCACTCAGACAACTACATTTCATACTGATACTGTACCCTACTTGCTGCTATGACATGTGTAATGCTGTAGGATACAACAATGTAACTTTTATTTGCTGTGCCTCTCTAATACTTTGCTTAATTTTATAAGAGCACATGATTCTGTACTTGAAAACAATTTAAATTTCAGATTTATGCTGAGTGTTCAATTGGCCCACAATTTGTAATTGGATTTGGCCTTTTTGAACCACCTGAGCGATGCAAAGGGCCCATAACCTTGCTGCAGTTGGTCAGCAGATAATTCCTGAAAAGGGACTTGACGTTAGCACAAAGCATGGTGGCTCCAGGCCCTGTACCTGTTGTGCTTCTCCCTCCTCCCCTGCCCCCAACACACACAGTAGAGAACTTGTCAGGGGTAAGATGGGGAAGGAAGTGGGCATGACGACACTCCACTCCACCTATGACACTGATGGACCCTGCATTGGAAGCAGCTGCCACTTTAATCAAAGCCAGGCATCCATCACTTGCTCCCCTCACTGCACAGATTTCAGGTACTGGAGATAACCAAGTCTGTTTCTCCCTTTCTTATAGGGCCTGGTTTTCAAAACACCAGCAGTCCAGAGCCATATGCAAAGAGGTCTGCATACTTGTGCACTAATGTGTATACACAATGATAACTAAACATGCATATTAAACAAACCTTCTGACATACTCCATAATCCCAGCATTTCTCCTCCCACTCACCAGACCCTCCCCTGCCTTTTCATAACCAGTGACTCTCCATTTTAACACTATTTTCTCTGAGGATGTAGTTTTATGGGAAGGCCAATTCTCCTCCCACTCACCAGACCCTCCCCTGCCTTTTCATAACCAGAGACTCTCCATTTTAACACTATTTTCTCTGAGGATGTAGTTTTATGGGAAGGCCAATCTTCCTCCTCCCTGAGCTCAGAGAACCATTTTCTGCCTTCCCTCATCCCCCTATGGCTCTCACCCACTAACCCACACCCTGAGGTGTTCTATATTCTCCCTCTCACAATCCCTCCCTGATTTCAGGATGATATTCTCCACCTGCTCCATCTCCTCCCTCCCTCCTGCCCTTTGGTATCCTGGATTTGTATGTAGTTGGAAATTAATACACAGTAACAAACGTATTTTTAAAAATGGATTCATTGAACCCCAATCACAAGAAGAGAGCAGATAATTGCATTCATTTACTGAATACCAATATCAAAACAAGTGATGTCTGCACCAAAAGAAAAGAATAGACTGGAGGCATATAAATAGAATGAGGGATAAAACAGCTGTTGGTAGTTTTCTCCACTTAGTTGCCCTGTATTAGAACTTGTTGATTGTTCACCCTGTGAAACTGAGTAAAATAATTCTACTGGACACTTTTTTTAAACAGTGCATCCTATGAAGAACACAGGGATAAATTCACAAATTGTGCTTAAGTTGCAGTCACAAAAAATGGAAACAGACATGCAACAGGAAACTGTAGGCATAATAGACTCACTGCAGCTCTGAACCCGAAAACTCTTATTCATGTGTGTAACTTCACCCACACCCACACCCATTAAAGTTCATGAGAATATTCGCATAAGTATGTGCATAATGTCCTTAAATATTTACAGGATTGGGGCCATAATTTTTAACAAGCTTTTACTGATTTTCTTAAAGTAACTCTAATAACTGTTTACTTTTCTAAGCTTGTGTAAGATGCCTGATAACAAGGGGAACTCTCTCAATGGACTATCACATAAGTCAAGAGGAGCTGGGGCTTGAACGGGAGACATACATTTATTATGGTTCTATTCAATTATTATGCCAAACTGAAAAGAAATACATCAACATATTTATTTAATAAATGGAATGGGCTTTCCACTTACCCGAATAGGAGCATATAAATTTCCCAAATAATTGCTGTCACAAGATACCAATTCAAGAAAATTAATAGACCATCTACTTCTAGCTAGCTGATCTGTGATTGTTAGACACTGGCATTGCTTCAGCCAGCGTTTGCGCTGATTGGCTTTGACAGGTGTGGTTTGTGGCTGAAATGGAAAAATTAACTAAAGGATTCAATGAGGAACTTGGTTTATTTCATAATGTGGCACCTCTTATTTGTCCTTTGTATATAGCGCTTAAGTTCCTTTAGCCTTTCTAGAAAAAATATCATTGGTTTGTAACAAATGGGGCATTATGAACACAAGTCTATTCCTTAACTTAGGCACATTTTTTCTTTCAATCTTCTCATCTCCCCACTAAGCCTTGTAACAGAATATATTTGTTACATGCAGCAGGCTGTTCACTTTAGTAAAAGTTTTGTATAATTCACTATTGTAACTTCCCGTTAGCAGAGACATCACTTCAGATTGGCGTCAGGGCAACTTTAACTATGATTCCAGGGGCTACTTAGGAACCTGAAATCTCTAGGTTTTTTGCAGGTAAAAACTTAGAAATTAGCTGACAGCAGCGCTGCACCCAATTCCTAAATATGACAAACACCAATTAAAGCCACATTTTAAGTTTATTTGTAAGTGTAGAAGAATGACAAGATTCTACAGCAAAACATTCCCAATCCCAAATCTGAGTAGGTGAATAATAATGACAACACTAATTTAAGCCTCTACAAACGTAAGAATTTTAAAAATGTAATGTAGTTAGTAACTACTTATGTGCTTTACTGTCTGCATTTTTCCTAAGTGAAAACAATGAAAAAAATTTGTTCTACCATTTTTAATTCATTTAACCTTGTGTCCTAGTGAGTGCTCCAAAGTTTGGGTTTTAAACATTGCACAGGAATGCTGGTCTAAGAATTGGTTTCAATCAGATACATAGTGTGGCAAACTCCCCCTCCCCTGGTGGGTCTTGTGCTTTTACCTTCTGTTTGTGGTCAGGGCACCCCCAGCTACCTTGTCTTCCCCGGCTGCAGCAGAGCTCTGTCTCCTGACCTGGGAGAGCAACTTCTCCTGCATTTGTTCCCTCCCCTTCCTTTAGGGAAGGCAGGGTTAAATCCCTTGACCCTGCCCTTCATTGGGCCCAGATATCTTTAATTGCCCTGCTGTGCTTTCCCCTCTGCCTGCTGGGTGGAGGATTTTTAACCCTTTCAGGCCCTCATACCAGCCCCAGCACAGCCTTTTAAAGCTGTCCTACCTGACTTTGTCACAATAACCTTTTTAAAAGGTTTTGGGATTTTTTTTGTAGTCTATGGTTTTATAATTCCTTTAAAAAAAAAAGTCATAGGTGCTGAAACTAAGGGTGTTGGGGTTTCCATCACATACAGGGCCAGATGCATGATCTCTAGACTATTCTTAGGCATGGTATTTTTGGATATCTTTCTAATCCCTCATGAAAGAACTTCTTAGATTATGTGTTATAACTAGATCTTTCACCACAAACCTAAATGAGCGGATGCTAAACTTCAGGGGTTGAGATGAATAGTTACAAATTTGTCAAGAGGGAAAGTAGTATTAGAGAGAAAGTATGTGCATTAATTAACAAACGAAGGAGGGGTGAAATTAATGAGGGCTTAAAAACACCAAACTTTATTTTAAAATGCTTTAAAAAAATCACTATCTAGAGTGTAATTAAATGATGGATGTTGGCAGCAAGGATCTATAATGAACAAACTTTGGCAGCCAAATTCTACAAATTATTCAGATTGCCTTGGGTTTATGTGCACTGAAGGCTTTATACAAAGAGTTATGATAAATACAAAGGATTAAGATAGGAGGTTTCTAGTATATTGCTGTAAGTGCTTGAGAGAGTAAACATCACTTCAATAAAATTCACTGAGGTACTCAAGTTTGAGATTCTGTTCCCTTCAGAAATATTAAAGAGTAAGTACAAGAAGCACTGAGATTACTTACCAGTTGGAAGAGAAGGACGTAAAGCACAGCAGACACCCTGCTACAAAATGGCTGCCTGAGGGCAGTAGTTGCTTGTATCTGAACATATAAAGGACGAGCAACTCCTCAAGGGATATTTTGGGAGAAAGGTCCCATAAAAGTGCAGGCCTGAGAGATCTGGTAAGATGAAAGCACTCACAGCATTTGTGTAACAGCTCATGTGGACCTACCTGGGAACCTGACCCAAAACCCATTGTAGGGAAAGGAAAGATTCTAACAGACAAATGGGATTAAATGGCCACACTGGGGTACTGCCATTCACTAAAAAATTAGAGTTGGGGGAAAAATGGGAAAGTTTTAAGTGTAATTTAAACAAGATTTTTGGTGTACCAGCACATGTTTGTTTCTTCACTGGAGGGAAAAATTCCAAGTGTCATTCTTCAATGCTGCTCTTGCAGCCTGAAACTTCCAGAGCTGAGCTGTCTGTGAGGATAATTATCAGCTGAATGAGCCAGGGGCAGCAGCCCCCTCCTTCATCTGAGCCACTCTGTGTCTACAGGTGTCATAAGGGGCTTGCTCCTGCCTTTTTAACACATCTACATGTGAAGATGAGGGGCAAATCATGATGAAATCTGCAATCCTAAGCACAGAGCTTGGGAGCTTCCTTCCTCCCACCAGATGAATGTGTTTGTTTTGGGAATAAAAAAGTGCTGCAGAGGCTCTCAGCCCTGCTACTGGCTCTGCCACACCTTTGCATGCTTATTGGCTTAATAAAGAATAGACCAGAGCTCGGAATGGGGAGAGAAGCAAGCAGAGTTGCTCCCAGCTGTTGTTAGGAAAATTAGGGGGTGGTTCTCCCTCCCCTTCCTAAGTGGCTCCCCTGCCTGTTAGATTTAGATATATAATCTGCATGAGAAAATTTATGATTAATGTTTAAATCTGTTTTATGTCACATTCCCTAGAAAAAATAAATTGGGGATTTCATTATTAATTTTGAAAGATTTATACTTCATGAAATACTTAAATGGGGGGGGGGAACAGAGGAACAAAGTAAATTCCTATTAATCCATGAAAGGACTTCAACTGGGTTTTAGGGTACATCTAAACTGCAACGTAAGCCCAGGGTTAGTGGGACTTGAGTCAGGTGACTTGGGCTGGGGAACCCTGGGCTTGAGTGTCTACATTGTATTTTAACCCTGCGTTAAACTTTTCTAACCCATGCACAAACCTAGGGCTCTCACATCTACAGTGCAGTGCACAGACCTGAGTCAAAGTAACTGTATCCCAGAGTCCTAGTATCCCCTCCCCCACCACCCGAAAATGTGGCTGCTATAGGCCTAGGATAATGTTACACAGTGGGAAAATTTACTGTCTTCCCTGCATGTTACTAGGAAGCAGCTTGCTTTGCAAAAGGCTTGATTGGTTCACTCGATATTACAAATCCATTAGCTCTCTGTGCTTATAGATCAGTGATCAGAAAAGAATGGATTAACAGTGACCTGAACACTGCTGTCTTTTGCAAAGGGGTTGGGTGGCTTCTATTTTCAATAGAGCAGATTGCAGACTGATGAGATTGAGAGGACTAAGGAAGTGGTTCTTTGCAATTGTGGGATACTTTTGGCCGACTCCCGGGACCTGAGTCAAGCAGAGCTGTGTCTACACTACAAAAGCAATAGGGATCAGACCCTGAGTCCTAGTTTAACTTGAGCTCGGACCCTCCAGCCATGCAGGGTCCTGGGCCCCTGGATCTGAGCCCTTGGTAAGCACATTTGCAGTGTAGACATAAGGGCTCAAGGACAGGCTAATGTTGCAGAGTGGACATACCCTTACAGTAACCTCTGGAAAGTCTTCAAGAATTTTCATACAAGGTGTCTAAAGCAAATGATAAATTATAGAATCCTGACTCATTTTATGACACTGTAATTTGTTTTGCCCTTTATTTTAATGAAGAATTTTGACCGTCCTTGACTAAACTGATCAGCAAGTACCTGTGCAGTGGTATATCACTTGGATGTTTTAATCACATTTTATAGACAGATTATGGTGTGGCGCATGTGTCCTGTATTTACAGTTAGTAAACCTGCTCACATGATACATTGCTATTAAATTGAAGTACAGTTGTGTGGTTCAAGGCATTGAAAAAATCAGAAGGGGATGAGAAGTAATATGGATAGAGTCAGAGTCATGCTGTGTAAGGCCAAAATGGCCCAGCAACTCATCTAGCCTGACCACCAACACCACCCAGCACCATCACCTGCGCACTAAGCCCAACAAACAAAATTAGACCAAAGTATCACAGCCCACAGGAGACTAGATTATTATGTCCCACTGGCTGAGAATAGGAGGGAATGAGGCTCACCAATTCCCAAGGCCTCTTCAGTGTCAAGGAATTGATTAAGCAAAATATACCTAGTTAATTCCAGAAGGTAAACCATACTTCAAGTTACAAATGAGGGTACCTCCTCCCTGCCCCCATGGTCACAGCCAAACTGAGCTGGGAGAAAATTCCTTCCCAATCCTAGAGGTGTCAGTCACTTAGGCCTGGTCTACACTTACCTTCCAGATTTGATGGCAGTTGACGGGAGATATGCAAGTGACATAAAACACTTGCGTATCTCCCGTCAACTTCGCTGCCTCTGTTCTGCACGCCGTCCACACTGTGCTGTACTGACAGGAACAGCAATCCTGTTGACGCAGCACTATGCCACTTACCGGGGTGGTTCTCCTACGTCGATTTCTGGATCGACTGAGTGGGTCCACACAGACCGCTCAGTTGATCCAGAGACATTGAAGTGACGGCGGTGAATTTGCCGCCATAAGTATAGACGTAGCCTTAGACCTTGAATGTGGGAGCAAGAACCAGCCAGCTAAGCATGTGAGAGAGAGAATACTTGGTACCACCTCAGAATGCTGACCAACGCTGTCCATTGTCCCAGCTTCAGCCATGGCCATCTCTTCAATTTCAGGTGCTGCCCTGAATTCACATTTACGACTTACAAGCTTTAGAAGAAGAAGACTTTGCATTTACTAGTATAGAATTTTCCCATCCGAGGATCTCAAAGCACTTTATAAAAATTAACACCTTATATGGTGTTATAAGCAACATTATATCCATTTTATGAACAGGTACTTAGAAGCACAAAAAGTCTACAACTGAAGAATAGGAACTAGGATCTATGCTCTGGCCCACCCCAAGGCTCCATTGTGCTGCTTTGGGGCTATCACAAACTGGCATAATTTACAGTAGCCTAATGACTGATTTAAGTCATACCAAAAGCCAAACCAGACCCCCAGTTGCCCAGAGGATCATGGGAAAGCAAAGGTAACTTCATTCCTCTCCCTTCACTCCAAATCAGCTGCATCAAGCAAAATTCCGGCATAAACGGATCTAGCCCCAGGAAGCCTAAGTATCAGTCCTCCTCTAATCATTAAGACAAACTCCATTCTAGTTTAAAAACTGGGCTTTTGGGAAGAGAAAAAGGAAAGGAAAGGATTCAGGTGACTTCCTATTTTAATGGAAGTCCTCATATATGTTTATTGTGCTCTGCTAGATACCTACGGAAATTTTCACAAAAAGCTTTTCAGAAATAAGACTGATATAGCTGAATTGCTCTGTCAACATAATAACCCTAATTAAAATATAAATGCTATCAGAATACAAAGAAAGACACAACTCGGCCTTTCCCAACCTCCACATTGACTCATTAGCATCCAAAAAATAAAATTCACTGTCGGCCTATTTTTAAATTCCATATACAATCATCATCCTTCTGTCCAAACATATCTTTCCACATTCACCTGCTACCCCCCAATGCTGAGCTGTTTTATGGTTCTTATAAAAACGCTTCGCTTTAGGTAACAGAGCATGTAGCCATTGTACAGTCTTAAAAGTAAACAATGCAATTTCTCCCTTTAGTAACAAAGATTAAAACAAGCGGAGAAAATTAGTTTTGAATCCAACAGACTTATGCACAATTTTATCATGAAGTTGAAGAATGTTCTTGTGTGAGAAAAGAAAAAGAAAATTGAAAGAAGAGCCACGAGCAACTATAACTAGATGATCATGATGGTCCCTTCTGACTTTAAAGTCTATGAATCTCTATTGATGACATTTTCTATTAGTACAATGTGACTGTGGTAATATAGCCTCATAAATATCTATATTGATTGGATATTTCACTCTTTATCCAAAATGTGAGTCATGTGCTTGATTTCAAAGATTGTGTTTCAAACTAATGGGTTGAAGGAACTGCCTACAAGGAAACAGTTTCAAACCTTCGTCAGCAGGAGACAGACAGTCATCAGGCCAGTGATTACAAGCCAGTAGGACCAAATTGGTCTAATTACCCAAACAATGGAGCAGCCATCACCAGGGCATCCTCTTTGATACACACTGTTGAATGGTCCAGGGGACCAGGAGAAACCAGTGTGAGGCACCAGGAAATTTCACACTTGGACCTTGAAACAAAAAAAATGACCGAGCAATATAGTAACGGATGTCTTCTGACTTCCCTTCTATATAGGAGAGACATACCATGTAAGTCTACACCGCAGCTAGAGGTGTAGGTTTCAGCTTGAGTAGATGCACACACATTAGCTTTGCTAGAGTAAGTGAGCTAAAATGGCGCAGAAGCAGCAGTGCTGGTGGCAACATGGGCTAGCCACCTGAGTATGTACCCTAGGAGCTTTGATGGAATTGTACTAAGGCACATAAGCCCATGCTGCTGACTGCACTGCTGCAGCTACTCTGCCATGTTTAAGCTCACTAGCTTGACTGAAGCTAGTGCCTGTCTACATGAGTTGGACATTACACCTCCAGCTGCAGCCTAGAGGTATCTATGCAGACTTGGAAAGCAGAGGCTAGACAAGTAGCAGGAGGGCCTGGGTCCAGCATGGGTCCCATGTGGATCTTTGCTTTTTAAGATAATGTGATTGTTTCAGCTCTGATTCTGCAAACTAAGATGTGTAATGTAGTGAAGTGCAAGGTTAGATGAGACTAAGTATGCATGTAGACTGCTTTAAAACCCATTGTTGTTTTATGCTTTATTTCAACTACTAAATAAAAACGCTTTGTTGTAGAGGTCTTAGTCAGTATCGCTGGTCACAGGCTATCAAAGGGAGGCTAGAACAGGTACCCAAACAGAGATAAGCCTGCATGATAATAAGTGGTTGGCATACACAGGGATAGAGTGCCCGGATGCTGGTCAAAGAGTGAACAAATATTGATTTTCCACCCTTATATAGATAAGGGTATATATGATAGGTATGGGCAAAAGGCCTAATATTTGCTGGGATGGATTCAGAGATCAGAAAGGGGACAAGAAGTACAGCTAGCCCTGGAACCATGCTGAGGGCATATTTTAAATATTGATGGCCACTAAGAAATGTTTAGTCTCACAAGAAGCAAGATTCGGTGGTAGCTGGTTCATTTCCCATTTAAATTCTACATAGGACATCACAGTATAATAGATAGTTCCAGAATAAAATCAAAGCTGTAATTCACCTGAGGGGCTTTGCTGACATTATATATGATGAGCGAGAGCACACCTTGGGCGGGTTTGATGGATGGCAGCAAAGCTCCAAGTGCGAAGTCAACCATGTATAATAAGCAAGGGTGAACAGATTAATATGAAATAAGAACAGGCCACAACCTTCCTTCTTCTCTGAAGGAATCGCTAACTCTTCTAAGAGGCATATTAGCTTATAAGACATAATACATACCAAATACTTCATATCACCACATCAAATATCCTTCAATTCCCCTTCTGATCCTCAAACTTGATAGTCAATCTTTGCTCTTCTGCTCCACTGTCACCTGATTCGCCAATCCTATATTACAAGGCTTGCTCTATTCCTTATCCAGTCCTGACACCACCTCCACTCTTGCTGCTATTTGCCTCAGCCCTCTTCAGTTTACTCTACCTATGGAACACATCTGGTCTTATGGTTTTACTGTTCATACACAGGATGCTACCTATTTCAAACTACCTGGTATTTCAGTGGTAAGTTCCTAACTCTATAGGTTAACAAAATCAAAATAGTTCAGCTGAAAACCAAAATAGTTTGATTCAAGAATGTTGCTTTAGTGCCTCGTGGCCCCCTTCTCCTCAGTAGCTCAGGCTCCCTGGTCAAACTACATCTCCAAAGGTGGACAATAATCTTCCCTCTATTTGAAGGGAAACGGTGCATCACAGAAGATGCAGTCAATCTAGGGACCCAGTCCCATAGAGCACAATGGGGACATGAGGAACCTGAACTGCAATTGCACTGAGCCAGCACAGTGGCCTATCTCATGTAAAAAGAATTGCAGGTTTGAGGTCATGACTGTTTGTTTTCAAGCATTTGATTTTTCAATGAAAAAATAATTTTTTCCACCTAGAAAAACTAGACACTTTTAGCAAAAAATTTCATTTGTCTGGTCACCTATTTTCCACTGAAAAATAATTTCATCAGAAACTGGGGAACAATGAGACTTAGGCTCTTAAATCCCTAAGTCACCTTTGAAAATGGCAGTTACACTCCTAAGTCACCGTACCAGGTCAGTCCAGTAGCCAGCTGGACTAGTGATCAGGCAATGGTTCCACAGTTCTCCTTAATCTGCTTGTTCTGGAGGGGACCTGCCTGCTCATCTACAGAAGGCTTCAGTCTCTCTTCTGAGTTCTTTCTTCTCCCTTTGGGGTTCTGTCATAACAAAGGGAAGAGGAAGCAAAAGAGGAAGATCTAAGTCCTCCTGCTCCAGCAGATCCTGACCCAGAGACCAAAAGGGATGTTACAGTGTCCAGATCACTCATTGGTCCACCCCAAGTTATACTTCCCATCGGATCAATTCCTATTAGACTGTGGCTCCTCCTTTTGTGACATGGGCACAGTTTTTAGTAGTATAAGTGTAGTCTGCCAGAAGTATAACATCCCCTCTTTACAGGCCTCTTTGGGTTTCCAACTCCAAAGGGGGAAAGGGAAGACTATGGATCACCACTTCCACAGTGACCTTACCTATGCTGTAGTTACTCTTCCCATTACAGGCACCACCCTCATTTCCTGGTACAGCCATTTAAAACTGTCCCTCCACCTGGGAGGAACACCTGTAGCTGCCAGGGTAGGGCCTCTTTAGTCCCGTGCTGCCCCGTGCCTTGCTCTGGTTTAGTATGGAGTCTTGCTCTATTTACTTGCTGAAAGAGAAATGGTACATTAGGAATATTTTCCTTGGTCAATTGCTGTTCTTTCTTTAAACAGCTTATCTCATCATGTTATACTCTGTCACAACTAGATTGCCAGAAGCAGACAGGTAGGGAGTAGATATTTCAAAACACAGAAACATTCAGATGCTTATGTGCACATTTGGCATTCTGCTTTACCAGCATAATTTCAGAATTGTAGCTGTTCTAGTTTTGGATGTCATCACTGCTGGAAGTTGTCCTTTCCCTGAAAGGACACTGTGATGTTACGAATAATTTCACAGTGTCAGATAATGCTAACTGCCCAAAGCCTCCCCCATGCTGAGTACTACTTATAGAGGTTGTACTTCTGGGAATTACATTAAAATGAAGTTTCTCCCACTGCTTCAGAGAACTCACAAATAGAGAATGATGTAGAAAATTTGGGGTACTGTTTCTGAGTTTGGTCCAGTTTCATTTGTAATCAATGAATGATGAACTTCCTTTTTAACTCTGCATTAAGTTTATGTTGACATGTCTGGGCTTTGTCAATTTTTCATTCCCACGTGACAGAGAGCTGAAAGAACGACTGAAGCAGGACCCAAATTTTAATCTAGCCTTTTTGTTTTGTACACAGGTTTCCCTTTTATATTCATATTTAATAATATTCTTTCAATGCCTATTTAATTTCCTGCTCATTTTCATGCAGTATTCTATAATGCTGTGTTAAGAAGTGTTATAGTGGCTCAAAGTGAGCCTATGAACAGCAGATTAAACATCTGTATATATTTTAAAGCCACAGAATTTATAATAGCTCACCATTGTTTAACGAATATATAGGTACTCATTTAGGCCCCTGTTAAATGATGTAGTTTCTGGTCAGGTGTGGGTGTGTGGGTGGGGGGGTCATACCACTCTTACTAGAGTTCCATGAACAAATTCCTTGGGTTCCCAGTGTATATCCCCTTTATCACCATCAATAAATCTTAGTGAATGCTAGTCCAGATGGAGTTTTACATTAAAACAGACCTCTGTCCTCTATATGCTGTGGAGCTCTGACTCAACAGAGCACTTAAGCAAATATTTACACTGACCTCGAAATCCCATCGATTTAACCACATGCTTAGGTGCTTTGCTAAACATGTACACATTTAAAAAGGGGCAACCCATCTTGAAGTTTTGAACTGGAACTTTGAGAAAATTCCCCTTTGGAAGGTGAGCCTTACTGATGTGCCAAAGCTACAGCCAATGCATTCATTTGTTAAGTCAGATGGGTGTGGTTTATGTTAAATCTCTGTGAAACAAGCGAAGTGGCAACATGTCACCTTGAAAGGATCTGCAAGTTCCTGCCACAGCAGGTCGACCTAAAATGCAATTAAAAACCTGCAGTTGGTCTGTGCCAGCTAACTTGGCTCACAGGGATCAGCCTGGGGGCTGTTTAATTGCAGTGTAGAATTCCAGGATCAGGCTGCAGCCCGAGCTCTGGGATTCTTCCACCTTGCAGGGTCCAAGAGCCTGGGCACCAGCCCAAGCCTGGAAGTCTACACTGCAATTAAATAGCCCTGCATGGCTGAGTCAGCTGGCACAGGCCAGCCGTGGGTGTCTGATTGCCCTATAGACATACCCTTAGAGTGTTATTCGGCAATGGCTGTACACAGCCTTTATTTATTGTGACAGATATTTTTATAAAATTATTTTGAAGATAATTGTAATGCCAACTGTCAACGGATTTTTAAAAGGGCATTTATGGAGGTGTAATAACACGGAAGCTCAGATGAAGTGTAATTAACCCAAATTACCGTGCCTAAGAAATTAATGCATTAATACATTTAAATTGTATTAAGAACCAAAATCTGAAATGATTGGGAGTTGTGTGTGTGCGGGGAATGCACTGTTGGATCCTTAGTCACTATGTTGGTGGTGGACACTGTTGTCTAACTTGAGACAGCTGTATTAATAATATGTTTTAATACCTAAAATCATCAGGTAGATAATAGCATTGTCTACTTCCCTAATCACATCTATTTAGGTATAAGATAGAATATGGGTTGTGCCCTTTATTCTGTCACTATGGCTGAGAACCCGTTTGCTTGAGGTGATTAAGGGGTCATCAGGCATAGATGTTCCATAATATTCCTTGCACAGGGAAATCCTATTTGGATGGGCATAAGAAGACGGGCTATTCTATAAGGAACTTTTCAAAACCATAAAGGTTGTTTTGGTTTTGAGATCTCTGGTTACAACCATGAAGCTCTGCTGATATTGAGGCCTAAAGTCCTTCTGTGGGCAAAGGGAGCTGTAAGAGAGTGTAATCACTACCCATAGGGCCCCCTAGTGTCACTGTGAGATGCTGCAAGATGACCCATTTCTGGCATCTCCGGCTAGCCATGCGCCTCTAGCCTTGTCTTCCAGTAAAATCCCTCCAGTAAAATCACAAGCTCAGTCACATTCCAGAATAACAAAAGTTTAATGGCTGAAAGTGACCACACCATAACAGGGAATCAGACACATGGAATCATTTTCATGGAAAGTTAGTCATAAATACATCAAGCCTCAGAAATTTACTGCTTTCTGTTGAATCAGATAAACAGAATTGTCATCTAAAACATCTGTGAGGAAGAGCAGCATTTTCAATATGCGTATGAAAAATGTTGAAAATGTGAGCAAAAAACTATAAAACAACTGTTTTTTAAAAGCTGCTGTTGATGGCAAATTATCCACACAATCACCATACTTTCTATTTGTCGTTATTCATCTGTACCATATTATCTTACATGAAGGAGCAGCTGCAGATTTTTTACTTGCTCATACAACTCAGTTGAGAAGAACAAAAATGTATCATTCATTAAATTATCTCCTAATAAGGGATCTGTCTGTTAATAGACAGTTATCTCTAATAGACTTTAACATCTGTCTTACTAAATATAAAAACATTTGGTCACATGATGTACTGAAAACATAATTAAACTGGATATGTCTACTCACTAGCACATTTTAAGAAACATAATTTTATTCCATTAAGTGTATGGTGAGGAAAATGTTGTGTTTCTTGACTACATAAAGCTTGAGACTTCCCATATGTATAAAAGAAGCTTGCCCAAGGTATTTAATATTGTTTTAATGTAGACTATTTCTGATGCTTGTCCACTTTTTAGATGTTCTGTAATTTAGGTTGTCAGCAAACTATTTAAGTGTAAGTGGAAAAGAATTCATCTATGACATAGGGCACATATGAAGTATTTTTCTTCTCATAAATATTTATTTTCTGGTCCAATCTAAAATTTGTTAGAAATAGAACTCTTTCCTAAGATAGGAAAAAGGACATTAGTAGTTTGAAAGGCAGAATGACTTACTGTCCAGTTGGCTGGCTAGATGTTTGCTTTGATTTCTATTCATCAGGTTTTCAATTTTTCCTTTATACATTGTGATCAAGGTCCAGAGATTCTGAGAGCTTTTTCTATAAAATGACCAAAATGAACTGGAGATCACTTCCATTCTCTTTAATGTTTTCTATGCTCTGAGACAAGCCAATTTAGGATGGACAATTATACCATCTAATCCCTTCAGTCGAGCTATGAAATCTACACGCTTGTACTATAAAGAGCTTTGCTAGTTAACATCCACTGGGCTTGTTTTAGTCCAAATTTTGTCACATCTGTGCCTTGTCCTATTAAAAAGAAATCCCTCTTTTAGCATGAAATTATTAAAGATTCTGAAGACAAGCTAGAGAGACCCTGGAAGACTTTATGAGAATAAGTCATGTCCAATAGCATCTTTGGGTACATGCAACAACATACAATTTAAGCATATTCAGAGATATAACAAAAGAGCCTGATCTCATTGTTTACTGACTGGGCACTGAAATTGAACAAAATAAAGACCAGTTTTATTCATAAATGGCCAAATTCTGCCCTCAATTACACCTGAATAACCCCACTAGCTTCAACAGTGGCTAAAGGGTATGGCTGAGGCAGCATTAAGTCAAAACTTGCTGTTTGCAAGCTGCAAAAAGAATAAAGCCTCAAAGACATTTCTCAATATGGAAAAAAAAGTCATGTTTTCAAAATGAGTATTATTTAGAGAAAAAGATGAAATAACCCAGAATTGTAGAGAAAATTAACATCCTATGTAAATCTACTTTAAGAATGCTACCATATATAGTTAGGGTTATCAAAATAATTCCCTTCTGCAAGCTGTGGAAATTATTTCAAAATATTATTATACATAAACCAATTACTGAGCAATTTATAGTACAGAAAAAAGTGAGATATGCATAAACAAGTTTGTAGTCATACAAAGTGCATTATATGTTAGTGAAGAATATGGTGATAAAATATACATTTAAAAATGGCATTTAGCAGATGCAAGCATTGCAGACTTGCAACAGACAGGCTTTTAACTTTTATGAACACTATACAATGAACATTTGGTGAGGTATGGTACTTGAAAATAACTTGGGTAATTTGCAGCGCAGTGTGGATTTCTTGCAGGCTTTAATATCACTGCTGGAAATACTGCCTTCCAGAGAAGTTTCTTGGCGGTCTGTCAAATCACAGTGGGTCAGGGGAGCTGTAACTAATATGTTAGTGCCTGGGTATCCAGGGTTTAAAGTCATTTCAGATATTGAAAATACGGGATGTTTATTAATAAGGATAGAAGAAAAATATCCAAAAGCAATGTGAACTAAGGATGTGACAAATTCAGCTTTTTGGGATTTGATGGGTATATGGATAGTGGCCATTTGAATCTGCACAATGTGAATTTTGGACACTGAATAGTTATCAGGAATGGGCTGGGCAGTGGTGGGAAATGGATGAAGGTAACTCTGAAGTCTGCGATGGAGAGGAGGCAGGGGGAAACTCTAAGACTGGCATGGGCTGAAAAAAGGGAGAGGGAGTAGGTATGTTGATTTCTGGGGCTATGACAGAATAGCTGCTGAGTAGGCACAAGGACCAGGTGGAGGACACTGAGGCCAAGAGTTGGTTGAAAAAAGGGAACTGGGCCAGCAGGCTATGTGATGGTGATCACATAAAACTTATGAGATAAAACATAGGAATCACATTTGCGCAGAAATAAATCTATCAAAGTTGCTGGATTAATAGATTCTGAATTGTGGAAACGTCACATTTTTACCCCTGAGCTGTGACCTTCCTGTTACCCAACTGAACCTTTTAGAAAGTTCATAATGTTTATTGAGGGAAAGAGAGACATGAAAAAGAGACCCTATGACACTGGTTTGATCAAAGTTTCAGAGTCCGTGGGCCTAGTTGTGCCCTTAGATGCACATTCACAGCTCTCAGTTGAATCAGTAACAGTTGCACATGTTCATCCAAGGGGGGATGATCAGAGCACCAATTTAACAGAGATGTCAGAAATTTTTTTTAAAAGAAAGAAAATGTCCATATTAGGTGCATATTCTCAGTGTTCATCATTTTAGTCTCCATTCCTCTCAGTCCAGAAATTCTCTATCAAGAAATGCAACACAATCCTATTCCCAGGACTATGCATTATGTCAGCTCAGATCTAAAAAAATTAGGTCAACTCATCTCTGGTCTCAGAGGTGTGAAAAATCTACACTCCAGAGAGTCAGAGTTAAGATGACTTAACCCCCAAGATGGACAGCATTCAGCTGATGGAAGAATTCTTCCATCAACCTAGCTACCGCCTTTTGCAGAGGTGGTTTACCTACACCAGTGTGAGGACCCCTCCTGTCATAGTAGTGAGTGGCTACACTGAAGCACTATAGCGGTGCAGCTGCAAATTATAGCTGTGCCGCTGTAGCATTTTAAGTGTAGACATAGTCTCAGTTTGCCATGAAAACTTTTCAAGGTCTTTTCATTCAAGTACAGTCTTCCTAGTTTAAGATTCACCTGAGACCCCTTTTAGTTGGTTGTAAAATTTGAATATTGTTATCATGAGTATGCAAGTGATCTAGGGAAAACATTTGAGGAGAGAAGCAAACTGGGTGTGAGGCATCCTTGAGGCATCCTTGAGACCACTTTAGACAAATGAACCATTAGCCATTTCTCTATGCAATGTAGAGAACCACAGGATAAATCAGATATATACATTCACATTGGTTTAAACACATTAACTTGATGTTTCTTCTACAAGAATCAGCAGTTAAATGAGTAAATTAAATTACATTGAAATTAAACTAGGCTTCAGAATTACCAGCCCATCACAAATGGCTTGGCCAACACTAAAAAGGGATAGTACAGCATTCAGTGGGAAGGACTGCATGATTATTTGGTCTCTTCTATTTGTACCTTATATGATTTAAATTGACAAAAATAATGTAATATGAATTGGCAGAATTATGGGGGGACAGAAACAGGATTTAAGGAGTCTTTGCAAGGATCTATACCCACTGTATGCTACAGAGCCCAACTTCACATGGGTTCCCTGTGGGCTGCTGTACAGCAGGGTTTGGGGAGGTGGGTAGGGACATACAAGTGTGGGAAGTGAGTGAGGCCACTCTACAGATTCACTGGCACCTGTCAAATAAATTTGCAGAAGTGGTAGGAGCTACTGCAATTTTAGACGATACCTTCACCCATGCCACCCCTTCTCCAACCACAGCTACTCAGGCTAGGTACAGGGGATGGGATCTGATCATGCATGCTGCTGTGTTCGGCTGCTTGCGTGGCAATTCTAAAGGAATAATCATCAGAATGTAAACTGATAGATTATCAGCACAGTTAGAATGGCAAGACACTTCATTTTTCTTTCAAATGAAACCAGAAAAAAACCCAGTGAAATTCATGGAAAAGATCTTAAAACCAGGGAGTCTGCAGATTTTCCATGTGCATTGAATTCTATTTCCCTTGCTTCTCATTGATGTTCCATGAAACAGTCTTCCCTAGCAGTTTTGAGATCTGATTATGACATTAAATATGTCAAAGATCATTTTACTGGCAGTGGTTCTGACAAAATAAAGCATGTGCACTTCATCCAAAGCTTTATAAGCATTTTTATATGAAACCCAAAATGGCATAGCAAAGTCAGGCCAGTAACCTAGCCACCAAACATTTGTGTAAGCAGACACTGAATGGACCAGTTGTCTCTAAAAGCTGGAGCCAATATATGGATAATGTAAATAACAGGCATTTTAAAAGTTCTTACTCATGTGATTATGATAGCTGAAGAAAATCATAAATATGTAATTTGTGGTTTTCTAATTGCACAGTAGAGGTACATTTTCCTTTAAGAAAGTGTTCCCTTAAAAGGAAATTTAACCATAAAAAGCTACATTGAAATTGCATTTGGGATTTCATTTAAACCTCCAGAATTAATGGAAATCAGAGTTATGTAGTTGAAGTTAAAACTCTTTCCTTAAAATCAAACTAGCACGCCTTACAATCTGAAAATCTTAGCAGCATTCAATTACATGGCAGCTCTCAATTTAAACTGATAATGTAGACCGAAGCTATAAACTGTTATGCCAGCCCATGCACTGTATCATACAACTACAACAATATGATCACCAAAGTGAGTAGGAATGCAGAGGATGCCAGCACTTCATTAAAAAAGAGAAAGGTTTTTATTGGAGCATGAAGAATACTACAGAGGTTAAAAGAATTAAATAAAAAAGTTACATGGAATAAAACTTACGATTAGTTAGAGAAAGGCAAGTTAATTAAGGGACTGATTCTGTGAGGCTTAATACCTCTTATAAAGGTGTTGAGCACTGTCAGCAGTCATTGACTTCAATGCACCTTGATGGTACTAAGCACCAAACAGGAAGCAGCAGGACAAGGTCATGCATCCCCATAGAAATATTCGAGAGGCATAGAACTTTAGTTTTGCTTTCACACACCAGTTCAGGTGCTCACTACAATGATCCAGTTTTTAACATCCCATTTGAAGCACTCATGATTTCAAAGAAAATTGTCAGGTGAGTTTGAGAGAGAAAGAGAGAGCGAGAGAGAGACAAAAAATGAAACTAGCAGATTTTGTCTTTTTATTATTTTTATTTTTTCAAATACATTTCTGACAACAGACTGCTGTGACATTTCCCTCTAAGGAAATTCAAGTGTGTTGACACAAACATTTATCAAGCTGGCCATAGCTGTGTGGTGAGAGGAGTGGAAAGTCAAAGGACAGTTTGAGATTGCAGTATTATATGGTCTTTTGAACCACATACTTCATCAGCAGCTGTAAGGCCCCAACAGAAAAAGAGAACAATAAGGAGATGATGTCAGATGAGCAGCTCAGGAGGGACAGGGAATTGCATTACTATAAGGCGCACAGGCTAGTACCAGGCAGATGGTTGTGTAGGTTTGGGCAAACCTAACTGGAAAGTGGCCAAAGCAGTACAATTTTAAAGAGGATAGTGAGGGAGGGATCATAGTTACCCAAGATAAAAACAAAAAGGAAATTTAAATATGTAACAGAGGCAGCAAGGGAGCAGATGCTGCAAGCGTCTGGGTATAGATCTGGTCCTTATGCTTCTATGCTGTGTACCACAATGATGCAAACCAGAATTAATACTGGAGTGCTGTGGGAAAGTGCCCTACTCTGGTAGAAAAGTACCTTCATGAAAGTTTCCTGGAGATCTCCATGGAGGATCCCTAGGCCATCTCTGTGCACAATAACAATCTTCTCGGGGGGACCTTTGCATTGCGGGAGTGCTCATTGGGAATCAGATACCCACTGCACCTCACTTTTTATTCATATTAAACATAAAATATGACATCTTGAAATTGCTACAATTTGACTGCAATTGCATACTCACCAGAGGTGTCTTCAGAGGTGACTGCTTGGACTGCTTCAGGATTAAAAATAACTTCTGGCTTTCAGGGAAAATGGATCCCCTGGTCACCTGTCTCCCATTCTCTTCCTTCTTCTCTTCCTCATCCAAAACCTCCTCCTCATTGTTGTCTGAGTGCCATTATCTGAATGCCATTATCAATTATCAATCATTATTTCAATGCCATTATCTATATTTGGAAAATCTAAGGTTTTATAATTTTCTGAAACAGATTCCATTGGGGTTGAAATTTTTCTTGTTTGAATCATACCAGAAGAATTGTTTTTTGGGTTTTTTTAAAGTGTGAGCAAAATCTCGTCAGTCATTTTGAGTACTGTGTGAATAAAAAAATAAAAAGCATTTTCTCATGTTTGAATTAGATACTTTGATCATACTTCAGTCACCAATGATTGAAACATATTCATGTTTGGTTTGGTTTGTACATCTCTGGATTTTAAAAAAGTAAAGATTAAAAGAATTGGCTCAGTAGGTCTGTGGCTATGAAGAGCTGCAGATCCCCCCACATGTCCAGTAGGAACTGTCAATAGGTATTCTATCTTGAATTACAATATTGTGGTAGTTTAGCTTGGATTAATACATTATGAGAGAGCATTGTGATAATTTTGCTTGACTGACAGCATCTTACAATCTTGGGCATGTCAAGGGACATTTCAGATTGATTTAAACTTGCAAAGGCTTTTAATCACCACCAAAGCTGAAAGCTTTCAGAAGTCCAGCATATTGTGAAGTCCTTGGTAAAGAACAGTGTGTTCCTCTATTTGCCACATGATATGGAATGAACACATAAGTGGAACCTAAGAACATCTGTACCACTAAAAAGCTTTGCACTCATATAGCACTTTACAAACTTTATTTATTTAGGCTTCACAACACACAGAGATTATCCTAGGGCTGGTTGAAAAATTTCTATAAACTATTTTTAGTCAATAACCCAGTTTTCCATGAAACAATTATAATTTATTTATTTTATTTAGCACAAAAAGTGTCTGTTGACCAAAAAACTTTAGACAATACTTGAAATATTCTGATTCCAATATCTTGCCATGATGCTCCATGGGAGTTGCTAAGTTATCTCATGCCCCTGTTATCCCATGCAGACTGGACTTCTTCCATGATGTATGATGGCCAAGGACTTCCATAACACATCACCCCTCCCTCCCCCCTGAGAAAGAGGGGAATACCATGGTTCATAGGATTTGGAGGAGACATAGTCTGACCAGTAAGCCTGGGGAACTGCAGCCCGGCAGCATTTCCAAATAGAAATATTTCAGTTGTTGGGTATGTGGTGTTGTGTCTCTGTTGTTTTCGCAGAAAAGTCAAAATTTTCCAAGGGGAAAAAGGCCATTTTCTGATCTGTTCTATATTATCTCCATTTAACAAACATCAGAAAGGACTGGGAAAGCAAACTATAAATAAGTAAATGACTTGCCAGCCAGAGTCTGAGTTAGGACTACTATTATGTAGGTCTCCAAACTCCTCATTCTATGTCTAATGTACTAGGCTACACTAAGCCGTTGGCAAGTCAATTAACCTTTGTTTCTCAATTTTCTCAACAGTAAAATGGGGATAACACTCAAGGGGACCCAACTCATTTTTTTTTATCTATAAAGCTGACATTTGATTTCCTGGCATTCACGTTTATTGAGGGATGATTTAACATCAACATTTGGAATGTTAGAAAATCAAATCACCTCATGTGATTTGACAACATGTGGCACAGTTGTCAGACTACTGATAACATGTGAGAGAGCATTAAATGGAACTAAAAAAAACATTAGAAGAAGCTTTCCTCCTTGTTTTTTCTTTGGAAAAAAATATAGCTTTCTGCTCTCTTTGTTTCACTAAAATAGTACAAAAAGACCCTAGCTCTAGTTCTGATAACATACCCGTTCAGGAAAACATTTCATCACACCCTTCACTTTAAACATATTCTTAAGTGATTCCTGATTCCAGGACCATACTGAGGTTCAGAATCTGACCTTCAGAGTTATAAGTACCTTTCAGTTATGTAACGATATATACAAATATGTATATTATATAAATAGGTTAATAATAAACATCAACAGAAAGTTACATAATTTGTACAAAATTCATGTATTTTATGCATTCAAAGTACATAGAATGAAATTGTTTATTTCTGGTAGTGTACATATTACTAATGTGATCTCATTAGAGGAATTACATGTTTGTGCATGTCTGCATTGTACTTATAGATGTTTTGGTGTGAGGCATCAAAAGGTTATTTAAATAACTGAAGAAAGATTGTGTTGGATCCAGTGGTGTATTAGTTAAGAATTATTGCTAAAAGAATATGTCTATGCCAACTAAAAGATTTGTAAATATAGTAATATTGTTGATAAAATGATGTATCATATTAAACTGGAACCTAGTGACAATAGCTATTGTCAGCCAGTGGTTAATGGATATAAAGTTATCTATAGAACTAGAGAAAAAAAGACATTATGTTTCTAGGGCTCAGTTTGCTGAAATATGGATATTTATTTGTTAGCTGAACTGAAGGGATAATCATCAGTAACAAAAAATAGGAACTGCCATATTAGATCACTGGTCTCTAGCATGGCCTACCTGGGCTCATATGGTATAGCCTATATAGCTATGGTGGGTACTTGATTGCCAAACATCTAATGGCAGGATATGAAATTTCATCCAGTCAGCCACAGGCAATTATCCTAACCCTAAGAGATTAGTTTTGAGGACCCTTGTAATACTAAGTCTAGACAGTACCTCAACATGCGTGGATATGCAAGTGGGGTGTGGGAAAAAATGTGTACAGAACTAGTCACGGTCTAGCCTTAGGATAGTTCATAGGCACTATACCAGTCCTTCATCTTATAGGCCTCACTCCAGTAGAGCACATAATTCCCCAATGAACTAGTTACATGTTTAAAGTTAACCACGTGCTTAATTGGATTTGGGCCATGAGCAGAAAGGCTCTGCAAGTCTCGTGCCATCTTAGGAATTAGACCTACCAAAGTGGGTGGGAAAGGACTTGGTGAAGATGGGGCCATAGTACCACCACCTCCCTTCACTAGCAGTCAGTATAACAGTCCTCATGGTGTGTTGTTGGCAAAAGAATATATGTTACACCAAAGGTACCCACTCTTGACACCCCCTTGGACTTCAGTTTGCAAACTGGGATGGACTGTATTTATAAAACTTTGTCATCCTTTTAAGTAACATATTACACTTTCCTTCTTAGTGATGTTCCTGTAATTTAAATCTTCCCAGGTTGACTGTGTACTGCAAAAATAAGCTTTTATCCTTTCATTAAGCTTTCAGTTTCACTGAAAGTATATTCCCTTGTTCTTGTTTCATGAGACAAAAAGTGCCTAAATCACATTTTAATTATATAGAATTTTGTATACCTTGCCTAAATTTCTTCTCCTTTCTAGGCTACTGTATCGTAGGCCATGATTTTAAGATGTTACAACTGATGTTGAGTGTATCAATAATTGGTGCCTAATTTAAGACACTTAAAAGAGATCTAATTTTCAGAAAATGCTGAGTACCCAACCTCTGAAAATCAGGCATGTATAAAGGTAGCTCCTACATGATGATCACCCAAAATCACCAGACACTTTTCAAAATTTTGGCTGTAGTCTATATAATGTTAATATATATAGCCCCCCACCCCGCACATCTCCAACCATTGTTCTTCTCTAGATTGTTTAAGTTTAAGACAACATCAGGAGAAGCAACCAAATATGAACACTGTGCTCAAGAATGAGAAAGATAATAAAAGAACATTGAACTAATAATCATTATAGATTTAATGATGAATGATATGGTTTATGTGCAATACTGTTTCGCACCTAAATAAAAACAAACAGATTTAGAAAAGCTTCAATAGTTTTAAAAACTAGAGCATTCTTCTTACCTATATTCAAGGTGGTCATTTTTACTAAGTACCAGTTCACCACCACACTAGTAATAAAAGTAAATGGCCTAAAGCACAATGGTGGGAATCAACAACTCCCAAGTATGCTCATGGCTGCTCTAGTGCCGATTTCTGGGGATATGGACAAATTGCTTCACTTCTCTGATTCACTGTCCCTATTTGTAAACTATGAATAGAGCTTACTTACAGGATTATTAAGAAAGTTAATGCTTGTAAAACACTTTGAAAATAAAAAATACTTACTATATTGTGACATCTTATCTTTAGCCCCAGAATGCTTAGAGGATTCAATTAAAGTAACATGGTCAACAATCAAATGATTATATGAAACTTACCTAAACAGTCTGAGGTCTTCCCTGTCTTTAGTGATATTCCATTATAGAAAAAGACAGTCTCTTAGGGCTGGTTGAAAGGTCAAGTCAAATCCTATATGTTCTAGGACTTCCAAAGGTCAGGGACACTTCAAATTAATTGATTTCTCCAATGACAACCACCATCCCTTTACCCCAGTCTGGAAGCAGGGATACCCAAAAATGTATGAGATTTAATTTTAAGGACACAGCTAGCCCAGCAGAGATTAACATGTAAATAAATATATGGAGATTTAAAATGTTAAAGTCCTAATAACTCAGGGGCAGATCCTCAGACTGTGTAAAATTTTCATAGCTCCATTGAACTGACTGGAGTTTTGACGACTTACACCCATCGAGGATCTGCCCCTTGGGATGAAATCCTGGCTCCACTGAAGTCAATGGGAGATTTGCCATTGATTTAGATTAGACTAGCTTTTCACCCTCAGATGCCACTGAAATGACCAGTATAGCAGATGTATGCCTGCCTTGCCACAGCTGAATGCAATTTTAGTTTGTCATAGAATCATAGAATATTAGAGTTGAAAGGGACCTCAGGAGGTCATCTAGTCCAACCCTCTGCCCAAAGCAAGACTAACCTCAGCTAAATCATCCCAGTGAGGGTTTTGTCAAGTTGCAGCTTAAAACCTCTAAGGATAGAGATTCCACCAACTCCCTAGGTAATCCTTTCCAGTGCTTCACCACACTTCTACTGAAAAACTTTTTCCTAATATCCAATCTAGACCTCCCGCACTGCAACTTGAGACCATTGCTCCTTTTTCTGTCATCTACTACCATTGAGAACAGCCTAGCTCCATCCTCCCTGGAACCCCTTTCAGGTAGTTAAAGGCTGCTATCAAATCCCCCCCTCATTCTTCTCTTCTGCAGACTAAACAAGCCTAGTTCCCTCAGCCTCTCTTCATAAGACTTGTGCTCCAACCCCCAATCATTTCTGTTGCCCTCCACTGGACTCTCTCCAACTTGTTCCCATCCTTTTTGTAGTGGGGGATCCAAAACTGGACACAATACTCCAAATGTGGCCTCACCAATGCCGAATAGAGAGGAATGATCACTTCCCTCGATCTGCTGACAATGCTTCTACTAACACAGCCCAATATGCTATTAGCCTTCTTGGCAACCAGGGCACACATCTGACTCATATCCAGCTTCTTATCCACTATAACCCCTAGGTCCTTCTCTGCAGAACTGCTGCCTAACTTGTTAGTTACCAGTCTTTAGCTGTGCATGTAATTCTTCCATTCTAAGTGCAGGACTCTGCACTTGTCCTTGTTGAACCTCGTCAGATTTCTTTTGGCCCAATCCTCCAATTTGTTTAGGTCCTTCTGTATCCTATCCCTCCCTTCCAGGGTATCTACCACTCCCCCTATCTTAGTGTCATCTGCAAACTTGATGTGGGTGCAATCTACCCCATCCTCCAGATCATTAATGAAGATGTTGAACAAAACCGGCCCCAGGACCGACCCCTGGGGCACTCCACTTGTGACCGTCTGCCAGCTAGACATGGAGTCATTGATCACTACTTGTTGAGCCTGATGATCTAGCCAGCTCTCTATCCATTTTATAGTCCATTCATCCAACTCATACGTCTTTAGCTTGCTGATAAGAATATTGTGGGAGACTGTATCAAAATCTTTGCTAAAAACTTTGTCAGTTTTCTGAAATGTTCCCAGTTAGTCTTTCAAAACAGAATTGGTGAATTCACTCAATACCTTTTAGCTTACATTATTTTATATTATAAAGAAGTTCATTTACTGCACCTATTTTTTTCCAAACTTATTTTCTTTACTTCTATTCATTCCCAAGGCAAGCCAGTTAAAATCTGTAATGAAGGAGCAATTCATTACCAGAAGAGAAGAATAAAGGAAATCTAGAGAGAGAGAGACCTCAGAATAGAGACTGAAAAGCAAACTATTTGCTTTATTGATGTCAATTTCTTGTCACTTTTAGCATCAAGATGTTGTTTTCAGATGGGAGGCAAGCAAAAGTAGAAAAAAAAAGTATCTTTAATACTCAAATTGAAAACATAAAAAAAGTAATTAAAATTTGCAGATCACAAGATTTTAGTTAGCCATTAAGCACATTCTGCTATTGAAACTTCAGTTTAAGATACAGGGGCTCTCTCTGCCTCTCCATATACAGACTGTAACTATAACTGCACTCTTGCTCTAAATTACTTACTTTTGTTTTATGCACAAAATTTATAAAGCTTTATTGCAAATTAAACTATTTTAAAACAACGAAGTATTGCTGCTTGAGGTGCATATAATAAACTTTTTAAGATCCCACAGATATATTCTTATCTGATGCAAATACATAACTCTCAGTAATGTTAATGGGAGAAAGTTAGATTTGTGCATCAATAGCAGAATATGTACCTTACTATGTAACAGAGAAGAAATACCAAAAGTTGATAAATAAGACTAAAATAATCTCTGCCATTCCAGGCAGGAATAATTTGCTATGCCGTCTGATACACTATGCATATTTGCATATATAGTTAAAGGGCTCCAGAGGATTCTAGGAGAGGGATGGGAAGTAGCTCCTCCCAAAACGATTTCATTCATCCGATGAAGTGGGTTTCAGCCCACGAAAGCTTATGCCTGCGGAAAGTTGTTAGTCTTTAAAGTGCTACAGGACTCTCGCTATTTTTAAGCGCTATAACAACACTATAACAGAGGTAGGTAACAGCACTATAACAGAGGTAGGTAAGAAAACAATGTTATGAGGAAAAAAATAGTCTAGAATCAGACGAAATGATGGGAAGAGATTAGGAAAGGCCAATAACTGATTTTGGTCTGTATAAAGTGTCATATAATTTGTGATCTAAATGGTCAAACTGTGATTTTACTTTTAGTGATTCTTAGAAGTAGGCAAAATCTTCATAATACACCATAAAAACACTAGCCACTAGTTTGATAAGTTAAACCTTTGTCGATTATTATTGCTGTAGCTGTGCGATAGTTATCTATTATTCCAAGTAAAGGAGTATTCTGCTAATCTCAGATACAACACTGTACTAACTCTTTGCAAATGCTAACTTTTTATTAGTGCTTGTTGAAAAATAAACAAAACAAAACAAAAGTTCTTGTGAAAAATTTCAAAGTTGTTTCTGATTTGCATTGGTCCCATGTGTTACCTGTCACCTCTATGTTCTTGAGGAACCTGAACTCCCTGCCTCTGCTTGAACCAGAAATCAAAAGCAAAGAAAAGGCAGTGGGAGACACACCTAAACCCCTCCAAACAAGAGTGACAGGATTAAGGCAACTACCCTAGCCTCATCTACATCAAAGATATAAAAAGGAGGCATCTCGATTAGCACACTGAATGGAGAACAGAAGCCTCATCTACATCAAAGATGGAACAAGAATTAGCATACTGAATGGAGAACCAAGCTCCAAAGCAGGAACTGCACTGAATTCTGGGATTGGCAAAGCAGGGACGCACTGCATGATGGGAGATCTCTACTTCTGGTGTTAATTAACACACACCCAGCTCCACAGTTATCAGACCATTCTAGTTATTGGTATCCAAAACACTGAATCTGCCTGATTGCATTGTGAGCTCCTTCAAAGGAACACTGCCCATAGCCAGGAATAATCAACTCCTATTGTCCAGCATAAAAAAAACTACTCTGGTATACTTCCTTGAGTCATTGTTTACCCATAAACAAACCTAGTGTTCTCCCTTGAACCATTGTTTCTTTCCTATAAAATCCTCTACCCGAGTTCAAACTTCTGTTCTGATGTCTGGCTCCAAATGCTGCATCAGTTCCACAGGGACTTCCCCTTTTCCTGACTGATCATGTTGGGGGCTCTGCCTGTCTCAAGCACTCCGGACCCTAAGCTGAATAGCCTGTTTCCTGGGAACCTTTGAGCTGCATGGAGTGGTGAGAAACCCCCCTCGTCTTCCCCCAACACACACACACTCACTCACTCACTCACTCTCTCTCTCTGGTTAAGCCTACTTATTCCCCTTAAACCATATTTAATCTCTCTCTCTCTCTTTTAGTCCAGGTATAACTTTCTACCCATGACTTTTGTAATCAAACCTGGGCTAGCTTTCTCCAATACCCCAACTGAAATTGTGTAATATTGTAACCATTGGATTGTTTTCCTCTGCTTGTATGGCATTACTGTTAGTATCATAAGTTTTATATACCTGGCAATAAAATAACTATTATAATTACACTGGTTGCCAGTCTCCCTCTCCAAAGTTCATTTATTCCTTTCTATTCTTGGCTTCCCTATCTTGCTCTGCAGCAACGCTTCTTTTACCTAAGCCAAAGATCCCTGGAGTGCCCAAAAATCCTATGGCATTTGCTCATCAGGGGGGTTACTACTGAACAATTGTAGAGTGAGAGTGGGAATAGCGACGTGCTGAACTGTGGCATATGGGGCATGGGGGCAGCTGAGAAGTGCTGTTTGACCCAGCCTGCTCAGAATTGTGCTTGTCTCTTGTCCGGCACAAAGAGGCATATAAGGGTGGCAGCTGAAAGTGCTGTGTAACCCAGTCTGCTGAGTTCAGCGACATATAAGGGGTCAGCTGAGAGTGCTGATAGCTCGGTCCACTTAGATGCACTCTTTTAATCTGGAATGTGTTTGTGTATATGTGGGGGGTTTATATGAATCTGGGGCTAGAGGAACCCAGCCCTGAAAACCTTAGTAACTGCAGAACAGTTCTATGGGGAGGCGTTTTGTAGCCATATGAACACACAAGTACCGCAAGCAGTACATTAATAGAATCACACACCCCTTTCCAGGAAAGTAACCCTAATAAGTGAGCGTGCTCCAAAGTGACAGGCAAATATGCTAGCACATGGTCAGTTTTTCGCAAACGTTTTTGTGAAATGAATACATTTTTAATTTTTTTAAAACTAAATGATACGCAGAATTGCTATTTTCTCTTACCAGAATGGTTTATTTTGAGACTAATTTTGATAAAAATGGTATGGAAACTTTTGTGAAAAAAAGAACATTTCAAAGTTGTCAACAAGTTTTTACTAAATGTTTCATGGTTTAAAAATGGCTATTATGCCATCAGAAAAAAATGGATGAAAAAAGGGCCACCATTTTTTTCCTGATGGTGACCACGATACCCAGAAAGAGCAGATTCCTACAAAACACTGAGTATTCTTCTGGGATTGAGGGTTCTTTGGTCTTCGCAAGGAATGGGTAGGCAGTTGGGGCTCAACTTTGCTAGGTGCTGAGTGCTTCTGTGAAAAAGTGATGAGCATTCTTGTGAGGTACAGGCTATCCTTAATCACCCTTACCATTAAAAGGAGTCGAGAGTTCTGAGCACCTTGCAGAATTGAGGCAATGCTTCTACCAGTATATAAATATGTAGGACCTCTAGAGGGCTACCACACAATGTGCGCACCATGTAAGTCCGATTGAAGTCCTACTTGTGGCAGCTGAAGTGGGATTTATATGGCACATGGACCATGTGTGGGCTCACTGAACCAAGATGAATTTTGTTTTATGCAAAACAAAAAACTCCCACAAAACAACCTCCTTAAATTCTTCTGTGACACTTGTCAATTACAATGGCTACCATGTATGAAGCATGTGCAGTCCAAAATTAAATACATTAATTTGTTACTATTCTTAGAGCATTGGTACGATTCGTAGCATCTAGAGACCTCAGCCAGGTTGGGGTCTTAGTGTGCTAGGCATTGTAAAAAAAATACATAGTACATGGCAGCTAGCACCTCTCAGCTCTGACCAAGCACTGATTTTAAAGAGAAATCTCAGAACACCTGAGCTAATCCACATAATCCATTCATTGGTGAGGCATCAAAACATGCCCTACTAATTGTTTCCAAGTAGAGCATAAGCTTCCTATTTCTTGGTGAATAACAGATTCACCAAGCCAGATTCAACTGCTCTGGACATTTTTAGGCAGCAATATTGCTAAATAAGACGTAGGTCACACAAAAGCAAGACAGTTTGCTTATTACCCTGGCAAATTAAGCATGGCTAAGGTTAGAAACAAATGGTTATTTAGATCTGCTGGAAAAAAAAAGGGTCCTCCCACCAATAAATTTCCAATAAAAAATTAAATAGACTTGGGCATACTAATGACCTGTGAAGAATGAAATATGTTAATTGGAACTTCATACCAGTCCATGGCATTGATGATATGCTCTACTGACATTTAAAATGCATTGCAGAAACATTGGGAAAATATCTTTTTGCTGCAGGTGTAAGTCCTGGGAGTTGTGACAATGCCTCAGTAATGATGAACGAGCATAAGAAGTCTCAAAATGTTCTGGGTGAAATCTGAATGATGGAAGTGTAGCTAGATTAGACAATTTACGCCCAGAAGGTTAATCCTCTAATATGAAGTTCTAAGGCTTCATAGTGGATCTTTGCTAGCACACACGGGTGTGAAGTGAAAGGAGCAACTGAGGGAAGATAGGTTCCAGAGGGGTAGCCATGTTAGTCTGTATACAGAAAAAACAAACAAGAGTCCCGTAGCACCTTAAAAACAAACCCATTTCTGTGGGCATAACCTTTTGTGGGCTGCAACTCACTTCGTCAGATACATGAAATGCACATCACACATAGGAGGTATATATATACATCCAAGGATAAGAAACAACAATGGGGAGGGCAAGTGCTAACAAAGTAAATTCATCGGCCTCATCTACTCTAACTGAATTGACTTTGTTAGCACTTGCCCTCCCCATTGTTGTTTCTCACCTTTGGATGTGTATATATATATATATATATACACACCTCGTAACTGATTTCCGTTTCATGCATCTGACAAAGTGGATTGCAGCCCAAGAAAGCTTATGCCTGCAGAAATGTGTTAGTCTTTAAGGTGCTCCAGGACTCTCATTGTTTTTGCTGAGGGAAGATAGGGGAGGTCTTTCTGAGAAAGGAAAGTGCGAATGACTGTCAGATGACTGAGTCTACTGCCACAGTAGAAGAGGGGCTTTGGGGACTTGTCATGGGCTTTGCCATTTTCTGATGATGCAAACACTGTGGAAAGTGAATCTGGTCCAACAGAAAGGCAAAAGACAGCCAGAGGTAACAATCTTTGTGAAGCTGAAGAAAGAGCCAATGGCCGTTCATTTTCAGTTCATGAAAAAGAGCCAATTCACAAGCTGTATGTGCCATTATTTCTAGACTTGACACTATGCTACTGCAGCAAGATGACTCCAGGAATGATAAAGTACATAAACTACAGCCAGCACTGATGAAACTACCTAACAGAGATAGAGTTTAGATGTTTGATGATCTCTTAGTGATCCTTCAGGGAAGGGATGGTCTCCCTGTCACTGAGATCAACAGAAGATTCAGACAGTGTGATGCAATCATATTTACTGAGTTTGTAGCATGTCAAATAATAGCATGTCAAATAGCATGTCATAGGGTGACTAGATGTCCCAATTTTATAGTATTCCAGTATTCCAGGGCTTTGTCTTACATAGGTGCCTATTGCCCCCTAATCTGTTCTGATTTTCCGAACTTGCTATCCAGTCACCTAAATAATTGAGAAGCAAGGCTTTAAGAGATGGCATAAAGTTGCCAGATTGTTGCCAAGGAAAAAGGGATTTTTTTAATCAGAAGAGTCTATCACAAAAGACTCTGTGCAGCTGGGTTGTGCTTTGCTCAGTAAAAGTAGAATTCAACATACGAAATCTAAAAACCTCCTGGAGAAATTGTCTGCTGGCACCACAAAGAACAGAAATAATTAACTGTTCATGGACTTCATTTGCTTCAAGCCTCTTGTGTTTTATCTCTCTTGCATCTTCAAGAGAAAGAAGTATTGAAAAGTTTTGTCAACAGGTGTCACGTAGCTGATGGAGCTAGCCACTGAGAAACTCCAGTCCAGGCTGCTGTCATACTTATCAGAATATATTTTCTTTCTCACACACTCTAATGCTTTCTGTAAAAGCTTATTCAGCATGGTCATAAAAACTCCACTTAGGTTCACATTTCATTGGAGAAGATCAATCAGTGGAAGGACATGCTACAGTTGGTGCATATGCTAATCACACTGGTATCAGAAACCAACTCTGTGCAGCGGTGGAATAAAAAAAATCAATGTATTCAAGAATGCACTATGCAAAGTGAGGTCACCTTCTTGTGATCTGATCCAAAAGGCCAAGTCAGCAATATAGAGGAGTCTGATGATGGTAGGGAAAGAATGGGGTATAATTAAAATGCTGTCTTACTGAATGTGCTGCATCTGTATGAGCAAGACAGCATTTTAAAATTCATCTTCATTTTACTGATGATATCATAACAATGTACCTATTATCCATGTATACAGCAGTTCATTTGAGGTTTTTTATTCTTGTTTTAAATCTGAAGAGTATACTTCTTTCCTGTCAGATAGGAGAGAATGTGAGAATTTAAAGTGCTTTATTTTTCTCCTGCTATGAGTGTTAGCTGTTACATATACTTTTACAGTGAGTGCTGAAATTGTAACAGGTTATGCTTACTAGCACCAGGGCTAAATCTTAAAGCAAAGGTCCATATTTTGCACTCAAAAGTGAAAACTTCTGTGTAACTGAGAACAGAATTAGGGTCAAAAGAAATAAGTGAAAAATAATATCTCTTCTGTGCATATGAATAGAACACATTTAATTTCACTGCAGTATCGTTAGCTTGAATCTATTATAAAACATGCCTAACTAAAAACAAAAAAGTTGTATATTTAAACAAAAATGGCAGGAAATTCACAGTTAAGGTTTTCATACGATGAAATCAATGCTTCAATATAAAAATGGTTTACTATGGAGAATCTGGATTCATTCCCCACATTGCACAGAGAATTGAAATTTTCCCCTATTAGAAGGCCAGCATAAAGTCTATGGGGAGATTTTGATAGACCAGTAAAAGGGCAGAGACGACATGATAGCAACAAATTTGATAGTCAATATTACACTAACAGCAGCCAAACTTGGTAGGCCTTTCTGCAGACCTGTGCAACCTTGGCATGACTAAGCCAGGAGGGGAGGGGAGCCTTTTTCCCAAGCTTTGCCTGACTCTGTGCCCCTTCCCTGATGCTCTGGTGGATGTGCTGGGATCTGTGTTTCAGGAAAAGACCAATAAGTTTATTTATGCATGCCCTCTGGGAAATGTTCATCCAAGCCTCAAGATATGCAGATTCTATAGGAACACATCTAGTTAATTAAATACTCTGGTGATCTTAGGTCTAGCTTTTGAAACTTTTTTTCCTCTTTCTTGAGGAGTTATTGTCTACTAACAAGGATAAATGGTGGGGAGAGGCTTGGACTCTTAGGATTTCTTCTTGGACACAGCTTTTGGATCCTCCAATGATAGCTGGAAGATCAGGCCAGTTGGAAAGCCGTTGCTGTTTCCATTAGAAAACTACCCCAGACCTTGGTGATTATTAAGGGTTGAGGTGTTTTACTAACCTGTTGCTTAACTGCTTGAGCCTAAGTTAAGTCTAGCTTTAAAGTAAGCGCTCTCTTGTGTTGTATTTGAGCCTAAGTAAAATATAGCTTTGTAGTAAGAGCACTTTTGTGTTATACTGTTTCTACCAGTCCATCTATCAGCTGAACATCTGTGTCTCTATTTGTCTTATTTCCTGACACCATCTCGCACAAAGTGAAGTTACCATGAGCTTTGGATTGCCAGAACCCTAGGTAACAAAAGCATATTGACTATGTAAGTGCTACTTTTTGAGGGAGGAGAATTCATACCTCACTGTGGTAAATGTGATGCAAGAGGAGTGATCACTGAGCACACAATTTGGTTGCAGGCATTATTCATCTAAAGATGTTGAGGTTTTGTTTTTTGCAAGCCTGGATTAACTGAGCAGCATCACATATGAAAAAGTAACATAGGCCTAATCCTGCAAGATGCAAAGCACCTTCTGGAACATAAGCAATATTCTCAATTCCCATTGATTTCAGTAGTACTTAAATTAATCTTGTGCGTACGTGTTTTGCCAACATGGAGAATACATCTTTCTACACTAGCTATTTTTGGCTTTTTTTTGTTAACCATTTTCTGACTGAAGAGTGCAGGGAGGGGAAGGAGTGAGAGTGAAATGTTACTATAAACCCCCATCAAAATGCATTATTTTAACAGTCTTCAGTAGGAAGCTCTGTAACCTATTAACAAGCCTGAACCATCCAGTCTCCTGGGGGAGGGTGGAGGTGGGCACTTTTTAAATGGAAGTGTGTTTTCTCAAATATGTGATGAAGAGCAAAATATAGAGCTTAATATGTAATGCCCATTTAAAGGGTCAGACCAGCAACAAAAATCTCTTTTAAAAAAAAAGCCCGCTAAGTATATTCACTACCTGTTTCCTATCACCATTCTGAAAAAGGTTTTCTTTACTTTTGTAACACATGATTTGTATTGATGTGAATTATCTCCTTTAAGTTATGACACATTACGTGGCATTAATGCTCTATAATTTGAAGCAGACCCACATACTTGTTGCATTCATGCTGCTTTTCTAGCATCTTTCATTAGTCTTGTTAGCGTTTTTTTGCTACGGATTTCACACTAAGAAGATACTTTTTCAATGCTTAGCATCTAATCCATGCATATTTCCAATTGCTGTTTAAGATTTCCTTGCGTATTCTGCCATGTACAGTACAGAAAATTTCCCTGGAAGAATTTATTTGAATTAACATAGAGCCTTAATATGTTTTCTTCCAGTACTGTAATAAATATCCCAGAATCAAAATGACAGTATCTGTATGTATTTTGGCACCTTCCCCATACTAGCAGTTTAAGGGCAAACATCTGCAGTACTTACTGGCCCCTTAGGTAAAATTCTCACTAATACAGAGGCCTAGCAAAAGTCCCTTTTCACCACTTATCTTGGGGACGGGGTTGCCCAACAATGGCCTGGCCTCACAGGTGCTTGAATGGTGCTATTCTGTGACCACACAGAAATGGCACAAGACTAGCTTGCACACCAGAATTTGATTTGATACCTCTCACACACGGGAGTGAGAGGTTGCAGCTGTTAATCTAGCCCACAGGTTGGAAAAGCAGAAGCAGGAGGACTGTGCAGCAGACCCACACATGTGCTTTCATTTGGGATTCTTCACAATTCTTCACCCACAATCAACCCAAATACACAGGGCTTGGTTTTTCTATTCTGGTATACCCGTTTTACACCTATTTTAATGGCAATACCCTGGAATAACCTGCTGTAAAAGACTGGAGACCAGGCCCTGAGGCATTCTGTGTATGGACTGAATTTCACTCAGAGAGTAATTTCTTGCTACATGTGTACTCCTGTGGATTTCAGTGCAAATACTTAGTAAAAATGGTACCATGCAGCATGAGAAAGTGTGGCAGAATTCAGCCCAACTGAATGCTAGTACCTCTCAGAAAAAGTGAGTGAAGAGAAAGGCACTTAGTGTTCCCACAGATAGTTTACATTCTGAACCTCCTTGGCTCGGTCACTGCATGTTATAAAGGCAGACTATTAAAATAGCTCTCGATTAAATGTACTGGCCATCATTGTGGAACATCACTCTGGTTGACTTACAGTACCTAGCTAGTGAAATCCGAGAGAGAACTAATCATGAAGTTCATTCTCTGCCATTGCAGGATTCTTTGTGTGTGAGCACTATATAGCATGCTTCATGTATAATTTCTTTCTCCATTCATAGAAATATAAAAGTTGGGGATGGAAAAGACCTGCTTATCTTGGTCACCTAGTGAACATCACCTCCAGTACTTGATTTTTTTTTACAATATCATTTCCACTGCATTGGGGCACTTTCCCCAAATACACTGATTTCTCCCCTTGCTCTCCTTTTTTTTTTAATCGAGCTCTTTTCTTATTTTCTTTCATTCTCGCCTTGACTTGTTTTTCTAAGTCATTTTTTTACCTTAATGCTTTCTGCATTAACTGTAGTCCTATCCATGTTTTATTAATAAATCTCTCATCATCATTTATCCTCCTGAGTAGCTGCGCTTTCCTTTCCAGCTATCCCACTTGCTCTATAAGATCTCTAATTGTTAAACATCCATCACGAACGTTTCTCGTTTTCCTATTGTTCACAAATGCATACATGGTGCAGAGCTGACAGGCTGGCTCATTTAAGAAAACCTTGTACACAAAGGTCAAACAGAAAACAATTTTTCCAGGTATAACCAGAAAAGAACTACTTCTACCATACAAGGCTCAACAGAGATTGCCTGGGGAGCAAAATATCAAGGGCAGCAAATGTTTAGTAACTGCTTTCTTTGTGATTGATTGTGGGCTGGGAGGGGCAGACATTTTCCAGCTTGCCATTGGAAAGCCCTGGAGACTTACACTATACAACGCATATCTTTTGAATTACCAAATATTAGACTGCAAACAGTACATATAGGCAGCCTGCAGATTTGCCTCTTCCACACTGCAAATCTTACTGGGCCTCTCTGTTTTTGTCCCCACTAGTTAAATGTGTTCCTGTGAGTGACTGAAACTGTTACTCCATGGATGATGAGAGTCAGGCAGGCAGTCAGACAGAGGAACATTGCAGGCTCTGCTTTTATTAACTATGGGGACAACAATGATTTTTAAAAATTGAATGTAATACATGTTTTTAGGAGAGTTTATTTTCCTTTAAGATCCATGCCCTTCCAAAATCACCACCTAAAGCTGCCCAGCATACATAATAGGCAAACAGCAATCATATAAAAATATGACAGCAGATGGTCAAAATTCCAGTGGCAGACTCTCTCCTGCCCCAAAGTCACTCTGTTCCACTGACATGGCCAGCCCAGACAATACTTGCAACTCCTTCCAGGCAGATCTAAGTTCTGCCACTGCTTAGGATCCTTCATAGACTCCTGCCACTAGAAGTTTGTTGTCACAGCTCCTCCCAGCCCCCAACATGCTGCTTTTTCCCCCTGATAGTCCCACAACACTGGGGGAAGAGGAGAGAGGCACAGATCCCAGGTGTGGTGTACATGCGACCAGGAAGAACATCTCCTCTGACAAGGGAATTCTCTGCTGGATATTTGCAGCTGTTTGCATATCCAGCTAGTAAATCTGGTCCCAAGTGTCTCCAGCACTGAAAAAAAATGCACCCGTGTTCCAGGGAGTATATTATTCAGCTTTAGCATATGCATTTGTTATTGGCTCATTGGATAAAAGGAGGCAGGCTAACTAATTTCAAGCCATATGATTATAGTCCATAACCACATGGGACTGATTCTGCTTTCCTTCTTTACTCTGGCAAAACTAAGAGAAATAAAAAGGTTAGAGTCCATTTGGTTTGAAAATTTAAACTACCCTAGCCACGCAAAGACACAAGACAATTAACAACTTCTAGCAATCATAGGGTTAGAAGGGACCACAAGGGTCATTTGTTTAACCCCTGCCAGCAGACACTTTATATCTGTCTCTTTTCTTTCCCCTTAGTAAAAGAAAAAAAACCCTAGTAACAATAAGGACAGTAAAAGTATCTGAAATATGGTTAAGGATGTAAACATTCCAACTACTATTAGAGACGGAAACCCAAGTAATTAACAGACAAGTCTAATGCCTTGTCTACACTTACAGAGGCGCACAGAGTACAGGTACTACATGTGTAGCTACATGCCACAGTGAAAGGCCACATTCAAAGCAGCAGGGAAGGCTCTGGCAATGGGAAAGCAGCAGGACAATGTGCTGCTCAAAATAGCCGTATAGACGTGGGAGGCACTGCTTGGATTTGAAGCGAGCCATGTAGGGTGTATAGCCTGGGGTTCAGGCATGTAGGGCACTCTACTCTACTCACCCAAGCCTGCCTCTCCATTTACACTGCTATTTATACCCGTGCTAGCTGAGTACACAGTGTCTGTACTCTACATGCTGCCACAGGTGTAGACGTGCTGTAAGCGAGGGTTTGGGTTTTTTTTAAATAAATACACATAAACCTTTCTGGGTGCATTTTTCTGACACAATTTGGTTCTCCAGTTCCTTTTGCATTAGTTCTGTTTTTAGCATCAACTCAACAATCAGGAAGATTTGTTGTGTAGTCCTGACAAGGACCACTTTTTTTGTACATTTCTATATACAGGAAGTCACGTAGGGGAGTTGATTTTAAAGACAGAGAGATGCTCTTGTACTTTTAAATTATAACAGAAAAACCAAACCAAATCATTATCTACTTTGCTAAAAATGCTCATCTAACCATTATGTATTCCTTATGATCTGACTCCTCCAATATCCCTTTTGTCTATTTCTCATCCATTTCTACAGATCATGAAGAAAAGTTCAGTTTCCAGCAAAAAAAAATTGTTTTTGAAAAGTGAAACATTACACTATAAAAAAAAAACAGAATTATTTTTAAAAATCAAACATTTTAGTTTTTCATTGAAACCCAAGAAACTGTCAGGGGAAATCTAGAAAATGAAATTTTTTTAGAAATTGCTACAAAAATTAATTTGAATTTTTGAGACACAAATTGTCATGAGCCTAGAATGTGAAGTCTGTGGGACAGACTGGTTTGTGAAGTCTGTGCTGTTATTACTCGTTTGTGCAGAGCCTAGCACGATGAAGTCCTGATCTTGGATTTAGGGCTTCTAGACACTACCAGAGTTCAAATATATCATAAAATAACAACTTCTTTCCCCGTAGGGAAACCAAATATGAAAGTTTTCAGCCAGAATTCAGGTGGCAATATTCAGGACGGGCCCCAATTCAGCTATCCTTAGTTGCCTGAGTAGCACTCTAGTCTTTGAGCAGCTCACATTTTCTGCATGGCTTGTCAGGCATATGTACCAATCAGGTGTATTAAGTACAGTGGAGTATTTCAAGAAATAGATATTCTGTTTACTTTTTTTTTTGGTGCACATTTTTTAGTCTTTTCTTTGGAATGTATTTTATGCACTGTCTGAGGAGTGTCGTTTGCACTGAGAAACTCACTGAAATATATACCAGTTTTAATTCTTTACAGAATAGGTTACACTTTTCTGTGCTGAGTCACACTTATAAATTGAGCTTATGAAGAGTTAGTTATAAATAAAATTCTTAGTGCTCATTTTATTAGAACAAAATAATTACTTTTATTTATGCAGAGTCCCTATTCAACAGTCCATCTTTATTCAGCAAAGCATTTAAGCACACACTTAACTTTTAGCTTGTGCTTAAGAGCTTTTGAAAAGGGACCTAGAAGAGGTCACTTCAGTAACACCTCCTATAGTATTTTTAACTTTTTATCACCTCCTATTTTAACATTACCCCAACTTTTGCAGGATTCCATGACTCTAAGACATGGAGCAGCAAGCACAAAATGAGAAAATCCTTACAGTCCATTGGCATGGCATTTAATTTTGTGTACTGCCAACACACATTGAAGTTTGTGGTTAGGATTTAATATTATGAGAGAGGGCAGGTAGTGGCCAGCTAGTTATTGCCACCTAGTTCAGAAGAAACATTTCTTGCTGTTCAAACAGCATGTCTATATTTGGTAGTGTTTAAAGGCGTCTTAAAGAATTGCCTCCTCTCCAACCGCTCTGATGTCCCAATCTAGATAGTATTTGAGACAGGGGGTGAAGAGAAAATATGGCTTTTGCAAAGACTATTTATTGCTTTAATTGTTATTTACAAGCATTTTAAAGAGCAATTTCTCCCTCTCCCCAGACACCCACAAAACAGTATTACAGGGGAAAACTCTTTCCTTGAAGGCTTTTTAAATAATTATGCTAAGAAATATAGTAACATCAAAAGCCAGAACTCCTAGAACTTTGCAGCTACAATAACTCCAGGAAGAGACAAGTCCCTGTACCTATATCTTGCTGAAGAATTGGGTCAGTTTATATTCTTATTCCTGAATCACAAACATTGTTCCTATAAAACAAGACAGCCAAGTTCCCCAAATCTTTTTAGGCAATACTGAATATCAACTCTTGCCTTATACCAGTCAGTTCACTCTAATCATATAATAATCCAGTCCAAAGGCATAAGAGGGGCAAATTTCCACTGTATATACCATTTGCATGAACACAGTCACATCAGAGCAGGAGACAATCTGAAATTATATTGTTCTTCTATAGGTCCCCTCTCAATAATCACTGGAGATATATAAAAACAGTGTTTTCTTCCCTCATTCCCATCTCAGCCTCATATAAAAGTCTTCCCAGGCCCTAAGGAGATATCACATGACTTTTTTATCATAAATCAAGGACACTACACAAAATTAGGTTAATGTCTAGAAGTGGAGGCTGCAAAAAAATTTAGAGACAGAGCTAAACTGATTTACACAGACAATCTTATGTTCACCATCAGTCCACCTATCATACCTGTCAGTTAGTCTGTTGATCCATGGTTTTGTTTGCCCCCCATTAAATTACCTTTTACCTCCCCCCCTTCTTATTACATTGTAGTTGCATCCCATGAAGCCCTGTGTTTCTATTTTACAAGAAGAACAACTTCTTTCAGTCACTCAATTCTATTACTCATGACAACTCAATTCCACATAGAATTCTAAATGTTCTGACTCAGATGTCTGTTAAAATTGTGCTGACATACTGACATTTTTAGTGACTGATAGTTTGCCCCCTTCCCTCTGTGTTGTAAATGATTTAATAAAAAATAAATTACACCAAATTCTTTATCTGCAAGAGTGGAAAGCATCCTCATCCATCTGTTGGCCACACCAATTCAAACTTTCTTAAATGTATGTTAACTGGGTTATTCAAACTCTGGGGGAAAAGAGATCCTACGACCACCATGCACTCATGGTGAAAGTCATTAGTATAGTGGGACAGTGCAAGGCCTATATACCACTTTAATTCTTAAATACCACTTAAGTCCTCAATACAGAATTTAAGTGGGGCTTAGATGATGAATAGAATTGTGCTTCCCTTAGCCAAGGTCAGTTTCAACCTTAGAAAATATTAAAGCCAAAAACAGGTCATAGCATTTTTTTAGTTCTGGAAATTAGCAAAAATAGTGAACAAAGAAGGAGTGCTACCCATGGCAATGGACATTAATATACATGAAAGTCAGAAATTGTAAATATATCAGATTGCAAAAGCAGAAAACATGAATGAGACAATAGCCACTGGAGCAGTCAGGAAAACCACTTTCAGTAAAACAAGATTAAATTTCAGCAACTCCCCAACTCAACTTTTGGAAGCCTGAACAGAACATCAAATATTCATTGCAGGGGGGAGTCTTCCATATGGCAATTCCCATCAGCATTACTTGCTTCCCGTAGAGTGGCTAAGAGGGAGGGTGAGAGGCAAACTTTAAACGTGTCTCCAAGGATTTTGACCAGAAGTAACCTACAAACCATCTCCAAACCATATCCAATGCATGCAATTTCTCATTCTGCCTCAGGCAAGAATAATATTACTCTACAGGAGATCAGAATTAGCCTATTCAGAAAATTCAAACTCCGTACTGCAAGGTGTCCTAAAAAGGTCCAAAATTGACCGAGGGTAGTACTCTACTACAGCTTAAGTAGTTTCTCCTTCATAGATTCTCTTATTTATTACTCTAAAAAATAAAGTCACTTTAGAGTGAGTTGTTTTACATAATCCGCTTTCCAGCCATTGCAACTCTCAATTTGTGATACTCACCAGTATTTGGATGATCAAGCCCTTAATGAACTTACACCTGCAGGGAAGAGGGGTCTAGAGATACAAATTTGCTAGTGATATTGCTTAAATATTTTTTAAAAACTTTTCTCAGTGTAACACACACAAAATGGCTTGGCCTAGAAACCTCAAGTTTGTTTTAATTAGCTGGTCTTGGCAAAGATCCTCTTGTCATTTTTTAAAGGAGGCAGGGCTAAGGGATTATTGGTAGTGGAACAATTTAACCATTTTTTGTCGAACAATCCATGAGAAAAAGCTCTGAAAGAAGAAGTCTATGTGAGGATTCCCTCATGGGAGATCATTCTGTTGCATATATGTAAAGGGGTTCCCCCTTTCTGGGCCGTACTACCAGGAAACTCCCCATCCCCCCTCAGTCACAGCAAGCCCTTGAATTCTTAGGGGGATGATTCCTAGGGGGATGGTTCCATGGAAAAGATATTATGTCACAGAGTGTATTACTCTACCTAAGCTATACAAGAGTAGAGAGGTGTGTGTGGGGAAATGTGCATCACCCCTACCCCTTCTTTCTGTCCACCCTCTTCTCCACTAGCTTGTCCAGTTTCCAATGAGTCTCCTTGCATAGATTCCAAAGAATATCCTGCATGAGTGTCTGTAGGAGGGAGATGTGGTCCCTTGAAAGCAGCTGGTATCTCCCTGTCCACACTGAAGAGGGGAGATCCACACAGCAATTTCCCCACTGTATAGAGATCTAAGAGGCATGAGCTGGTCCTTATTAAAACTGGATTCTGCATATGATATTGGCTTCATGGAGTTCTAATAGGAAGATGCTCCAATTCAAAATATATATATTTCAAACAACTGTACAATTGAAATGCCAATGCAGAACAAATACATATTTACGAAATATTTAGACAGCTTGGCCTCAATTCCCATTTCTTCAGGATGCATGTGGAATTGTTGAATCAAGGCTTGACTGATCATACTGAACTTTGTATTTAATACACCTTACTGACCTCACCTACTGGATTGAATGAAGTTAGCAGCTAAAGTAAAAAAAACAAACAAAACCCATCTCCATGCTTTCCTTTTCCATTTAAAGCAAAAAGCCAATCCCTGTTGACATATATTAACTAATCTTTTGTTCTTGTTTCACATAGTCTATGAATGATTTCAAATCCATTTAAGATAATTTATAAAAATATCAGTTTAGGTGCAACTGTATCTATTGCAATTTGTATCTATTGCACATCAGGGGCTCTAGCATCTTATCTCTTTTCTTCTTGACTTGTAATTATTTCTTCCTCAGCTCTTCTGTCCCCTTCCCCTCAAAATACTCTGTTGCCTCTTAAAGACCTCCATGTGATCATAAATTCATAATGCCTATGATTTTGAGCTGTTCCTTTTAAAGAAAAATCCAAAAAATATCAATTTATGAACTGAAAGGTCTTTTAAATTTAAGTAAATCCTTCCAGAATGTCATTTTCTAACAAAAGCACTAAAACCAAAATTCCAGAATTAGCAAAGACAAGTTGCGTGGAAAACGAACATGCCTAATCAAAAACTATTAGCAACCATTATATCAGTGTATAACTATTGTACATTGTGAATTCCCTTTTTTTTATATATCCCAGATACCCTTTTAGACTGAAAGGTGAAGGAACATTTTAACATCTTTTTATATACTAATGAATTGTAGAAGTTATGAAAAAAGGAATATATTTGCTGTGTACAATTTTATTCTTCATACACTTGTAGGCCAAAATTAGACCTGGTCGAAAATGTAAAAAAATAGTGTCACGGGATATGCTGAAATTTCAAAACAGTCCCTGCATTGTGGGATTCAAAATAGACCCTCAAAACAGGTCTATAATTTTGAAAATACAATTTTGATAAATTTCCCTCATAACATATTGATACAAATGCTATAGAATCTTCAACAAAAAATGGAAAGTCTCAAAGATAGCTACAATTTGTCAAAGTTTTCTCTCACTTGCTCTTTTTTAAAACAAAACAAAACAAATCAGAAAAGCTTTGTGCAAAGAATTTCCACTAGCTCTAGTCATAATGTTCAAACTTAGATGCCTAAAGTTAAGTATGTAAACCCATACTTATTCATCTAAATACTAACTGAAGTCAGTGGGAGCACTGGGTGCTCAGCATATCTGGAAAGTAGACCTCAGGTACTTAGGTGCATAACCTGAAATACTTGTCTGACCATTTCTGCATTAGTTTTTAAACATATATGAATTCAGGATTTAGTGGAGGTAGCAGGCTGATACCCTCAGGAACAAAAGTTATCTTTCCAAAGAAAGGACAGGTACAGCACAGGCGGAGTCAGTATAGTCTTTACGCTGCCCTTCTTGTGACTCTCACACTTGTTTTGTGGATGTCATCTCTACTGACGTGAGAGAGCATTTGACTTCCATGTCCAGTCAATCTTTGGATTGTCTGCTAAGACAGCCAGAAAAGGTGCCAATACATACCATTTGGTGAGGGTCCTTGTTCACTAAGAAGTAGACTGAACTCATTTCAGCTGGACAACTAAGCAATCTTTGAGTGTTATGTATACTTATTATGTTTTCAAACAGAAGTTCACATTGCAGAAACATATGTATAATTTAGAAACTTCAGTGACTTTTTTCCTGGTTCTTTCCTGTTCAGAAAGGCTGAGGGCAGAGTTCTGATTTCTATTATGGCCCCTTTACACAGCTCTGTCAGCGTAATGGGACCTTAAAGTGGATGCCAATGCTGAGAGCATGGTGGAAAGATGCCTTAATGTAAGTGAGAATCAGGCCCCAAGAGGGGAATGGAGAAAAGGGAATATATGCCACTGACAATAAATCAATCACCGGTTTAATCTTACCTACAAAACGTTAACTGCAGCTCCAGTTACACGTGAATAATTTATCCACTAAAAGCTTCTGCAGAATGCCATCTTGTTGTTGGCTGCTAGCTTCCTGTTTTGGCCTTTCAGCCCAGGCATCTGCTCCTCTCATGCCTTAAAAAAAAAAACATTTAATCTCCTTTATTCAAAATAATATACCTCTATTTTAAACTTAATTATCTCTATTTCTTTAGGTAATTATACCACATTCACTGCTGTGTCAGCAAAGTGTGATAATTCCAAAATATCCCACAATATGAACAACATCCAGAAATAAAATTCAGATTTATACAAGAAAATTTAAAATTAAGTCCCTTTTCTGAAATGTAATGTCAAAAAAATATTAAAACTGATAGAAAGACAAATAGTAAAAAATATTGCATTCACTTGTCAAATTTTTCTTGGATTTTTTTTGGTGTTTTAGAACAGGTAAAATTTTTTATTTTTTAAAATCTTCATATCTCCCGACATCTTGTTCAGTTTGCCTCAAAACTTTACATAAAAATTGGCACAAAATTGCATATATAAAATATCATTTGGATTAACTTAGTTTTAAAAAAATTAGGGACTGGGCATCAAAAATCACACCTATGGATACAGAAAGCTAGCTTGCATCCTAAATGTGGAAAACTTACCTCTCTCCCCATCCCAAAATACAGAGAGGACAACCGTTCTCCATAATGCAATAATACATCTAGGGACAGCACAGATAGCTATAATTTCCCATTCTGTATGTGGACAGCAAGTTTGCAATACTTAGGGGCAATAGTAGATAACCAAGTAATACAAGCTTGCAATTGATGACTGTGAAAAAATACTATTATTAGATGTCATCCCTCTAAATGTATATGTAAAACTAGGGAAATGAGTGTCTCTCTTCATAGCTGTAATAGAGCTGCACCCGGAATTTATTCTGATCCTTGTAGTTGACAAAGGTATAGAAAACTGAAGAAAATATGAAGGAATCTAAAGGATGCAAGAATTTGAAAGTAAAACATATGAACATAGAGTTAACAGCAAGAGTATCTGCACAGTGAAAAACTAGAAAAGAAAGTAACCGAGGACCATCACTTTAAAGTTCAGGAACAGATAATGGAGATGATGTAGTGAGTGAGGACACCTGAAAAAAGAAAAGGGTCAAACTGGATGATCCAAGAGATCTATTCTGTCTCCATCCTGATTTTATGATACATGAAGTATTGAATTATAATGTTATTCCCTATTGTTATGAGATCAATTTCACAGCATCACTTATTGCATACGTCTGTTTGTCTATGTTGTTTTCAATAGGGCTTAACTGTCATAGGTTCTGTACAGGTAAGAAATTTTTCAGTAAATTTTCCTTGCATTATTTATTCACTAAAGGGTAAAGTTCATCCTTCTGCAGAGGTACTACATGAGAACTATTTGCCACTTAAACTCTATTCTGAAGTCTTAAGAGGGATATAAGTGGAGCATAGACCTTGCCCCAACTCTGAACAATGATGAATTTCATCTTGAAGTGCGACCATCTCATCACCTGTTAAGTAAAGAGTACATTAACATAATCCACTTTGATATAAAACCTTGTCAATTCATAAAGAAATATGTTTGCATCTTTGTTAGCACATTTCCTTTAGAGCTGGTTGAAATTTTTCTGAGAATGTGTTTTAATGGGAAAATAGGGTTTCACTAAAAAAAAATTTCACAGGGAAAAAAATGATAGTGACTTTTCTAAGGTTTTGTTTTGTTTTTTAGATGAACACCTGAACACTAAAATTAGATATATATTTTTTTAATTTTCAGAATTTTGTTTCAAAATTGCAGGGGTTTCCCTCCTCTTCTCTGCCACCCCCATTTTGGCCATTTTCTAACTTTTGCCCATTGAAAAACTGTAACCAAAAAGTATTTATTTTGGAGTGTTGAAAGTTGAGAAACAGGAATAAATTATGGGGAAGTGAGAAGGGAAAAAAATACTTCTCCACATTTTGAAAATTTCCTATGGCAAACCAGAATCTCTCATCAGGAAAACTTCAAAAAGGGTATTTTTTTTCTTCCCAAAATTTCACAACAGAAGCTCTACAAAGAACTGCAAACCAAACTAGAAATAGTAGATTCGATCCATTTTTGCAAAGAAACTGCTTCCTCTGCTTATTGTGGAGCACAGTCCAACCAGTACTCCCCAAAGAACTAGTACAAAGGAAGGTTTTGATGTGGGACAAGCCAAGACAGGGAAAGAGTGGGATGACAGAGTCCATGATTATAGATTTATCAGTCCAGTAGGTGAAGATCAGTAGCAACAGGAGCTATTCTGGTCTGCTCCATGCATGGGTCCTTGCAAGATCATCATATAAAGGAAGGTAAACAGCTCTAACTTCCTGCAGGAATCCTACTGAGGTGAGCAACTTTAATTTACATCTGGTGAAACAAAGGAGTCCCAGTGATGGAGGCTAAATGAGGGGAAGTAGTGAATCTTGTGCTTTCCCCTGTTGTAGATCTCCTATAGTGAGCTGAGAGGGGTTTGGTAACATGGAGTTCTGGTGTTGTCTAATCAAATACACATATTTAAAAAATAAAATCTGTATATGCACTGAAGGTGTGTAGAATAAGCTAGTTTGTGTATTCTTTTTTGATCATCAGGTGTGTCTCTGATTCCCTGCATGATATTACCCTGCCTGACTGCAAGGAGTTAAATCGAGGGAGGCTGTTAGTGGGGAAACAAACAGGAAACAAAATGGAGGAAAAAATAAGGTATAGTCCAGAGAATATCAAGGGTCTTTGAGGAAAGCTTTCAGTGGGAAATCTATTAATTGAGTACTACCCCCTGCATGGCTCCAATTACTCTGTCAAGGTTTATTCAGACTGGAAGCTCAGATCAAAGGGATACTAAAAAACTTAAAGAAGCTGGCCTAAGGAAGGAGAAGATAGTGGGCTGTCAACAGTAGCCATTATACTAAGTATACCTAGACCACCCCTGACATGTGTTTGTCTAACCTGTTCTTAAAAACCTGTAGTGATGGTGATTCCGTAATCTTGTTGGAAGCCTATTCCAGTGTTTAGCTATCTTTATAGTTAAACAGCTTTTCCTAATATCTAATCTAAATATCCCTTGCTACAGATTAAGTTGATTACTTAATGAAGCAGAACAACTGATCACAGTCCTTTTTATAACTGCCCTTAATATAGACTATTATGAGGTTTCCATCTCCACATAGTATGCTTGTCTCACAACTAAACATGCCTAATTTTCATGTCAGGTTTTCTAAACATTTTATTTTTATTGAATTCATGTGGATTCTTTCCTATATGACCACATGTATGACAACCAGAGCTGGACGCAGTACTCCACCCAAGGCCTCACCAGTGCTGAGTGGAACAGGACAATTACCTTCCATGTCTTACATGTGGCAAACCTCTTAATATACCCCAGAACAGTATGAGCCCTGTTTGCAACTGCACCACATTGTTGGCTCATGTTCAGTTTGTGATCCACTATACCCCCCAAATCCTTTTCAGAAGTACTACTGCCTAGTTTTGTAGCAGTGCATTTGATTTTTCCTGCATTTGCACTCTGAACTTGTCCTTATTGAATTTCATCTTGTTGATTTAAGACCAATTCTCAAATTTATCAAGGTCATTTTGAATTCTAATCCTGACCTTCTCCCAGTTTGACAGTGACCCACTGATAACTACTCTTTGAGAACAGTTTTTCAACAAACTGTGCATCCACCTTATAATAATTTTATCAAGAGCACAGTTCCCTAGTTTGCTTATGGGAATGTCACATGGAACAGTGTCAAAAGCTGTACTAAAATTAAGATATATCATGCCTGAAGCTTCCCTCCTATCCAGTCCTATCACTACTGGAACCAGTAACCCAGTCAAAGATAAAATAATACTTTCTTATAAAGATGCTTGTTTTGAGTTGGTCCTAAATCAGGACTTCTCTCTAGCTTGCTAAGGACTCACTACCACACCTGTTGTCTCTTTTAGACAGCTCTGTTGTCCAGTTACTCAGCTAACCCTTTACATTTTAGGCTGTCCCTTTCTCCTCTCACAGGGAATCTGGCAGTCCTGCAGTTTCCTTTTGCTCTCTCAAGGTACATCTTCACTGACAGCAGAAACTTTGCCATCGTCAGATCGATCTATCTGGATCAACTGAGCAGTCACTGAAGACCTGCTCCGTCGACCTGGTAGCTGACAAGTTAAAACCACCCCCTGAAGTGGTGTAGTGCTGCGTCGATGGGAACACAGTTCCTGTCAACGCAGTGCAATGAAGATGTCACATAGAAGAGGAGTTGCAATGTCGACTGCGTAGCTTGAGTAACTCCTGCCAACTGTGCTGAATTTGAAGGTAAGTGTAGACCAAGCCTCACTCACTCTCTGGCCCTTTACAGACCCAAGTGGAGCCCTGCTCTCTCCTACCTTTAACTGACCCAGCTGGGAGCACCTAAACTGACACAGAGGAGCTGGACTTCCTTCATTTACAGGGACCAGCCACCTGTAACAGAGTTGCTTTAATCAGGCACCAAAACCAATTGAGCATGTTGAGTTAACAAGGTTGGGAAACAGGCTGCAGTCCAGAGATCCAGTCTAAGAGTGGATGGAGTGCAGAGTTCCATGCAGAGAGGAGTGAAAGTAGTGAAACCTTTCCCCAAAAGGGTGCAATCTAGGGGGTTAAAAGGGCTCAAAAATGCAGCTCACTCTTTAACCATGGCAGAACTTTGGGAAGGCAAGCTTAAAAACAGAAAAATAATTTTAAAAAAATAATCACGGTGACCTTGACCTTTCATAAGTAGCTAGACATTGTTGCTGACATTCCAGGTTGCAGAATAACAATGTCCAAAATTATTGGGGGCATATTTACACTCAAAAGCTGATAAGTGCACATGTAGATCAGGATAGAGAAATGAGATTAAAGATTAACTGTAGCTAAATATAAAGGCAATAGCCTAGAGATAAAACTCACACATTATCCAATGCTGGCTCAGAAAATGAATAGACTGTAATCATAGAAAATACACTACCACCAATCTGCATAATATTTAAAAGCAGTAAAATAGGTTTTGGGCTTATTTACAACAGTATTAAGTATAAAATTAAGTCACTTTGTAAAGCACTATTAGGACCACATTTGCAACAATGAATTCATTCCTGAGCTTCTTATTACAGGAAAAACCAGTTTATTGCAGCTGAGATAAGAAAGGAACAGTAGAGAGCCCCAAAACAATTCAGGGATACGTAAAATGAAGAAATATTAACCAGGCAGCCTTCTGAATGCAGCTTAAACAACCAGAAATTAATGTCTCTTTCAATTTTTTTAGAATTAGCTACAGTACAAGTAGGTGCAGATGTTCTTACAAAGGTTTTTGCTTCTGCCTAGCATCCCACCTTTGAGAGGGTGGGGATGTCTTTCCTAGCTCTCCCTGAAGGATATTTCCTAATACTTCCTTTTCTAGTTACAAATCAAAGCCTCTTTGCTATCATCCCAAGATGATGAGAGAGAAAGTCTGTGTCATATCCTTGGGAAAGGTTCCTTTATGTGACATCAAGAGAACTCCTTAGCATTCTAAACTGTCCTCAGATGTCATGTGAAATGTCTCTCTTATGGAGGACATTTGACCTCAGCTTCCGTGCAGGAGTTGAATGAGCAGAAATTATCAGCAATGTCATAGAACTGAAGAGGAATCACTCTTATGATGGAGATGGGGCTGAGCCTTTCTCCACATTCTGTCTTCTAGTTCTGTTTCAAAGGAAACATATCTTGAAACTAGTGTCCTGGGCAGTTACCAGTCAGTCCTTAATCCTACCCTTTTTACGAAACATTGTTGAGCAGGAGACTGGCCACCTCAAGCAGCATCTAAGATTCTCTGTTTTTCATACTCCAGTCACTAAAGCTCCAGACCTGTATTTTCCCCCCCACAGAAACAACATTAGTCTTGGTGACTAATAATGTCCTCAGAGAGACAGAGTTCAGATGTCCTTGCTGATATACCAAATTTTTCATCAGCTTTTGATACCATTTTTTTAGAAATTCTTACTGATTCAACTACAAGACCTGACAGAGGTGAACACCATAAGGAATGAAGATCTAAATTTACAAAATCAGGAGAAGGTGATTCTGCACCCCACCTCATACTCAGTAATTAGGACACTGATCAGGGATGTGGGAGATGCAGATTCAAATCCCCATCCTGGATCATGGACTTAAACTCAGGCCTTCTGCATCCAGGTGAGTGCTCTGACTATCAAGCTATTGTGTATTCTGGGTTGGGCCTCTCTCAATCTCTCCTGTTGAAGCTGTTTCTACTTTGTAAAATTATTAAATATTCAGTGGAGCAGGTGTTGGTAAACAGGTGTCTCTCCTCCATCCCTCCTCCTCAAGTCAGCCACATTTCTCTTTCATATCTCTGTGCTATGGTGAGATGTCAGCAGGACAATCCATTACTCTTCAACTGATCATTATTCAGCTGAAACTTACATTTGTAGTAAGAAATGAGCAAAAGGCCTGTAAAACAAGCTAAGGCCTAAATGGAAAAAGCCAAGTGAACAGGAGTATAAGTGGAAAAACCCAAGTTAGCTGAAGTTGGCACAGGAAAGAACTAATACTGTAAGAATACACATTGCCAAAATATTATCAAAATGTAAAATATGTAGCAGGGGCAGAAGGCACCAAGACACCAAATAGAACTAATTCCCTAAAATGACACTCTGATGAATAGAAATGACTAAAAGGTGATAAATGGAGTTGTTTTGCCCAAATCAGCCAATTAAAGGTAAAGGGTGGTATTCGCCTACGTCAAGAGGGTGGCAACTATCTACGCCGAAGGGGGCAGAATGAAACTGTAACAATGCATAAAAGAGGGTGTCAGAGGGAACAAAGTCGTCCGGTCTAGGGGATAACAGAAAGTCCTGCCGTTGGGCTGTGGCCATTGTAACACCGCATATAGGAAGCTGACTCAGAGATACTCTGTAGGTCACTTCTCAGTGTGCCGCACACAATAAACCTGGCCTGGGTGCCTTAGTTGCTCAGCTAATCCATGGTCGTGTCAATTCATTCGATTGTGAGAGCTGTCTTATCTATCTGCAGAACTAAAACAGCACCTACACGGGGACACATGCACGCAGCCTACACTGATAAACACCGGTAACCAACACCATACCACAACATTCACTAGTTTCTGAACTGATTCAAGATGTGGTGTTTATCTTTCTAAAGCAGTTCATGAAGTCCCTGCTAGTAAGGACTTTCAATGGGTTGTGTAGTTTTGTTGGGTTGTTTTGGTTACTGGGGCCATTTTTAATTGACATGTAGAGCAATTTCTTTTCTGAAATCACTAACTTTGTTGAAGAAATTCTATTGGCCAGACAATGAAGAGAAGCAGTGACCATTGAACAGACTGAGTTACATATCATGATGTCTTCACATTGTTCTGTCTGTGCACAAAAATTATTGCTTTTCAATACAATTAAATGAGAGCACTTTGTTTTCAACAGCAAAATATATCACAGATTCCATTTCTAACCTCCAGTGTCTATTTTTTAGTTCAGAAACATGTTACTGTAATGACAGGAACAAAATTCATCAGCTTCCACTTGCTGAGTACTCACAGTTAAGTAACATTACACAGTGTTTCAATACTTCACTGGCATAAGCCTTGTACTCTTAAGCCCTTCTTCAGTCTGATTGGAGAAAGCCTCGTCACTATTGCCATGAAAAATTTTTTGACCAAAATTTTTTTTCAGCAAAAACATGCAGATTTGGCAGCACCAAAACATTTTACAAATTCATGGCAATTTCACCAAATAGTGTCAGTTGAAAAACAACTTTTGAAAAATTCCAAAAAAGCAACATGCTGTTTCATCATTTTTAAATTTAATGTTTTGATATGAAATGATTTTTTTTTCAAAATTTCCTTTCATTTTATTTTTAAAAGATGGAAACATTAAAACAAAAATAATGCCCCAAATAGAAGTGTTTTATCTGGAATTAAATGAAACATTTCAGTTGACCTGAAACAAAGTTTTCTTCAACTTTTCATTCACCAAAACTTTTTTTTTCAATAAGTTTTCAGCTCAACTCGATATTATCATCTTTTTTAATTTTTTGGAATTGCCAACAAACCAAAAAAATATGCTATTTCCCTAACTTTACTTATCACATAAGCACTTCCCTACTGCTCACCATTTGTGTTCTCCCCATTTTCCATACCCACATGACTTCTGGAGGTTTTAATCAAAAGCAACCAGATTTTACTGGAGAATCACATCGCAGTGCCCCTAAAATTTCTGAGGTTTGAACAAACTCTATAAACTGAACACATGCAATCCATCTGATGTGTGAAATCAGACAGAATCATTGATGTTTATGTCCTGTTTTACAATTAAAACACAAATTATATACTAAAGCCTTGTTTCTTGCCCAACGCTCTTTTCATATCACCTTTGCCTTATGCACTGTATTTAAAAGGAGAAAAGCAAGTTACTAAAACTAGACGCCTAAAGTTAGGCTCCTAAGTCCAATAGATGGCTTGATTTTCCAGAGTGCTGAGCACCCAGCAGGTCCCACTGACATCTGTTTAGCTGACTTCTGCTTTGGATTTAAAAAAAAAATCAATATTAACTCTTTAAATAGTTTTACGATGTAGACCACCACCACGTGCTGAGACTGTGCTGGCTCTGCTTTGCTCTGAGCGAGCACCAAAAGATATTCTGCTGCAGAAAGGCATGATGCTTCCCAGCTGTGCAGTTTCTATGCATGCACACTTAAGGTTCAGCTGTACTCCCTTTCAATCCATTTCCCTTAGCCAGCCAGCATTGCTCTGGCACACACAGGGGGTGGAACCATCGCTCTGCTTTCTACCTATTCACATTTGGATGTTGCATGCTCCCAGAAGAGTAAGCATATTAGAAAAGGAGCAGTCCCCATATTAATTTGAATGCAGTGGCAACAATTTATCCTGTCCCTTCCATGGCACATGGAAGGGAGATGGGGAGGTCTCCTAACACCCTCTCCCACATACCACTGCACACCCTGACAAAGGTCAAGTAGAATCTTGGCCACAGAGAACAACTCACTAAACAAACAATAGCACTGGTATTTGAACCTGGGTCCTTACTGAGGGCTCAGTCCTGCCAGGTTCAACTGTTTCTGAGAAGTGCTGAATAGCCTCAGCTCTTGCTCTTGTAAGTTTCTAAGTGGAAAGAACACATTAATTTAAGGAGACCCTTTATTGACCTTAGACCACGTACTCTTTCTTTAAGAGACTATCTTTAAATGCAAACCTATTAAGTATCTATATGGCCATCCGACATCTTGACAGATGAAAGGAAAAAAGTCAGTCAGTTGTGTTTGGCAGTAGTGTGGGAGAAGAACCCAATGCACAAGCAGCAGACCTTGCCGCAGCTCCCATCAACTTGCCAGATGAAGATTGGAGCACACTCTGTCTCCTGGCTCACCGACAGGCCTCAGCCTGGGCTCTCTGATGACTCTCCGTGAAGTCTGCACCAGCCTTAACCTGGCTTCTCCAGACTGATTCTCCAACTTTCCCAGTTGTCAGTGTGAATACTGAATTTCTTGAGATCCTGCTTGATCTTGTCACTGTATCAGAGCTTTGGCCATCCTCTGTGTCATGGGTAGTTCTTGAGTTGGCCACAGAGCACAACCTTTGGCATCTTGAGGCATGTGCACTACGTGTCCCAGCTAGTAAAGCCTGCAAGCGCCCAGCATAGTCTGCATACGTTGTAGCCCAGTTCTCTCAAGAATCTTGTTGTTAGTGATCTGTTGGTCCCAAATGACTCCAAAGATTTTTCTGAGACAGCAAAGGTGAAAGCTGTTCTATCTCTGCTCCTGCTCAGAGTATGTGACCCATAGCTGTAAAGGACTTAGTACACAAGCCTGATAAATGAACACCTTTGTATTCAGGGTTAGCAGTTTGTTGTTCCAGAAACGTAAGATAAGGTGCCAAAGATGACAGAGGCTTTGCCAATTCTCACATCAAGTTCTGTATTAAGCTGGTTAAAGTTGAGCCAAGATAGCATAAGTGATCCAGAACATTACTGATGTAGATTTTAGGTGGGATGTTAGTGCAATATGACATGGCAACTATTTTCTTAATTCTGATTACCATGCCAAACTTGATACATGCATCAGAGAATTTATCATCATGATCTGCAATTCATCCGGTGAATTAAAGATGAATGTAGATCATCTGTGAAGAGCAGATTTCAAATAGCGAGTTGGGTGACATGCCTTTTGCTCTGAACTTGCCTGATGTTAAACAAACTGCTGTCCGGCCTCGATTCTACCAGATTGATAGTTTCCGAAAGCGTACTTAAGAAGAATAGAGGAGAATATGCCAAAGCTGGTAGGTACTAAGACTCAGCTTTGCTTCATGCCAGTATAAATGCTAAACTCAGACAATGTTTCTTTTTCATACTGGATAGTTGTCTTCATTCCCTCTTGGAATTCCTTAAACAGGGAGAGCACTTTTTGTGGACAGCCAATTTTCAAGATCTTTTATATGCCATTCCTGCTAACCATGTTGAAGACCTTTTGTAGGTCAACTAGTGCTACATAGAGAGGTGCCTATTGTTCACAACTTTTTTCTAGCAGCAAGTGCACTCTGAAGGACATGTCAGTTGTGGAGTGTCCAGCTCTGAACCCGCAGGATAGACTTTCTCAGCAAGGACTTGGGAGTCTTTTCAGCAGGATGCCTGCAAGCACTTTGCCGACCACGCTGAGCAGAGAGATCCCTTGGTAGTTGTTGCAGTCTGCTCTGTCCCCTTTATTTATGCATAAAGTAATTGTGTCTGCATCTTTCAGATCCTCGGGCACAGCAGGTGCAGAGACATGCGTGGATGTTACTTGCAAGCTTTCTCCCTGTTGTTTTTAGGAGCTCTGGAGATCTGATGATTGTCTGCCACTTTCCCAGGCACAATCTCTTTCATAGCTTTCTATACATCTTTGAGAGTTGGTATGTGGTCCAGTTCCTGCATTGTTGGAAGCTGGGGAATAGCCAGCTAAGGCAGTATCACAAATAATTCTATTATCTGAGTGGAGTTCTTTGTAATGCTCAGTCCATTGGTCAATTTGTTCTTGCCTGTCAGTCAGGATGGTACCAGCTTTCGCTTTCAGGTTTGCAGCCTTTTTACAAATTGGACCAAGTGCCTCTTGAACTCCATCATAGGTCCCCTCTTTCAAAGCAGGTCTGAATCTTCTTGCACAGATCTTGCCAGTACTTTCAGGCACATTCTCAAGTGGCTTTCTGGACTGCCGCTTTAGCTCTTTGAACTGAAGAGTTATGGACATAGTTGGTTGTTGAAGCAAAATTAGGTGAGCTTGCTTTTTCTTTTCTATTAATTATCTAAAACCTTTGGAAAGCCAGTGGAAACTCTAAGCCTAATAACAACTAAACTAAACTTAGAGTAGACAACCCAGTTCTCCTGTAAATCAATTCAATACATTTTCTGCAATTGTACTTATCAGGGTAAGTGATATGATGATACATCCTTCCAAAAATCTAGAAAGTTCCTGGTATACCACATTTCTTCTTCTTCCATTTCTAGGTTCCTGGAAATGAACAGGGAAATACTTCATTTTACTGTCAAAACAAAATGGCTTACCTTCCCTTTCAGATGCTCTGATATAACATTGCTTGAGGCATTTAGAGAACAAATTAAAAAGAGTAGAGAATTGGCATTGCTTTATGTGACAGTTGCTACAGCAACTTTATTCAGAAGAATGCTCCAGATCAGAGGCTCTTTAAAAACAAGGGTGCTCTCTTGTAAAACAAGAAGTTGAGCAAAGGTAAAGACTTTTTTTTAAAAAAGCATTGCTGCTTACAATCAAGAGCAGTTAAACATATTTTGTTGATTTTCAAAAGCTTGACATTGAATACATCACTTTTACAGATTAATTTAATTTATGATGAGATGCTGGCATAATGCTTAGCAAAAATACTTTTATCTCCACAAGCTTATGCTTAGCACTAGAAAAAGAGGCATGTTGTTGTCAGATAAAGTTCTTTTTGGAATCAAAATTTGAGACTATTATAACATTCATAATAGGAATAGCAGATTACTGACAAAGGAGGATTAGCTGACATAAGAAACGGTACAGTTTGTATTGCAAACTGACTTTTTAACTCAGACTGTAGAAACATCAAGGAGGATGACATATGATCAAGCAGGAATGAAGCAGCATGGTATACCTAAATTTCCTCAAGGTCTGTCCTGAACCTGTTTCCCATGCTGCATATAAAGTGGCATAGCAGTTTATCCAAATCTCACTGAAGTGAGTGGAAAGAACTTTACTTACTTCAAAGGGATCTGGATCAGAGCTGAGCAGAAAATGGTTTCCTGGATCAAAGTTTGAGATTGACAATTTTGTCATCTTGAAATAGGACAAAAAGACAAAATCTTTAAATGTTGTGACCTGATAGTCTGAAATATTTTTTTCAGATTGGGTCAATTGTTTCATTTCATTTTTGGTTCCAAACATATACTTTTTTAAATATAAGTGAACTAAAATTTTAAAACAAACATTAAAATTCCAAATGAACTTTCTGTTTAGAAACTGTTGAAAAGAGAGGTAAACAAACTCGGAAAAAAAATGTTTATAATTTGGAGATTTATCAAAACCAATCTATTTCACAAACATTTTCAGTTTTGACAAATCAGTCTTTTCTGATTAAAGTGTTTTGTCAGAAAATTCCCAACCAGTTCTAATGTGGATCAAGCCTTTAAAGAACTGGTGAACAAACTACAGCCTCTGCCTTTCTCAAGTGTTCAGCTCTCAAACAATTAGATGTTTCTAATCAGATATGCATTTGTCTTAATCTGAGAGGGATAGGGGAGATGGTGAAAGGGAGGAAAGATAAGTAAGGGGTTTTTTATAGCATTATTTTGTTATTGTTACTGTCCATTTCTCTATTACATTCACTTCATTAGTAGAGATGGGGCTGACCCATAGGACTCAGATACAGGTTCTTAAATCCACCCAAATTCAATGGTATTTTAGTGTAGGGTTTTGGTTTGTCCCTGTGGCCAGCATCTCCATATCCTCTTTGGTCTTCTGACTTCTTACTTTATGTTAATTTAACCCTGCCTTATGACACCACAGTTAACAGGGAATAGATTCCTCTGTCCACACCTTGTGTCCAAGACTGAGGGAGAAAGGAGGAGACAGGTCTGACACACTGTACTCCAAAGCAGCATACTGATAACCCTTTATTCAGCATTTCTGTACAGTTGTCATAATTCATTTTAATCATGCCATGTGAGATATCTAATGAAAGGTCAATATGCTAAAATCCATTGTGCTCTCAAGCTATGCATATCATTACTATGTATCCAGTTATAAGATTTTGCTGTTATTACACTATGTTAGAAACTTGCTAGTAAGGCACCCCCGCTCAGGAGAGGATCAGCAGCCATCAGCCAACAAGAGTTGTAAACAAAGGATTTACAATACAATGACAGTTGCACAAGGCTATACAATAGTCATTGCTCAGCTCTATGACTTACTCGCATGGAAGCGATTGAGCAAGCTTGTGATGCAGCAGGGCCCACCTGGACATGCCTGGACCAGTGACTGGTGGCTACATGGTCATAAGAAATAAAAGAAGGAGCAGAGGCTGCGCTGCATGCTTTGTCCTTTCTCCTCTCCCATCCACGCTGAAAGCAGCAGGAATGCTCGAACACTAAGGCCTTGTCTAGACTAGAAAAATAAGTCAACTTAAGATACGTCAACTTTCAGTCACCACTGTAATCAAAGCGGTGGCTGATGTCCACACCACTCTTCTTGGGTCGGTGAAGTGCAGCCTGACCAGGACATTTCCACTGACCTAAGGGACAATGTGGCTCTCAGTTCCTTGCCAAGAGCCCATAGATTCCCAGGCTCCCTGTGGGCTGCCCCCCCACTTTCTGGTCCCAGCTGGGTCATCTTCAGAACTGGACTTCAGCCATCCACATCCTGCCTAGGCCCAGCTTGCATCCAGGTTCCAGTTTCCCATGGCTTGCCCTGTCCTGGCTCACAGCTGGAGCTTGGCTTCCAACAGCTCATGGCTTGCCCAGTCCCAGATCACAGCCGGGAACCAGCCATCTCAGGCTTGCAGCAGACAGGGCTTCTTGCCCTGCTCCAAGTTGGAAGCGGGAACCCATCCCCTCCACTGCTATAAGGGGACGCAGTGTCTACACTAACATTGCGTCACCCTAGCTATGCCAACAAAAGCCCTACATCTCTCATGAAGGTGGTTTTATTTTGTCAAAAAAACAGGACCGTTTTGTCAGCGGGGGATGATTGTAGTGTGTAAACCAGCACTGTTTTGTCAACAAAAACTGACTTTTGTCAACAAAGCTGTCTAGAGGAGACAAGGCCTAAGAGACTACACCCAGGCCTGAGAGAAGCATGTATACTGAGAACTGAAGCATCCAAGTGAGGTGAGAAAATGGCTTAATCTAGATACTGCTTAATGCTAGAGGTTTAACATTTAGATTGTTTATTTATCTTTATTTTCCTTGGTACCTATCTCTAATTTCCTATGCATAACCCTTGCACTCACTTAAACTCCACCTTTCCGTAGTTAATAAAATTGTTTTATATTAACTAAAACAGTGTGTTTCAGCGAGATGTTTGAAAAAATCCCACTCAGTTAACAAAAACTGATGTGTCTTCTCCATGCTGAGGGAGATGTGAACTGGGTGATAAACTTAGTGGTCAGACTTCTAACCAGGGCAGGACAAGGAAATTTTGGGCTAGGGTGCCGGGCAGGGAACTGGGGCAGATGGGGTAGCTGGGGCCTTTCTCTGTGAGATTCATGAGTTACTCTCAGAGCATGAATGCAACCTAGCAGGGTGTATAGATGCACCTGCTGTTGGGTAGAACGATAACAGCACCTGGAGGGTGGGAGACAACCCAGTCTTGGAGAGTTAAGGGGTTGCAACAGTACCCCAGTCCCTGGTGTCAACTGGGGAACCCGTCGGAGAGTGTTACGCTTCCGAAACTCTTTTTCCCTTCAGCACTCCCCCTTAGAAGTTACAGCGTTCTCTTTGAGGGTATCGATGTGGAGTTACCCAAAAAATATTAATCAATTAAAAACAAGAGATTTATTAAAACTAGAGAGAAAATGGAATTTTAGCAATAGAAATAGTTTTCTTGAGAGAGTTAGATTTACACTTCTGAGAAACACTTCTGAGAAACTTTCAAATGCTTAACTATCTTGCTCAAAAATTGCATTTCACTGACCAGGTTGTTTTGACCATGACTTTGTTAAAGCTTTCCAAGCATTTTTTTCCCCCCAATAAATAGGAATTATGTTCAGGCCTTTAGGCTCTGCCCATGAAGATATAAGGACCGACAATAAAATTCAGATCTGAGTACTCACAAGTACAAATTTTTTATTCCGATTCATCTCAAGTTGGTAAAGTGGCTTCCTCATGTTTTATTTCAGTGAAAACTCAGTTCAATATAATGTGACAATACTTTAAAGTGAGGTATTGGCTAAACTTTCAATAACAGACCAGTGGTTTTAGACTAGATAATCAAATCGATTCAGTGTTGATTTGATGCAGCTTTGTTGTTTTTTTAGTCTCAAATAAAAACACTATGTTCACTAAAAACAGTGTTTCTGCAACCTCCAATTCAATAGATATCCAGCTGTTCAAAATAAATTTAAATAGATAGGCACATCAGCATACCCCATACACTGTAGACAAACTTGTTATTGTACGTTGTTTACCAGAATACATTCAACTTTCAAGTAACAGCGCAGACTAGAAGGCATATCGTCACCACAGGGATTGTGTTCTCTAATGAATGTTTCACTGCACTGATTTTTATGTAGTTTTTCTATTGATTTTTCCTTTTTTTTTTATTATTAAGAAAAGGAGCTTTTCAATGAAAGTAGTTACTCATCATGTAATTTCTGGTACCAATGGGATTTTGGTTATTTTTCTTTTACAATCTTTTTTCTTGCCCTCTTTCCAATGCTTTATTCTAATAGGGATATTTACAGATGAAGAAGAGAGACTTGCTGGGATTTGTGAAGCTGCTATAGATTAAATGTGACTGAGGTTTTCCTCACTGGTACATGAGTGAACTTGGACAGTAGGATGATGCACGGATCTCTGAACCTCTTTACTATGTCTTCCTTCTATGGAGCGGGAGGGGGAGGGGGAGGAAGCAATTACAGAGAAAATTTATGTTCCTCACATGTAGAAACTCATTATAGACCATGATGCTTTGGTAAAAATATGGCTGATCTACCCTAGTCTGTAACAGATCCACATTTTATGCCTAAATTCACAATCAGTTTCTGAAGCAGCTTTTGTGCTACATAGGTTTTAAAACAAAAAGGCAAGTAAAGACTCAGCAAGAACAGAGGCCGGGATAACATTCAGCTCCCTGTGCTGTCTTGTTCCTTGCTACTGTCCTCCTTATAACTGGCAACTTTTACAGCCTTTCTCCAAAACTCATGGCTATATACCTGACTGTTGTGTAAATTGGTCTCTCTAAGATCTGCTGATATCTGGTCCATGTACCAAGTCTTTGGCCTCCCCCTCGGTCCTCTTCTATCCTCAATCACTGGAAGAGCCCTCCTCCAAATGTATCTTTCAGATCTCTGTTGGACATGTCTATTCCACCGTAACTTAGTTTCTATCAACTTGGCTTCATTTGGGAAAACCTGCATTTGGCCCCTCATCACCCCATTTTGTTTCCTATAACAGAGTGTCCAACCATTTGACTATCTCAACATCTTAATTTTCACACTGGAGTGCACACTGAGTTCTTTTCTGGTGATTGGCCAACTCTCTGTTCCATGGACTAGTATGGGTCAAATTACAGTTTCATACACCCTACCTTTTAACATTATGGGCATCTTTCTAGCACAAAGAATTGAGGTCAGCTCTGATCATTTGCACCAAGCTGCTTTGGTACAATGCCAGGCATCACTCAGGAGTGCTCCATAATCAGCAACCACTGACCCTCGGTATTTAAATTTTCACTCTTCTAAGCTGTCTGCCTGTAACATCTTTATGGTGGGTCCTCCTCCCTCATTTATCGAAGATTCAGACTCACCAACATCCACTCTAACTCCTGCATGCTCAAAAAGCTGTTGCTGCTCTTCAAAATTGGATTGCATGTATCATGGGGCATGGCTCCTTTCCTGCTTTTTTTCTTGCAGAAACTCCAGACTTCCATACTTGTGCTTTTACTATGCTCTTTTATTTTAAATTCCATCCACCTTTTTCACAATTATCCCTGTGCAACAGTCTATTTACAATGATAACCTAGCTTTTGTTCTTTTCATCAGGGTCTGAGGGGAACAGAGATCTCCCCACTCTAATCCTCAGTGTAGCTAGCCTCAGATAGCCCTATTCCTTCCTCTCCCCCTTTACACTTCCTTCCTGTGCCTCTTCTTATCTGCTCTGGGCTGATGGAGTAATTGGCTCAGCCAGTGAGTCTAATTGACTAATTACCCTGAGCAGCTTTCTCCAGGGGAACTAATTTGGGTGATTATATTTTCCCAAAGGGAAAACAGGATGCCAGGTGGGGCTGGCACAAGCCCCTCCTTCCTCTCCTCTCCTCATGTGCCAAGCTGGCCCAAGCTGATCACCTAAGCCCTCCCTCCTGTGCGGGGCTGGTGATGCCACTCCTTCCCCCCTTCCCCCCCAACAAATTCCTCCATGCCCGCTAGGAGTCACACCCCACTTTTTTTTGCAAAACTGGGCATTTGTCCCATTTCCTCTTGACAACTGATCATCAGTTGGCAAGAACAAATAGGACAAATGCCCAGTTTTGCCATAAAAAAAAGTCAGGACTGATGGGACAGGGCTTAAAAAAGGGACTGTCCCAGACAAAATGGGACGCATGTTCACCCTAGAACTAATTAAGATCTGAGTGATCAGAGAACAGGCTCATCTGTTTGCACCATGAACTTTCTCACAGCAAGATCTCAATCCTACGCACATATCACTAAATCATCAGTGAACAGCATATTTCAAGATAGCTTCCTCCATATCTTTTTACTTACCATATCCATGACAACTGCAGACAAAAAAGAGCTCATCCCTCCTGTAGATCAATATTTACTGGAAATTCTCTGTTCTAACCCCATTTGACTACTCTAGTTATTCCATATCTTCTCCCATAATTTTATAGCATGTGATGCCAGCTTAATTGGGCAATTATTAGCACAGTGTAATATCTCCTTTATGTTTAAAAATGGGGACCACAAAGCCTTTATGCCATTCATCTGGCATGTTCTCTTTCTTAAGAATATTATTGAACAGACTTGTAAAATACTTAATGACTTCCCTTCCCAATGACTTCACCACATCTACTGGTACTTCATCTGGCTCAACTGCTTTCTCATTTTTCATTTTCCTAAATGCCTCTAAAACCTCTTCCACCTGAATGCAATCTATCACACCCTGGTGAAGCTTACAGGTTCTTAGTTTCTCCCTTGGTTTCAATTCATACACCATTCTTTCAAAATAATTACTTCAGACTTTACTGATTCATTCATTTGTAACATACCATATTCAATTCTAATATAAGCAAACTCATTCATATTCCTTGTTGTTTTCCCTCCCGCCTCTGGTTAGTTTATAGATAGTCTTTTCTCCCTCATATCCTCTTAGTCAGTTATATAGCTCGTCACAGGCCAATCTTTAGCTGTTGCAACACTTCTTTTGCCTTTCTTTTTTGCCTCCATGTACACCATCTTACCACTGCTAAAGACATTGGCCTGCCATTATTTACAGGTTACTTTGTCTTCTCAACAGATTCTTTAACTCGAGGATTCCACCAGCAAATCTCCCTTCTTATCTTTTTCAGCAAAAGTTTCACCACTCCTAGGATTTCATGCTCCATTTCTAGTAATATTAGCTTCAGTTTGTACCATTTATCCTCTACACATCTGTGTTTAGTCAGGAAATCTATACATTATTTCTTATTTAGAGATTTTTTCATTCCCATTTTTAAGTTTCCACCACTTTTTCTGATGCCCAAAGGTTCAGATGTTTCTGAGGTCTCTGCATTCATAAGTCTATACTGTTTTACAATGCACAAGCTGGGTATTACCTTACAATTGATTATTTGTTATTTATCAATTCTTGTTAAAAAGACATTGATTTAGGATTTGTGAACTCTACTGGCATGTTATGAGGTGGCTTTTCCTCTTCTGAAAGTGTGTGTGTTGCCAGATCCAGTGCCAGAAAAGTCTGTAGGTAAACCCCCTTGGAGTTTCTGGTTCCAATGCCATTACCTCCTGGACTGTTTCATATCCAGTCTTTGTAGTTCCAACATGTGCATCTAGATCTGCTCCAATAATTATCTTTTAATTGGTTGGTATGTTTCTAATAAGTTAAAACAACTCATTGAAAAACTCCTCTTTTACCTTTTGGTCCCTTCCTCACTGTGGTGCTTGACCACTTACTATATGAGTAGTTACTTCCATTCATCAGTTGCTCCAACCTTCTGGTAAACTCAATCACATAACTCCGCATGGTTTCATCCAAATACCTCCAACCCCATTTCAGCGGGTTGAACTCTCTGAATAATAGATTTTGTAACCCTCTACTAACATCTCAGGTTTACAGCTTTCCATTTCATCTCTTGAACACATGCCACATTAACTCTCTCCTCTCTAGCTCCAAGTTTCTTCCAGTCAGTGTCCCTACATTCCAACCGGCATATCACAGCTTACTGAACTTACTCAACCACTTCATTAAGTTTAGTGGAGCTTGTCAAGTTACAATGGTCAGACAAGGCTGTTGTACATCATTTGCAGAGAATGCCCTACCCCTCTGAAGTATGCTTGATGTGGGCATCACTTCACATGAGCATATCTATTAGATGAACTTAACAGATCGGGTGTCCAAGCTTGACACCCTTGGTTTGAAATGAAAGTTTCCCTTCTCTTAGGTGAGTTGCCTACCCCAAGCTCCCGAACCTCATTGGCCTTGACAAGACTTATTTTAAAGCTGTCATTATTCATCTTGATGTCTTCATTATAGGGCCTATTTGGCATTTCGTAGAGCTTGCCATGGCACCAATTATCCCACCATGCCTTGCTGAGAGATTCCGCCAATTGATCACTCTTTGCTGATTCTTAAAGATGGATGAAAGATCCGCTGAGACCCAGGAAAATATTATCAGAATGTCACTTTGGAGGCTACAGTTTATCTAAAAACATCAATGGCCATTAAAATATTCCCAAAGGAATGAATAACCATTAACAAAGTAATATGTTAAAAGAAGAATGGGCTAAATTAGTAGGAGTTTACTCATGTTTAATATAGTTCATTTGTATTTGCTTCATTTACATAAATCCTATGAATTGTTTTTAAAATGTGCCAGGATTAGGAATCAAGCCTCCTGTATTTTGTTTGTTCCCCTTGAAGTGTTCACCCACATTTGAGTCTTTAAAATATGTTATTTATATGCATGGTATTCTTTTTATTATCATGACCTAGAAAACATTATATATTGAAAATTGTCACCCTTGTCTGAAAAGCCATTTGCATGTTAACTGTTTCAAACTAGAAACGCTGGCAATAACTTCAAAGCATCTTTGTGAAATGAATGCCACTGCTATGACTATACATGTCAATGAACAAGGAAAAAAGAAACCCTCATTTACAGTCTACTAGCATTTCCTTAGATGTTAATTAAAACCGTGCCAAACACTTGCAATGTAATTAAGAAAAAGACAAATACTTCAATGCCGCAAAGATTATCCTTTAAATAATCTACACCTGATATTAATTGCTTAAGTACTGGAATATATTCAACAATAAATGGCTTTAGAGGGTTATTACACTGCGTGAAAAATAGAAGTTTACCTAGTTTATATTCTGTATGTAGATTAGTGATTTACATCCATTTAAAAATGATGTGTGTCTAATTTGTTGATCAGCAAACCCGTCATAAATGTCTGTAAACCAAGAGTTTAAATCTGGATATATAGTTTATATAACAATTTAATCTGTCAATTGGCTAGTTGGTACAAATGATTATTTAAACACAGTAATATTTGTCTAAAAAACTTTACTTATTGAAGATTGAATTCTGCAAGGTGCTGAAAGATGCCTCCAGAAAAGAACTGAACACCTCAACTTCCACAGAAACAAATGGGAGTTAAGGATGTTAAGCTTGTAGATTTCAAGGGTTTGCAAACCCCTCAAACTATTTTTGGGGTGTATAGAGTTCACAAAGGCTTGAGAATTGATTTTTCCTGTAATTTAGCCCCTTTCCTCATTCTCCTGCAGGGAAACAGGTTTGTTTTTTTCTAGATAAAGAAAATCATATGCTATGCAGATCTTTTAAACCAACTAAGACTCATTCTCATTTATACTGAGGCCCTTTCATGCTGCTTCACTCTCCCTGACATTTCTGTAATTGGCACAAGTGCTCTGTAATGGCCCTGTCCATGACATAAGGCAACTGGGGTGGGAGGTAGCTCTAATGCACTGTACTTTAGCTTTTCTCTCATTCATAGAGCTTATATGGAGGCCAGGGAATCAGACTAAATTAGAAAAAGCTTGAGACTGCTCAATCTTACACTGAGAACAGGTAGGCCACTGCATGGTCTCAGAATATGAAAACTCTAAAAATGGTTGAAAGTCACCAACAATGCTTTATTCCTGCCCTGAGCAGAGTAAATGAGACTAGGGTCCAAAGATAAGATCCTCTTGTGATCAGAGCTCGTATAAAACATGGGTACATTGATTTGATAGAACTACACTGTGGCTACGTATATACTATGATTTAGGGGTGTTATTTCCAGCTTGCATATGCATAGTCATGCTAGCTCGATTAGAGCTAACAAGTATAGATAGCAGTTTGGTAAAAAAAAAAAATTGGGTATAATTTCAATGATTAATCATAATGTTTATTTTTAAATAGTTTTTTTCAATTTCTATCAATTTCAATGTTTGTAGTTGTGGCAAAATATGGGGGGGAATCAGACAATTATTTAATAACTGAAGACACTGATTAAAGAAGTTAAAGATTTATAATCATTAAAACACAAATTGGCAACATGAGATGACAAAACATACAAAGTAAATATCCTTAAATTAAAGTTCTCAAGCCTCATTTTTTCTTACTTTACCCATCTGCAAATGTTGACTATTAGCATTTAAATATTTTTCATCCATTTGTGGGTGTAAGGGGAAATAGACATTTACTGACATTTACCATAAATAGCCACCAGTACCTAACTATGGGGTTCCAGTGGGTTGGTACTTGGCGGCAAATTTGCCGCTATCAGTGTGGCACAAACAAGCATCCTATATATTATATTTTTCCCATTAAGAAGTTTTCTTTCCCCCTCTTTGCTCCTAATTTGCATCAGAATAAATTATAACAGTCATAATCTTTAAAAGATTTTAATTTGGAGTATTTCCTTTGAAGATGTGAGCAGATACTGTATAATACATAGTAAATAAAATTCCTACTCACAGATTCAACCTATTAAGTTGTGTAGCTAGTTTGAAAATTGTCCCAGAGTCCCTCTTCAGTAATTTGACATACCCCTATTAAATAACTGTGCTATCCAGTTCAGCTATCAAATTATACAACCTAGCGAACAAAACAATAAAAATAAATCTATATGATGACTGATGTTTACTTGAATAATGAATCACTAGTCTAATTTCAAGTACTAGGAAAAAAAATTTTAATCTCAAAGAAACATCCTCATTCAATTTTAGGTAAATTGTCATTAATGGACAAACTGCACATGCAGAGAGAGTAAAGTGCTGAAGGCAAGTACACACCATATAGATCTTAGAGGAGCGTGTTGCTACTTAGACAGCACAATGAGTAGGTAACATTTTTTCTTCCCACTGATACTATAGGACAGTGGTTCCCAACCTGTGATCTGCAGACCCCTGATGATCCATGAGGCCACAGAAAAGAAAAATAATATCCTCCTGAAGGAAATTACTGAGTGCATATTATTTCTGTTATTACATTAGATTGCCATAAAAAACAGTGCAAAAAACAACTAGTAAGTAGCATGTGGTTGTCCACAAAATGTTTGGAGGTTGAAAAGGGGTGCCCACACTCAAAAAGGTTGGGAACTGCTGCCGTAGGAGATAGCTTCACAGACTGAATGGCAGCAGTTCAGCAAAAACACTTAAGCACATGCCTAAATTCATCCCTATTAGGCAGAGCACTTAATTTCATGTTTATTTTTAAGTACATGTTTTAATCCCATTGACTTCTTTGGGACTTCAGTTGGACTTAAGAACATATACACTGAGGTGGTTTGCTGAGTAGTTAGGGATAGCTGAATTGAGGCCTCTGATACATAATGCTTATATTTGTATTGGCTTGAAATGCACTACAACAAAATATTTTTATTAATTAAAAAACAATTATTATAGGATATTGTCAAGGAAACAATCTGGTTGCAAAAAAGCATTTTATACAGTGTATTTGATTTTTTTCTATCTCGTATTTAGATAGGTATCTAGTAATACTTCTGTGGCCCCATATAGTGTTTGAGAACTAGCCAACTATTTAAAAATACAAACAAATGCTCCTTTACAGTAAAAATCCACATAATAGTCTAGGACTCCTTTAGTTTCCCTCTAAGTCATTTCAACAAATGTTTCCTTGAGGGGGGACTAGAACACAAAATGGGAGTTCAGCCCCCCTCCACCCCTCAAATTTGTAGATCTACAAGATCTTTCAGGGATCTGCATATATCCATGAGAGTTAGGGCCCAGCTAGGCAGATGGCTTGTTTCTCCACTCTCCTTCCCAGAGTGTCTCAGGTACCCTTTGACCTCTTGGTAGAGGCTCCAAAGGACCAGTATCGCAAGCCTGCAAGGGGATCCCATATTTGACCTTCACCTTCTGAACACACATGCACAGACACTCTGAGGAATTTCCACAGCATGGATAGTAAAATCCTCAATACTGAAATCAAGTGTCAGAGTTAGTTTTTGTGCTGCTTCTCAGAAGGCTATATGCATAGAAGATGAGAATACCTTCCCCCCAGCTCCTATTCCACCCCCACACATGGATTCCCAAGTCCCTGGAGATGCTTTGGCAAGTCCAGGGGAAACAATTTAGCAGTGCCAGAGGAGATTTCAATCATTATTAGCCTGCTAATCAAAGAAACTTTATGATTAAAAAAAGAGAGAGAGAACCCATGCCATCAGAGAATCTGATGTCTCTAAGGAAAAGACCATTTCAAGCTTCCATGGATTAATCAACAGTGAATTCGAAAAATTAAAACATTAAAGGAGTATGTTAGCAGTATCCTTGTAAACATGATTGATCTATTTCATTTTGTTGTACTTTCATACATCATTAAAATACAACAGAATTGAAAATTACAAATGGGTCTGGCATTGACACGATCTTTTGCCAACATTCCAAATTAACTTCTATCTATTTAAGTTGCTATTGTGTTGAAGGACAGGCAACAATTAGTGGACAGTGTGGACTTCTGGTAAGCTCTCAAGTTCTATAGCCCAGCCAACTACTGCTTGATATCACCTGTGCTCATTTTCTTACTGGAATCAATTAGATCCAGAACTGAACTTTTCAAACCTATGGTGCACATAACAGCAAATCAGCTAGAGACTTTAGTGATTAGCACTGAAACTGTTTGTTATCTTCAACCCAGTAACTTTTAGTTTCTGTAAGTTGGTATCAGGAAATAAACCAAACTAAACTCAGTACCTCCACCTGCTACATGGCTGGCATAGCCAAGTCAGAAACAAGTGTTCTTAACTTTAAACCTTTACTTTATTGGTCTCCAGTAATTCCCATTGGAATGCTTTTACCAGAAATCTCCACTTATTAGTCTTAATCACATACAAATAACATAGGTGGTTAGAGTACCCTAAATCTTGATAGTTACCTCACAAGTCTGAGGCAGTGTTCAGGTGAATCAGTCACAGATTTCTGTATGGCCAGTCCTTCCATCTCTGCCTGCAGAGCTTTTCAATGTGTCCATGAAGCGATCTGCCTGACTCAGCTCACTACCTCCTTCTAATACCCCAAAATTTAGAGACATGTCAATAACATTATTTTGATTGACATTTATTGTTTATTAATTATTTTGTGTGTGTATATATATATTCATTATTATTGTTTATTGACCAAACAAATCAATCACTGAGCGAAAGCGGGAGTTAAAGAGACTTGTCACTAAAAAAAAAAAATAGTTAAGTAAGCAGTCTTAAGCTATTATTCTGATAGCTAAGTTTCCCCATATTGTCAATTCTAAGATATAGCTAGAGTTCCTGTTTTTCACAGATAGACACTCACCCCAACATATTTAGCGGGAGAGAACGCAGAAAGCCAGACTCGTTTCACATGTTCACTGTTCCTACCCACCCCAGTTTCCTTAGTTTTGCTAAGTTCCTGCAAAGGCCTGAAAATGGCAAAAAGCAGCAAACAGAATAATTGGTAGTCGATCCCAATAACTGTCAGTGGCTTGGACTCCTGACTGGTTGCTAAAATGCCCCTATACCTGTTGTAGAAGAAAGCAGCTACCTCTCCCCTTCTCTGCTCCTCATGCAGAGGCAGGCAGGGGATGCACCAAATGTGATGATGGGAAATCAACATCATGTTCCCACACTTGTCAAGATGGTGGCATTCATGTTGTGACCAATTGCCCAGCACTATAGCTGCCAGGAATAAAAATATTCTCATCCACTTCTTTTGTAAACTGAGAGCAGCACCTTTTCCTTGCTCTGGCAGACCAAGGGGATACTGCAGCAGAAGTGGTTTTAAAAAGTGATCTTCAGCTGCAATGAGACTTATCAAAGCCATTGCCATCATATTTCCAGACTGCTGCTGCTGCCCACAATGTATGGGCAAATTCATTGATTAAGCACTGGTAATCTCTCAGTGTACCACCATCATTATGTCAGTTACTTGTGATAGTGGCTAATGTAATCTGTGGCTACCTACCCATCACTTAATTCTATAAGGAGAGGAGGTGAGGAAGAAATGTGGACTCTGTGGGTCATATTTTTCTGTTTCTGATTATTTCTAGTCCTGCATAGAATTTGGTAAGGGTAATAGGGCCTAATAGGGATTAATAATAAGAATTTTACATATACGTTGGGGATGCATCAGTTGGAAACGACGGAGGAGGAGAAGGACCTTGGGGTATTGGTTGATAACAGGATGACTATGAGCCGCCAATGTGATATGGCTGTTAAAAAAGCAAATGCAGTTTTAGGATGCATCAGGCGAGGTATTTCCAGCAAGGAGAAGGAGGTGTTAGTGCTGTTATATACGGCGCTGGTGAGACCCCACCTGGAATATTGTGTGCAGTTCTGGTGTCCCATGTTTAAGAAGGATGAATTCAAACTGGAACAGGTTCAGAGACGGGCTACTAGGATGATCCGAGGAATGGAAAATCTGCCTTATGAAAGGAGACTCAAAGAGCTTGGCTTGTTTAGCCTGGCCAAAAGAAGGCTCCGGGGGGATATGCTTGCTCTATATAAATATATCAGGGGGATTAACGTTAGGGAGGGAGAGGAATTATTTAAGTTTAGTACTAATATAGGCACGAGGACGAATGGGTACAAATTGGATATTAGGAAATTTAGACTAGAAATTAGACGAAGGTTTCTAACCATTAGGGGAGTGAAGTTCTGGAATAGCCTTCCGAGGGAAGTAGTGGGGGCAAATGACTTATCTGGCTTTAAGACTAAGCTTGATAAGTATATGGAGGGGATGTTATGATGGGATAGTTTAATTTGAGCAATTGATTTTGGATTATCGGCAGATAAGTCTGCTCAATGGTCTGTGGGAATGCTGGATGGGATGGGAACTGAGTTACTGCAGAGAAATCTTTTTTGGGTGCTGGCTGGTGAGTCTTGCCCACATGCTCAGGGTTTAGCTGATTGCCATATTTGGGGTCGGGAAGGAATTTTCCTCCGGGGCGGATTGGCAGGGGCCACGGAGGTTTTTTGCCTTCCTCTGCAGCATGGGGCATGAGTCGCTTGCTGGTGGATTCCCTGCAGCTTGAGGTCTTCAAATCTCACTTTTGAGGATTTCAATAACTCAGTCATGGGTTCGGGGTTGTTATATATGTGTATGGGTAGGGTTTTGTGGCCTGCCTTGTGCGGGAGGTCAGACTAGATGATCATATTGGTCCCTTCTGACCTATGAGTCTATGAAGAGGGGATTGTGTGGCTGTTCTTAACTAAACTATGAATAAAACCATAGGCCCAAATTGAGGGGGTGGGGAATAATGAAGAGAGATCCATACCGGAGGTTAGTGAGGGGTTGTACTTCACAGAGGCACAATCACTCTTAGCAGCCTGGTGTGCAGAGGGCCTGAATAAACAGATTTTCATTTTAGTTAAACTGGTGCAGTCTTCTTTCCCCTGGTGCACTGGCTTGCAGTGCAGGATAGTGTGGAAACTAGCCGTGCCCCTCCTCCTTGCAACACTTTATACGAAGGGTTGGAATGGCTCTCTAGAAGCAGAGGGAACTGGGAGTTAGGACAGAGACAGCCCTACTGGAAAGACTTCAGGAACAGCCTTGCTTGAGGAGAAGGCTTTGACTGTGGTTTATGTTTTGCTAATTTGTGTTATCACTAAAGCCAACCATCAGGGAAGTGGTAAAGTTCAGACTATAGACAATGTGTGCATGTTCTGTTCAGAGCAGGGCAGAACTCCACATCCTTACACTAACAAACACAAATGCAGTGAGAAGACTGCGGGAACTGAACTGTAAAAGAGTGTGACAAGGTGGCAAAAGTCTGAGGAGTTGATGGCTAAAATGATATAAGAGATTGAACAGAATTCCATTGTAAACCTCACTGTAGCAACCTAAGCTCCCAGTGGACACCTTTACCAAGCATTTGAACAATATACTTTCATGGTCATGGAAGCACACCTCATCACAGAGAATTTAAATGCAAATGTTTAAGAATAAAGTCAAGTGCTGCAGATGCTGACAATTGAGACAAACAATGTAGATCAGACCCTAGAAGAGGAGTTTGAAAATCCTGGTGCAAGTCTTTGTATTATACCCTGATTCCTAGATGCTCTTAACCTTCAGATAAAATGGGTACCACACTCAGGGCCAGTACCAAAAACAAGAGTTCACCTATTACTTGTCTTGAGCATTATATAAGATTTCCATGATCACTAAGTATGAAGCTATTATGCATCAAAAATTGGAAAAGTCAGCACATGATAATTAATTGTGATTAATTATATTTTCCAATGGAAAAGAGGTAAACAGCTGTCATTAAGAGCTTAAAAGGCATAGAGATAGCAAAATACCAAAGAAGAGTCAATCATGTAAAAAATCAGGGTAGAAGACAGACTGTGGTAAAAGAGACCATGACTTTTTATGCAAAAAAACAAAAGACCTGAAGAGTCACCGATTATGCCATAGAAATCATGGCCATGATAAACAGTCTTAATGATGATCCACAATTTGCACTACACATGGAAAATTTTTCTGTTCCAAGAGTTTGAGGCAGCTTCTAAGACTGCCTTTAATCCAGCCAGAAACTACTCGGAGAAAAGGAGCTGTGGTTTGCCAGTCTATCCAGGGTTTAAGATATTCAAGAGAAGTCAATCCTGCTCATTTTAAAAACCAAAAGGGGTATTCAAATATGCTGAGGCTCTTGTCATAAAAAGAACAGAGACCAAGGAATCTCAGAACTAAAATTCAAAGATTCAACTATGTGCCAAAGCTATTAATGTTTGCATAGCGTTAAGCTATTTATTTAGAAAGAAATGAACAGTTGTGTGAAACTGATACTGATGGAGCCCTGTTCACAGAAGTCATAGGGGTTTACAGCAGGGTGAAAATTGGTCCTTCTGGTTAATTTAACAATACTGTTAAACCTTCCAACATATATTTAATAAAGGCATCCATCCTGTCTGTCAAGTGACTAAGTTCATACTGCTAATGAATAACTTTAGGTCCAGCTGTGTAGGAGTAAATGAGGTTACTCACTCACTTCCTCCCTTCATTTCTAGAACCTGGACAAGAAGGATTTCGGAATGGATGATGCCCAGGTTCCAACCACCCGCAGACTGACTGACCAATCCAACTGAGCTAATACAGAGGGATGGGGTGAGAAATAATTTACAAGTGTTACAGTTACTTGTGTTGGGAGAAGTGGGAGATACTCCTGGATAGGTGCAGTTTAAATACTATCCCTTGCTCAGAGTTCTACCTAAAATTACAGCTTAGCTCTTAGCTGTGTATAATATTTGGTTTGGTTTCGTGACAGCAAAACTCCATATGTAATACAAATACCTACGAAGTATTAATTTAGGTAGAGATTTAGTAATCAGGAAATCCCACAAGTCAGTTCTCTTCTGTCAGCAGTGGCTGTATTAAGAGGCCAGGTTATTAGGCCTGTGACTGTGACACTGTGCACAAGAGGGATCCCCACTTGGAGAACCAATATTCATACATTGCTCAACGATAAGAGACTTTTATTGCCTCACCAGAATTAATACACATATATGAAATATTATCAGGATATGCTACCTAATCAAGTAGAAATTATTGTATTTGAAAAAGAACAGGTAGATTTATAGCCCTGAAACTGGATATGAAGGAAAGCAATAAATTGTGCACAGACTGCATCAGCCAGTATCACAAGACTTAGCTTGGGACCCATAAATGGATGTAGCTCATCTCATCATGAGAAATTTTTACTTTCTTAAAAGTTAAAAAAAAACCCTCTCAAATCCCAGAGCCCATTTTGTGGTAATTTTTTTATAGAATGAAATATAACACAGGTCTCTCCGGTTTTATTTGCCCACAGACCTACTTAAACGATGCTCGTACTTGATATAGAAGTACTTTATTATAGGAGAGAACTTCAACACCATCTCCAACACTTTGACAAATTTCCTGCAAATATAATTAGAAATAGATACACCACTTTACTGAGTCAGATTTGTAGAGAAAACAGTCACATCCTGGCAAAAATGTTCGTTTATATTTAGGCCCTACTGAACTGGTAATTGTATCTGACCATTGTCTAGTCCATATTTGGGCTGAAAGCAATGAAACCTTAAGGGATACAAGGAGATGGAGACTTTCAAGGCACTGATACAAAATATACGGTTTCAGTCACTCTGGAATATACATATTAACCAACATTTTGAACTCAGGTTTGTTGTAGAACAGTGTCTTTTATGCAATCCACCATTGTATATGTGCTGTCCATTTTGGCCAAATTTGAGTGAGCAGTGCTGCAACCATGTGCACCAGAACATAACATCCAGAGTGGGGAGCCAGGTGAAGCTCTGTGATATAGAAGCCAGTGCTATGGAGTGAGTGCCAAGCAGGCTTGCTCTTCAACAATCTTCCCCCTCTAGGACCCCCATCCTCACCAAGCTAGGATAAACCAGGACGCAGTGATAGGTTAATCCAGCTCACATGGTGACACATTCCCAGGATCCACTGATGGGTCAAGATCCATCATTTGGCAAGCATTACTTTAGAAGTCACCTCAAACACCTCGTGGGTGTTATACTCCCCACCCTTTTTGGAAGGAGAGCAGGGGGGTTGCTTTTTCCTATAAATCTTTCAGGTCTCCTTTATAAAGAAAAAAATCACAAGCCCAACTTTTTCCCCTTTCAGGAGATACACATATTGAAACCTGTAATATTGAAACACTTGCCAAGATCTTTCATGCTCTTCATATTGGATCAAGTTGCAAGAACAGCAAGTTAGGACCCACCCTGTTGTAAAATTTCCAGGGGAGATGTTTCATTAATGACCAGATTTTCAAAAATGCTCAGCACCTAGCATCTACCATTTAAGAACAGACCTGCAAATGCAAGGTATGGAGGGTAGGGCTGACTGGGGAGACATCTGAGAGATTCTGATTTTGGGGAGGGTTTCACTCTCTGTCCTTTAGAAATTCAGGATTTTACTATGGTGAGACTTTATGGTGATTGGAGAACTAGTGAATTTATGATGTCACAACAAGTAGTAAGAGACCAAAATGGAGCAGCAATGGGACTGATCCAAAAAAATCCATGGAAGACTCCCATTGACTTAAATCACTTTGGATTCAGTTTTTTAGAGAAGGGAGGAGACTTTTCATCTCATTTTTAGACCAAATTTGGACCAAATCCAAATTCTGTCATGGATTTTACATCCATCTTTCACAGGTACAAATGACCCCACAAAGTGTAAGGCAGCAATTAACCTTATGCATCCAATATTCCTCACTTACACCCCATTTTACAATGATGTAACATTCAGCAGAGTTATTCTTGATTTATATCATTATAAGAGAGATCAGAATTATGCCATTTGTTGTGTTTGGGATATCACCTAGATAAGTCAAAAAGATAAATGTTTTTAGCTAAAGATTCAATACTCCGATTCTTTTGCTAGATAGGGAAGTCCCTAATTCAGCAAAGCAATTAAACATGTACATATCTTTAAACACATGAATAGTCCCATTTATTTCAATATAGGAGTTTGTTTAATTGATTGCGTCAAAGAGCAGATGGTCCACTGCAGTGGTCCCCTCAATGGTAAGCATAGCGTAGCAGACTCTCCTCATCTAGCACTCCCTGTGACAATTGCTCCATGCCCACAGTGGTCTGCCTTCTCCTGAGCCTCAGCCCTCCAGCCAAGTCACATTTCATCTCACCCCTTCTGAATAACAGAAAATCAACCAACTATGAGTCCTGTGTCCTTACAAAAGGTCTTTCGCACGGATTCTCAGACCTGTGATCCTCATACCCTTGTCTCTGGGCTTTCTATTGTCTTTATCCCCTTTTCAGGGGATTGACATCACCTTCACCAGGAACTGGTAGGGAAACTCGAGCCCACACTCTACACTGGATTCCTGTGTAGACAATCTATAACAAGCAACCATGATTTGTTCTGTCAGACTACTTGCTGCAGTCATGCTGGACTTATTCCTACCACAGCCTGTCAGTTGGTCTTTCCCACAGCTTCTTTCAATTCACCCTTCTCTTAGGGTTCTTGCCTAGAGTCCCCCAATAATTCCCAGATCAATAGTAACAATTCCTGCCCTCCTTATTTGCTTATGTTTCCCTTATTCACTTCTTCACCTCATGCCTCCTTGGAGGGCTAGATTGTGCTCTTTTATCAAAACTGTTCATCCACCAGAAGCTGTAATAGCCTTTTGCCGGACTCCACTACCTAGGAGATGATCCTAAGGCCAACTATCCCCCTGGGCTTCCTCTTTGACTCTCCCAGTTGGTCCATTTCTTAGGCCCAGAGACAGTCTGCAGAGTTTCTCCCTGCAGCCTCCTTTTAATCTGCACTTCCCTTCTTTATAGTCAACCCCTAGATCCAGCCCCAGTTGTGCTTCATCTTTCATTAAGCCTTGTCCTCTCTCCACGTGCAGCCAGGTAGCATAAGGGGCCTATCAGGTCCATATTAACTCTTTCATTGCTTGTATTGGGTATACATCACCTTACAGGCTGGTTATATAATAAAAATAAACAAACCTTTGACAGAATCATGAGGAAAAAAAGCATAAATTGATTCTTACCTCTGCAGGCCACGTTTACATGAAACATAGCATCCTACCTTTCCATTTACTTTAGTAGGCTGAAAAACTTTTTTCAAATAATACATATTCAATATGCAAATGAAATATGCTCTAAATGGGTCTTCAACTGAAACCTGAAAGACAGTTCTGGTTTGGTTTGAATTTCAAAAGTAATGTGCACTGTGATTAGAAACATTTTTAAAAGATGAGAAAACAAAAGGAAACAATGTAAGTATTAACTGGAAAAAAATGAATATCCTGTACATGTTCAAACAACAGAGAGAGAAATGAATCCACTGTGGAAGTTACCTTTCAAATTGACAAGGTCAAAGTAATTTTCTTTTCACAATAATAGTTGTTTCATATTACAGATGGGTGAAAAATTCATAATTTTCTAACCCTGTGGCAATTTTTTAATGCTTTTTAGAATTTCAAGCAATTAGCACAAACTTTCCAATACACTGTGCTTTGGCTAAGTCACAGAAGTTATTTTCATATGTGGTCTCAGAATGTTTATTCTATACTCCAGTGCTTCCTGTTTGCAGGGATGGATGTCAAATGAACTGTTTCTTTATGGCAGGGGGGTAAATGGGGCAAGGTTGGGGGCTCAGTGTTCTAGACAGGAGACACACAAATTCAGATTAGAATTATTTTAAACTGCTTAGTTTGCTTACAACCACCATGTTACCTGTTGTAGAAAATAGCAACACTGACAGATATTACAAAGTCATGAACTCATAGAAATGAAGAGCTAGGAGGAACCTCAAGAGGTCAAGCAGTCCACCCCTATGCTGAAGCAGGACTAAATGTACCTAAACCATCACTGCTAGCTGATTAACCTGTTCTTAAAAGCCTCCACTGATGGGAATGCCAGAACCTCCTTTGGAAACCTATTCTAGACCCTCACTATCCTGGGCTGCTTCCTCCTACCCTGAACCTGGGTAACTGGAGTCAGGGGTCTTCTTCAGATTCCCTGGGGTCGGTGGCTAGAGGGAGTCCCACCAGTCCCTCAGCAGCAGCAGGTCCAGGAACTCCTTGAGGCCATCAGCAGATGGCATCTCCTCCAGGTCACAGGGCCCCAGTGGGTCCTCCAGCACACAGGGCTCCGGAAGCTCCTCTAGGTCATTGCTGGCCTTGGGGGGTCCATCCCAGTCAGTGGTCCCTGGTAGCCCCAGCAGGCCTTTGACGCTCTGGTCAGTGGAGGGCTCACTCTGCCCAGCCGCAGGGCCTAGGTCAGGCTCTGATCACAGCCTCAGGGAAGAAACATCCTTCTCTGGCAGCAACATCTCTCTGATGGAGCTGCTAGGCTGACCTTTTGTACTGTCTTGTACTGTCCTGTCTTGGCCCCGCCCCTCTGCTCCTGGAGTCTGAGGCCTGCAGTTCCCAGATCTGGCCCAGGCTCCAAGGAAGGTCACGGCAGCTTGCTATAGTACCCTATTTTAAAACTGTATATGTGAGCATGGTCAGAGAGAGGGTGCATAAACTGCAATACAAAGGCTGCAAAGATCACCCCACAGACTGAGCTGGAGCTCCTCCTCCACCACTAACACCCTTAGAAGGGGGCTATAGGGAAGGAAATCTCCACAGTTTCCCTGGCAGAGATTTCATCACATCATTCTGTTGGATAAACCATGGTTCCCCTTCCATCCCTGCAATGTGGAGTGGCCCCAACAACAGCACTGCCACCCACATTAAGGCCCTGTGCTTCCACAGCCCCACTGGAGCTTTACTTAGACTCATAGACTCATAGACTCATAGACTCATAGGTCAGAAGGGACCAATATGATCATCTAGTCTGACCTCCCGCACAAGGCAGGCCACAAAACCCTACCCATACACATTTATAACAACCCCGAACCCATGACTGAGTTATTGAAATCCTCAAAAGTGAGATTTGAAGACCTCAAGCTGCAGGGAATCCACCAGCAAGCGACTCATGCCCCATGCTGCAGAGGAAGGCGAAAAACCTCCGTGGCTCCTGCCAATCCGCCCCGGAGGAAAATTCCTTCCCGACCCCAAATATGGCGATCAGCTAAACCCTGAGCATGTGGGCAAGACTCACCAGCCAGCACCCAAAAAAGATTTCTCTGCAGTAACTCAGTTCCCATCCCATCCAGCATTCCCACTTCTAAGGACTCATTTTGACCATGGCTGTCGCATGGACCCCCCATTAAAAGGAAGATCCCTACTAAGCTGTTTGCTCTGCATGAAAGGAAATTCCGTTCTTTTAAGCATTGCTCGTCTGAAAGAAGTGGGGTGATGTGTTCATCCCCATTGTACTGTTGGCAAAACTAAGGCCAAAAGACAAAATGACTTGCCCTACACTAAAGAATTAATCAGTGGCAGAGCTTTTAGAGCTTTGGCTTACTGACCCACAGCCCTGTGCTTGTTCCTTCAGCCCACACAACCTTCTTGTCAGAGGTGCAGAGTTCCTCTACTCCTCAATTCCTATTGACCTATTTGTAGCTGAGAGTACCTAGTTATTCTGAAAATCAAGTTCCAGTTGTCTCAATTTTATTACACAGAAAACAAAGAGCACGCAACTGGAGATCACCTGTGAAAAATTTGGTTTAAGAGAATTGCCTAGCATCACATAGGAAGTTTCTGACAGCCATGTTAGAACCTATTTCTCCTGCATTTCAATCAGTTCCCTTAACCAACAGACCATCTTTCCTCTTCCTACAGCTCATATCTAGACAATATCCAACTTCTAGAGTTAATGAGGTGGGCTCCTACTGGCAACAGTCTCATTTACTGTACAACTGTAATTCATTCCTTTAGATCCATCCATTCTGTGCACTGACAGCGGTGGGGATCTTGTTCAAAACTCTTTCCTAATCCTAATGGCTGCTTTGCACCAATTAAAGTATTATAATTTGTGTTTTTCTTAAAGAGCAAATTCCACAAACCTACCCTCTTATGTTGGGGTACCTAATATTTTTCCTGTGTTTAAGGTAAAATGTAATAAAATCCTTCTTTTCTTCTTTGTTATTTTAGTGAACAGTGAGAGACTTGGGGGAGAGGGGCAGGGCAGGGCAGAGTGCAGGGGTGAATACACCTTTCAAAGTGGCTCGCTGGTTCTCTTTCAGAAAGTGAGTGAGACTGTAGAAAGTGAGGGAGATTTTCTGTGGCAGGTTAGCCAGTGCACTGTATTTCCTTATTTGAGGAAAGAAAAAGAAGCACATGGGTAAGCAGGAAATTAGGGGGGGTGGGGGAAGGACTAGAGGTTTGGGGCTTATGTATAGGGACCAGGCAGTGAAGCAGCACTGATCTCTTGCTTTTCCATTGCTTCTTGTTTCCCAGGTTCCCCAAACACCTCCAGAAATACACTAAGAAAGGGACATGATGTGCATCCACATCAGTCTGGTGCTCTGCTGTAGAACAGCTGGCAGGGGAAGCAGGAAGAGCACAAAAACTAGCTGCTCCCTTCTCTATTACCAAATGCCTTAACTGCACAAAGCAGATGCTCTCTAGCAGTCTGGGGAGTGGAGTTCTGGAGATCACAGAGGAATCTGTTGCATAGAGTTTGAAGCAATGATACCAAACTATCTGGTTGTCAGTAACTTAAAACTGCAGTTGTTACTGTTACACTATACTTTCATATTATCACCAGTTATGTTACAGATATGCATTTCTTCTAGCTTCTCTCTCCCTTCTTGCTAATGCACCCTTCAGTAAGAGTATTCAGTCATCAATACTGGAAATAGAGAAGCCTATCTCTAGTCATTTGTAAATTGGCATAATGATGTATAGTTCTCTACTTTCCTCTCTGATAGAAATGTAGTGACAGAGGAAGTACAAGCACCTGCATGTATTTGTTCCACTTCTTTTAGATAATAGATGGACCAGTCTTTACTCACAAAAAAACTTACATGTAAGTAACAAGGTGTTTTGAGTAAGAACTCTAAGATTAGACCTTGCACAAGGAAGACCCAACTTCCTTAGATGGGTTTCATCCTAAGGAAGGACAGGCATAGTTACAATCATCTCATTGTCTCTGGCTGTCTACCAGAGAGCAGCTCTAGTTTGTGGCAGAGACTCCATAGCAACACCAGCAGTGGATGCTGCTAGAGGATGCAGTGGCTCATCCCATTTTCACTAACATTTTCCACTCCATCCCAGTCAACACTATCCACCCTTTAGGAGGCATTATTCCTCTCTGCCTCCTTCCCGCCCCCCACCCCCGCCCGCCCGCCCAAAGAAGGGGATTTGTGGCTGCTTTTTCCACTGATTACTCCTCCTATCCTGGTCAACGTCCAAATACTGAAGATTAATGCTGGCTTTCATTGCCATGACTGCAGTCTCACCCTAAGACAGAATATTTCAGATCTCTCACAACTCGATGTTTGGATGTCATTTTAAAAATGACCAAACATTATACCTTCTAAGAGTCTTCTCTCTGGATACAATTGGAATGACCTGTTTTGCTTTCTTAAAGTCTCACGGGTCTCATTTTCCAATGCCTTGCACCTGTGTGGTCATATGGACCAAACTTTTAAAGGTATTTATGTTCCTGAAGATGCAGGTAATCTATCACCATGCCTCAATGGGTCACAGCTGAGAATGTCAAATTCAGGACAAGGTGCTAGGAAATATGACAGACTCACCCCAAGCTGGTGGTTATTCTATCATTAGATTATACGAAGTCAGAAACAAAAGGAACTTATGATCACCACACTGGTTAACAACATGACAAAAATGCGGTTTCCTTAGGCATTCCAGCCCTTGGCTCATGACCTGAGTCTGATAGGCCAAAAATGGGTTGGGGGGGGAACATACGGGGCTCTGTGAGCCACACTTTAACTGTCAAAGAGCTGCATGCAGCTCACAAGCTACAGTTTGGCCACTCCTGAAATACAGGGTCCTTCTGATTCCAAGGAAACAGCCATTTAGTCAGGTCAATATATAACTCGGATCTTACCCATTAATCATGCTGATGCCAACCCTTTAGTAACTAAAAACTAAAGATTTAATAATAAAAGAAAAGAAGCAGAGAGTTTACAATGATTAATAGATCATACACATACAGGTTATTTTTCAGTGTTCATAGATCAGGATCATAGCCGTGATGGACTAAAGTGCTGGCATGCAAGAGCTCTTTGGAATTATCCAAACAGGCTGGGGGTCATCAGTTCTTGTTTAGAGCTACCTTGTTAGAAATCCAATCCAGAGAAATGAAGCAGGAAATAAAGACAAAATGGAGATGTCTCAAATGCCTTTTTATATCCTTTGCCATGTGCATGGAATTTTACTGTCTAGTAACAGAAGTTTACAGCCTAGGTGCATGGAAAATTACTGGCTCAAGTTGGAGTCCAGAGTCACATGAGCATAGCACATGTCCCTACATGGCTTGCTGACAAACAGGGGCAGCCATTGTCCATATTCTTTCTGAGGTGTCCACAGGAAAGGCTTACTAGGTGGGAAGAGTTTGGCTCATTGTTAGTGAAGTGTCCTTAATGGGTAATCAACACATAGCTGTCTCACCTTGATGTAAATCTATCTGAGAGGAGTCTTCCAGGAACAAATGTATTTGGGATCAAATACATAGTCAATATTAATAACTTTAGATATAAAGGTGAAACATTTAACAAGGATAATCACATTTGATAGCTTGTAGCTTTTCTATTGACACCTTACATGACATACTTCATACAAGATTTGTTGCAATTGTATAACAATGATAACATCAATTATATAAATGGTCATATTCAATCATACAGCACACATAATTCCACTAGGCATCTTTTCGGATCTTTAGGCACTTATATACCTTTAGAAATCTGGCCCTTACATTTGGGCACAGTGGTTGTTGTCTTCTACCATTCTGATCTGGTAGTAATTTACACACACTTGGCACTGGTATATGTGTCTGCATAAGGAACAGAGAAGTGGAGAATCAGGCTTCATAACTGGAACAGATACCCTTTCCTAATTTATATTATTTAGCTTTTGGTAATAGTCACCATTTTTAAATAATAGAAAATTTAAAGCCATGCTTTTCTCAAAGGACACTTGCATAGTTTAAGAAATGTTAACAACACTGGACCCAATTGCCAGCTGAGTTATTCCTGGTTTGTACTGATGTCATTCTATTGACTTCAGTTGAGCTACACCAGCTTAAAAGTGGAGTAACACTATGGTGAATCAGACCCACTGCTTATTCTGATCACCTCAACTCCAGCCTGTTTCAGTTCCTGGTTTACAAGACCATTGGGAGTAAGTTCTCCCTCAGTACATCGACTCTCCTACATTTTAAAGGGCCTGATCTTTCAAGGTTCTGAGCACCTCCCAGAAAGGTCTGTGCACCCTTAATTCTCACGGAGATCAATGAGAGGAGCAACACCCACAAGCACAACACTCAACCCTGTTATGGCTATGGTTTTTTTAAAGCAATATTGACCTGGTCTCCTTCTCTGATGGAAGCCATTGGTTTGAATTCATTTTTCAAAAAGAGTGGAAATTTTAAAAGAAAGTAAGTTCTGGGGGGTTGTTTAAGAAAAAAAAGCTACCAATAATTTCAAGTGAAGCATCTGTCAACTTAACCAATAATTTCAAGTGAAGCATCGTCAACTTTACAAGCATTTAGTGTCATGGATATTTGTACTGTAGCCATATCCCTGTATTATTTAGAAATACCACTGTTTTATCTGATTCTATACACACATACACTTAATTCAAAGCACATCCATCCGTAATATATTATCCATGATAAATGGGAGTGTGGAAAGATTTTGTTCCTCATTTACGAATGTATGCACTAACGCACACATAGGGTTAAGAATAGGTATAATTTCCATAAAAGATATCTGAACTACTGATGACAATTAATTAGTATAAGGCAAAAGGCCAAGAAAACTGAAAACATTGTAATATTTTTTTTAAATCTATCCATAAAAGAAAAATATAAGTACATTTAAAACCAAACAACAATTAAACATGCAACACTCTTTGTACTAGACAGTTGAATTCTTGTTTGTTTTGAAAATAAACATTTATTCTTCCACAGCAAAGTAAAAGAGAAAACATTATCAGATTAATCTTTTTGGGAAATGTTTCACATTGAAAGATAAGCAAATCTGCAGAGGGCTCTCTAGAAGATTCAATTCAAATTAATAATACATACCATAGCAAACTTGGCACACCATACCAAACTTGTCTTCCAAAATAAAGTATGCTTTCAAAATGAAGCACCAAAACTAACTATGTAACTCATGGGGAAGAGGGCATGGGCGGAGGAAATAGTGACTTCCTTCATACATTATAGAAATAGCATCAGCTGAACAACTGTAGTTTACTTGTGTTTTCTTTGAAGAATGTGTCATAATCTTCCTGTTTATACAATAACATGCTAACTAAACACATAACCAGACAAGATCAATCATGCTGACAGTAAGTCAAATGCTGAGAAATGATAAAGTTGTGAAATATTTAAATCACCATAAAGGTAAATTTTGCTAATTTATACGCCGCAGAAATTCTTTTACAAATAGCTTATAGTTATGGTACAGCAAGGATCAACTAGTACTGCTATCCATATGGCACTACTATGTTAAGTACTATAGTTTAATACTATCTCTTTTCTACAACTACCATACACACAGAGACATACCGTGAACACAGTTTGTTACTAATTTGTACAATTTCAGGAAAATAAACAACTTCCCTTTTGTTTTGTGTTTTAAATCCTGGCTAAGTATTAATATTAAGGTTAAAATTAAGGGTGCTTTTTGTTTCTTTAGTCATCTGTCCTGGTTCTTGTCCTCCCTGAAGACACCATCACTGTAAGTGGCTATAAACAGGTGGACCTAGCTAGATGCTTGGACAAATCTGAACAGAAATGTAGTTTAGCCCAGAATGGTGAAATTTCAAAGATACTCCATTTGTACACACTGATGTACAATGGCATATTTTCCTACAGAAACCAAGTAATATATTCTCAGTTCATGAAGCTCACAATTGCAAAGCTGTACTTGTCTACAAGTGAGGGACTGCAGTAATGATTAATACAGGTTTTGTCCTCAGACCTGCAGGCTACGAACAACATCATGGAGATACAGTAGATGGAACTCCCATTTCTGAGTGTTCTAAGCCTGCATTTCTCGTTTCCTATTTAAACCGAACCTCATCACATTATATTTGATGGGACTTGCAGCTGCCACAAGGAGACTGTTAAAATCACGTCTTCTATTTGCAGGCATGTCAATGCATTTTTGATGACAGATGGTAACAGATTACTTCATTCTGCTACTCTGTAACAAGAAAGTAGTTACAATCCAATAAACTTTAAAGCTGCAGAAAGGAAGAATTCACGCCCTTTCAGATTTTTTTTCTGCAGCCAGATTTCATTGGTTTTCATGACATTGGGGCAGATATACAATAGCATAATAGATCCATAATGCTGCCCAAAGAGTTGCTACTTAAAGTTACCCCAGTTTAACATATTGGGCTAGAAAAGCCCTCATTCCCTAAATTGCCAAATTCATGGATTTAGTTATCCAAGGAAAATTAGAGGCATATAACAGAAACTTGGCCTGATGTGGCCCCTTTTTACTGCCATGGTACCATATAGGATCATAAAGTCAGTCTGGCCAGCCAGCTGAGGATTCCCTTAGTGCAAAGAAAACTCAAGTGGTGTAGAGTGTGTTATGCCTGCTTTATAAGGCCAGCCTCTCTCCCACTCTGCCTGGCTATGCTGTGGCTATTCTGGTATGTGAGAATACAAAGATACATAAGCCTGCCTGAGTAATTTCTCCTGACAGTAATTATAGTTGGACTCCAGATCTCAGGAGGACATCCTGGATGCCATCATTCCTGATTAATTGCTTCATGTATCCTAAACTAGAAGCTCAAAAATGGAAGTAGGAGTGACACACTACTGCTGCAGAGGAAGAAAAAAACGCACAAGAGAGGAAGAAATCTGCTTTCTCGGCAAAGTATTTCTAAGCAGCAAAATTTGGACCAAGTCTGAGATCCAGTGAGGTAAAATAAATAATACTTTTTTAGTATCTGCCAGTGGAGGACCTCAAAGTGTTTTACTAACATTAATTAAGACTTCTGATGAGAGGAGTTATCCCCATTTTACAGATGGGGAAAACTGACAGAGAGGTTAAGGCCAACATTTTGTTAAAATGCCTTCTGATTTTAGATGCTTCAATTTTTGAGCACTTGAGATTAGTGAATTCTTGAAAATGTGTCCTTAATAAGCTGCCCTAAATGTGAAATTTATGGAAGAGCTGGGAATAAAACCCTCCTGCCTCTCAGGAGAATCAGAAGAAGGATGGTCCCTAAGCAGTGTTATAATTATGTAATAATGAAGCTCAGCGTGTCATAGCAATATTGCTCAGCTCCTCTCTAATAATCTTCAGAAAACCCACAATATACCTGACAAATGCAATATATAGTCAACTAATTTTGCCCCCTCTCCCCCCTCCTTTTTTTTTTTTTTTTTTTTGAGAATCTGTTTGCTTTGGTTTTAAACTCCTTTCAGCAATCTGTTTTGCCCCTCTTAAGAAGACTGGTCTCAACTTTTAACCTATGTAGGTTTTACTAAGATGAATGCCAATTGTAGCCTCTTCAACTACATCATCTTTGTTTTTGTCTCCAGAATTATGTATTGCATGGAATAACCTCTAGCCAAGGTTCTTATGCTTAACAAGACATAAGAATATAGTCCACTAACCCTGGTATGTGTAGCTCTTGTTAGTGTTTCCACTGTTATCAGATATTCTTCCAATCAATATTTGGAAAATTAAAATCATCCATGATCAAAACTATCATCATTTCATATGAGACCTTAATCCATGAAAAAGATTTGCTGGTCTGCTTTTTAAAGCTGCTTGGAGGTCTCCAAAAGGGAGAGTCACCTCATTCTGGTACTTCTATCTTTTGGATCTGTCCATCCTATGTCTTGTGAGTCTAGCCAAATACCTCCACCGGTTTATCATTTGTCTCTGAAGACAAAACATTAGTTTTCACCAAATTCAAAACTTTCATTTTCTTTGCATATACCATTTGTAATCTCAGTAACCTGGTATTTGATGTTCCCAGACTGTTTCTTGTTTAGTGTTTGTTGATAATTGAATAGTCAGTTGCTTTATCCACATTTTGATTCGTTATGAAACATGTTCAATAGGCCAAATAATCAATGTTAGTCAGGTTTATTGCCCTTAGCCAATCATAATAATATAGTACAGAAAAAAGTTTCTGTGATACCAGATGCCAGGAAGCCATCTTGTGCAGTGATATTACATTCACTTTACACAGATGTTGTGCTCCCAAAGTTACACATTTCAGCTGGTATTATTTATATGATGGTGCATGTTACACATCTCTTTACTTGTCGCTAAATCCAACCCATCAGTTTCTCCCAGTTTCCTAACTTGTTCTCTTCCTTTCTTTACTTTTGTGTTGGATACCAGCATATCAGGCACTGATCCATGAAGGTACTTCACTAGATTGTATTAAGATATAGAACAAATATGTCTGCTTATGCCAATGCTAATGCAGCAAATGCAAGGAGTTATGGGATAATTCGCATAGGCCAATGTAGGCTATATCATTGCTACAATATCTGATGCTTAATGCATTCCAGTGTGTGTGTGTGTTATATATATATATGGATGGCGTAGATAATACCTTGTTCTCCCTAAACCTCCAATCCACTAATTTTATTATATACTAAATCAATTAGTATAAGTGGCAATGTAATATTTCAGGGTCACCTAGCACCCCATGTACATGGACCAAATGCAGCTCCAGTATTAGCCAACGTTAATCACCATCATAATGCTTCAAGCATCTGAGAAAGTTGATAAGAAGCAACCATTTTAAATTAACTCAATCCAGAACTTCACAGAACAGCAGCATAGAATTAAAACAGGGAGTTTTATATTTGAAAGCAAGTTTGGAAAAAATTGTTCTTTAAAGGTGAGATGAATGATCTGAAGTGGATATATAAAGAGAGCAAGTTCTATGCCACTGGAGCAGCTCCAGCAAAACCACGAGTGCCGTGGGTCCGATCAGGTCTAACTTTTTGCCAAACAGTGAGGAAAAAAATGTAACTGTGAAGATGTGCTGAATGTCTTGGATTGCTGACAAGGGCCAGATTCACGCTTTGGCCAACAAATAAGTTCCTCTAGAAGAGGCACCTCAGGATAGGCACCTGCATAAACCGCCAGGTTTTCAGAAGAATTGAGCTCCTACTGCTTTCCCCAAAGTCAGTGGGAACTACTGGGTGTGTAAAACCTTTGAAAAAAATTAGGCCACTATTATATAAGTGCCCAGCTTTGAACATGTAGATTTGAAAATGTTGTTGGTTATTTTAGCCATTTTCACTTCAGTTTTGACTCCTTAGGCTTGTCTACACTACTTTTGTCAGTATAATTTATGTTGCTCAGGGGTGTGAAAGAAAACAACCCCTTAGCAACAAATTACACCAACACAAGTGCCAGTGCGGACAGCCCTATGTCAGTGGGAGAATTTCTTCTGTCAACATAGCTACAGTCACTCATGGAAGTGGTTTTATTATGCTGACAGAAGAGCTCTCTCCCATTGTCATTCAACGGCTAGATGATCAATCTTACAGCAGCACAGCTATCGAAGGATGTCAGAGGGAGCTGTTGATGTGGATAAAGAGGATTTTACAGTCCTTACTGTGTACTAGATGGTCTACTCATCAGAAGTGATTGTGTATATGCATCAAAAAGGGTACAGGGGCACACTTAAGTTCGTTCTGCTTTAGAAGAGATTAGCAGTTCCAACTGTATTCCCTATTTTAAGTATAGGAATTCTTTCTAAAAAGAAAATGATTTGTGTGCCCACTATATATGGCTCTAATATACATTCACTGTATTGTGTGATACTATTATCCTTTAAAAAAGGATATACAGTATCTTAAAAGCATGTTCATGTCCTTTCATTTGATCTATACAAAAAACCAGCATCAGTATGTAACTAATCTAGTAGACAGTAAGGGGTACATACTCACTTCCTTACAGACAAAATACCTTGGGTGAGATCCTCACCTCTGCTCTAGCCCCTTTACACTGTGAGAGATGGCCAGACCAGTGTAATGGTGCCCCAAAAGCCTCAGCTGCAGATACTGGTGCAGGTACTGTAGAAGTGAGTCATAAGATTGCCTCCCGAGGACCCCCATGCAAGCCCTAGTGAAGGGGACATGCTGGGGTCACAGCTTGCAGCCCTGTGGAGAATCATGCAGAACCGTGGCCCATACAAGAGCCCAAGGAGATTGCTATAATGTAGACAGGCTCTCAGGGCTGCCTATGCTGGGGGCATTCTAGCCTTCAGAAGAACCCAAGGCTTGACAGAGGACTTCTGGGGTACGTATTCACTATGCCGTTAACCAAGGCTCTGACCTCCTTTTGGCACTAATAACTATGGAGGAGGTGCAGCTGGGATAGAGGGGCCTGCTCCAATTACCTCCTGTGTCTTACATACAACAGTCCTGTTGATACACTCCAAAATGAGATTAGCCTGTTTCACAAATGCGTAAGTTTGTTGATTCATATTCAATCTGTGATCCACTATAACTCTCAGAACCCTTTGAGCAATACTACCACCTAGACAGTTATTCCCCATTGTGTAATAGAACACTTGATTATTCTTTCTTAAGTGAAGTATTTTTCACTTGTCTTTACTGAATTGCATTTTTTTGCTTTCACACCAATTCTCCAATGCGCTCTTACAGTGGCACAGCTGTATCAGTACAGCTGTGCCCTGTAAGCTTGTAAGCGTGCACATGGCCATGGACAGTGCTATGTAGATGGGAGAGCTTTTCCTGCTAACATAGCTACCACTTCTCAGGGAGGTGGATTAACTACACTGATGAGAGAGGGGTTGTCAACTTTGTAATATTTAAAAACCAGACACCCACACTTTCCCCAAGGCTGCGCCCCTGCCCCAGCCCATCCCCCATTTGCTATCCCTCCTGTTTCCTCCCATCTGCTCTCCCCCTCTTCTCCCTACATGGCTCAGAAGGGACTTGCCTGTGGAGCCAGGGCTAGGAGGTGCATCCGTGCAATGCAGGCAGGAGACAATCCTGGCTGAGCAGGGCTTGCGCAAGTGATAACCCAGTGGCTCCCCACCTCCCCCACCCAGAATAACTGGACTTTTGATGTCTGCATTGTCAGGTTCCCTTTTCTACTGGACTTTACGGTAAAAAACCAGACATCTGGCCACTGCAGCATAGTGGCATTTTCACTAAAGTGGTACAGCAGCGCTGCTGTAGCACTGTACATGAAAACAACCCCCAATATTCCTTTTGTTTTAGGTGGAGGCTTATGATTAACTTATCTTTAGTTATATTAATTGAAGGGTGAGATTCAGATTTTAAAGCATTTATAAGTATTTGGTCTTTTAATTATAATAAATGGCAGCAATGGAATCCCTCTAGGCATTTTTATGTATTGGCACATGAACACTGTAAAAAAAATTACATTTCCTAAATACATTTCTCAGTTTGGGTCCCCCACAAAGATTACTGAGTGCCATGCATTGCCTTGGGTAAAACTCAACAGATTGAGACCATTTTGACGCACATCACATCAAGAGATTGATCTATAACTCTGCACAAAACAGAAGAAAACCAACAGCAACAAAGACACCTCAAATGTTTTTGAAAAATGGCTGTTTTTATTGGGTTTTATGTCTCCACAACCCCTAACTCAAATTAATCCAAATTTGGGTCACTAATGCCAACCTGCTCCCTCTGAAGGAACACCAAATTGCAAAGGATTCTGCATAAACATGTTGATCTTAGAGAACTTAGACTAGCCAATCTTTAAATAGAAGTCATGACTCAACATTAAATACATTGGTGCTGTTGTGATGCTATAACATTTAAGAAAAACTAGCATTTGTGCGTTTTAGCCAACAATAGGAAATATCACAGACTAAACCACAACACACTTCTTGGAAATAATATTGAGGACAGTTAGTAGAACTTTACACATATGATCAATCCCATTTGGACATGAAGTGAATTTCTTTGAGACAGCTGGTGATGCTAATACCATTAGTTAGCAGCATAGAAATTAAAAGGTTAATTATTGCTCTGGTGAAAATATTGACTGTTTCCCCTGTATTAAGGCTTATATAACTGCACGATATTTTGTGAATTGAAACCATGGGTACATTTTTCTTTTATTTGACTTCATTGTTTTGACTAATTTGGGATAATTCTGCATGTTAATGTTTTTTCTCTTGTGCTCAAGTCTTAAAGATGACATTCATCTGCTTAATGATGTTCAAAGACTTCTGGATTTAATTTTTAGGATATGCAAGACATCAGCAATATTGCAATCAGAATTCACATGCTTGTTTGCAAGTACTTCTTACACACACCCAACAAGCTATGTTTTTTTTTCTTCTCTATGAATGTTTGTTTTAAACTACAGTAAAATTGCCATTTAAACAAAGGGCCAAATTAGTACTGGAGTAACTCCACTCACCTCTACAGCATTTCACCAAGGATGAATATGGCCCAAAATTAACTGGACTGAAAGCATGTGGATATATGAAGAGTAAGCAATTCAAACTTGGGGACATAACCAACATTCAGATGTTTGTAGCATTGTTGTAGCTATATTGGTAACACTTTTCACAAAATGATCACTCTATATCTATCCTTTCAGTCCTCTTCTTCAAATGAAACCAGCACAACACCTTTAAAAGATGAACCTGGCAGTTTAAACTCAACTTCATTAAACACTAAAAATCATGGTCTTAAAGACACAGGATTTATGGTTTATTACAACAATATGTAACCCTGTAGTCTCCACTTTTTGTCCTGTGACTGCAGAAGTGTAAACAGGCCACTTCACCTTGAATGTTCCCTTAGAACCTGTGTTTCTTACTTATACAAACAGTCCCTTCCACCTTGTATTTATCAAGGTGATATTGAGTACCTTTTCAAGACCTGAAGAAGAGCTCTGTATAGCTAGAAAGCTTGTCTCTTTAACCAACACAAAGTTGGTCTAAGAAAAGATACCTCACCCACCTTGTCATTCAGATAAGGTGGTATTTTGGATTAAAAAAATTCAAATAAATGGGGTTTAAAATTATATTTTCCCCATTTTTCAGATATTATCTGGATCTTTGCATTCATTTATCTTTTTCTTTTCTTTTGTGGGTATACCACACAATGAGGTGGTATGGATTTACACAGTAAGTGTTTGGTTATTATTTGTATTCAGTAGGGCCTAGAGGCATTAGCTAAAAATCGATGCCCACATGAAGCAAAATTTTCTGAAGCTGATTTAATCTATCAAATCCCTGTTATGAGACTGTCTATATCAGAGGAGCCACTTCCTGTTCCCTCAGTTCCCAAATCTGGTGAGGAATCAATGCCAGTCCCTCATATTCCCCTACATTTGAAGGCGAAAAAGAAGGAAAATAATATTTGCCCCAGAAGGATTCTTAAAATAAAGATACTATCTCCATTTTTTCTTCCTTTCTGTGATGGAAGAGATCATGACAAAGGAGAATGTAAGAAGAAACCTTGAGTGTAATCCTTGCTCCTTTGAAGTCAATGGTAAAACGCCTGACTTCAGTAGGGCCAGGATTTCATCCCAGTCTCCATCTTCTCCCATTGTAAAAGGAAAGGGTCCTTAATGAGAGAGAAAAAATTACAGTCCACTCCATCCTCATGGGGAAGGGTAGAGCAGAAGGGAAGAGAGTAAGACACAGGGGCTGAAGAGGAGCTGCTCCTAGTCCCACCCTCCTTGCTAGAATAGAAGATAAAAGGATAAGCAGGAATAGCTCTCTTTCTCTTTAGATAAAGAAAATAAAGCAGATTCACTTTATTTGTAATTACCCTCAGACCCAAAAATCTATTTTCTAACTCCACCTTCAATCTTTTCACAGGTAATGGGGAAAATACTCATTAAAATAATCTTGCTTACACTAAATGAGATAGTTGTGGGAATTTTTTTTGGTCAAAACTTCTTAAGTGGTTCATTTTTATTTCCCTGTTTCAAATGTATTCTAAGGAAACTACTGCTAGGTAAATTGTTCTTGAAATGACAGTTTTCAAGTGGAAAAGTTTTAAGAGTAGGATTCTTTTAAATGCATAGATGGTAGGCCTTATAAAATAAATCAGGATGAGACAACAGCTCCCATAATGTTTTCCTGCTCATCTCCAGTAAGAATCGATGGCACAATCCAATTGCACATTTCTCAAAATGCATCTGTCTGAAGCAATGTGTATTTCCTACCAAGCACTCAAATCATCCTGTGTACTTTATATTTTTGTTGGTTTCCATTTACCTTGATCCTACTAAAATGATAACAGGTAAGCAACTTTTCTCAAACGTGAAATTCACATCTTTCTTTCTGACAAAAACTTTTCTATGCATGGTGCAATAGTTTATGCCCCTGTTCTATATTTAGTGTACAAAACTTTGCCCAGAGCGCCTCACAATCTTTCTGTATTTATCCTCATTGGTTATCAATAGAGAAGTGCTATTGGCCTCAGGCTTACAGTTGAGAACTGAGGCACAAGGGCTGGATCCACAAAGGGGACTTACGAATTGCAATCCTGAGCCTACTTTTAGGCACCCTGCCACCTAGTAAAATCCATAGCACTGTAATAGGTGCCCAGGATCCCTATTCAATGCATGGAGAAAGTTAGGAACCTAAGAAAAGGATTCACCAAAGCAAGCAAGATGAGCTGCAATTGACCTTACCTAGCTAGTAGGAAATGCCAGGGAGAGGGGATGGTCTATGTTCCTCCCCTAAAAGGGAGTTACTTATCTATCACTCATCTATCATTCACAGTTGTGAATCCTCTCTTGGAGTTAAGCACTTAAGTCAGGTCAATCCTTTTTCATTAAGAAAGACAGAGACAGAGACTCCCCACCCCATTATAGCCAATAACCCCATTATTAGGGCACTCACCTGGGATGTGGGAGGTCTGTTTTCAAATTGCAGCTCTGATTAGATACAGGGACTTGAACATGGGTCTTCTATATCCCAGGTGAGTGGTGCATAATGGGATGGACCTCCTCCTTGTGGTCTTTTATGTGGGTTAGACATGCTCTGAGCATGCCTGCCAGTTCAAAATCCTGCAAGTGACATAGAACAGGGAATGCCCACTTTGGGAACCCCACTGAGCTTTGTAGTCTGATCTATAGTTTATGTATTAATTATATTGATTAAGAATTCTTTGTTATAATTTTGATAATTGACAGGTTCTTGTCTCAAGATCAAGACCAGTATTATTAAAATTACTGTATTCTTGGAAACCCTGATGTCAACATTTGCAACACTCACTCTATAGGAACCCTTCTATATTTACAATAGTTTATTAATACATTTAGCAAAGTCACAAACACTCTTCTAACCTAGTAAGGTAGATAGAGATAATACAGAATGTACATCTGAGCAACTATATACTCACACCAACCCTTGCAGAACAACTTGAAGTTTTATCCAGCATCTCCCTCATCATCATCACCATGATCAGTGGCCATCAGCCTGGCACCTTCCAAGAGTTCTCTCTCTCTCAATCCTACTGCCTGCATGCTGGGATACAACTTTTATAATGTTACAGTGACACCATATCTATTGCATATTCAATAGGGGTTTCTTCCTTATTTATATTTCCTCACCCTATTAATATTGGGATGTCCTGATCCTATAGGTTAATATATTAATGATCTCAACTTATTAGTATATACATCAGTTCATTGCCATGGCACTCTTGGGGTCAGATATCTTCCGATGTTCTAGCCAAAACCTGGTGTTAGCTCAAGTTCCTCTGGTTGCCTGGTATTGTTATGGTCAAATTTCCCCCTTACATATTCTATGTCTAGTTCCCCATTACTTAGGGTCATTTATCTGTGCCAAAGTTCATAGGCCTCAAGACTTATGCTAACTGCTGAAGCCAATGTCTTACAGGATACAGTCCTGTAGGTTCCTTGCATTACTGCTGAATAAATTTTTTGCTGATGCTATCTCTATGAGACAAGGTGCCAAGCAGCTCGCCAGCATCTGGACTTTAGGTGCCATGCCCACCAACAGAAACCTTGGTGCCTCAGAAATGTGGGCACCTATAGGGTGGGGAAGCAGAGGGCTGGTGGTTTTGGGAGAGCCAGTCAGCTCCTCTTACCCTCCCTGGATGGCCACTGGCAGGTAGACAAGCTGCTTCCTCCCCTACCCAGCCCCCTATACTCCCAAATGTACTCTGAGGCACAAAGAGGAGTTTGGGTCCAGCATATATGGGCGGAAATTCTACCCTCTTCTCTTACCCATCCCAGCAGTTGACCATCCCCTAGACATGGGAAGGAGTATTTAATTCATCCTAGAACTGAGAATCCCCACAGCACACTGCACCTTGAAAATGTGTCTCCATTACTGAAGTTATTATGCCTTAGGCTTACTAAGATAAATATTTGAAATTTAATATTAATTGATATATTGCAAAGAATTCATACTATCTCAAGTTAATAAAATCAAATTGAGTTTCATAAGTGAAATTAATTTAGTTGTGTGATCATACAGAAAAATATATAGCTGATATCCTTGGCCACAGATGTGTTCAGATAGTTGTTGTCTTGATATCCATTTAGTTACAGCTTTGACCTTAGTCACGTTTTAAAGCTTTTCTCTCCAGCTCTGTAAAACCATGGCAGGAAAATTAGCAGCAGAATGAACAGCCTTTTCTCAGAATTGTGCCTACAACATTCAGCAATTTAAACCTTGTAAAGGCAAAGGCAAACAATGATAATTTGTAAAGCGAGGGTCTCCAAGCGCGTCTTGGAAGTAAGTGGTCTAAATGATCATTTTGTTTCCAATGTGGTGAGCAGGAATGGAAAAACTGCATGAGGTCAACATCTCTTCCAAGATGCATTTTGAAAATCAAACTGAAGCAAGTGTTGTTCTTGTTATACAAGGATAAAAGTTCTATGTCTAATTCTATTGCCAATGTACACTTAACAGGAAGTTAACAGAAAGGCAACAAAGGCAAGCTAATCTATGGGGAGTCTGATCTGTCAAATATGAAAATCTAATGAAGGATATCCTGGCTTCAGCATCCACCACTGATGTAGATCAAGAAGATTCCTTTTGGTTTTTTCAGCAACTGTAATTGTTGGGTGCAGGGGGGTGGGGTTGGAGACAGCAAACGTCTCTGACTCCCACACTTTTAAATATTATCCAAAAACGGGTCATTTTCTTCACCTTAAAGGGATGATTTTGGTTTTAGTAGAAATGGGTCCAATATTAAACACACAAAGGTTTTTGATCCCTCCTTACCAAAATGTAGGAGTATATGGATGTGCTTTATTTCTCCAATTATGAAGATATGGACTAGCCTTTAAAGTGAGATCTGGGTCCAAATTCAGGATCTAATCTGAACACCTATTCCTACCACTCAGAAGGAAAAAGCAAAGCTAATTATATTCAAATATTTTTAAGCCTTAAAAAGAATAGTGGTGTACAAATGAGCCTTTTCTGCATGTTTTAAAGCCATATTCAAAGGGATTGAAAGAGGAGTTCCAGATCATAATCTGAAATATATTGGCAAATATCAATGCTAGATTGCAAAATATACTTCCCCATATCACCCCATATCAGTGGCAGAGGTATATTTGATTGGACCATCAGGGAAAATACAAATCCTGGAGTCCTGAAAGGAGATGGTAGGCTTGGTTGCTCTAGTACTTTCCTCCCTCCACCCACCTCTACCCAGACCATATGTGGGGCTCATCCCTGGGAAAGAGGAGAGATTTTCCACCTCTTCCTGCCACTATTGCTTAGACTTCTGGAGGAGCAGGTTTGAGGAGAGAGTTGATTCTTTTGCAGTCCCCCTAGCCTATACCCTCCTATGATCCTTCCTCTATGTGAAACATTCAGAGAATGCCTCAGTCACTCTGCGGCACTTGCTTCCCCACATTTTCTGCCATATAATAGAGACACAGTTTGATGTGTTTTTCTAAGTTCTTGTGGATCTTGATTGATTGATTATTTAGGGGTCAGGAAGGATTTTTTTCCCCACGGAAAAATTGTCAAGGTGTCTGGTGGGATTTTACAACTTCCTTCCAGCATCTTGGATTTAGGTTAATAAAGAGTAAGGACATGTTTTTAAAGTTGTAGGTATATAAAAAAGTTTGTAATTTCATTGCAACTTTTGGCACTCATACACAGCAGCTGAGAAGGTCAAAGGGGTCAGCTTCCAGAAGTAAACGTGAATAAGAGCCTGTTGGGAATGCAAGGTGGGAAATGGAGCCACAAATCATTAATCCTAACCATAAAAAGTGCTTTGCTGCACCAGCAAATTTTAGCCACATTACCATGCTCTTCAGCTTCAGACTGCTATCATACACTATTGAGAGGTCCAGTCAATAGGACACTACCACTCAACTGTGGGACCCATCACATCATGCCCACCATTTTCTTTCTCTGTCTTCTCAGGAGGAAATCCCTATGGCTAAATTTAAGATTTACTGAAATATAGAATGCCTCTACAAATTTAGAGGAGGGTCTAGAGAATCATTTCATAACTAAGATAAAGCATTATATATGTTAAGACAGCCGTGGGACTCTCACTGCCTGGCAAAGTGAGCTCAAAATGTCACTCACAAGAAGTTGGATGCAGGAGTTATCTGGCCCAACACAAATAGATCCCACAAAACCCCAAAGGACATCATGTTTTTTTAAAGAGATGCCACAGTAGAAGTCATGTATTACATTAGCTTGTTCATACAAAATCATATGACATGCACTTGTGACAGAAAGTCACAAAAAAAAAATCTGCATTCTGAAGTACTAACTAGATATGGCCTGAACAAATTATGAAAGGTATAGCAGCCTGGATGGAATTTGGAAAGAGAAGCACAGGTTGCAGGAGAAAAATATTTGGAAGAGGTACAAGGTAGCCAGTCTGCATTCACATGGCTGGAAAGCTATCTACAGCACCTCTATAAATAGTTCTTATAGTAAAGAGCCAGTTTAGTTTTAGAAACATGGAATCTTCTCATGTTATTACATAGTATGCTGTACATGAAACAAAATGAATACCTCTGGAGCTGAGGAGATGAGAGGTTAGAATTCAAACTAAAATTTCTTAGTTGTCCCCTATATCTGTAATGGGTTGAACTGAAATGGCAATTCCTTCTCCACACTCCATCCCACCCCCTCTTCCAAACTGCAGTATGTTTGCATTCCAATTTCAGATATGAATTTTGAAGCTTAGGCCCATATCTTGCAACAACATACCAATTCCCTTCTCCAATGTAAGGGAGTGATGATATTCTGCTGGTGGGGTGGGAGAGAGAAGACCAGAAAAGGGAGCAACAAATAGTAAGGGAACAGACATTGTAGGGTAAAAAAAGAAAAAAAAACCCTTTGAAATATAAACACATGCAAATCAAAAACAAGAACAGGCCAGATGACAGTGATAATTAAAAGTATAATTTCTTCCACAATTTCCATGAAAACTCACTGCTACAGTGATTAAAGAATCTAAAAATGATAATAAGTTATTAATCCACACCTGCTTATTAACTGAGGCTTCCAGTTGGGCAGAAAAATCCCACAAGAACATCCTCTCTCACAGTAACTCAGCATATTTGCATCTGGCCGAAGTAGATGAAAATAATCTTTTAAAATGTAAGCCAAACTTTCTTGAAGCCCAAAATAAGGCATAGTTCAGGTTCTGCTGGAGTGTTAGGAAACAGATCAGGTGGCTTCTTCAGTTATCTGAACCAGTTTGCAAACTACTCTACTGGTTACGTATGGACTCTGAAATTGACACATATTTCTAACACATTAGCTAAAGTCACAAATATATGGTATAAAGTAGAATTTGTTTATAGCGAAATAGAATGAAAATGCCAGGATGAAAATGCCAGGTTGTTGTGATTTACTGTAGCGTAACATTACAATTCTGGCAATAATGAATCGTCAGTGATGGGCGGGAGGGAGGAGTTATAGGAGAATTGTAATCTATATATAAAATATCCAATTGACCCCTATTCCCAATGACCAAAAAAGCAAGCCAGAATTCCTGGGAAACTGAATGCACATTTATAGCATCTTAGAGTCTGATCGGCTTTGAGTAAACACCAATCACAAGTTTGGCCAACCAGTTTTGCTGTCCTCATTATAGTGAAAATATTTGCTGACTTCAGTGGCAATTTTGCCTGTGTACATCTTTCAGGATCAAATTCTAGGTCTACCAAATGGGAAAAAAACCTTAAAAATGGAAAATAAGTCTGTTGCAGATATACGTTATGGGTTATCCTTCAATTGCTTGTTTTCATGGGGAAGATAGTAGGAGATTCCCAAATATAACAGTTTAGTCTAGTACATTTTAAGGTTTTAGGTAATTAAATTACACTCAGAAAAGTATTCTGTTTTTCTGGTACTAGGAAAAACAGACACAGGCTGTAACAGCAGCCACTGAGGCAACAGAATGTATGACAAGAGTACCATCATTTGTAACCCTGATCCATGACATATGACTGGAAACAGGAAATGAACAATCAATCTTATACCAGAAGCCTGTGACATCACACCTGGACATGTGATTAATATAGCACAAGCACTGGGGGCTCATTGACCTGCAGAGAACATGGCTTCTACTGACCAATGGAGTTCTAGTTTTCAAATTTAAATAAATAAATAAATAAATAAATAAATAAATAAATAAGAGAGACTTTACATTGACATAGTGACACACTAACTACATAATTGAATGCACTGCTGTGGACAGGAGAGATAATTCTGTGCCAAAAATTCAAGACAGAACAAATGATAAAGTCTGCCGATAAGAGGGAAGGCATGAGTTCCCTTTAATAAAAGAGATGCCATACATTGCAGCTACCCAAGGGTAGAAGTCAATGGTAGTTATTGCACTGCTGCTGCATTCCAATTCTTACTGTTAACATAACCGTCAGCTAGAAATTGAGCTGCAAATTGAATGCAGTTAGGTCTTGTTTTTTTATTTTTTCTCCTCTTGATTATCTGTAACCACTTATATTAACAGCTCTTAGTCAACATTCCTCATTCTAAAGAATTCCCCTGAAGGAGAGTTTTTTCAAATGAATATTGAAATGCAATTCTTTGTGTTTTTCCATTTCATAGTGTATTTTACCGAGTAAACATAAGTCTGCAATGGAACACTGGAATCAGAGCCACAGAAAGACCACTGGAAAAGGGCAGAAATAGAATCCATAGCGTGGTATGGAAAGATGGATTAAAGCAGCACCCAGTAGCCCTGCTACATTTAAAGGTTTGTCAGCATTTCTACTTTCAGGAGTTTATATGTAGGGCATTCAAAATTGCACTGGGTTAAATCACACCAGATATGATTATTTCCGTGGTCAGCCTCAGCAGCAGCCAGGCTCAAGGATTGAACAGACTTGAAATTTGAACTAATCGCTCTGTACAAGCGTTTGACTGATGATTTTGATGACTTCTGATGACTGATGATGGCTTCATGCTTTTTTTAAAAATCTGATCAGGGTGGAAAACATGAAGAAAGGTTTCTTTACTTCTACTACAGCACAAGTAAAGTCCCACCAAGCACAGAAGTTCTGAACTGCCTTCACGCAGACATACAGTCAAGGTCCTGCATCCTTTGACGTCTTTTTCTCTCCCTTGGAGCACAAAGTTGCCCTCACTTTGACTGAGATGTTCAGGCAGAGTTGCTCACTGTGATTCAGGAGGTTCTGGGAGAGCTTTGGGATACTGTGACATTGGCCTTCAGGGGAGCTATGCTGAGATAGCTTAAACAGAGCAAACTGCAAAGAGGGGACAAGCAAAGCCTTAAATACTGGTGTTTTTTCTTCCAAAAGATATACCAAGCCAGGAACAAACAGCTTCTGATCACCACGCTGGTCATTTAGTAGACGAAAACAGAGTTTCCTTAAAACTTTCCAGCCCTTTGGCTAGCACCCAGAGAGCCAAGTCAAACAGGATGAGGAGTACTGAAAACCTTTATCCGTCATATATAGAAAAATTCTACCAATCCCCAAAATAATCCATCATATGTAAAAAAAGTTCTACCAATCAGACATATTCCCAAACAGGTCAATGAATAGTCCAGATCTTACCCAAATACACGCTTAAAGCCAATGCTTATTAACTAAACTAATATTTATTTAAAGAAGAAAAGAGTAATGGTTAAAAGCTCAGTATACATATACAGACAAACAAAGCTGTAAATCAATTTTAAAGTAAATTGAGTTCTTAAATTACAAAATTTGTGAAATTAACCAAACAGATTGGGGGTCATCAGTCCTCGTTTAAAGCTTCTTTTTTAGAAATCAAGTCCAGAGAAATGAAGACTGAATAGTCCATGTGAAGAGTTCACTCAATTTCTCCCATAAGAATTAGCGGGGCGATTCGAGGATGGTGCTGTAATCCCAGTCTTATGATCCAAACTTTCCCTGACAAGCTTGGACAGATTTGAGATAAAAAGGATCAGGCCTGAAGCTTCCTTTATAGTTGAAGCAAGGTGGGCACTTGCAGGTAACTTCCTCACATGGGCTTTGATGAAAGCGAGCCAACAGTTTGATCTCTACGCAATGGGCCCTTCCTCAGACAATAGCCATTTAAACTATCAAGAGAGTACACTGATATTTCAGAGTGGAGAATAGTAATATATATCGATTTTAAGGCACTTAGAAGAGAGAAAGGTGATCAGGAGCAGTTAACATGGCTTCACCAAGGGTAAGTCATGCCTGACCACTCTGATTGCTTTCTATGAAGATGTGACTGGTTTTGTGGGTGTGGGGAAAGCAGTGGACATTATATACCTTGACTTTAGCAAAGCTTTTGATATGGTCTCCCACACTATTCTTATCAGCAAACTAAAAAAGTATGGGTTGGATCAATGGACTATGAAATGGATAGAGAACTGGCTAGAGCAAAGAGCTCAAGGAGTAGTGATCAATGGTTCCATGTCTAGCTGGCAGCCGCTCACAAGTGGAGTGCCCCACGGGTCGGTCCTGGGGCCAGTTTTGTTCAACATCTTCATTAATGATCTGGAGCATGGGGTAGATTGCACCCTCAGCAAGTTTGCAGATAACACTAAGCTATCCTCCTGGAAGGGAGGGATAGGATACAGAAGGACCTAAACAAATTGGAGGATTGGGCCAAAAGAACTCTGATGAGGCTGAACAAGGACAAGTGCAGAGTCCTGCACTTAGGACGGAAGAATCCAATGCACAGCTACAGACTGGGGACTGACGAGCTAGGCAGCAGTTCTGCAGAAAAGGATCTAGGGGTTACAGTGGATAAGAAACTGGATATGAGTCAGCAGTGTGCCCTGGTTGCCAAGAAGGCTAATGGCATATTGGGCTGCATTAGTAAGAGCATTGCCAGCAGATGGAGGGAAGGGATTTTTCCCCTGTATTCGGCATTGGTGAGGCTGCATTTGGAGTATTGTGTTCAGTTTTGGGCCCCCCACTATACAAAGGATGTGGACAAGTTGGAGAGAGTCCAGTGGAGGGCACCAAAAATGATAAGGGGGCTGGAGCACAAGACTTACAAGGAGAGGCTGAAAGAACTAGTCCTGTTTAGCCTGCAGAAGAGAAGAATGAGGGGGGAATTTGATAGCAGCCTTTAATTACCTGAAAGGGAGTTCCAGGGAGGATGAAGCTAGGCTGTTTTCAGTAGTGGCAGATGACAGAACAAGGAGCTACAGTCTCAAGTTGCAGTGGGGGAGGTCTAGGTTGGACATTAGGAAAATGTTTTTCACTAGGAGAGTGGTGAAGCATTGGAATGGGTTACCTAGGGAGGTAGTGGCATCTCCATTTTTAGACGTTTTTAGCTGCAGCTTGACAAAACCCTGGCTGGGATGGTTTAGCTGAGGATAGTCCTGCTTTAAGCAGGGGGTTAGACTAGATGACCTCCTGAGGTCCCTTCCAACTCTAATATTCTATGATTCTATGATATTGTCCTTTCAAGTAAAGCCTTCATTTCCTAGGCACACGTTTGTAATTTGCTACATTAGCACAGTTAGCAAACAGTTTACTTAAACCTCAAAGCGTAATATAGCAAATGATGTTATTACACCAAAGGTCCATCTAGATGCTAATATTCCCTTTTGTCCTCTTAGTCAATACAGCATCCATAATAGACAGAAAAGCAGTTTATCTACATTGTTAACCTCTAACAAGATATATGTAAACATGAAATAACTACCAACATACACTTGCATATCAAAGCTCTAATCTACCTGTAAGGAATGATCCTCATTACCATTGTATTTTCCTGTAATATGTCTTTAAAGGTCAGATTTCGGCCATGCAGCTTGCAAAGTTGCTTAGCCCTTTGTGGCCCAGTCTCACAGATATAATCTATCAACTATATCTGCTGGGTGAAGGCTTTGGGGGAGTTCTGGGGCTGTTATCTGGGAGATGAAAGCTACCTCTGAGGAGACGGGTGTCAGCTATTCATGCTATCCAAAACATTTGTGACATCTATATTTACAAAACCATCTATTGACAAACAATTTCCAGCATACTCCTATTTTTAGAACCTTTCCTATTTTGGTTAAGATCATCAAGAAAGTTATAAATTCAGGTATGCAGAGAAAGATAATTCCATTTTATGGAGAATTTTGATATTTCAATGTATAGTTTCAGTCCAATTAGGAATGAAAACCAAAAATATCAAAATGTTCTCTGTGAAAGGAATTGGAGCCTTATGCATCCTGCCTGGCAGCCTGCCTTGAAGCCACAGAGCCTGGAAGGCCTGGGGTCCTCAGCCAAAGTACCTTCAAAGTCCCCCACCCTGGGGCAGTCTGTATGCTACAAGTCCAGCCGTTCAAGTAGGTTGCTAAGGAGTTGGGCAGGCAAACTTCCAGGAAATCAGGCAAGTTTTCAATCAAAGACTGCCTGGGTTCCATCTGTACTTAGCTGAAATTTGACTATCTTCACAAAAGTGTTTGAATTTCACCAAATATCAGGAAATTCTGATCAAACAATGTTTCACTAGAATTTTTCCAACCTTGCAATATTTGGAATTTTCAGATTTTCTTGACCACAGACAACCTTATTTCAGATATACGTACAGGGAATAGAACTTGTAGCATTTGTCAGTGTCACCTTCCCGGTAATAGATAAAAATCAAGTGTCTGTACTAGCTCATCTACCTTCAATATAGTTAATTATGAGGATCTGATGACTTTTGTGGTCCTTAAGAGACTGAGATGGAGTTGCTCTTGAATGGCTCTACTCCTTGCTTTCTGTAGTGTAGTTCTGTAGATAGTGTAAAGTTATTGTTCATCTGCCCCAAGGGCTCTCTCATAAAGATGTTCCATCTTGCTTTCTCTCTTGTTCAATGTATACATGAGGCTTTTAGGATGGCTAATATGGAGGCCTAGTTTATGGTGCTTTCGGTATGTTGACGACATTCACTTCTATGTCTCTATTTCATCCAAACCACCTGGTATGGGGGAGTGACTTACCTAGTATTTGGCCAATATTAGGGCTTGGATGAAGGTTAGCTGGATAAGGCTCAATTCAGGCAAATTGAGATAACATTGATACATTGAAGGAAGGAACCAGAATAAATAGCAATTGAGTGGGTGCATGCAGCATTTTCCACACAGATTCACATTTGGGTGTGTAATATTTGACTATTTAGAAATCGATTAAGCAGGCGGCCACATTCTGAACTACTAAGTGGTGTTTCAAGAAGAGGACGCATTACAATGTTGCTCTGAAATCTGCCTTTTTAGTTCCCAGCTAGAATTTAGTGGGTTTGTTTTTTACTCTAAAAAGCCTTAAATGACTTCAGACCTGGCCATCAGTGTCTATCATTTCTTGCCATCAATGTCACCAACACATCTGTAACCAGAACAGGCATTTGTGCTATGAAGCACCTATGTCAAGGAGGGAGATAGTAGTTGAGTGCTTTCTGTGTGTGGTCCCTGACTTTGGAATTCACTCATCACCTTAGTCTGCCTTACAAAACACACTTCAAGGCTATTTTCCTGAGCTTTTGGTGAGGTACTTTGTAGATTTTTGCAAGCTGAGGTCAGTCTGGATGGGTTAGTCATATTTTGATTAGTTTGCATATTTTAAATATTTGTCTAAGATCCAGGCCCTGAGGGTAGCACTTTTTAACATAAATTTGAATAAATACATCTCAATATTAATCTTTTGCCTCTTCAATATCAGCTCCTCTACTGTGAGAAATACCATCAAATAAGTAAATAAAAGGGTAAAACCAAGATTCGGGGACTGTGAATATGCTGAGGAAGAGAACTATAACTGCACTTCAAATGTTATTTCTTCATAATTGATAGTTAGGTTTTTGAAATACTAACTATTATGAACAGACACTACAAGAAAGGAACATGAACAACAACAAAAGAATTAAAACCTCAATACTTTCCAAGTTGTATTTGTAGAGGGAAGTATCACTGATGGCACCCAAATAGAACACCTAAACCTCCAGCTACCAGAGTTTGTTTTATCATTCCACATACAGTAAAAGTGTATGGTTATTCGTAATCTGTTATTTTAACATTGTATTGTTTACATTTTTAAAAAACCTATTCGATTTGGGGGCAGCTTTTGCCGTGGAGCTAAGGCCTTTAATGTGGCACCCTCCCTATATCACTTCACATTCTCAAATGGAAAAAGCTAAGCTCTTTTGTTCTGTAAATTATCTGTGGGTAAAATTACATTGGTACACACCTAATTAAGGTTAATTGTTGCTAATTGGACCCATTGCCAGTATTGAAGATAATTCAATTCAAAGTAAATGAGTGATGAATTAGAACTCCAGGGCAGAAAGCTACATTCAGGGGGCTCACTAGAATGGATTGAAAATGCTGCATTTTACTTTGTGACAAGGCAAATAGCTGGTTGCAGTTCATACCCCTACCATAATCTGGATGCAATTTGTCAGTTAATGGGCAAGTACACACAAGTCTCCATTACTGTACATAGCTAATTTTTTTAATTGCTTTTTGCCTACCCTATTATAAAGCATTCTCTTGAGCAAAACTGGGGCAGTATTAAACTTGGTTGTTTTCATTCACAGAGATACATGCAGTCATTTTTGTTTCAATCTGTTTCAAACCTCTCCAGTTTCCCTTTGTGTTTTGGATTTGAGCAACAGATCTGAAACCTTTAGTTTCATTTTTTTTCCTCACATTAAAATCAATTTTTAATATTAGTTTGGTAAAAAAGTTTTAAGAGACCATTAATTAGGGTGCCTGAGTTTGAGTGCCCAATTTTAGTTAGCGAGGGTCAGCTATTCAGAGGTATGAATCATTCCATACCTCCAGCAGTAATCAGAGCTGCAGGCACTTAGTAACTTTGAAGATCAAACAATAGGTGTATCAAATTAATGAACAGTTTTGAAAGTTTAGCCCTAAAAATCAGTCTGTTGACTTGAAAAGCTGACGTTAGCAAACCTTTCATAAACCACAGGCCCCAATCTTGCAAACATTGATGCATATGCTTAACTTTAGATACATGAGAGTTGTCCCATTGGCCTCATCAGGACTCCTCATGTGAGTAAAGTTAAGCACCTGCCTAAATATTTGTGGGACGGAGGCCTTAGTCTGATGTTAAAGTGTGATGAAACCCAGAAATATATGAGGTTTTTATGTTGTCTGGTGTCCCTGAAAAATTTTTGCTCACTTCCAGTTGAAACCAAGTAGTGTGAACTGAAATGAAGTGGGTTATGTTTAAAGTCACCCAAAAGGCAAAAACAAAATCATGATGTAACACTGGAGAAAGACAAGTGGCCTTTATAAGTATTGCAGTTAAAGTTGTTCGGGAATTTTCCACAAAATGTTTTATCAATGGGAAAATGCGGTTTCAGTGGGAAATTTTGATTTTGTGGAATATTTTAAAGTTTTCTTTAGAGAAAACTGAAACAAAATATTTTGATTTGGGCTCCACTGATTTTGATCTTTGTCCATCTGAGCTGTCATTCGGGTGCCTCATGCCCCCCTTCTCTATGAGCCGTTCTCCCTGGCTGGACTGTATTTCCCCTCTGGTTGAATCCCCATGGTATACTTTGTGAGTCCCATGACCACTTTGAATCATGGCAGAGGGATTATAGTCCAGCCAGAGAACTTGGTCCGTAGAAAAGAACAGCGACATGAGTCACTTGAATGACAGCTCCCATGAGGCATTGTGGCAGACGGACATAGTTCAATGTTTAACTGAGCCAAAATAAACACTGACATTTCTCATTCAGGAAGTTTTCTGTTTCACAACATTTCAATTTTTGGTCCCAATTCAGGATGAAAACAAATATCAACATATCGGAATTTCCCCCGGGATGGAAAATTTCTATTTTCAACCAGCACTGTTATAAAGAAGCTGCTGAACAGTGATATAGCTGTGGAGGGCAGTGTGATGAATCTGCTGAGGACATTCCTGTTGTCCTCCTGCATGAGGGGCAATAAGGCAGCCAGAAAAGAACATGAAAGTGGGGAAGATAACTGAATAACTGGGTACATGTAGGGCAGTGGTAAAGCAGCTATTTCTGCTGGTCATTCAGGCTAACTGAGCTGATTTTTCCAAGTTTGCCTGTATGCAGTTGGGTATGAACTTGGTTTAAGAGTAATATGACTCAGGAGCATAGCATAGCTAAGAACACAGATGTATAGGTGAAACTAAACAAGTTACACCAGACTTGACTCCACAACATCAATCTTTCTCCAACATGGTAACTGAGCTGCTACAAAGCCCCCCAACTGACAATTTCTGGGCAGAAAACTTCTTCTGTATCTTTCTTTATCTAAGCATTTCTGTATCATCTATCACCACATTATTACAAGCATTATAAAGGATTGTAAGGAACAATAAGTGCTGTTCATAACATATAAATATTTCTCCATCTGTTCTTTTTGGTCAGCCTGTTGGTAACATCTGCTATACCTGTGCCCTTTCTTGGGAAAGAACTCTATTTCCTTATTTAAGCAAGCAATCCATGCAATCACTCTATCTCTGCCTTGGGTGTAGAACTGCCTCCCTAGAATACAGAACTTCGTAAAGGAGTTCACAATAAGAATAGTGAGAGTATCTCAGCTTCTCAGGGCAAATAAATACTTTCTGATAAACAAAACATTTTTTTCCCCGTTGGGCTCAAGGCTGCAGTCCGCACTTACATGAGTACACCCATTGAAGTCAAGGCAAGAGTATACCCTTTATGTGCTTGTTAGTCAATATATTGACTTTTCTGCATTTATAATGTGTTTAAACATTAAGCAAGTCTATTATGTAAATTATTAAAAAGGGAAAATGTATACTATAAACTTGTAAAGAGTTATATTTAGCATAAGGAAGAAAGTCAGTAAAATGCATTGCCATATCAAGACTCTGATGTGGCAGCTGTTAATCTGTGCTGCCGCAGGAACTTTGTTTAGAATACAGCAAAGTAGCAGATGTTTATGAGCACTAAGGGTGTTGGTATATTTATTACCTATTTATATAGGCAACATAACCACTATTTGAATTTCAGCTTGCTTACATCACAAAATGAATATTAGATTGATATTGTAAAAGGTATTAAGTGAGCCTTTTAGAATTAATTTTCTGATTTCTAATACTTAAATCATATCTAAAGCCTTGTGAAATTACTAACAGTTGGTGTGGAATTCCAACTTCCAGCTTGTTTGTACCTGAGGCCCTGCTTTCTTGAAAGTTAAAAAGTTCCAGATATTGTAACAAACACTTGAGGGTTGCTTTGTGATAATATTGATGGGAAGGAGGGCGATCTGCCATCCTGTAATATACTTTGTTTTCTCGCTCTCAAACCTGCCAAACAGATTTTGTAGCATACAAAATTCAAGATATATCAGTCCTCCACATGATGGCTTAAAAACATTGCATTCATTTTGATTAGCCTATCCTGTAACTCAGCAAAGAATAAGTGAGACCTATAATTAGAGAGATTTTCATAAAGGCTTGAAGGATTTCCTCAAACCCTGGGATGAGAAGTGCATTCCATGACAGCAGGGGGAAACTGCCGAGGTGAAATTTAAAACTGACCTCCACACTGCAAGAAGAATGAAAAGCAAAACATGGATTTGGAAGGACTGCAGGCAGTGAGGTCCCAGCTATTGAGAGCTTTGGGAAGACTTTCCCATTGAAACATGCATCAGTCTGAGTAACACAGAGAGCCACTAATCCTGGCACACTCACTCCCAAAAACAATGTAATATCCTGAGAGGGGAGGGAGGAAAGTATTCTTGTCTGAAAATGTTAGATGTATCCCACTGAATTTGATCCATATTTTGACAGTCTTTTCTTCTGCAGCTGATACATAACATCGCACCATGTAAAGTAATTGGCTATAAAAATAGCCATCATGTTCCAATTATCATTTCCTTACTCTTAACATGACAAATGTGATGTTATAAGCAGAAGAAAAGACAGGATCCCTTCCAAAAATAATTAATTATACACTAGTGCTACTGGCGTCTGCCTACACTTAGGTGGGGGACTTCAGCAAATTAGTGATTGTTTTGACAATTCTGCACCAATGAAGGACTAATTTTCACAGGTTGTTCTTGAGGCCTAATTTTGGTTACATCAAAATCTAAGGGTATTTACTGCATATATTTTGACATGTGATGGTGACAGTGTTATAATAGTTATAAATCTTTAATTTTTTGACTTTGAACATCTACTATCATTGTCTAACTGCTTCTATTGTCTGACTCCACCCCTGGCACATATAATTTCCTGCAACTGTGAACATTTAAACTGATAAAAACCAGATATTATCCACTGATTTAAAAAAAAACAAAAAACAAAAAACCTAAAATCAAACTCTGCCAAACCTAACTACCCTAGTTCATAGAATATTAGAGTTGGAAGGGACCTCGGGAGGTCATCTAGTCCAACCCCCTGCTCAAAGCAGGACTAACTTCAGCTAAATAATCCAGCCAGGGTTTTGTCAAGCTGCAACTTAAAAACCTCTAAAGATGGAGATGTCACTACCTCCCTACTTAACCCATTGCAATGCTTCACCATTCTCCTAGTGAAAAACATTTTCCTAATGTCCAACCTAGACCTCCCCCACTGCAACTTGAGACCATTGCTCCTTATTCTGTCATCTGCCACCACTGAAAAAGCCTCTCTCCATCCTCCCTGGAACCTCCTTTCAGGTAGTTAAAGTCTCCTATCAAATCCCCCCTCATTCTTCTCTTCTGCAGACTAAACAGGCCTAGTTCCTTCAGCCTCTCCTCATGAGTCTTGTGCTCCAGCCCCCTTATTTTTGTTGCCCTCCACTGGACTCTCTCCAACTTGTCCACACCCTTTTTGTAGTGAGGGGCCCAAAACTGGACGCAATACTCCAAATGTGGCCTCACTAATGCCGAATAGCGGGGAATAATCACTTCCCGCGATCTGCTGGCAATGCTCTTACAAACGCAGCCCAATATGCCATTAGCCTTCTTGGCAACCAGGGCACACTGCTGACCCATATCCAGTTTCTTATCCACCGTAACCCCTAGATCCTTTTCTGCAGAACTGCTGCCTAACTCATCGGTCCCCAGTCTGTAGCTGTGCATTGGATTCTTCCATCCTAAGTTCAGGATTCTGCACTTGTCCTTGCTGAACCTCATCAGATTTCTTTCGGCCCAATCCTCCAATTTGTTTAGGTCCTTCTGTATCCTATCCTTCCCTTCCAGGGTATCTACCACTCCCCCTAGCTTAGTGTCATCTGCAAACTTGCTGAGGGTACAATATACCCCGTCCTCCAGATCATTAATGAAGCTGTTGAACAAAACCAGCCCTAGGACCGACCCCTGGGGCATTCCACTTGTGACCAGCTGCCAGCTATACATGGAGCCATTGATCACTACTCGTTGAGCCCTATGCTCTATCCAGTTCTCTATCCATTTTATAGTCCATTCATCCAACCCATACTTCTTTAACTTGCTGATAAGAATACTGTGGGAGATCGTATCAAAAGCTTTGCTAAAGTCATCCATCACTTTCCCCACATTCACAGAGCCAGTCACCTCTTCATAGAAAGTAATCAGGTTGGTCAGGCATGGCTTTCTCTTGGTGAATCCATGTTGACTGCTCCTGATCACCTTCCTCTCTTCTAAGTGCCTTAGATTCCTTGAGGACTTGCGCCATGGTTTTTCCAGGGATTGAGGTGAGGCTGACCAGTCTGTAGCTTCCTGGATCCTCTTTCTTCCCTTTCTTGAAGATGGGCATTATATTTGCTTTTTTCCAGTCATCAGGAACCTTCCCCAATTGCCACGAGCTTTCAAAGGTAATAGCCAATGGCTCTGAAATTACATCAGCTAACTATCAGTTATCAGTAAATAATCAGTTATCAGTGAACAAACTGTTTATGGAATTGTTTTAATTTCACACAACAAAATAGCATTTACTGTACAAAAAACATTTTAAATGACAATTTCAAGAATACACAACATAGCTTGACTTGCATTCTCCGTAAAGGCCACCCAAATCTTAGTCCCTGCCCTCAGGGGAGTGGAGGTACTAAAAGAGGAGAAAGGGATCTGCCACCTCTCATGTGAGTGCCCTAACCTGTAGGGCATAGAATTTAACTCACTGGCCTAGATTAATGCTTAATTATTAAATTACTTGCGTTAAGTGGAACAACTTCAACAGGAGAGATTGAGGGAGACCCACATCAGAGTATTCCATAGCATACAGCACTCACCTGATGGTAAATCTCTGGCCAAATCCCTTCTCCCCTGGAGAAAGAGGAAGATTTGAAGTGGGTGTCTCCCACATCTTGACTGAGTACCCCATCCACTAGTCTAAAAGATCATAAGCGAGTTCCATCTTCACTCGCAGTAGATTATTTAACCTTATTTTGAGGCCTGATTTGGTAAGCAGCCTCTAAATGAATCTACCAGATCAGGCCTTCCATGTGACCTAGGTGATAAATGCCTTCCAAGCTCTGATTTGTGGGACTCTAGGAGATAGATGCCTGGCCATCTTCAGCAATTCAATGCACATGCCCAGAAGCAAAATCTTTCGTGCTTAAAAAGTTTACGTACCTATAGTATATGGCAATAGCCAAGCAGAAGTTTTGGGGTTGCAATGGTGTCTAAAAATGGAACTTAGACACCGAAGTACCTTTGTGGATTGCACCTAGGGTGACCAGATGTCTCGATTTTATAGGGATAGTCCAGATACTAGGGGCTTTGTCTTACATAGGCGCCTATTACCTCCTACTCCCATCCCAATTTTCCACACTTATTGGTCACCTTAGTTGCACCCTAAGCACCTACATGTGCAATTTAATTATTAACCATTAATTACTAACTAATCAGGATGCTTTAGCAATGTCATTAACCAATTGCATTTTATAAAATAATATTTGGTCAGTCATTTTGCTGGGAGAATAATATTTTATATATATAAAAATGAAACAGTAAGTTCACATTACTGTGGCAATTTTGGGTAACGTTGATTGCTAATTTGGCTCCTGAACCACTGAGGAGTAAGTATCACTGATTTAGAGTATCCCAAAGGACATAATTTTTCAACCCTCACTCACACGTCTGGGTTTCCAGTCTCCATGGGGTTGCACTGGTGTACATGAGAAGGTAATCAGGCTCATTGTGTGAGAAGGTAGCAGAATCAGGCTTTCATTAGCTTCATAATTACATCTATGTCATCATAATTTACCACTCAACTGTGATAGTGATATTATCCACTGCTTTCATTATGTAAATAAGCCTAAGAAGAAAGGAGAAACCTATTTGCAAGCTGAAACCTTGGACATCATCAATAATGAGAAAAGAAATAAAGGAAACATAATGTGACAACTTAATTGGGTTTTGATCAAATAATTTTTATATAGTTTGCCTGAGTGGTTCTATAATATATTTTGTTTTCCTGTAGGGACTGATTCTGCAATCTTCCTTCATATTGGATAGCTTTTACTTAAATGTGTAGTCCCATCATTATAAGTTATTCATAGAGCTCTAGACCTAATTTCTTTAAAAAGCAAAACTCTAAGGTCCAATTCTGCAAGCCTTACTTATTTTGGGTCCAGGTCATGCAAGTACTTAAATATATACTCTCAGTTCAGGACAACACTTAAGCATATGCTTAACTTCAAGTATGTGTTAAAGTTTCACTGAGCTCAGTAGGATTGAAGCACCTGCTTAAATGCTATTTCTGAAAAGGGAATGATTTCCTGATTGAGGCCTTTGAATTGCATTTACTCATACAGGAATCAGACTGCTATGGGTTTTAATTTTTTTGTACCAATTGTAGATCTCAATTTGTAGAAAATAACTCACGCAACCATCATAAAATAAATTGCCTTGTGAATTACTCAAATTTACTTTAAAAACCCAACAGTTATTTGCTGAATATTTAGGTAAATAATTCTTGACCTCTAATTTGCTAACTAAGTATTTAATATTCAAAATTCAGGCTGCAGCTGGTACTTTTTTTTATTGACATGCAAGTCATTTGGTATGTTTCTTTTCCTTGTTTCAATGTATGTAATGCTTAGAATCAGGAACCGATGCAAGTGTGCATGTTTACAAACTTGTAATTATTTTTCCATTGATGTTTTCTAACAGTCCCTTAAGATTAGTCATTTCCACACACATTTTTGCCTGTTGCAGTATTGCCTGATTGAATTCAGGCCCCTTTGAGTTCACACTGTGGAGCTGTTTAAATTTTTAAACAAAATTGTAGAACTTTTTTTTACACCTTTCACCTAGCTCTAATTAGAAGTTTTCTTTTTGAAACCTGATCTGAACTCAGGGGTGTTTTATGGCAAAGCTTAACATGAGGTGGCTGTGCCACTGAGATCAGCCTTTAATAGAAGTCTGTGTGAAAACATTCTGAACTCACATTTAGAAGTAAATATTACAAAGCCTGGTAAGTAGAAGTTTTCCTGTGATATTACTGGCTCCAAGAGATTAGAATACAAATCTGTTGGAAGCTCTATTCCATAGGATTTCCCAATAGATTGATTGAAGTGACCCATCAAATGATGGTCAAAAAATACTTTTCAGTACACATTTTTAAAATGTCCAGAGTTTATAACATCCTCTTGCAACTGAAAACTAAATTTCAAGTACTGGTATTACTTTTGTTCATTGACTTTCGAAACATTGATCGTTTGAGTTCTGATTCTCAAAGAAATACAGGGAAAACAGTCTGATTAGTTTACTACCAAATCCTGCTACGTCACTTATATGGGTAGTCCTACTGAAGCCAAAGGAGTTAGTCATGGAGTAAGGCAGCAAGATTTCACCCATGTTGACTTCAGTGGGACTTAAGCACTTACGTGTTTTGCTGAAGTGGGGTCTGAAAGAGCAGTCCTATAAAAACAGATTTTGCCCATTTCTGTGTGAGAATTACTGACTATCTATATAGTCTCCATGCCTGATAATGGACTGTGCATCTAGCATAAGAAAGTTTCTCAGCAGTTGTTCTAAAGGTGGAATCACCTTCAGAACTAAATGACATCTGGGCTGTCTGCAAATGTTAAAAGGCATAGATACTGTACATGTATGAATGCAAAATTTTAAGTGTTAGTGTCTAACTTGTATTAAACAATTTATTTTGCAAAATATTAAATGGTATTAGCATGGATTGAGTGCCTACTACAGCTTTTAAAAGTCAGCATGAGAAAAAAAAGTGAGAAATCAAAATAATATAGTTTATATTTATTCAAACAAAAATACAAGACTGATTCTGCTCATATTTTTCCACATGCAAAGATGATGAGCTTTTAGGGTCAATAATCTGCCAGGAAGCGTTAAATCACAGACCAGAAAAATTTGCTGAGGTGATCTTACCAACTGCTTAAATTTAAGGTGCATAATGAGAAGGTTGACAAAGCATCAGTTGTAGCATTGGAAACATAGTAATGCTGTGTAGTGTTGCAGTATAGTGTTTAACAGTTGCCACATTCTACCCCATGAATGGTTGTATTTCAGTGATGAGTCTTAAGTGATTCCATATCAAACACTAGAAAAATACTATGCTACACCTGGAAGTTATGCTGTTTTAGTCAGCAAGGTCTGGGCTAATGGCCAAGGAATTGGTTAGACTAATTTATCAAGCACTTGACTAACTAACTAACATTATTTCTTTTGGTATTGCTAGTTTTGTTTTTTTGGGTTTTTTTTTAAACTTCTAATCCTAAACAAAAGAAAAAGCCCTACAAAAACCTATGCTGTCAAACTGCTGAAAAGATATTTATTTTTAATTTTAAAAACATCCTTTTGGTCCTTGTCTCCTCAACAAACATAATGGTCCTGATTTGGCAAAGCACTTAAGCATATCCTTCCCTCTCCCTACTCATTTTCCTCCCTCTTACCTTCTCTGTGCTTACCACTGCCTTGTCTTTCTGCGGGGTAACAAGATCTTTCTCTCCAGCACAACTGCAATTGAGAAATTTGTCCACAGAGATATTTGGTTCGGTTTAGCCCACGGAGTTTGTTTGGAGCTGCACTACGCTGGATGGCTTGTGTCTTAAGGTGCCAGAGGGCTGGCATGCATGAGCATGGTGCCAGCTGTACTCACTCCTATGTCTGCCTCAGTTTGCAGCCATTAGTATCCCAAGCACTTTGTGGCAATGTATCAAGTGACCAGGGCAGGGACTACAATTCTGAATGGCTCTGATAGGAGGTTGAGAGTAAAATAACCAATGTGTAAAATCTGAGCTGGAATTACCCCCAGTGCAAAAACCAATACAGAGTAACAGGTTATTTAACTAAGCAGGACATTGGTGACCTCTGGGGAAAGCGAGATGGGTTTATTCCCTTCTCATGTGACAAGCCCCACTTTTCCCTCTTTTGGGGGTGGCTTTGCACTTCATCTGAAAATGCAAAGTGGAAGTGATGTCTTTGTTGCTGGCAAAGGGCTTGGAAATGTAATAGAAGCCAATCAGAACTGAAGTATTATCTGATTATACGATCAAAGTAGAGAGATCTGCATATTCATAGGCTGCTATTGAGAGAAACTACAGTGAACCTAATGAGACACCTGCAACTAGTCACAATGCGAGGAAATGCCTCAAGAAACAAACAAGGCAGAACTGTGCTCAGCTCATTCAGAAGTCGGTTGCTCATTCTGGTGGTCACAGATGTTAGTGAGCACACCCTTCCAGCCACCCACGAGGACATCCATGAGAGGAGTGCAAGCCTCTGTGTCCTTGGATCACTGGCATATTGAGCTTCTGGAGCTTAAGCCCCTGGTAGCACTCTTTCCTCCGTTGGCCTCTCTGGCACACTCCCCGAGCACTGAATCTCCCTTTGCTTCCCCTTCTCAGAAATGGAGCTTCTCAGCTCACCTGGCCCAGGACCAGGCCCTTGAGACGCTCCAGTTATTTAAATGCTTCCCCTCCCAGAACTCCACCCTAGAGGTGTGAAGCTTCTGGTTTACAGTTTAACTCTCTCTGAGGCACACAGTAATTGTGAAGCAGTCGCAGTCACGCACACTTTTCACAGAGTCTAAAAATGTAATGATCCTTTACACTTAATCACAAAGTATGAGTGAATACAGATCATATAAAAATTACACACATGTCCCTACCTCAGACGCCTTACCACTCCATGGCCTTCCCTAGGCTGGGTCAGATGTCTCAGGTGGTCCAGAGACATTAGGGCTTTCTGGGCTCAGGAAAATGGGCCTACCCAGAGACCCTACCTGACCCACTGACACTGCTACATGTTGGGGTTCCCTCTCTCATGGAATCAACAAAAAGCCCCCTGAGAAAAACAGCTTCTACTCTTTTAAAATCTTTAGCCTCCCCCACCACCATTGGTATCTATGCTAGCTTCCCCACATGAGCATAAACACTTGCAAGGTGAATTCATTGCCAAGTTGATCTCCCCCTGTTAAACCAGGTTCCTCAGGTCTTTTATCTAGAGTGACTAGATTTTTAACAAGTGGGTACTTAGAGTTAACTACCCTTTGTCAGCCCTGTATGTCTGTGTTCAGACCAACATGAAGGCAAACAGACCACAGAGAAGCAAAAAAAAATGCACATTCAAACTGGAGCTTGCAACCTCACACAGATATATTAGGTTCATAATCTTACACAAAATTCATAAATTGTTCAGGCATTCCCAAATCACCACAGTGGTAAAACAGCCCTGTGTTCTGGTTGTCTGAAAATTCTGTTTTTGTAGAAGACATAATAATCTAGCTTGGTATTTACATGAACTCATTTTCAGTTTTTCCAGCAATTTAGTTGGTACTGTCAACAATACCCCCGTCTCTGGCTGTGTCTATACTATGAGCTAGAGGTTTGATTCTCCTGCACATGAACACACTTGTGGTAGCTCAATGAGAGTTAGTGAGAGCATAAACAAAGGTGTAGCTGCGATAACATGGGCAGTGGCAGCATAGCTAAACTGTGCCAAGTAGGTAGCGAGATGGGTTTGTACTCAGCATAGCTCAGCGATGCCTCCACTGCGACTGCCCGTACACCATTATTTATATTCATGCTACCTTTCATCATTACTTGTTTATACTCACGAAGGTAGCTCACGCCCTTAGCCCACAGTGTAGAAGTAGTCTGTCATTCACATGCCAAAGTGAGATAAATAGAAAATAAACACATGGTATTGTAACAGTCTCTGTGACAAAGAAGTCATTAATATTCTATTGAAAGACTACTTTTTTCAGAGAGGGCATCTAATTTGACCATTAAAATATTCTCTGAGCTAAAACTTGGGAAATACTGACACAGCTCGATAGCAACTGTATAGTGCAAAGAGACTTTTGCCCTGAGCCAGTGCCCACTGGCAGAATTCCCAGTGAATTCAAAGGGGTTCAGACAAGATCCTTTAAAAAGGGCACAAGAGTTTACATTATCTACCTATAAATAGTTTGCTTCCTTTTAAAATAAAGTTTTACATTCTGTTACTTCATAAAATAGACACGTCATTTCTTTTCTATGTAGTAAGAACCACTGTGACAGACTGCACTCACTGCAGGAGCAATCCCTTGTGCCAGGATGCAGTATTGCAGAGGTTCTTCCACTCTAGCACTCCATTGTCAGTCCTTCTGCTTCCACAAGTCTGCCACTTCTATGGCCAAGCCCTCCATCCAGGTCACCTCTCTCCCCCTTAATAGAAAAGTCCAAAACAGAAAAACCCAAGTCTGGTGATTTGTATACCAGGCTCTCTGTCCCCATTTGGGACTCATAATTTTTGGCCTCTTCCAGTCCTGAGGTCTGTATGTCCTCTCTTGCTGTGGGCTAGGTTGGGGAATCCAAACCAGCCATCTCCTCTGGGTTCCAACCCAAGGACTCTGTGTCAGTCAGCTAAGGACCATTCCATGCGATCCCATACCACTTCCCTGGCCTGCTTCTACCTCTTCCCTTCTTGTCATTATCTTCCACAGATCTGCAAGCTCCACAATTCCCACCACTCCCAGACCCTAAGAGAAACAGTAATGGGATTTCCTTCTAAAACACTATTTCTTTCCAAGACCACTTCCTCTCTATGAATGTCTCCTGGGTCTTTGAATATGTCATGCTACTGTCACAGAACGAACACACACACACACACACTTGCTGAAAGGTTGCAGCATAAGAACACTTTATTTCTTAGAATTCAGAACAATAACACACAAGAACCCCCTCAAAAAAAAGAGAGGACAGAGCACACTGCTCCAAAAAACAGAGGAATTAATTTTTTTTATTAAAGCTAATGTTATAAAATTATCAAATACAGAGTTTTTGAAGGGGTGAGATTCTGTACATCTGGGGATAATGCACAGATTGTCAAAAAGGTACAGAGTTTGGTTTGGAAGTCATACAGTACATTTCCTGCATTATCCCAGATTAAGGGCTCTTCATTTAGTGAGACAGTTGAGATATAAACATTGCAACATTCGGGTACATTACTCATACAAGGGAGATCCTGAGGTTGGTTAGTGGCAAACAGATATAGCATTGAGTGATGATTGTACCTCATTGAATAATATGTTCAGGATGGTTAGTCCATTTAGCAAATATGTTCCACTAAGCAAACATCTTTCTGCATCACTTTTTCCACATGGCTCATACCTCCTAGTATTGCCTATGCCAGATGAGGAGTTCCCTGGACCACCTGATGGTGTCAGACACCATGAGGTGCTGCATCAGCTGAGCATAACACCTACCAATTCTGCACACCCACAGCCCTTGCTCATTGTCCCTCCTTGACCTAGGCTGCGTCTTTCCAGACTGCCATTATTGCACACTTCCCTACAGAGTGCCTTAGCCTGCAAGCAGGACCAGGAATCATAGTCTACTTCCCCCTGCTCCACCACCAAGGTGATAGACACCATTTCCAACACAGTCCTTAAAACACTACATATCAGACCTCCCACAAAATGGAAGGACCAGTCACATGACAGAGGGAGCCTAGGGGCCAGCCCACATTACCTTTAAGGGGACAGACTACCCCATACACTATCATTTGACATTTTGAAAGTAAATTTAAACAGATTTGCAACCAAGTGAGATCTTGACAAGAATGGAATAAATTGATACTAATACAGTGTATAAAACTGTAATTGATTTTTTTTTTTTTACAGTGTAGCTCGAGTAACAGAAAAGCAGAATTATTTCACTCAAATAGAGGCATGTTGTGATCAGTAAATTGGTTCTAGATAGATAAAGATGAATCCTTTTGTCTACTTCTATAGTCCACATCCCCATAATATCTGAGCGCCTCCCAAATGTTTAGAAATAGAAACAAACAACGTTATCTCCCTCTTTCTTCATTCCCAATCTATAAGTGAAATATTACGATTGTCATGTATTTTAAAGTTATATAAGTGTATGTATGAGAAGAATTTACTTAAAATTTATTGATTGGGTGTGGTCCCTGGAATCTGCAAAATTGGATCTGAGATCTAGAGAGAGCTTTTTTTATTGCATTAAATTTCTGGGCCCAGGCAGAAATGCTGGAAGAACACCTTTTTACATACTACTATAGAATAAGTACTAAAGCAAGTTTTGGGCAGGATCAGAAAAAAAAAAAAAGTAGTTTTACATATCAGATCCTTAAAAAGATTCATGATAGCCCCCTGCCCCTCATCTCTCCCTCACAAAAAAAAAAAAAAAAAAAATAGGGTAAAAAGTATGGGAATTTGATAAAAGTTATTTTTTCCATCCATCTGTAACTAAGACATAGTTTAATGGAAGATGAGATTTAGAAGCATGGAGTTAACATTTACTAGAACTTCACTGAGCACTCCTGGACAAATATACATTTGAAAAGTCATGCATTATTTGTCAAATGTATTATATGACAACTCAACCAGCTCTGTTATACATTGTTGGAGTCTTAGTATGATGGAGATATAATGTTTGACCTGTATGAGGGCACTACTTAATGAATCATATGTTCCACTCAGCTCTACACATTCCAATTGTCAAATAATTAGGTCCTAGAAACAAAGTTTTTATGCTTTTAATTTACATATAGTGGATGACCAAGGAGAGAAAAAAAAAAAGATGAAACAATTCTAAGCACCGATGTTCGTGGTTCATATAAATTTAAGAGGAGCAGTAAAGTTAGAGGAAGCAGCAAGGAAAAAAGTCAAAAGGATGTGAATCCTTCTGTATAACTGAGTTTACAGACTTGGCCAATAAAATTTAATGTAGACAAATATAAAGAAATATACACTAGCTACAGAAGTTTTAAAAGTACAAATAGAAAACGTATTTAGCAGAAGCAGTTTACTTTAATTTCCCTTTCATAAGCTATGATATATTTCCCTCTAAGTATGTCCAAGCAAAATGCCAAAACAAGAAAATCAAAGTTCTAATACCTAATCATCATAAGGTGTTCAATGTTTGGCTACCTACTCATTTTTAAATGTGTGCTGTGTAAATGGTGTGATAAAGAAATGTAATACATATTTTAATCATCCCACTCAGGGTTTGTATTCAATGTCAATCAAGTACAAACTCTTTGTATAAAGGTGTGTTTCACTTGAACCATTATTTAGAACACAGTACAGAACTTCAATAACATTTAGAAATGATTAAAGCTATTTTTAAACCATTATAAAAACAAAAGGTTGTTCAATGAAAAATTAAAAACAAAACAAATGCAAATCAAAAATTGGAGATTAGCCTGGGAAATAATGCATGGGAACATCTGCTCTTTTCTTTCACATTATGTTGAATGATAATGACAACATACAGTAAAAACAAGGTGAACCATAGTCTTCAGATGTAATCCTTCCCTATTTAAAAACATTGTCACTAAAACTCATAACAATAAACCACTTTGCAAATTTTAACCCTATGATATCACTGATCTCACATACAGAACCTTCTGATCCTCAGCAAAAAAGTGCAAGCTTCTGAATGAAATTTACTTTAAAATACTATTGATGTTCAGGCATTTTTCATACTTTGCCATCGATACAGATTTAAAATAATCCAGAAATGCAGATGGAGAGTAGACATATAAGATAGTGGAGCTGAGTAGTAGAACATAGAATTCATTGCTAAGTATTCATTTTCCTTGTCTGTCATGCCACCAAACATAATCCTTGTAGTGCTATCTGCCATTAAGTTAAGGGTGGATATTATGAGCTGATGTATTTAGACAATGTGCGTGATTTCAGGTGGATAATTCATATTTGTTAGTCATTTATAGGATGTCCATTACTGTGGTATTTGGCCATACTGTCCATGGCAGAAGTTAAAAGGTAAGATATTTTCCAAGTACAATATATGGGGTGAGCGGGGAGGGGGGGGAAGGAAGAATCACAGAACCCCTCCTCACTGCGTAACACTATAAGGTAGTCAGCAGATTTAAAGCTATGAATGCCATAACTGCCAGAAAAAACCTGGAAGAGCTGGCCAGGTTCAGAGATGTTTGTGGTAAGAGCAAATTCCAGGCAAACGGACTTGCCACAGGCTCCCCAAAGGCTTACTTTGAAGACAGTTTAATAGCAGGTGCTGTGTTTGGAGTTCGAAGACTAGGCAGTTGCTGATATCTAGGTCGTTTAGGGCTTGTCTACAAGTACATTGCCCTTAATACATATTGTGATGCTGAGCCATCAAGAGTTAAGCAACTAGCAAGCTAAGTGATCCAGAAATCAACCTTTAATGACATATTAGAAAAGTATTGAAACACTAAATGGGGCCATTCCTTGTAGAAAGTTAGCAAAGCCATCTTAAGTAGACTAGAGTTCTTAAAATAGTGGCTTGTATTGTTAGAGGATTAAAAATAGATAATCATTGTATTTGTCTGTGTTTAGCTATATCTTGTGAGACCTTAACAATGGAACCTGATTAGCTTGCAGATAATAATCCCCTTTCATGTCTTAAATTTATTATAAATTATATTATGCATGTGGATGGTTCAGTTAGCTTTAAGATCAAAAGATGTAAGATATTGTAGGAAATATTATTGCTTGCATGGTCTTCATCTTAAATTGTCTGACATAATGGAATGCCATGATAGTTTGAATGGCTAATTGCATTATGTTAATTAATACCACTATTTTACCTGTGTATACAAAGGTATAAACTCCAAAGCAACAATACACACTGCCTATTCTTCATCCAGGAAGGCCCCTCCTATGATGTCTGCTGTCAAGAGGCTATCAGCCAGCAAGAGAATTGTAAAGGCCTAATCCTGTTCTTTCTCAGATCTGCTTAAACTTTGTCAGGGACAGTTTAAGTCTAAGGACAGAGGCTGCAGGTTGGAGCTGGATTACCCCAGCAAATCCTCATGGAAGAATTCGAACAAACTCTGCACGTAGAAAAAACAACGAGAGTTCTGTAGCACTTTGAAGACTAACAATTTATTTTTTGCAGGCATAAGCTTTCGTGGGCTTTAACCCACTTTGTCAGATGCAGGGAATGGAAATCAGATGTGTGTGTGTTTATATATATAAACACACACACACACACACACACACACACACACACACACACACACACA
>ML675612.1:14928076-15035070 GCA_007922155.1 Mesoclemmys tuberculata | reverse complement strand
ACACACACACACACACACACACACACACACACACACACACACACACAGTCAAGAGGTAGGTACAGTAATGGGTGGGGTAAGTAAAAGCAAAATCCATACAGTTAGAGTAGCTGAGGCCTATTCACAACCAGAAGGTGAGAATGTGTGAACAGTGACAATTTCTTCTTGTAATGAGAGAATCATTCCAAGTCCCTGTTCAGACCCAGTCTGATAGTATCAAGTTTACAGATCAGTTCTAGCTCTGCACATAGACTGCCTATTGAACTATACCCTATGAAACTGATTCGAGAAAGACTTTTACAAATCATCAGCCTCATTATCTCTGCTATGAAAATGACTAAGAAGTTTATTCACATCTATGTGGATCGTGATATTTTAACCATAGTAATTCTTCTCTTTTTAAATAAACCTTAGATTAGTTCATAAAAATTGGCTGTAAGCATGTATTTTGGGTAAGATCTGGAAGATCTGGTGGCTAATGTGTCTAGTCTCTTGGGATGGGTAGAACTTGCTATATGATGAATAAGGTTTTAAATAACCCTCACTATATAGACTTGGCTGTCTGGGTGGGAGCCAAAGGCTGGATTGCTTAAAGGGAACTGTATTTTGGCTTCTCGATAGCCAGGAAGGTACTACACGAGCTGCCTTGTTACTGGCTTCGTGATTTTAAGTATAGAATAAACCACCAGTTTTAGGGATTGTCTGCCCTATTCCTTGCAGTTTGCCCTGATTGAGCGTTCTCAGTGCGGCCCCTCCAGTGACCACAGTCACACATGCTTTAACTCCACTAGTTCAGCATATATTAAAGACAGTGGTAAAATCCTGGCTACATTGAAATCAATAGGAGTTTCACTATTGACTTCAGTGCAGTCAGAATTTCACCCAATCTGCCTTGTTTTGACTGGGCTTTTAAAACATGTTAGTCAGCACACGTGAACTAATGTGTTAGCATTACACCTAAAACTTCAGCCTAGACAATGCCTTTGGATTTGTCACAACTAGGATTTAAAAATGAGTCATGAGAAGGTGTCAGCTACCATTTGAAAAGGCAGAAAAGGCAGTATATATTTTTAGTATGCACAAGTTGCAATTCAGTCAGCCAACACTTTCTGACAAGACACCGTTAAACCCTACCCAAAACATTTGGGTTTTGTAATTGGAGCAAGAAGAAAAAAAAATTACCATGCATTAAGAATTCAATGTTAAATTATTGGAAAGGTTAAGGGTATTAGTCATGTCTTCAAGATGACAATTAAATTATCGATATTATCAATGGGATTGATAAAGTTGGATCAAGGTATATTATGTTATAATGGAGGATTCTAAGATAGGGGGCAAGCTTAGCAAACTTAATATTTGCTACAAGCTCTATGGAACATTTTAAAGAATATAAATAGAAAATTGTACCGCAAAAATGTACAGAAAGTAGCATAAGCTGCATAGAAAAATGCCTCAGTCCTCTATAAAATTTTGGTAACTCTTTAAACTTAAGAACTTATACATATACATACACTAGTGAAATTAATGGTTAAGAATATCAATCATGATGAGCTCACGTGGCATTCACATCAATGCCATGAAGCTAGAATGGTGTAGAACATTTTATAAAGGCTCAAAAAAAAAAAAAAAAAAAAAAAAACCCACACACCACACACCATACAAACAGATTGTTCATTTGCTAGGCTTGGAATAAAAAGGGCTTTAATTAATTAAGGGCTTCCTAGGTTGGGTACTTAAATCTTATATAGATTAGCTGACAAGATAAAAAGCAAAGCTATCATTTCTTCAAATAAAATTCTCACTTAAAAACAGAGGATATCTTCAAGCTTTTACTTATGGCACTTTTTAAAACAAAAATTTCTAATGCTTTAAATAAAGCATTATGGTATCTTCTTCCACTCCCACATCCAAATAAGCAGAGCTATAGGAAATTACTTAGAAAAACAGACACATTTTTGTCAAATATATTCTGTACATTCTTCCTTAAGAATGATTTAATATGGTGTTTGCTATCCTATTTCTCAAGGATATATATGCCCATTTCTGTGTATACAGAACTCAGTGGTCTTTTACAGTGCAACTGAACAAGAGCTACAGCCGAAGCATTGGGAAAGATGTTGAATTTATAAATACTTAGATGTCTCTCAGCGATATATAAAAAAATTCTCATTTGTTCTACTAAATCCCATTTCACACTCAGCAGTGTTCACTGCGGCTGTGTTAATTGCATGTGAAAGGTGAAGATCATCTCCCACATGTCAAATTTTATCTTCTTTAAGTCCCTGAAGTCCTTCTGTGCTGAGAATCTGACAGAGGAAAAATCTCAAACTCCTTTTGTTAACATCTCTTTCTAAACTCATATGGTTAGAGTGGTGTTATTAGGAAGCCATTTAACCTTGTTAAAGAACAGCTCTCTTCAGCCACAGCTATTCAGTTTCCTTGCCATCAGCTCTCCCATTTTATGACAATTGCCCTAAACTGTACAGAAGTGAGTGACTCGTGCAAATAGAGTTCAGTTACTTTAGCTGGAGTTTTGTCTGAATAAGGACTGCAAAAATCAGGCAAAGTGCTTTTTCAATATCTTTCTGCTTTTGAAGACGTCTACTTTTGCTCTTCAACAACATTTTCCCTTTTTAAGACCAATACCTTTAGCCTGGTGTGAATTATTATCTGTCAACAGGATAAAGTGGTACATTTCAAAGAATGATACACTTTCCAATTACTCTCCATGTGGGTTTAATATTCCCTGCAATAATATAAAACCTTAAGTTCCATTCTGTGTTAAATGCAATGGAAAGAAACAACTCAAACTTTTTCGTTCACTTAAAAAAAAAAAAAAAAGACACATACCTTTTGATTCTACCTGAAGGTTTTTGTGTGGTTTTTTTTTTTTTTTTTTAAATCTTTGGTAAAATTTCCAATCCATTGTAACACATCAGATGTTTTCATCCTGATGGGGGCGGGGGGGCGGGAGAATGGAAAGTTTTCCCATATTAGCACCTGGTAGAAATTTTTTGTAATAATGTCTCAGACTCCCCCTCCCCTTTCTTACTGACACAGGTAGCTGGATGGTTATCTCCAACAGTGCTTGCATTTTGCGAAAACTACTGAGAAACTACAAACAAAAAGTAAACTTATAGAAGGTTTATTCTGTCTGATTGGAAAGACAGCGGGTATTAGAAATGCTGCTTGGAGAAGAAATTGTATTCCCTTCTTGCACTGTGTTCTATCAGGATGAACATCTTGCAGGTACTTCAGAATATTTAAACGCTGCTTGATGTCCTCTTGAATATCTGGTTTCACCCTGTTTTAATGTGGTGTCACTGATTGTACCAGCTTCACAGAACACGCATTTACCAGAAAGCTGGCATTTCATTTCAGCTCAGAATTCACAAAGACCCAAACATTTACTGAAATATTCTCCACAACATATTTTCCCCCATGGGTTAATCATGTTTAGGGACTACTCTGACTATCCATGACTGGGATCTGGAGAACCTCCAATAGTCTAGCGAAAGACTCAGAAAGTAACAGCAACATTTTAAATTACATTAGAAGCAGGAAGCCTACTAAACAACAAATGGGGCCACAGGGTGATCGAGATGCTAAAGAGACACTCAAGGTAGTTACAGTTACTGAACAGAAACTAAATGAATTATTTACATTAGTCTTCTCTCCTCAGGATGTGAGGCAGATTCCCAAACTGAGCCATTCTTTTTAGGTGACAAACCTAAGGAACTGTCCCTGATTGAGGTGTCATTAGAGGAGGTCTCAGAATAAATTGATAAATTAAACAGTAATGTCACCAGGACCAGATGGTTTTCACCCAAGAGTTCTGAAAGAACTTAAATGTGAAATTGCACAACAACTAAACTGTTGTATGTAACCTATCTTTTAAATCAGTTTTTATACCAGATGACTGGAGGATAGCTAATGTGAGGCTACTTATAAAAACAGGCTGCAGAAGTGATCCTGGCAATTACAGGCCAGTAAACCTAACTCCAGGCAAATTGGTTGAAACTTTAGTAAAGAACAGAATGATCATATTCATCTATTATCTGATTTGTTAGGGGAAGAGTCAATGTGGTTTTTGTAAAGGGAAATAATGACTCCCCAATCTACAAGAATTCTTTGAGGGGGTCAGCAAGCATGTGGACAAGGGTGATCCAGTGGATGTAGTGTCCCTCCAAAGGGTCTTAAGCAAAGTAAGCTGTCACGGGATAAGAGGGAAGGTCCTCTCCTGGACTAATAAATGGCTAAAAGATGGGAAACAAAGCTTAGGAATAAATGGTCAGTTTTCAGAATGGCGAGAGGTAAATAGTGACGTCCCCAGCAGTCTGAACTGGGGCCAGTACTGTTCAACATATTCATAAATTATCTGGCAAAAGGGTAAATAGTGAGGTGGAAAAATTTGCAGGTGATTCAAAACTACTCAAAATAGTTAAGTCCAAAGCAGACTGCAAAGAGTTACAAAGGGATCTCACAAAACTGTACGGCCAGGCAACAAAATGGCAGGTGAAATTCAATGTGGATAAATGCAAAGTAATGCACATTGGAAACCATAATCCCAAGTATCCATACAAAATGATGGGGTCTAAATTAGCTGTTACCATTGAAGAAAGGTCTTGGAATCATTGTGGATAGTTCTCTGAAAACAGCCACTCAGCGTGAAGTGGCAGTTAAAAGTGTTAAGAGAACGTTGGGAACCATTAGGAAAAAGATAGATAATAAGACAGAAAATATCATATTGCCTCTTTCTAAATCCATGATATATCCACATCTTGAATATTGTGTGCAGATCTGGTCACCTTACATCAAAAAAGATATATTGGAATTGGAAAAGTACAAAAAAGGGCAACTAAAATGATCAGGGATATGGAAAAGCTTACAGTTTTATAAATCTCTCCTCATATGGAAATTTTCAGCTTGGAAAACAGTCGAATAAGGGGGGATATGATAGAGATCTATAAAGTCATGACTGGTGTGGAGAAAGTAAATAGGGAAGCACCTGACATTTACTCCTTCTCATAACACAGGAACTAGGAGTCACTAATTGACGTTAACAGGCAGCAGGTTTAAATGAATAAAAGGAAGCATTTCTTCACAATGCACAATCAACCCGTGGAACTCCTTGCCAGAGGATGTTGTGAAGGCCAAGACTATAATTGGGTTTAAAAAAGCTAGATAAAATCATGGAGGATAGGTCCATCAGTGGCTCTTATCCAGGATATGCAGGGATTTCTGTTTGCCAGAAGCTGGGAATGGTTCACTTGATGATTAACTGTTCTAATCATTCCCTCTGAAGCACCTGGTATTGGCCACTGTCAGAAGACAGAATACTGGGCTAGATGGACAATTGGCTATACTGGGTCAGACCATTCTTATGTTCTTAAGAGTGGACTGGATGAGCAGAAGCTCTGTCTTCTAAGGAAGACACACAGACCCATTCCACTGTTCTGCAGATACAAGCTATTGTCCAGCAACTGGCAATGCAGATGGCCTCAGTATCTTTGGGGACTGAATGTATGCATCTTCTCTGTATCACGACTAATAAGATCCTCCTCTAGCCCTAGAGCGGGTCCATCTACTGCAAACCCCACTTCATCTAAACCAATTACAGTCAATGGTGCTGCAGCAGAGTCCCAAGAGTAGAACCAATCCATGTCAATGTGTGATTTTAAAAAATGGAAGTTAGAACAGGCAGAATGAAAGCAGCTTGTTTAAAGAGGAGGCAGCTCCATGTTGAAATGAGGAGGGAGCATTCCATCCTCTTACACCTTGAATGGTCTTCTATAAAAGTCAATTTTTTCAGGCTTTGTACAGAGACTGAGAATTTCATCCTAATTGCTTTAAGCCCTGCTCTTCATTTATGTGCCTAACTCCCATGCATCTAAATATCTTTGAGGATCTGGGCCTTACTGCCTAATTTCCTTTGAAAGCCAGCATTTTACACGTAACATTACCCCCACTATAGTTAAGATGGTCAGAATTTTCATAAGTTATTTTTGCTATTTTTCAGAATTATTTTAAAAATAAACCTTTATTCTATGCCTAATACAAACAATACACAGAAACTTTTCATTTATTGGGTATGATACACATTTCCAAAGTAACTTAAATAATGAAGAAAAAGGAGCTGTAACAAAATTATTAAATGCTTTCTAACAAAGAGGACACAACAGATATGAATAATTATGTAAGTATCTTTTTAGAACATGTCAACTGTGCATCATAGTAACTGTTTTCCCTTTGAAAAAACCTTGATAACCTACCAAGTAAATGATATATTTTATTTAGGCAATGCAGACATCTATTCATTCAAGAGATTGTGTGATGGCTCAGAAGGACCTTTTGCTGGCTGTGGTGTCAAGCATTGTTTTTCATGTAAAAGCTTTAGGTCATATTAAGGTTATGAGAGACAGGGATACCTCAGTCAAACTGTTCATGTATCTATAGCCTTCCCATCTGCAACTAGGTTTCATAGCTAATGTCAAAAATTGACATTGTTTGGCTTGGGACATTGAAAGACAGAATAACACTGCTATAAAACTAAGTGTTTTTGCTTATGTGGGCCACAAAAAACAATAAGCTAATAGATTTTACTTCATTTTTAACCCACTTTAATTTCAAACCTATAATGCTAGAAACAGAACTCAGTTCAGGGAGAAATATATTATCTCAGTAACTGGAATTTTGCTAGTACCAGCCTGATCCTGCCAAGATCAGCAGCACAATCTCAGAGTATATGTACTCCTTGTTCAGGAAGGACATTCTCCCATCCAACAGGATCAGAGGGAGAGAAGATCACCTTGACCCAGGAATGAGAGAGGGACAAGATGATCATCCTAGCTTGCCCTTCCACCTCTCATGGCTTCCATAGGGAGGCAGAAATAAATACAACCACATTTAAATTATTCTCTCTGGCTTTCATCAGAATGTGGTTGAAAACTCCTGGGCTCCATTTCAGGGCAAGTGAAAATGTTAGCACCACACTGATTCAGGATTTTCCTCTGCCCAGAAAGCCACAGGATTCCTCATCCTACTGGTTGGGTTTTATTGGAATTAACATCCTGCTCTCTCCCAGGGCATCTCTGAAAGATGACAGACTGTCTCTCCTCCAATTTGTTAATTAGGGCCTGGAATCAGCAAGCCACTTGAGCATATACTTAATTTTGAGCACATAAATGGTCTTAACTTCAGTAGGATGATGTACGTCCTTAATGATGCTCACATACTTAAGTACTTTGTTGAGTCATGGCCTTTATTCAACATCTCATGGTCACCAAGACATCTATGTATGGTCCAACAAGGTTCATGGCCATGCTCTTTGTTTTGGGACTGAGACTGGAGACAGTCACTAAGAATTCGTTAAAGATGGGGCTCCCATCTCCTGTTGGGTCAAAGGGCCTGTTCTAATGGCCTGCTTAAGAAACTAATGGAACCTATGGTATATTACAAATGCATAAGCCAAGTCAAAGTATTTCTTCTCATAAGAGACAGGACTATGATTTTCATTACTTAAATATTTCAGATTACCTGCCGCAGCACAGCATTATATAATTTGTATGAGCGTAAACTCTAAGCAAGTTAATTAAAGAAAAAGTACATTAAGTTTAGATGGATAGACTGTGAACAAAAGCCTGTATTAAACTGGTCTTACTTATTGTTTGAGGATTCCTAAATGATTTCCAGTGCATAGTCTTCTCTCAGTCACTTGTTTTAGGGGGATTAATATAAATGAAGTCAGACCTCTGGGGATCAATAGCAAGGGAGTGAAATACAATCCCTATTAATTCCCTTTTACGTCAAAGTAAAAATTGAGTAAAACAAACATCAGAATTCAAGATTGGAAAGCAAATCTTAAGCAAATATTATTAGTACTTGTAGTATGCGGCATTCCATCAGCCCCCTCAAATAAATAAAGTATTATAATACACAAAGCATATTATCTTACACTGGCATTATCTGTAGGCTAGTGTCACAACAAGCATTTCATATAAATATTGAGCCATAAATTAGGCTGAGTTTAGCTTCATTATTTATGCTTTCTGGGTAAATCCTCTCTTTTTTGAAATTTAACTAATAACATGGCATTCCTGCTTCTGTATTATTCATCATCTGAATTTCAGTGCATGGTTCTAGTAGTAATTATGGCATTGCTGAGAAGCAAACCTCAAATATTGAACAAACACAAAAGTTTATTCAAGATGTATCCAACCTGTTCCCTCTCCATCAACTTCCATTTTAGGCATCACTCCCTTTCCAGGTAAAGGTGAAATTAACAAGGGGCATATTCCCTTTCCAGAAATTAACAAGGGGCATATTTCACTCATAGATCTTGAATCAGAGCAAAACTACTATTAAATGATAGTCTTCATTGAACATAAGATTGCCTCTTACCCTCCATGAAAGAAGGCCCAAAACCTCCATACTCTTCCACACAGACTGCCACCAGCAGATGCGAGTCCAGAAATAAGCAGGCAGAGACTCAATGCCTGGTCATGGGACTAGCTACAGCCATAAATCCTAACTTGCACATCCCTTCCCTAAAGTCTGGGCCCTTGAAGATCAACAGATTTAGGCTATTTCAGGTTGAAAGAAGAGTGAAATCTTCAGTTTTGAGCCCCCTTATGGAGAGTGTACTCCCCATGCTATTCCAGGGCCAGGGCCCAGGATATCTGAAAGCTCTGGGATAACTACTAAGCTCCTTTGTTGAGAGTGCTCCTGTTCCAAAGCAAAGCACAGCTTGTATGTGGAGGAGACAGAACTACCTTTGAGGGAAGTCTGAGGCTGTGGCATGAAGTCCTCCCAGGCCCATCACAAACCTCATCACTTTCCACTCCCAGTGCCAGATGCATTTCTTTGACCTACTTTTTGTAACAAACAAACAATAAATAGGTATATTTAAAAACCTTAGCAGAACAACACTCACCACTGTGCACTCTTCTCCCTCTAGGGAGAAGATGACAGAACAAACACCACATGACAGCTGTGCAGTCACGTTGCCTAATGCACTAGTGGAAGGTGCTCAGACACTACAGTGATGAACACACTATAAAAGCTATATCGAATAGAATACTCAGTTTTAAACAGAGGCAGCTTCAGGTGAAATGCATCCAGGGATCACACTTGTGGTTGTTTGCACAAGACAAACAGGCCCAACTTGTTAATCATTTGGAAAAATAAAGGCCTTTTGCCCACACATCCAGCAGTAAGGGATTTATGGTTCGTGAAAAAAGTTAAGGTTTTCTTAATGGCTAGTAAGCAATGTGATTAGTTAAGAAAAGTTACCAGAGTCACCACATCATTCATCAAGTTTGTACATGCCCACATTTGTGTCAAACTGTTCACTATATCTTTAACTGTAGACTCTGTAGGTGACATCTACTTTCAGTTATATATTGAAAGAGGTTTAGATATGCAGCAAAACAGACAGGTACATTTTTATTCTGTACTTGCATTACATATTATTGAAACTACCTTTTCTTGGAATGACTTAATACATTTTTTCTCTGCACCCTGGTAAGTGGTCCACTTTACAAACATTAATTGCAAAAGCTGCTGTTGACAAGCAATAAGATTGCCTGAATTAGACATAGTGCTTATTAATAAGAATGGAATAGTTATTTGACAGGATTTTCATCTTTGGAAATCATTTGGAGAAAGCACAATGGGGTATAGAATAACAAAGGAAATTTAATTACTTGTGGAAACCAGGCCTCCAATATTTCAAGTAATTGTTTATATACAAACAATTTCTTTATGGTTGCAGGATGATTACTGATATTTCATAATAAACACAGATGGATATATTCATCTTGGTGTGATGGTTTTGTTGGGATTGAATATTACTGTTGGCTAGAAAAGGGTTAACTGAATATGTGATTAGGTAACAAAGCCAAAATACAGTGAAATCAGAGTCTATACTCCATAAGTGATATATGGACCTTCCGCCCAGTTACACCCAATGCCTGCAGTGACCTACCCCAGCCTTGCTGTGAAGCAGAAAGAACAGGGGAATCTTAGTGCCCAGGTGGGAGAGGACCCATGGACTGAAGGCGTTGTAGGAACACATTATATTGGCAGAAAGAAGCTAATAATAAGAGCAAAAATGTGGACAGGGACATCTGTAAAAAGGAGAAAAAGAAACCAATGGAATAATTTGGGTTGGTCTGGGAAGGGTGGGGGAAGAGCACAAATATTCAGGTTGGACATGGGTTCTCCCTCTCTACAGATGACCATGACCAACTAAAACATTTTTAAAAAAGCTGGTTGAGGGGCTTGCTAGAGAGCTAATGTTCATTTTCAGTCTTGGAACACTGGGGAATTGTCAGAAAGCTGATGTGTCAATATTTAAAAAAGAGGTAAATGGGATGATTCAGTCTGACATCGACCCCAGGCAAGATAATGTAGCAGCTGTTATGGAACTCTTAATAGAGAATTAAAGGACTGTGATATAATTAACATCAATCAATGTTGGTTTATTTAAAATAGTTCCTGTCAAACTAACTTGATATCATTTTTGGATGAGATTCCAAATTTGATGGACTAATAGTGTTGATGTAATATAGTTAGACTTCTGTAAGGTGTTTGACTTGATACTGCACAACATTTTGATTAAAAATTATATACAATAAAGTTAACATGGTAGACATTAAGTGGATTAAAAGCTTCCTAACAGAGGTCTGGAAATGTAATTGTAAATGGGGAATCATCATCATCATCATCATCAAGTGGGTGTGCTTTTAGAGAGGTTCTGCAGGGATTGGTTCTTGGCTTTATGTTATTTAACATTTTTATAAACGGATCTGAAAGAAAACAAAAATTCACTGATAAAGTATGCCGATAAACAAAAACAAAAACAAAAAAAAAAAGAGGGAATGGTAAATAGAAAAGAGGACATTGATCAGAGTGATCTGGATTGGTTGGTAAACTGGAAGCAAGCAAAATGTTTGTTTTAATACCGCTAAATGTAAATATATACATCCAGGGGGGAAAATGTAGGCCATATTTACAGGATGGGGGACTATCCTAGGTGGCAGTGACTCTGAAAACAACTCTGAGGTTGTTGAGGATAATCAGCTGAACATGGGCTCCCAGTGTGACTCAGTGGCAATAAAACCCAATGTGATCCTTGTATGCATAAACAAGTAAATCTCAAGTAGGAATAGAGAGGTTATTTTACCTCTGTATTTGGCACTGGTACGACTACTGCTGGAATACTGTATCTGGTTTTGTGTCCACAACTGAAGGCGGTGTTTGATAAATTGAAGATGGTTCAGAAAAAGCCATAAGAATAAGAGGATTAGAAAACATGCCTACTGGTGATAGGCTAAACATATTGAGATCCTTGAGTCTAACAAAAGAACGTTAAGACATGACTTGAATACAGTTTATTGGGAACCACATGGGGTACAAATATTTGATTATGAATTCTTCAATCTGGAAGAAAATGGTGTAACAATCCAATGACTGAGATTTGAAGCTAGACAAAGTCAGTCTGGAAATAAAGGTGTAAATCTTTTAAAAGTGAGAGTGATTAACCATTAGACCAATTTGCCAAAGGTAATTGCTCGATTGCTAGCAATGTTTTCCTTGTCTAGACATGGCCAATGCAAGGGGGACAGAATTGGCTTCTTATGGCATCTCACTCAACCAAACACTAACAGCTGAATAGAACTGTGTCATTATCATCTGTAAATTTGAGGGCTGTTGCAGAAATAACCATATTTATTTTCATGAACTCATTTTTCTAGATGTTAGGGTTCAATTTAGATTATCAAATAGGCATCAGCTAACAAAGCTCAAATCAATTAATAAAAAAGTATACTTCAGAGATCAATCAGCATGATACACAAAGATCTAATATTTTACCAAATTCAGGGAGAAAGATTGCAGCTAAGTCTGTTCTGAGTTGGTTATAACCCTGTAGGTTTTTATACCCTGCTTGTTTACAATAGTTTACTTGCCCATTACATTTTGTGGTTGGTTACATACGTTACCCAATCATACATTGTCACATTTGTGATTAACATTTCCCAAACACCTGGAAGATGAATCCAATCGCTTGCCCATTCCATTCTATATGCAATGCAAAGTTCATTCGTGAATAGTTTTCCCATTATTTCTCTTAGTATAATTATGCTAAACTTCATATTAAGTACTTAACTCATTTTCTTCAGTTATGCTTGTCTACCTACTTATTCCTTTCTTACGATTACAGTGACAGTTTCCAAACTTGCTATTCAAGTAGAAGAACCAATTACATTTTACCTACCAAGCCCAAAACAGGTTTTGCACTTTGAGGCCTAGCTCTTAAAATTTAGTTCACGGCACTGTATTCCTATATAATGCAAAAGTAAAGATCTACAATGACTAGACTCCAGAAGCAATTCTGTGAGAAGAAAAAAAAAAAAAACAAAAAAAACCACAGTTATCCCAAAGTTCAGTTTCCATTGCAGCTGCCTCTCAAGCACTGTACACATCTAGTGTGCATCATATTTTTGAGATTTTCTTTAATGAAGTGAGCATCACATGAGACAAATGTGAAACATTCACAGATGAGACAGCCTTGTGGCAATCACTCTGAAATACCTTTTCTTATTATTGCCAATGAAACAAAAGTTTCTATCATACTTCTGCATAAAATTAAAGTGTGTACAAAATATATTAATATGCATTTCAGGGAAGTTATGAACATTCATTGCATTAATCTGCATAGAAGATGAATTGTTTGAAGGATCTTTCTTTGTTAGTTTTAAAAACACTATTTTTTTTAAATGCCCTTATATTTACATCCAGTTTAATAAAAAACAAGTAGAGAGGAGGTGCTGTTTTGAGAACCTATTATTCCAGGATAACATTATATTCACAGTTCACAGGCTCGTTACTTCTTAGACCTCATGCAATTATATAGAAGTGATGTTTTAAGTATATGGATGCAACTGGAGAACTGTACAGACTCCAGATTACTTCATGCACATTTCTTCAAACATTAACTGAATGTATCCTTTGCTCATTTGTGAGAGATTTTAAAAATCATTAAATCTCTATCTGTAAGAGTATTCCTTTATGCCCATGAGCATAGCTTTTTTTAAATCCTGGAGTGAAACTCCACCTAGCAGACATTAAAATGTGTTACTGATTAACCAGTTGAGGTGATAATCTCCCAGCCCAAATCTCTAAAAGCAGAGGGGGGTGGCTCTTGTGTCCAATATATCTTGCTACAATAAACCTTTTTCATTCCTGCATGGGGATGTGGCCTCAGAACTTTTCCCCCCTCCTTACTTTGTTGAAACAGGAAAGGAGAATATGTAGGCAATAAACCATTCCTCAATGTATCTCCATTTGTACTGTGCAGCACAGAATGCAGTACTTCTTCACTGCACTATAGCATTTCTCTGCAGTAACAGAACTGAAGAGACCTGCATGCATCATGCTTAGCAGAACATTCTGAAAGTTAATCTATGGTATTCAGAACAATTTTTCTCCAAATAAAGTTCCAATTGTATTTGAAATTCAGTTACTCAGTTAACAAGCATTTCTAAGATTCTTGCTGAAAAGTCACTGTGCGACACCAACAACAGGGAGCCAAATGTTTCCAGACAATTTTTAATCCTGTTTTAATGGAAAAGTGAGAACCCAAGTGTGTAGCTCTCACTGAAGTCAATAGAAGCCGCATCAGTTTATGACAGGACTGAATTTGGTTCTTACATTTTAGAATTTTCTTGATGAAAAGTGGATCAAACCCTACTAGCTGAATAATAAAACAATTGGACAATCTGAGCCCTGAAGACTAAAATTTGAACACTCTTATACTAATAGAAAATTTAGGTTAGCTTTTCTAATGAAGCCATTACAGTTTCTTGGGTAAAATCATATGCACTTTTATAGTATAATTGCCAAATAATATTGGGTAAAATCTTCCTGTGAATATGGCCACCACACTACATAGCTGTAAAACCTAGAAACAAAACATTACCCCAGTGCAAGAGAATCTTCTACTAGCATAGAACCAATGCATATACTCCAGGTTCCTAAACCATCTCCTCCCTGCTGACTTGATAAGGGCTATTGTCTGAATCAAGATTATGCTAATTCCCATCTGCAGTTTCAATTGCTTGGGGGCATTAGCAACCAGTGTAGAGTGAGACTAGCCAATAAACTGTGCTAATTTAGACCTTGCATACAGTACTCCTAGGATAGCAAAACACAAAGGCAAGACAAGTTTTTCCTGCCCAACTTGAGATACTCTGAAAGCTTGGGCAACAGTGCCTTAAACTGGGCTGTTAAGAAATGGAGGAATCCAAACACGGAGGCCACTTTTGAATAGACAAACTTCTAGGAGAAAAGGAGATCACTGCAAGATTAACTCATACTAGATTTCCCATCATCCCCCTGGCTATTTTCTCAGCTTCTGTTGCTTCTTTTCTGTTCTGCTTTTTCCTCCAATTTTAAAATAGCATTTTAGGAAGTTTGTTTTTATAGAAAACACAAATGCTTTCTTGCTTTTATTTTTGAAAAATGAAAACAAAGCCCAAATGTAGTCATATATTTATAGCTGTATACTCAAATATATATTTCTATTAAACATAGTAAGTTTTTCTTGCTACAAACAAAGGACTATGCTCCCTAATTTACAAATACATTTAAACAGATGTATTTTTGCCCAAATATAAGCAGAAAGCAACATTTAGCATTGCTTTCTAGCTGCATAACTTAGACAAGGTTTAAAGTTTCCTCTTGAAGTTAGCATAAAAAGTGAATTTATCGCAGTGACATCCCTTATTAGTGCCATTCTGTTTTCCTACTTATACATTATCATTAGATAGACTGCAGCATTCGGTAATTCTAGTTTAGGAGAAGCCATACAGCTTTGCACTATCTACAAAATTGATTAAGAGGAGAAACTGGGAATTAAATATATACACAGACATGGCTATAACTCCATGCAATTGAATGTTAATCATCATCTACCCAAATTATTATTTTTGTTTTACTTTATGATATATGTCAAGTGAACATAGGTTAGTTGAAAAAGTTTGCGCAAAGCCAACTACTAAGCCAGCTTGGCTTTCTTTAAGAAGATGTTAAGTTCTCCGGACCACCAGCTGCTAGTGGCCAAAAGTTGTGTTTTTCAGTAGCCTATGTGGACAGAGACCACAAACTTCATTCCAATTTCTTGTAGGCCATTCATATTCACACACATACACAATTAACTGGCACCTTTTAGACAAGTCTGAGAACTTAAATTCATAACTCTGCTGGAAACTGAAAGCCACAGACTTAGAGTTATTGGTTTTATGGTTCATTACAACAATTTGTAACAGCCTGCTGCCCATTATTCTCTTTTGTTTCAAGTGGTCTCCTGGGATCCTTATGTTTAACAATCTGTCCCATCATGTATTTTACTTGGATATTCTGCGTTCCTTCCCCAGGCCCAAGGAAGGTGTCTATGAAGTGTGAAAGCTTATACCTTTCACAACAGAAGTTGATCCAATAAGAGAGATTATCTCACCCACCCATGTGTCTCACATATCCTGAGACTGGCATGGCTACAACACACCAAATGGCAATTTTAAGGCACAAAAAAAAAAAAAAAAAAAAAAAAAAAAAAAAAAAAAAGGTTGAAAGGCTGTAAAATTGAATTACTTTTATTTTTAGTATAGTGGCCTTTCACCACAGGCCAGAAGAGAAAAGCAGTAGTCAGTGTCATGCTTTCTGGAATGGTTCATGACAAGAGTGCCAACCTCAGGGCAGACTGTCCAGGGCACAAATGGCAAAATTGACTGCTGTATGTTCTTTAGTTACATTTCAGCAACGAAGTAACAAGTGTAAACGCCTATGGCACTTTGACAGCCTTAACATGGAGTCACAGACAGTCCCCTTAGGCACTCCAGTCTATCTTACTACCCCAGGCAAACATTGCCTCTGTGAGAAATGGTCACTTTACACCAAAAACAACAACATATTCAAAGGACCAGCCACTTACACCAGGTCAATTTGCACTCTAGATCTCACACCTAAAAGAATGCTTGTAGCCAATCCTATAATAAACTAGCCAAGGATTTATTTACAAGAAATAAGTGATTTACAAGGTTAAAGCAGGCAACACACATACAAATGAGCTACACTATTAGGTTCCAAAAGATAATAGGAACTTCTATACATTTGCATCTTTTATGGTTAACCCAAGCCAGGCAGCTGAGAACCCTTTGCTTATGCTTTAAAATAGTAACCCCTCAGAGTTTCATACAGAACAGGGATATAAAGGGTAAGTGAAATTAATGCATGCACCAGCTTACGAGCACTTCATAAGGCCTAAATACTAAACACATCGATAAAAGTCCAAAAATCTATCTTTACAATACTAATGCAGGTGAGGCAGACCAGTTTCCGGTCATGCATTTGTCAGTGAGGCCAAGGGGCCTTGGCATGAACTGGCACCTGGTCTGGCAGCATCAGAGGGAACCTGGCACTCCTGCCATTGCTGTTTATAATTGTTATATGGATCCAGCTCTTTTGCCAACATTACATTCAGTTTGTAGGGTATAAAAAAAAAGGGGGATATTAGAAGTACTTTCTAGGATTTTAAAATGGAAAATTATTGGGGGGCAATAAAGTTCAATGGATCAGTCGAGTTCAGGAATCCACTTATCACCAATAAAAGGCATAAGACTTGTCAAGGACAGCAAATGTCAATATCAAAGGAATAGGAATAGGAATTAATCCTGCAAGAACAGAGGATAGTTAAGATTAGTTGGCACTTAATATCATCATCAAGAATGCCTAAAATACTTTGAATTTAACTTACAAACATTCTTTTGCATGTCATCTTTCCACTCGAACTTAAAATGACTTGCTATCCTCAAACATTACTTTTAAAAACAGATACAACTTTTTTACTTTTAACTAGTTTAATTAAAATGAACGTCACAGCTGCTGCTATTAGCTTATCAGAAAGTGAATTTCCCATCTGATACAGCAGCAAAAAGTAAAGTGTTTATCTCAAATTTGTACAAAAATGATTCTCTCTATGCCAGCCTAGCATATGGTGGGTTTTTTTTGGTCAAGAAGATGAGAAGGAAAGGAGAGGCTAGTGTTGTTTCAACATATTTTAGCACCATTGGCTTTCCTGTTGGAACACTGTAGTAGATACCCTGTTTATGGCCCTATTCCAACTCTTACTGAAGTGAACAGAAATGTTTTCATTGACACTGTGGGAGTTGGATCAGGCCCTTAGATAGCAACTGAGAATATGGGTGTGGCAGTGTGTATTCCATGACTTCCCACAGCTCACTCTATTAATGAAAAGATATATAGCTTGACTCCGCTGCTGGGGGGAGGGGAAACCAAAGAAGTGATGGATGTTTTAGTTTGGACTACTTTACATGGAGATTAGTTGAAACACCAGGTCAATTTTTCAAAACTGCCTGTGACTTTGGCACTTTTGGACATTTTACCCTCTATTAGAAGTCCATTGCCCCCACCCCTGCATAAGAAAATGAGTTTGTATCACAAAAAAAACAAACAAACAAAATTTAAAAAAAAAACCACACACACCCCCCAGCTGCTGCTCCTTCACTAACAAATATCTACCCTTATAGCACATTAGGCAAGGCACTATTTATGCAGGATGTTTCATTGTTTCACAAAGCTGGTATGTTGTTGAAAAGCATAGCCAGTGGATTTCTTGGTTTAACTGATTATCGTCAGGGGACATGCTATCTGGTTTGGGATTACCTGGCTGTAGATGTTGAATCTTAGATTTTGCTGGTCTCTTACCCTTCGGTGGCCAGTCAAGAAAGTGACAAAAGCATACACCTCTTGAGGGATACCTACACTTCAAGCTGGCTGTGTGATCCAGTTTGAGGAGATCTACTCATGCTATTTCTCATCAAACTAGCATGCCAAAACTAACATAGCTGCTGCAGGAGCACAAGAGGCGGGAGGAGATAGCTGCCCCAAATACATGCCCATCCAGTACTGTTGGCATATCCTTGAGGCAGCTAGACCCAGCCGCTGTTTGCTGTGCCACAGCTACAGTTCTGTTTTTAGCATGTTAGCTTGGTGTAAACTAGCATGAGTATGTCTCCTCAAGATGGGAATCACACTGTGACCCCTTCATGCCAAATGGCAAGGAGATGGACAGGAATGTCCTGACCCTGGTATATACATTCTGGTTCACCGGAGAAAATCATGTAAGTCTAGGATCATACATCATTGTGAAATATGTATGTACACACACTGAAAATGTTTGAAAGTTGGTATCAAGGTATGAGGCAAGGTATGAGGAGCTGGGGCAGAGGGAGATGTGGGTAAACACGTTTTCTGATAGACATGTTTATTCACCTCTCTGCCAGGATGCTAATTAAAGCATGGTAAGATAACACAATGGATAAATAGTTACATATAAAGTCACTGCAGACATATGAAGTCAACAGGAAGCAGCACACAGAAACAAGCCATGGGTGAATATCCTGTGTGAGCACACACAATATATAGAAGTCAAAGGACACACCGTTCCCTCACCCAATCTTGCATTTAGGAAGTAAATGGGCAGTACATTTACATTTCCAAAAAATGCAATCTCAGCCAACCTTGATTGAAAAGCAAGGAAGAAAACAGAGTAGCCTCTTCTACAAAGACGTTTTATCTCCTGCAAAGTTAAGTCTCTAGAAAGCATGTTAACATTTTGTTTTATATGTAAAAAAAAGTTTCCCTCTCATTATCACTTGATTCTTTGCTAATAACTTATTCCTGTTTTCACTATAAATATCTCAGTGCTGCAGTGTTAAGCAGAGCACTGCTACTGAGCTGAATTTTACAAGCTGGTGTTTACAGCAGCTATCTGGGCACAGCGGACCTGGCATTTCTGTGAGTGGCCAGCGTCAAGAGCAATGCTTCAAAGGGACTCTTGGACTAGGGAATACCCATTATTAACCTGTACCCTCAACCTACAGTAAAAAATAGCTTGCTTAAACAGTTCTTGAAATGTGGAACTCACCTTTGGAGGAATAACCTACACAGGAAGAAGATGACAAATTGTACTCCATTGTGTGTCCAGATATCAGGATGGGTGAAAGTAAGAACTGGCGCATACAGCATCACATTCAGAACTCCCTCTTATAATTCATTCAGTCACCTCAACAACAACAATATGGATGCACCCACCCTGAGTGTTGTCCCTGTACCTCTTCTGTTGGGTTTGGAGAACAGAGACTGAGCCCTGGATTCTGTATTGACAAATTGTGCATTAAATCCAAACACTCAGAGGGAATGGCCCTAGGCTTCATAGTTGGGATGGTCATGCTCCAGCTTCAGGGGATGGGCAGAGCAGGGCCCTAAAAGATACCAGAGCAGGGCCCTCGCTTCTCAGTAGTGTTATATCAGGACCACTAACTTCAGAGCCAATTTCAGAGGAAAATTGGTGGTGTGAGGAAATGAATGCTTTTTGTGCAATGGCCTCTATTCCCACCCAACAAGAGAAAACCCATGCCTGCCAACAGTGGGGAGGGGGTTGGCCAGAGTGAGGGCAGCTGTCTTCAGCAGTATTATGAGCATGCTCAGTGTGTGAGCATGCTCAGTACAAGCCAAGCAGCAAATGTGGGGGTGTAAGGAGCACATTACCCCATCACCTCTTTCCCCCACCCCCTATCAGTTAATCCAATCCCCTCTGTATGCGAGACAAAAATAAATAAGCTGATTAGTCAATACATCTGTACAACATGGCATGTGTCTGATCAGTCTTGTGATGTAGTAGCATGCATCACCAATGGTCACAGTAGCAGATCTCATGGTTCCTATGTATATTTCTCTTATTCTTTGTTTCCTTATCCCCTTTCATGATCCCTGTGTGTTTTGGATATTATCAGTAGGTAACAAATCACAAGCTGACCACTGTAATGACCACAGGGAGGCTATGGATGCATTTGTAAGTACTTGGTGATTAAAAGAATAAATTTTCAAAAACCGATCTACACCACCACTGGACTCCCACCAGAAGAATGGTGATTCTGCATATCCTAGTTATTTAGAGGACAGTAGAATAGAAAAGTACTTTTCAGAAAGTTCAGCTTTATGCGTGCTAGAACATAAATCCAGTCATTTTGCCACTGTAGGAGGTTTTACATTTCTAACACTCCCTTGGGAAGAGAGAGCACTGCTCTGGTCTCAGTCTGAGGCATAGCCCCTCCAGTTGTGCTATTCAAGCCTCTTGCAGGTGGAAGTTAAAGTAGTCCAAACAAAGTCAATGTGCTTCTGCTGCTCACAAAAAGCAGAGTTCTAAGCTTTTGGGAGGTCAAAAAAGCTAGAGTAACAGCCCTTCCCCTTTCTGAGATGGCTTGGGCAGCCAAGACTCTCAGATATTTTTCCTGAGTCACACACACCTCCTCTTCCAGAGACCAGGGAGCTTTGAGTTACAATCCTGAGCCTTCAGAGCACAGAACAAGGATCCTCCCTTTTTAAGGACCTGCCCATGCCCAAGCCTCACTTGTGTAATCATAGAATATTAGAGTTGGAAGGGACCTCACGAGGTCATCTAGTCCAACCCCCTGCCCAAAGCAGGACTATCCTCAGCTAAATCATCCTGGCAAAGGTTTTGTCAAGCCTCAGCTTAAAAACCTCTAAAGATGGAAATGCCACCACCTCCCTAGGTAACCCATTCCAATGCTTCACCACTCTCCTAGTGAAAAGCTTTTCGCTAATGTCCAACGTCGACCTCCCCCACTGCAACTTGAGACCGTTGCTCCTTGTTCTGTTATCTGCCACCACTGAAAACAGCCTAGCCCCATCCTCCCTGGAACCCCCTAATGTTAAGGTTGATTGTGCCCAGAGGTGCTCTTTAAGACTTCCCTGATGAGGGTACAGATCTACCCTACTTTTTAAGCATCCCTTTACAATGGATGCACACTTGTACTCTTGAAATAGATATTTTGAGATACTGAAATCCAAGTATGTTTTTAAATAGGCAAGTCCATGATAAAAATAAAAGAGTTTTCCATTCAACTGTATTTAATGTTAGTAATAGCACTTTTGATTCTCTTGTTAAACATCTCTCTCAACTCATGCTCACCCCTCATTACAAGGGGGGAGGGGAAGCATTCCCTAGAATACCTGATGATTTTATGATGACACACAACTTTGACAAGTGGGAGGGCATGGCAAAATGTTACTTCCAAGTGTGTTTGAGCTGACCACATTGTTCCTGCAATCTCCCCTACAACAAAAGACCATTTGTGGGACTTTATTTCAACTTGACAAAGTAATTAATGTGACCTCAGAATTAATTGTGCAGAAAATGGGATCATAAAGGCAGAGTCAGATGGGTCAGAGCTGAGGTACAATATTGCAAGGGTACATTTTATTTTCTCTACAAAGTTACTAGGTTGGATTTAAAAAAAAAAAAAAAAGACACCCAAATCTTTACAGATACTGTAAAGCTGTGACTTTGGAAGAAATAATTTTGTTTCATACAGAATGCGGACATCAGGATGCTAGTTCATTAGAAGAAAAACAGGTGTCAGATACTCTACTAATTTTTAATGTAAAATAAAGGATCCTCATTAACAGAAAACAGACCCAATCTAAGGGAAGTAGAGTAGATTCTAATAGAGTTCCTTAAAGCATTCAGTTTTAACTGTGTAATTGCCATGACTATTGGGTCTAGTTCTGCCAGGCTCTCTCGTGCTGAGTGGTACCTTTCTCACAAGATGGTCTCAGTCAATTTGACTGGACTACTTGTGGAATATTCTTAGCACGGGCGTGCACAAGGGTGGGAAGCAGGGGCATGACTCCCCACAGTAATCAGAGGCACAGAACTCCTTCCCCCCCCCCCGGGCCACAGTGGTAGGGAAAGGAAGAGACAGCATCTGCTGGGGCAGTGTGTGGGGGGGTAGAGAGAGCAAACTCCTCCTGGGATGGAGGGACAAAAACACCTCCAAAAGGTGTTCTGTCCCTCCAAAAGGGGTCAATTTCTGCACATAGCCTGCCTCAGAATCGAGGGTAACAGAATCTGCACCATATCAACCAATATATCTTTAACCCCTTTTAGCACATTCTGAGCTCTTGAAGTGATCCCCCAACACCACTTATTTCCTCTAAAGATACATTGTTCAAAGATTTTTATGTTATGTTACACTCTGCCCCTTAGAAGGTTTCCTGAAAACTAAAAAAGGTTGCTCAAGCATTCCTCATTATTAAGAGGTGTCTGCCCTCTGATATCATGGGTGGATGGCCTTGGGGGAGGAAGATTCATTAAGGAACCTGCCATCATTGTGAGACATCACTTTGGAAGTAGCTTCTTCCTAAAGATAATGGCCTAGAGATCTTCTCATCACACAGAAGATAAGGTAAAGAACTTATCAGCTGAGATGAAAACCAAAGGAATGTTTCATCTGTGAAGGTATCTCTTGTGATCACACTTATGATGAATAAAGCAAAGCTCTTTGAAAAACATCCAATTAGAGGGATTGCCTTTTCATAATAGGCTTTCATCACTGAAGCCTCAGATAGCATAGGACCAGACCTTCCTTTGAAGGTTTTTTTAAGTGACAGTGACTATAGTTAATGCCATCAGAATAAAAAGCAATAGTTAACTCAGAAGCATTATCATTCCACGCAGAGAACTTCAGAATGCTACACCTTATACAAGCAAGAAACCTGGGATACAGGGCCTGACCCAATGCCTGCTTAACATGGACAATCTGTGGATTTAATTAGATACTGAATTAATCCCATAATGAAAAATTCACCCCTCAGAGCCATTTTAAATCACTTCACCAGTTACTGTTAAATGGTATGTCTACACTGCAACTGGAGGAGTGAATGACATTCAAGTAGGCATACTCATGCTAGCATGGCCAGAGAGAACAATGGAGACATTGCAACGTGAGTAGGTATCCAGGGTTCTGGATGGGTTTGTACACTCTCTGTATTGTTGCAACTTCATGGCTATATTTTAGCCAGACTAGCTTGATTAAAGGCAGTGTGAGATGTACCTTTGACTGCAGTGTAAACACACCCTTAGATGTAAATGCATTGCACCCCTTAAGGATGCCATTTGTTGTTTGCCACCATAAACTATTATCTCTAGAAGTTCTTTTAAGCACTTTAGCTTTCAATGAAAGTCACTTGCAGTCAGTTGATGTCATCTTCAACTATTTGCTCTCTTTTCTTATGAGGAAAATTGGGAATCTGATCTAATACTTGTGTACGTGAATAAGCCTATTGATTTAAAATTATGCATGTGTTTAAGAGTTCTGCAGAATCAGGACATGCCCAATCTGACATTAATATTACATTAAGGTTGAGAAGTTGAACACACAAAGATCAAGAAACTGAAGACACTGAAGACAGTGTGTACCTTGGTCATGTTGTACATATGTAGTATTTTCTATTCATGGTTTCCTCATTAAATGCAAGGCTAAATATATTTGTTATGGAATGTGTAAAAAGATGTCCTAGTCATGCGTGTAAGTGTTAAAACCAAACAAGGATTCTAGTGTGCACGCTTGTTTACTCAAACCTAATCAGAATGCAATATTAAGGCTTTGTTCCCTCTCCCTCTCCCCATTTATAGCTAAGTTGTGTTAGTTAAGCACAACCTTGTGAAAAGCTACCACTCTATCAAGTGAGCAAGCAATCTATATTCCACCCAAGAATCTCCAACGAACTCTACTCAGTATTTCTTGGTGCCTATATGGTGCAATGCAAGTCTAAAAGATAGCACAGGAGTACTTAGGTCAATGAATTAGTATTAGAAACTGCCCCAGTCTAACTGGGACCACTGTCAAATATACACATCTGTCTTACTCTCCAAATTGCCATTCATGGATATTTACTTTAAAAATAGAAGTAATTGAATTTATGGCTTTCTCTATTAAAAAAAATAAATTAGATTTATGGTACTGGCTACGTTTTTTTAAAACATGGTCTGAAGCTTTTCAGCTAAAAAGTTATACTTAGGATCAAGTAAAAATATAGTATTGGATTGAAATAGTTTCTCTGCCATCTATACTGAATGTGAGTTTTGTTGTACTGGAAACCACAGCCTAATGCAGAAGTTTAAGTTGAACCTCAAGATTGCAATGTGAAGATTACAGCAGCCGTCAGAAGTCATTTGACCTTTGTATTTCAGTCATCTGGGCTAGCCCTTTAGCAACAACTTCCCCATTTATAGTGCCTTTCATGAAAAAGTCTCAAAGTGTTTTTATATCAAGAAGCAGAGAACATTAAAGGAAAAAACAAAATCAATACAAATGTTAAGAACAAAGGGTATATTCCCTTCCTTCTTCTCCACCCCCAAACCATCTTCTTCCTCAAAAAGAGTTGTGTTTAAGGATTTTAATTACAATTTTAGACTAGGTACTATATAGACTAGAAAGCAAAGCCGGGTGTGTTTCACTGTACGTAAGCAACTAAGAGCCTGATCCTGAAAGGTGCTGAGCACCCTCAATTTCTATTGGCTTCAGTGGGAGATAACGGCAGTCACCACTAAGCAGATGAGGCCCTGGATTCCCATGAAAAATGTTTATCCAGGGATTGCAAAGCACCTTGAGGTATTCAGATAAAGTGTGCTATAGCAATGAGGGTACCTTAGATATGGCTAGCACTCATACACTTCACAGCCATGACCATAATAAGACCAAAGTCTATTTCAGCACCAAACTCAGGAAAATGAAAGGACTCCCTCCATAGGTTCACCAAAGGTAGAGCAAACAGCTGTCAACTGCAGTATACAAATAAGTACTACACTGCAAGCTAAGTATCAAGACACCAAGAGAATGAGTTACAGTTCATAAAACGGTAGGGATAAGACCTAACCAAGACTCCAGACTTAACATTCACTATCCATTAAAAGAAACACTTTGCTTATGTCTGGTTCTGGAAACAAACTTTATGGCTGACCTCTAGCTCTACAATGGGACAAAGCAAAATCCATAATGAGCTTTAAAATCATTTAAGTCGGGAACTGAAATTGGTCGCATGGGCCATTGATAGCTTAAAACAAAGCCTTACAGAACAATATCTTAATCAGACACACACACAAAAGCTTCCTACCAATTACAGTCTTGTTTCTTAGACTATAAAAAGCACCAATTTAAATAAAATCTAGCACCCCACCAAAATAAACACCCAGCTGTAGTTTAAGATTTAAATTAATATGATAAAACTACCAAAAATGGTGTCGTCTAGACACTTGCATATGGTCAGCACAGACCATATCCACACTTAACTATGTTTTTAATTATCATTAGAAATAGTACTGAAGTAATCGGCCTACTTTTGAGAGTATAGTCATGCCTGTGCTGGATAAGTAGTTTCAGTCTCTTCCTCAGTTTCGTAAATCCACACATAGGAGGTCAGAACTACAGCAGGGGAACCAAACTGGGTGCAAGATTATGCCCCTTTTGAACTGCTGGAAGGAGATCAGTGGACTGCCAAGGACAGATACCTGAAGGCCTTGTGTTTCTGTAGCTGCTCTAGTCCATAACAACAGCTTCCTAGCAGCACCACTGGAGCTCCACTACCAAGGTCTCCTTCATTTGTTACTGTGTAGCCTCTGTGGGGTACACAGAAAGAGTTAATATGGTCTAGATCTTGAATGAGCTGATCAACTAAATGGTTAAGGGCCAGATCCTCAGCTGGTGAAAACTGCCATAGATCCAATAACTTCAGTTATAGACTTAGTTGGTGTAAATCAGTGTAAGGCTCTTTCTATAGATTTCTAAATCTGAACTAATTTTTTTAAAATGATATCACTATAAAATATTTGTAGCATAAATTTGCCTCTAGTGAACAAAACAACAGTATAAAATGTGAAATGTGTGGATGGCAGGCAGTATAGAAGTGCAATGCATTTACTATTAAATCTTTTAAGTCTTATCTCTTACATCTAAAGTAATTGGCTTCCTGAATAAAAAAAGGAATGGTATAATAGGAAACAATTATATTGACATATGTATAACACGATTCACAAATAAAATTTACCTTTCCAGGAACAGAGCTTTATTATGTTTTCTGTATCTATTTTCTGAATTCAGAAAAATAATTCAAAGTCTCTCTTAAGCAACATCTTTGGTAAAAACTGTGAATATAAATCTCTCTATTTTCTGCAACAGTAACAATAAGCCTACTAAAGTAATAATGAAACATCTGAAGATCCCAGGACATTCTGAGTCAGTCTTCAATTACTGCTGGCCCTTGAAGTTTACCCAGAATTTAGAGTTAAAAAGGTCTTTGTTCTTTCCTTCATTATATGTTTAAAATTCAATTTTAAAAGAAATGCAAATCTCTCTCAAAACGGTCACATATTTCACAAGTAGAATTTTTTAATGTGTGCAAGGAGTAGCAATAACTTAAGATAGTTTAGTGTTAATGAAATACAGAATTCTGAGACTGCAAAGGATACATTTCTGATATTTGTCTCTAGAGAAAGAGAGATGAATCTATTTAAAATGCTCATGCTAGAAAGAAAGAGTATCCAAGACCAATGATAGTTAAATACCAACTTGTCCCAAAAGAGTTCATTTTAATAAAGATCTTCATTAGAGAGAAAAATGCAGCCTTTAAAATGAGAATAAAGGGCCAATTGTATTCCCACATTCCTCAATAGGTGTTTAGCCACTGACATCAGAGGAAGGAGGATCAGGTCCCTAAGGAATGTCTCTAAAAATATACAAGGCAAGGATACGATTTAGTGATTGATTCTGTGGCTTGAACTCTGCTTAGGCTTTGACGTCAGCCTCATGCTGTGGGACTGGGGCTGTCAGCCGCCCATAGAGGAGTAGGGCTTCATCTCCAACTGCACACGAAGAGGCTCGGGCTTTCATGATTTATAGTTTATTGCAGTGTCCTGCCCGTGACTTTTACTAAAAATACCCATAACGAAAGCTTAACCTCAGTGGTAGGCACCTGTTTCTTGGATTTGCCCAGTGGTAAGCAGAACAGATTATAAAATTTTCTTCCTAGGTCAATAAATGACTAATAAACTTAACTGGGGAGGAGGTGGAGGGAGAGAAAAACCCCATCCTGAAGACCAAAGTTTCATCAGTGTCCTTTCTTTATAGTAATAATGCACCTGACCACCACATCATTGCTACTTGGTGCAGTCATTAAATGAGGCTGACCTACAGTGGTGTGGCCAGCTTGCCCTTTACAACTGCAAGTCAGCTCTGCTATTAGAGGGGAGCTGGATGCAGAACGTCATTCAGCCTGGAAGGATGCATAGACTATATTGGTTGATTGATTCAATGGGTGCACATGAATAGCCTTCCGAGGGAAGTAGTGGGGGCAAATAACTTATCTGGCTTTAAGACTAAGCTTGATAAGTATATGGAGGGGATGTTATGATGGGATAGTTTAATTTGAGCAATTGATTTTGGATTATCGGCAGATAAGTCTGCTCAATGGTCTGTGGGAATGCTGGATGGGATGGGAACTGAGTTACTGCAGAGAAATCTTTTTTGGGTGCTGGCTGGTGAGTCTTGCCCACATGCTCAGGGTTTAGCTGATCGCCATATTTGGGGTCGGGAAGGAATTTTCCTCCGGGGCGGATTGGCAGGGGCCACGGAGGTTTTTCGCCTTCCTCTGCAGCATGGGGCATGGGTCGCTTGCTGGTGGATTCCCTGCAGCTTGAGGTCTTCAAATCTCATTTTTGAGGATTTCAACAACTCGGTCATGGGTTTGGGGTTGTTATAAATGTGTATGGGTAGGGTTTTGTGACCTGCCTTGTGCGGGAGGTCAGACTAGATGATCATATTGGTCCCTTCTGACCTATGAGTCTATGATTGAACGTTGTCATTGCAATATAATGGTATTTAGTCACTAATTATATTGCCCATGTACAGTGTTGAGTGTTTCCAAGAGAGGCAGATGAACTGAGGTGTGAAAGAGAGAGAGGGGAAAATGATGCTTTATGGATTTAAAGCATTTATTGGTCAATAGTGGAAAATTAAAGGTATGTTGTGAGAGCCTTTCCCCAGGGCACTAAGCAAGAGGCAGCACATTGTTGGCTAGGAGAAGCAGCCTAGAAGGCAGATTCTGACCAAATCACAGGCTGCCTTCTGGATTCCCCCTATTCCAGCAAAGAAGTACTTTGCATCAAGTCCTTCCCCTGGCAAGATAGCACAGCTGGCGCTAGAGGGTCAGCTCTGAAAGGCTGCACACTTGCACTGGAAGAAGGATACAGCAACCTTGTGGATGCTCCCCTCCCTGGGCTGCTGCTTGCACTTTAGTTAGCTAGCACAGGGGATTAGGAATGTGCCTGATGATAACAGGCAATATGGGCTACAGTCTGGATCTGTCAAATTTATACTCCAACTCAGTACCATTGAATCTATGTTCAATTTATGGGATTACATTTCCCTTGCTTTACCAATGCTGTGGGCAAAGTTGGAAGATGAGTCACAAATCCAGCCAATTCAGGCTTAATCAATTTTTGCTTTCATTTATACATTTCCAGACAGAATTGTCACTTACTGCGTGTGACCACACATTTATGCTAGGCAAGTAACAGACAAGACAATTGCTAACTGGGCCCAAATTACAATGTTCTGGGGCACCAGGAAGTTCTTCTACCTTCCAGAATAGTCATCCCATTCTCTGATCCCTTGCTCTGTTCCTTCAGTCCCATTCTTCAGTTTCTAGTCTAGTTTCTCCAGTTTAAACTCCATGTTCATTTAGTGGTTTTATACATTTTTACACTGCAGATTAAGTAATCTTTGTCCCATCTGCTTTTAGCACATCAACCCTTTGGGTGTTCGATAACTCACACACTGAAGCTTGTGCATGCTTAATTATCCAACTTGTGTATTTTTTCTGCTGGCTTTGCAGTTTCTGGGTCATGTTCTTTTGTGGCACCCAGCGCTGGTTCTTCCCAGAAAGAGGGGAGTTTTATTTCTCATTATGTTTATATATCTTATGTACATTTTCAAACACAACAACATGTTACCTTTGTTCTGCCAACAGCAACTTTTTAAGCATGTTGCCTGTGTGATGTACAGAAGAATTGGCACAACCACACTTATGCCTGCAAGGAGTTGGCCGAAGTGTTACCTCACCTGCATTTTCTCCACTATCCATGATTACAAAGAATTAAAAACATAGCAATCAAAGCTCTTACTCTTACCACTAAGAATTATTCATTTTATATTTTAGTGTTATAAATCAGTGTGTTATTCTGTGGTACTCTTAGTCTGTTAGAAAAGGGATGGGGAGTTCTGGAAAAATGTGATTTTTTTTAATGTCAACTTTTTCTATCTTTAAGCATTTTTTCATTCAAAGTTCAATATTATTTGAGAATCATTACAAAAACCGCATTGGAAGCTATCCTGTGAATGCATTTTGAAGGCTGTCTCACTATTAGGGCCTTGATACTTAATTGGTTTTCATGGTATCCCAAACCCATCTTGTCAGAATCTGCTGCAAACAAGGAGGTAAATTTTCAAAAGGACCGAGGTCCAACTTTGCAGGGGAAAGTGTTACTGGGAGGGAGGGAGGAGAGAGAAGAGAACACCACATGCATCTGCATTTTTGTACCAACAAAACAAAGTCAGAATATCTACCTTTACCTAATTTCTGCATGCACCAGATATTAAGAAGGCACAAGTATACACATTTATACATGAAGCAAGATTGAACTGGTTTCCTTATCCAAATTTTACATCACCCACAGAAGGAGATCTCCCTTTTGGAAGGGTGGTTCAACAGTTACTTGTTAGTACTTCTCAGGGCTGGTGGCCTGAATATATCGTTGATGAGGGCAATATTTTGACTTATGAAACTTGCACACCAACTACATTTCTCAGTAATTGACTAATTTTTTTAATCAAAGAGGAGTATGGAAAGTGTGAGGTACAAGCCATTTTTCTTTTGGGGGTGGAGGAAAAACACTTTGGAATATAGGAATTAACTCATTGCATTGCACTTGACATAAAATTTACTAGAGTACCTCATGACTGTTCTCGGTGAAGAATAAACTGAGGTAAGTACAGAGTCTAAATTCAATTAACTTTAGTTTAATAAATGCTTTAGTTTTAACATAGAGTACATATGTACTCTATTTCTAGAGAAGTGTATTTATACAGGCCAAAGATACGCTAGAAAAAAGTTAGTGAAGGTAAAGTATGTCAAAATAAGTTGTACAGTATGAAATTGCAAGATCATTCTTGGAGCCTAAATCAGCAATTGTTTATTTTTTTAAACATCTTTCTGAAGAAATTGATTGACTGATTCATATGAAAATCCTGTCAAGATTTCTATGCTTCTCCAAGTTTTATCACACAGTAGGAAATATCACTTGCTTTGTTCTATTGATTTCTTTTTTGTATTAAGAAAAAAAAACTCCACAACTTACTGTCCAAATTGTATTTTGTCTGTGACCACTGTCTGTGGCAGAGAAAGTGCACTTTGGAACTAAGCAAATACTGATGATAGTCTGTAATGCAATGACTAGGATAAAAATATACGAATAGATATAAATCTTCTGGATACAAATCAATTACTTACTGACAAGTGTTATAGTGAAAGTTTTTCTATGAGCAAACCTTTCCAAGATTATCTATTATAGGAACTCTGGGACCTTTCTGTAAATTACGTGATACTTAAAGAATCAGAATAGTGAACCAAGATACCAATTTCTGTATTCCAAGAATTTAGTCTTGATTAAAGGAATGGCATAGATCCCACTGAGTTCAGTTAGACAAATTGGTTTCAAACCAAACCTATCAATTTGGTTCCCATTGGCTGGCAGCAAGTTAACCTTGCATGTTAGGATCTGGAAATTTTGTACCTTCAAGGGGAATTCTCCACAGCTGAACTGTAACTAATTCAAGAGAATTTTTTTTTTTTTTTTTAAATCACAGAAGACCTCACTACAAACTCAGTTTAACCAAAAGCAATGTCGAAATTAAAGCCAAGTAGGGCACTAAGAAGTGCTATTCTTAAGAACAAAGTTTGGAGTCAAAATATAAAATGTTTAATTTGTATTTAAAAATGGGGTTGCTTGATAAATTCCTTCTCTCCTGGGCTCAGTTTAAACCTGATATTTGACAAAGCAATGTAAAAAGGAGCTGTTCACTGAAAGCTGGTACTAAGACATCATTTTCTCTCACTCCCCGCCACCCTCCATGGAGATATATTTTTCTAAAGGAAAATATGAAAATTCCCATTAGAGCTGAGAGGGAAAAGAATGAATAAGTCTTGTGTAAGTGGGCTGACATAATTTCCTGCCCTGCCCTCCCTCATTTTCTTCCCCCTCCCCACCCCACCCAAAATTTTAGGTAAATTCAGAAAGATCCTAATACTGGGCCAGATTCTGATACTTTTAAATTACTCTGAATAATCCCACTAAAAAACACACAACACATCAGAGAAATAGCTCCTGGGGTAAAGTACTACTCAATATGGGTAAGAATGTCAGAATCTAGCCCACTGTGATAATTCCATGAATGGTGCTGTACTTTGTCATTCAATAGCTTTTGCTCTCTCATTTGCACACGTCTGAATATTTCGGCAGCACTTCGGAGGAGTGTTTTTTCACATCTTTATTCTTGCTTTTTAATAGTAACCCTTTCCTACTTCCATCTGAAGGTATCCGAGCACTTTAGAAAGATGGGTAAGTACAGTAGTCACAGAAAAAGTTCTATCACTTTGGGAAGATATTCCTCATGTTGTGGAATGGGGGGGAATATATCTGCAGAACCTGTACACAATTTTCAAATAATTCATTTGGACCTGGTGGTACATTCATATCGTTCTAATGTAAACAGGCAGAGACACACTCCGCACAGTTCATTGACTAAGGGGTCAACTTTTTGCCAATGCTGTGTGCATAACATACATTGAAGCTAATGGGAGTTGTGTGTGATGACCTGGATCAGACCCCAGAAGTTATTTTTTCCATTTGAGGGAGGGAGGGAAAAAAGTTTTTATCTTGGCCCCACCTAAATCAAATGTTCTCAAGAAGTAACTTCAGGAAGACAATACAGCACAAAAGGATGGTATTTGCAGACTGAAGGGAGCACGTTTATTGTATAAAAAAACCCCAAAACAAACAGGCACAAAAAACCTCAGGATACAGCAACACTGTGATGATGAATCCACAGCACTGAGGCTCAGAAGGCAGGTCATTTTACTCAGGCTCAGGGAATAGAAATTGAAAGAAGTTCAGGCTTGGGCTGGAAACCAGAATCTGACACCTTGTGAGGTCTCAGAGCCCTAAGCTAGAACATCCATACTGGAGTTTTATAGCCCTGCAGCGGGAGTCAGCTGAGCAGGGCACCCACATGGGGGAAAAAAGGATACACTTTAGCAGGGCCCAAAGGCCCTGGGAGGGGAGAGGGGGGCAGCCTGGGCTGCAACCCCCATGGGTATGTGTGTGGGAGGGGCCCATGTTACAACTTTGTTCTGGGCCCAAAAAAATTATTGGGCCCTGCAGCTGAGCTGGGCCAGCCATGGCCATGATGCAGGTCCTTTATTTCAGTATAGATATACCCTTGGAGTTTCCACTGGATCTGATGGGTTTTCAGTTAGGACCCTGCTAAGACTTTTTAGAAGTCTGATTTGTTACTTTTCTGCATCATGAAAAATGTTAAGTTTAACATCTCATTGCAAAGTGATTGTGCTTTGGGTTTTCTTGTATTAGGAATTTGTTTCTCTGAGCATTATTTTGAGTCACTGCCAATTTTTTAAATAAATTGAGGGTTATTTTAGAGACTTCTGCTAGATAGCAGAGCTGGAGGAAGAGATTTGCACATTAAACCAATGAATTCTTGCTTTTTATAAATCATCCTTTTAACATCAAAATCTTTTTGCTCCTACAGGCCTCAGTCATTGCTGCTGAAGAAAATGTAGCTTCTTCCTGAGAATAGAGAAGGCTGCTTGCTGAAGATCAGTATAACCACAAGCTTAAATCTGAACCATGTGATCTGTGATGTTCACATTTATACTGGGGAGATTTAATGGAAAACAGAAACCGCCAAGAGATAAGTCATCCTGCCATCTTGTGAGAAAACTCTGAGAAATGACCTGTGTTAGAATGTAATCATAATCTTGGTAGCAATTACTACAGATTCTGGGTTGATTTATAATTTCTGGGCCAGATCCTCTGCTGATATGATTTAAATCAACTGAATTATGCAGATTTATGGAGGGCCCGATGAGATTTTATATTCTTCTGCCCTGTTTTCAATAAGTTTTTAAAACTATGAATGTTTCATATCTTCCCTCCCCTCCAAAAAAAATGTCTGGAACCACAGGTCCCAATCCATTACCACTTTCTGTCAATAAAGAACGTGCATTGTTGACAACAGGTATGAATAAATAATCAGACCTTGCCATTAAAAAAAAATAAAAAAAATCACAATTTCAAACTCCTCACATCCTGTCTGCTCCCCACCCATCTTCTTTTGATATTCCCTACATGGAACCAGCTGCTTTCTTTGTCGGCAAATTGACGCACTAACTAGATGTATTCTCTTTTAAGTTGTTAAACTACGTATATGTATAAGTATAACTTATAGAATTTCTTAAACCTTGGTGTTTCAAAAGCCTAAAGGGCAGAATATATTTTAGGTGTATTTCAGGCTTCTTTCCTTGTATGTGTGATTTCTCTCTCCTTTTCAAGTCTGCAGAAGAAAACTGGCAAATATTCCCTTTTAACTGAGTCTATTTTATACCCATAGCATCCAATTCTTCCCCAACATGTGACTTTAGAGGGAGCAGCATGTAATCACCAAATGCAGCATTTGGCCCATGGACAGTGGCAGCTGGTTCGTTTTTCACAATCATTTTACTAAGTCACTTAGATTCAGTTGTTTGCTATGTTAGACACTCAAGCCAGCTTAAAAAAAGAACACTGCTGTTACCACCTCTCTTTCATTTTTTGCTTTTTACCAATTTTTACTGAAAATTTAGTAATTACAAAAGCTGCCATTCAGGTTTTAAAACAATTTTCACCCAGATTTTGGACCACTCACTTAAGTACTTTAGTAGACTGGTTATGTTAAGAAATCATCCTCAGAAGCAAGCTCCTTACAGATCAGGACACACCAACTCAAAGCAGCACCACTCTGCTAGAACAACATATGCAAAACTTGTAGATGTATCGCCATTTCTATAATGATCAACACCCCACGCCAACACACATTTCGAGATCCATGGGTCCTGTCTCAGTTTTCTCCTCCCCAAGGTTTTTTTTTTTTTTGGTCTCTCACATGGCTGAGCCCTCCACTGGGTCACCCTGAATTCGATCCCCCTTTAGGTAACTAGCAAAATCCCCAAATAAATAAAAGGTTCTTCTGGCCTTCCCTGAAACTCACTCTCTGGGCCCTATTCCCAGTCCCTTGTGGGTCACTTTTCAACCTCTCTGTTATTGTTAAACAAGAATTACCACCTTGAAGTGAGCACTCAATGCAATTATTACCTGTAAGTCAGAAGGCCCCCGCTCTTCTCCTTGCAGAAAGGTTGTAATTTAGCCATGTGTAGGGGATCATACATTTCTTGCTGCTGATGATCCCTTTTTCTCCGTTAGTTTTCACACCAACTTCCTCTTGCTTGCAGCTGCCCTGTTATGAGAAAGGAGGCAGTATTTATGCTGGTCCCCTTCTTCCTGCTCATTTCCAATTGGCTGGAAGAAAAGGGAGCCTTATTCTGACTTCTGGTCAAGGCTTCTGGCCCCAAGCCCTTAAAGATACAGTGATGAGATTTCCTCCCAAGCACCACTTATTCCCAGGATCACTTCCTCTCCATCAATATACTTCTATGATTCTAATATCTCCTAGGTCCTTTTACATATGTTGGACCTTTTAAAATCATAAAGGGTCAGGCCATCTGATGGGGTTGGCTGACCACTAGGCACCACTTTAAGGGGGCAGACTACCCCATCACAGTGTGTGCACAGCTAGTTAAAAAAAAACATTACTCAGTGAATAATTATCAATGGTTTCCTCCCAAATTGGGGGGAATGTATCTCACAGGTCTGTCCTGGGTCCAGTACTAGACAGGATTTTCATTAATGACTTGGAGAATGGAATGAAGAATATGCTTATAAAATTTGAAGATGACACCAAACTGGGAGCAGTTGAAAGCACATTTGAAGACAGAATCAGAATTCAAAGGACCTTGATAAATTGGATAATTGGTCTGAAAACAACAAATTAAATTCAATTAATACAAGTACAAAGCACCACACTTAGGAAGGAAAAGGCAAATACACAACTACAAAATGGGGAATAACTGGCTAGGTAGTAGTACTGCAGAAAAAGGATCCCTGGGCTACAGTGGATCATAAATTGAATACAAGCCAACAATGTGATGCCGTCGCAAAAAAGGCTAATATTCTGGTGTTTGTTAACAGGAGGATCTTATGTAAGATATGTGAGGTAATTGTCACTCTTTATTCAGCACTAGTGGAGCCTCCATGAAAGCAGAGTGTCCAGTTTTGTGTGTCATACTTTAAGAAAGATGTGGACAAACTGGAGATTAATTACAGCAATAAAATGTTTAGAAAAGGAAAAAGGGGGCCTGTTTAGTCTTGGGAAAAGAAGACTAAAGGGGGCTCTGATAACACACTTCAAATATGTTAAGAGCTGTTATAAAGAGGACAGTGATCAATTGTTCTTTATATCCACTGAAGGCAGGACAAGAAGTAATTGGCTTAATTTCCAGCAAGTGAGATTTAGGGTAGATATTATGAAAAGCTTTCTAACTATAAGGATAGTTAAGCCTGGAATAGGCTTCCAAGGGAGGTTGTGGATTCCCTGCTTCCAAGGGAGGTTTCTGAAGAACAGGCAAGATAAACATTAGTCAGGGATGATCTAGGTATACTTGTTCCTGCCTCAGGGCAGGGGGCTGAACAAGATAATGTCCTGAGGTCCCTTCTAGACTTCGATTTCCATCATTCTATGATTCCTCCATGCATATTCTAGATTCATTATTTCTGACTACATTCATAAATGGGCAAAAAGTATTGATCAAAACATTTCAGATATAAAAATGTCATTTAAAAAAAATAGTCCCCCCATATTAAAATGTATCTATAAAAGCAAACACCAGAAAAGACAGCTAGGATTCATAAAACCACCCTTTGGAGCTCTCAGATGGTGATATTATTATTGTATTTGGATTAATTTAATTGATGACCATAAGTTTTCTAATGCTATTTTTAATAAATATCACCTTTTGATATGGCTGAATTGGGCTTTTTTTGTCTTCCTATTTGTGAAGTGTTTGGATCAAAAAGAACATTCAGTGGCCAATACCCAATCTTAATGTTAATGAGATTCAAGTGAAAATGCGTAAGCAAACAAGAAAAATCATCTTTGTTTTTACCCCTCCTTTTTCTGGTTCACACTTCTCCTTGAAGAGATCAGAGTTGCCCTCCACTCCCCCAAGAGACCATCCTCCCAGGTAAGAATAGCTGTTTTAGAGGAGTTGACCAATTTTCTATTTTATCTCAGACTTCTGCATGGAGATTAGAGCTATTCTTTACCAGCAGCTATTTTTATATTAATTATTATTATTTTCTATTGTTAATATTTGATTTGCAGCTCCCCATGAGTTTCTGGCACAGTATGGCTAACAGCTTTTTCCTTTTAATTTTCACTGAGGAAGACTATGGCACTGTGCACACTAACTGAATTATTTATCCTTTGTATTACAGTCAGCTTGGGAACCCATTGTACAAATATTTACTTGTGTAAGAGACAGTCCCTGCTCTGACACTTTAAATAGATAAGACAGACAAACAACATACAAAGTCTAAAATAAAACTTTTAAAAAAAATTACATTGTGCCAGTCTATTATCATGAAGTCCTGGATATTTTTTAGCAGCTGTTGTAAACTGTTGAAGAAATTTTTTTTTATTTATGGCTAGATTGTGGCTTCAAGTTATAGCCTTCAGTAAGGAATCATGTGGAAGGACACTATCTTGGCCTCCAAGAGGCATGTACCCATGATAGGTGCAATGCTTCACAGCGCTTAGGAGGCAGAGGCGATGAGTTGGGGGGGGAATTCTGGGTCATGTGCCTTCCCCTGATTTGCTGTTTGGCTTTTACTGAGTATGTTCATCTGGACTGAGTATGTTCAGTAACACTGCTGAAGCCAGCTGCCCTGACTCTGCTCCCCCACCCCCGTTGGCAGGCACACATCATTCCTATTAGGAGCACTGATGTACCCAACAAAAGGATGAAATGTGGGCTCTGCTCCTGCCCTACTGGCATCTGCTGAATTGGCCAGTGCAGCATGGAAGGCAAAGCTTTGATTCCCTCCTTTCTGGGTGTTTCTCTTTGGGGAGACTGGCACAATGCTAGATAAGTGGAGCCTGAGCACCAGGACAGGGATTGCACTCAGCCCAGTACAGAAGTTCAGGAAGTAGGAACAATGTTGCCACCCATCTGGTTTTCACCCCGATAGTCCAGGTTTCAGCATGTGTGTCCAGGTGCCATTTGAAAAGCTCTGATGTCCTTTTTTTTTAATCTATGGAAATTGCTCGCTACTGATTTAAATTTACTCTGCTAAGAGATGCTTATCCAGTGAATGCTCATCACCCTTATGAGGAAAGGAATAGAGCCCAGCCAATCACAGCCCAGCACCCTGCCCGCCCAGCTAATTGCAGCCCACAGCTCTCCTTGCTCCATCCACTCCCTACAACCCAACTGGAGAAAGTTTGGAAAGTTTCTCAGCCTGAAGTTTGGTGGGGTGCGGGAACTGGGTGGGTGTACAGCAAAAAGAGGGGGCCTCCTCTCCTCCCTCAGATGGGTGTGCGGCAAATGGGGACCTTTTCTTCTTCCTTCCACACTCACACCATGTGTGTGAATGGGTGGGACCTTCTTCTCTCAAGTATTAGTGCAAATAAGGAGAGTCTCTCCCCCAATATGGATTTCCATGTAAATGTAGAGGGGGGAGTCCTCCCTTTCACCTCAGCTGTATATGCAAAAGGGGGAGCTCCCTTCCCCAACTCCCCAGAATGGGTGTGCTAATGAAAAAAATCTGCCAGTATGTGTGTGTGTAAACTGAGAAGTTCAAATGAGCATCTCTTCAATGGAAATCCTCCTGTATGTGTGTAAATTGTGCTTATTACCCTTAGGATGTGTGGGAAGATGTACCACAGAAGTGAAAACCCTATGGAGGGAGGGGTGAGGAGAGAAGTGAGGGATGGGGCAGGGCCTTGAGGGAAGGGGTGGAGGAAAAGGCGGGATCTGAGGAGTCCAGTTACCAGCCATTAGAAAGATGGTGACCCTAAGAAGGAAGCAAAGACTCTATGCTTTCTGCTCTCTCTTCCCTTACACACCTGTGCTGGGCCAGGCACAATTTAGCCCTCATTTATGTAGATGTGTTGTAATAAGCATGAGCCTTGCTCACAAGAAATAGATCATTGGAAGGAAAAACAGTAGTCTTTGCCTGTCCCAGTAAGGTTTCTATGAACTGTCTGTGTGTCTCTTTAAATAAAGAAGCATGAACACATGTCAAGGGAATAATGAGATGTGTGAACTAATTCTTACAAAATGAGAATCAGCTAGATCCTCAGCCCATACGTTGATCCTGACCTTTTGTAAGTCAAGAATGGATTCAGTTAAGTAGAACCTATTCTCCAAATCAGATCCTCTGCATTTTTTTTTCAAAGACAAAAAAGAAAGGCCCTGATGGTTAATTGCTCTGCCAACGACAGTGGTTAGGCACCTGATATATTGTGGCTGCTGCTTATCATCCTGACCACTCTTGTCTTATTGTTTCTTTGTGCTCCCCATGTCTCTCATCTTATACTTAGATTGTAAGCTTTCATTGGCAGGAACCGTCTTTTTGTTCTATGTTTGTCCAGCGTCCAGCACTGGTTCCTGATCTCTGACTGGAGCCCCTCGCTACTACTCCAATGCCAATAAATGAGATAATTTTATTTTATAATTTTTTATTTTATTTTATTTTATAATTTTTCACACATAATAGTGATCTAATTATTTTTAATAACACTACAGAAAATAAAGGAGAAAAAGTCAAACATTTCACTACCTTCCCTCAATCAAAAAGTCTTAAAATATTTTGCTGATGATACATTGGCATTAAGATTTTTTTTTTAAATAATCTGATTGCTGGTAAAAAGGTATTAGGAAAATCAATGTTATTGGATTTGTAAAAATAGCAAAGCATGTCTTTCAGCTCAATTTTTTCAAAAAATTAAAAACAAACAAAAAAGAGCTTTTCTGCATATGGAAACTCAATTTGCATGGCAAGCACATGCTGTAACAAAAGGTAAATATCTGCTTGGGAAAATTCATATTTCACAAATTATGAATAGGTCCTTGTGAATTATAGTGAGCCAAACTCTGGGCTTTTATTACCAATTATTTTCTTAACCATTCTAAACTCTAGTCATGACTTACGTTTGCGGGCAAAAAGGATAAATCCTTGCACAAGAGGGTGAGGTTTACCTATCTACTTAAACACATATTTTCATATCAGTTTCTCTTTCAGATACAACTATCCTTCACTCCTGTGGGTTGACGACACTAGAATTAAAAAGGGGAACAAATCAAGGACATTTCGGCAGATAAAAACGTTTTACTCCTTCCACTAGCAGTAACGAAGTGTGTTATAACAACTGAGTTCTAGCAGACCTACTGCAATTGTTTTCATGAACTTTTACCGACTTTTCACCAGTTAGGCTTTCTTATAATGATCTGATAAAACTGTTTAAGAAAAGATGTAAGAAGGAGAGAGTAGACTGGAAGAGTCTACTGATATCATTCCAGGACTCAGTTCAGATTGTGACTGGCAAACAAGAGGAGAAAAAGATCAAGGAACCAAAATCAAGGAACCAAAACTGGTGTGTCACAAATTCAGGCTAATTGGTGGACAAACTAATGAAAAAATGATTATTCCACAGTGAATACTGGGGTACAGTCCAGACCCTAACCCTGCAACCCTGGGTGCCTTACAACACCTTGCTAAAGTAAATCCCACCTGGGCCACTCACAAACAGCCTTCAAGCATGAAAACCACACTCACAGTGTATGTGTGTAACTGCAGCCTGCCAGTTACACCCTGGATCTCACCAACCTTGACTGTACTACAGGGTGACCCCCAACAGAACCCCAGTGCTGGATTTTCCCCCAGAAATATATGTCCTCTACTGCCCAATCCTCTGCTGGGAGTACAAATATATTAGGTCAATTATTTCTTTAAGGAAATAATATACCAGTTTATTATCTTAAATGGGGCTATCCAGACACTTAACCTAAACACACTAGATTAGTGTAAAACAATAAAAAAAAGTTTATTAACTACAAAGAGATAGATTTTAAGTGAGTTCAAGCAACGATGCATAAAAGTCAGAAATGGTTACAAGAAGAATAAAGATAAAACACTTACTGGTGTCTAACCTAACAAACAATATTAGATTCAAGCAAAATTTCTTACCACATGCTTCCAGCAAAGCTACAGACCAAACTCTTCAAACCAGAACACCTCCCCAAAGACCAACGGCTGTTTCCTTTTGTCTTCTCGGGTGCAGAGAATGCGGTGGGGGTTGAGGTGTCTTGGGATGTTTACCCCTGCTTTTTATAGCTCCAGCCACCTCTTGAAAAACATTTCCAGCTGAGAACCAAGAGCAAAAGGGTCTCTGTGGAAGGATGTTCCCTGGTGGCTTTTTTCACTTTTGAGCTTTCTTTGTTTTCCCGTCCTTCTTGATTACTCTGTTTACTGCTTAAATCAAAATTAAGCAAGCACACATTCCTTTGTTTAGGACAGTCCTGTTTGCTGACTTCTCATTGGGTAAGGCTGTGAGTTATGGAACATGTGTTACTGACATCATGCAGGAGAATCTTACCACTTCACATGCGGTGTTGCTATGCATATTTTATCATGAAATAATACTGACCAGAAAATTATGAGTTTTCAAATAGTACCTTAAAAGGCATACCCTTGTACAAAGATTATTACAATAGTGAGTAGGGTGTGAATGCAAAGGTGTATTCTGTCACATCCACCACTGCCTTTTGGGGGCCTTTAAAAGAGACTTTAGGGGACAAAATAACTTTTGACCATCCTTGTGGCTTCAGAGGAAGGATTGTTGCAATGCCACCAGAACTTGATACTCCATTGGAGACTCTTGACCATCTTCACTGTACCAGCAAGGACCCCAACTTGATATATCTGACATCCTACTCTGTCTTCCCCTCCCTTGTGTGTTCCTTTCTGCCCTGACTCTTTCGCCTATCCTTTCTCTTCTCTCTTGTTCAGCTTTTCAACTGCTCCTGAACTCACCTTCACTGCAAGGCACCAGCATAGCAAGATGAGATGGCCCACCCAGCTCTGCTCAGCCTAAAGGACCAGTGAAGGGAGAGACATGACCAAACCAACCAGATGACATCCTTGACTATAGCCAAACTGTCAGCCAAAAGCATCCATCAGTTACTGACCAGCTACCCTGTATCCTAAGAACATCAACAAAGCGATATTTCTCCCATTTTCACTATCCTATCTCTTCTCTCCCTTCTGTGTCTGTCTGTTTTGTCTAAAGCAGGAAAGTAACTATCATTCCTGATTCAAAATTAAACCACAAAACTGACCCTTCCTTCCCCATTAAGAAGGACTTTCTGACTAAATATGAGACCTTAACCAATATACACTGTCTCCAAAATGAGATTTTGATAGGATTACATTTGTTTTACATAAACAATCAATTCCAGTTTCAATGCTCTTTACCTCATTTTGATTCTTTTCTTTCTGTGGGTTTCAATTAATATTGGCATGAATTTTACAGTGTGTTTGCCATGGTATTAAGCAAGCTAATGTCTCTGTATACCAAACCCCAACCTTGTTTAAAACAGGTTCTTGGGCAGTTTCAGGATCCCAGTATCACCTTTACCTCTTTGTGCTTTTTGTTCTAAATAAATTAATACTAGTGACTCATGTGTCCCTAGTGACTTGACACTAGTGACAACATTTTCATGACATTTATAGAAAGAGGAGATGATAATAATAATTAATAATAATACCTAGCTCTTAAATAGCACTTTTCAGTAGTAGATCTCAAAGTGCTTTACAAAGGAGATCGCCTTCATTACTCCTTTTTACCGAAGGGGAAACTGAGGCCAAGAGGGGAAGTGACACGTCCAAGTCACCGAGCAGACCAGTGGCAGAGCGGGAGAGAGAACCCAGGTTTCTTGAATTTCAGTCCAATACATTATCCACTGATAAATTTATGACACACCCAAAGGGAAGAAGTGCAGTAATAACTACTGTTACTACTGCAGCTATTCTTTCCCCTGTTACTCTACAGATCCATCAGATAAATGAAAATAAACTTAAACAGAGAGATCAGAATGCTTCTTTAAATTTCAGAACATTGCACAATGAACTAAGGCACTCAAGCCATTCTTTCAGGAATTACAGAGAAGAAACTGCACAAAATCACTGACAAGGGCAGACAGAAGGTGAATGTTTTACAATCAGTGTTTCTGCAGAGTCATCCTGCAATTTTTTAAGGAACAGTTTCTTCCATTCATCTTCCACTGATGTGTAATCTTTTGGGAGGCTGATGTTATCCCATATTAGTGTGGCAGCCGTGTATGAAAATGGATAATTTGGCATTCAAGAAAGGCAAAGCAAAACAGTGAGATTTAACCACAAGTCTCAGATACACTACACTGACAATTTAAATTAAACAGCCTATAGTGAGTTATCTGGATCACTTGTGTTAAAAACAAATATGTGCTGATAAATTAAAGTAAAAAGAACAGGGAATCATGCTGGTGTCTTATTAGAAAGGACAATTCATCTTGGGGGGAGGGATGTTGAATAATCTAAATATATGTATTGTTCATCCTCATCCCCAAACTGTCCTGTAGCAGCCAGGGCTAAAAAGTAAGATGGTAGGCTGTAATTTCTCTCCACTGGGCTCCCCTCCATAGTGAGATCCCCAAGGACAATAGAAATTTTGGAAGAAAACAGAAATTTTAAATTGCCCTCCAAACTTCTTATAGTTTTTAGAGAAAATTAAGAACTAACTTCTTTTTTCTTCAAAATTATGGAAATATTTCCTGCTCTCTTTTGCTCCCACCACCCTGTTTCATTTAGAAACAAATAATTTTGAATATTTTCATTGAAATCCCGGGGAAAAGTTTTGAATGCAATGAAAATCATTTGTTTAAAAAACACCTCTTAACCTCCTCCCCCAAATTGCAACCAGCCCTATTTGCCAGTCTAAATTGGGACCTGTACCAGTGCAGTTATATCAGTGGCTAGTAGCAAATTATTTTAATTTGGGTAAATCTCTAATCTATATATGGTTGAATGCTTAGTAATTGTTGGGAATGTTCTGTTACCAGAATTAAGGTACGTCTGGTTGATGAGTGGGGTGTTTGTGTGTGAGAGAGAAAGAAAAAACAAACAAAAAAAAGTCAGAAGTAAAGCTTCATAATTGCATATGTAACCTTAGTTTGTGATTTCCATAGTTTGTAATTGTGTGTGTAATGCCTGGTTCTGAATTAAGCAACCTTAACTACAAGTTAACGAAGTTTTGTGTGTGGGAATTTTTGTTAAGGTCCTTTTAATTAGCAGGCAAATGATTGTGTAGTTGTCGGAGGCTTGGGCGGTTGCAATAATTGTTTATGTGCTTGTCATTTTAATTTTTGTAATAGCACCTAGGGCACTCTTAAAAACTGGAATAAACAGATGGATGTTGTTTGTCTGCACAGCTGTGTTAATAGTAGATCTTTATATCTGCATCTTGGCAACAGGAGACAAAAACATAACTAAAAAATCAATAACAATAGTTTAGAATTTGCAGACAAATACATCAAAAATTGTGGAAGGACCCTAAAAAAAATCACAGAACCAGGAATTTTTAATACCAGTGTTCTGAGTCTATTCACATTCTTGTATAGTGTCCATTTTTTTCTCATCTCTGGTGTTAAGGTGTTTTTTAAAGGAGGTTTCCAGTGGTGTTTTTGGATTGGTTGGTTGGCTGGTTTTTAAATCGAACATTTAGAAGTTCACTCATAAAAATTATCTAATACAATAGCCTGTTCCCGTCTGGGCCCCTGGTTAGGAAGAACATGCTCAGAAGTGATGAACTTAGCACAAGTTAAAAACTTAGCAGAAGACATGCTCAGAAATGAGTTTTTAATTGCTTCTAACTGGTATGGTCTGGTGGCATCAGCAGAAAACTAGGAGTACGAAAGCGCTGAGTTCTAACACTGGCTTTGCTGAGTATGGATCCACACTATGGATCTTGGCCAGTCATTTAACGTCTCTGCCTCAGTTACCCAGTCTCACTGCAGTAATAATACTTGCCGACATTGTAGCTAAGTTGTGAGTTACAAAAGTCCCTCTGGATCGATCCACTACTCTACTGCTCCAGTTTTGTTCCGCTGAAGACAATGGGCCGGATATTCAGTCCTATTCCTTTCCCTTTTTCCCAAATGAGCAGGACAAAAAGGAGATAATCTGGCCAGAACTGGACACTTGAGAATTTCCCTCTGAGAAGGAAATTATCAGCTGGTATAAAGCTGGTGGAGCCAACTCCTAGGGGTCATGCCAGAAAAGGGAGGGTGCGTGCAGGGCAAAGCAGAGCAGAGTAATTCTCAGCTGATATATTGTTCCTTAGGGACCATAGTCATCTTGAATAACTGAGCAGCCCTCAGGACAGCCTGAGACGAAAGTGGCTGCAACTGGCTCCCTGGCAGTCTCTCTTTTTGCTATGCAAAGCTTATCTTGGTGCAGAAATAATTCTAGCACAGCTGAGTTACACAGATGTAAAACTGGAGTTAGGTCATGATGAATCAGACCTGCTTCCTCCATTTGATGCCAATGAGATGTGAGGATGTTCAGCAGTTGACAGGATCCGGGCTTCAGTGTTCATAAAGCAATTTGAGGGAAAGTGCTAAGTATTTTTTTTATTACCATGCTTTGAGGAACATCCTGCAGTTTTATCAGTTTAGTTGTTTAATCCGAGATGGAAACCAGTCGGGGGAAAAATGTTTAGTGATTTCATGGAAACAAGTCAGGGGAAAATGTTTGATGATCTCTCTCTCTCTCTCTCTCTCTCTCTCACACACACACACACGAACAAACATTAAAGTATGTGTTGGGGGACAGGAGAGTTGTGAGAGAGATTCTTCATAATATTTTTTCTATTCAAAAGAAAAGAAACAAAGCATGTGCAAGACTGAATGCTCACTTCTCCAAGATTTCATATTCATATTCAGAATTAAAGACAATATTTTGAACTACTGTAAATATGCATGGGTTAATTGAATGGCACTTTTAAATTCACAGCTGCTTAGAATCTGGATCTTAATGTTTTGGGCCTAGAGTCATCTGCTGGTTTGGAAATTCTCTGGAATAAAGGCAATTTTTTCAACAAATTTTATCCCAAGCACCTACATTTTATTGTGATTTAGTCGGCTGCCATCTTTAGCAATTTAAAAAATATATCTTAGGGACAATATTTAAAGAAATTAAGAGATTAGGGAAATTTTACATTGATCTTTACAGAGAATGAAAAATAATGGATCAAAAATGATGATACAACCCATGATACAAGCATCAAAAATAGGGAGGAAAAAAAAAAGAACCCTTTGATACATGAAATCTAATTTACAGAAAAAGTCAAGAACTGATTAAAGGTCATCTGAGAGCAGAACACAGGATTGAACAATTTATCAAAGGCAGCCTTTTCATATAGCCTAAGCTTCCAAATAAGAAATTAAAAAGTGCAGCATAAAAGAAATTGTACCGTTGTGTAATTAAGGGGATAGGGACATCCTGGTCAAGCATGTCAGGACCTTGCATTCAAGAACTGACTTCAACAAATGCATGAATACTAACTATCAAATTGACATTCCTGTGACTGGTGATCCTGCTGAGGATTTTGATCCACTCCTTTATCTTTCCCAAATGCCAGGACTTTTATCTTAGATAGTGGTCCATGTCTGAAGATGAGATTATTGATGTATTATGCAGCATACCTTTCTTGAACTAGAACTGTGAGGAGTTAGCTTGTCACACTATGCTGCACGTGAGCAAGATTTTAAAAATAATTCTTGGTGGCATTTCTTTCCAAGGATTTTGAGGAAGAACTAGCTGTTGATTTTTAAAATCCTCTTTATGGGAAAAGTAGCTTAACCAGCATTTAGGTGTTTCTTCTGAAGGTCTGTGTATCAATATTGAGGAATGTTAATTGAGATGACATAAAGACTACATTATTTTCATATGATTTTTATGAGGAAAAAGAATCTAATTAATAGTTGGAAAAGTTGCAGAATGAAACATTTTCTGCTCAAAACACTTCACTAATTCATTAAACGCAATTTTCCTGCAATTTTACATATTTCTCGCATACGTAATACAACCCATCCCAAAAATGGAGAGTCAAAAAGCAACTGAATGTCAGTGAGCATGAAGTACAAATATATTTAGGGGAGAAAACACAAGTTTTGATTAAACGACGCACAGCAGAGACAAAGTAAACTGTTAGAATGTTTCAGGAAGCTAGAAAAAGATGGATGTGAAGAGGCCTGGGGATAAAGTGGCCATTATACTGACCATACTATTATCCGCCTGTGGTGTGCACCATGTGGCACCTGCCTTTATAAGTGAAAATATCACCCCTTAAAGCAGCAGTTCTGGGAATGATGTGGCAGACATTGAAACATCTGCTTGAATGACATCTTTTGAAGTGCTTTTTAAGGCTTTGAGTCAATAGTGGTATTTTGATATGTTGGTGCGAATACCAATGGGTGTAGATTTCAACTATTTTCTCTAATGCCTAGTATGGCATTTATCATTACTATGATTTGTTTGTTGATACTACCTAGAGTTCATAATTAAGAGAAAGGGTCCATTGTTCTAGGCCCTGACCATATACAAAGTAAGAGAAAGCCCCCAGCTTCAATTTAAATAGACAAGAATAAAAGAGTGGGTGAAATAAAGTATTACTATAGAAGCAATGTCACTACTGCAACATCATTAGTGTGTTACTGCACTTACTGAAGGTGGAAATTATTTGATTATTGTGCAGTTCAAAAGTTTTTAAATACACAATCATTTATGTGGAGCAAGATTTCCCTGTGATGGGATGAGCCCTCATCCCACTGACTGCAAGCTTAATGAGCATCGCTGCATGCAGGCAGTGCCAATTAGGTATGCTTGCATTGTATGCTCTACTTGGATAAGGGGAGCTTTAAAAGGTGAAGTTGATCACAGAGTAAAGGGGGGAGTTTGCCCAAGAGAAGAGCATGCTAGAAAGCGCCTGGGTTGAGGCAATGGCTAGCCTTCTCCCATCTTTGTTCAGGGCAGACAGATGCTGCAGCCCTGAGAGAGGCTGCAGGTATCTGATTTCCATCCGTGTCCTGTAGCGGGACCTGAGGAGCAACAGCAGGGACTGAAGATAATTATACTCAGAAGGACCCTGGGACTGAGCTCAACTCCCACAGGAGACAATGAGCTTGCCCAGGAGTGGTAGTTCTAGAGAGGATCCAGAGCAAAACACATAAAGAGATGATGTACAAGCCCAAGCCAACAGCCAATCAACCACAGTCACTCAGAAATAAAGTAAACTTCTAAAAGAGAAAAAGGTGCTGAAATATGAAAGCAATCTGATAAGTTTCAATTGCAAACTTGGCTACCCTACACTGCTGCTGATCTAAAGAAATCGATCAAGCAAGCACATGTCTTAAGCATTGATCTCCCTTGCTTTGAGGGAAATGTCATAACTAAAACTGATCAAAACTAGACAATAATTACTGCACAGGTGATGGATGGACGTAAAGCAAGAAAAAAATATTAAACCCAAATTCCTGGGTATGTAAAGGCTTAAGCAGCCAGCCATCAGTGAAGAGAAAACAGCATGGTACCTGTGAAGAATGAGCCCACTAGCTTCGCTCACCATGTGACTGCTTACTCTGTGACTAATGAAGGTTAGTGATATAATGAAACCTCTCTTTGTGAAAACATGCTATTGGGAAAACACCTGTGGACAGTGTAGAAACCTGAATTTTAAAATGAGCTACTCTTTGACTAAGATCAAGCACCCAACAGATAAAATAGACTAGAGGAGACGCTTCTCCTCTGGTGAACAGAGAACTCTTGCAAGCATATGGTGGCCCCAGAGAAGTGTAGTCTATTTATAAGCTATTGATTCATTTTTTTCTATCTCCTGCCATGTTTTAACAGTAAAACCCAGGCAATAATAAATTTAATCTTATCCTATTTTTGTAAGAATATAAGAATATAATAAATATTTTCAGATGTGTTGTTCTAATATCTTTACTGACTTGACAACTGATTGGTATTCGAAACAATGTAATAATGTAGTAGAATGAACTACATTTTCATTATAGATCCAGTTTTTAAAGTAGCCTTAATATGGCCTCCATAGTCAAATGATGCACCAGTTTTGTGGGCACCAATTCTGGCACTGAAATGGCTACTAGAATGTGATTGCCTCCAGCAAACCAAGTAGTTAGATTCTTGCTAAAATTTGCATCCACAGCTATTTTGCTTGCAAAATTTGTGCCCCACCAAATTTTAGGTGCAAAATTGGGTTTAAATTTTGGCACTATATTTTGTAGAAAATTTGAAATTAGAGAAGCAAGCATAAAAATGTGTTGTAGGAATCGGAAAACGAATTAGTCTTTGACAAACAGCTTGGGTCATACACAAATACTTGGGGGAGGGTGAAATGCATACAAAAAGAGTAATACATTTAAAAAATTTCTAGGGTTCAATTTAAACAAAACATCCAGAAGTTGGATGTTTAACTAAAACTTATCTGGCCTATCTGAACTTCTTGAGTCAGAGAAAATGAGCTGGAAAATTCATTTCTGCTTCTGTCTGGAGCCAGGACATGGAGATGTGGAAACCTGAAGTAACTATTAAAAACTTATCGGAACTGGCTTGAACTTTAAAAAATTTTGTTTGAATGGTAAGCAAAAGCTTGAGTCAGTTATCTTTTCCAAAGTAATGATTAATTGAAACAATTTTTGGATGACTAATAGAGCTGATTGAAAACAGGGATAATTTTTGTAGAAACAGTTGTGAAATGTCTCCCTTTTTGCCGTCAAATTTTGAAATTCAAATTTTAAAACCAGTTTTAATGGTTATCTTTGTCTCCTTTAATGCTTGTGTGACACTGGGCCAGGAAAGGTTAATCCTAGCAGACTGAAATAACCCAAAATCAACCTTCAAGAACATGTTTAAAGACATACAGATGGTAATTAGGGCCCTTCATTATAAAAAGCTATGACTTTGAAGTTAAATCTTGCATTGTTAAGAGTTTGGAAGTAGACATATGTCTGTCATTACCTATCATCTTGCTAGTAATTATCGATGTAACCAAATGGTTTGTCTGTCTGTCACTATATTCTGTCAGTCAAAAATCAAAGGCAAATATTAACATTTAGATGGAACTTGAATGTAACAATACTACTTTTTTATTTCTGCTACAGATCTATAAAAGACTCTATGGTCCTGATTCTGCTTATCTCAAATCTGTCCAAGCTTCACACAGAGGAAGGTTGGATCTCATGATTGGGATCCCAGTTTATTCTAATCTATTCTGCTATTTCTCATACAAGAAATTATACAGACTCTGCACATGGACTATTTAGCCTTTGCTTCTCTGGACTGCATTTCTAACAAGGACTGATGACCCCCCCCCCCCCGAAGCTGTTTGGGTAATTTCCAGAGACTTTGCAAATTACGAACTTTGCAACTCGGTTATCATCTCTACTCTGAAACTGACTTATGAACTGTGTGTGTATAATGATCTTTTAACCATTATTCTCTTTCCTTTTTTTAAAATAAATATTAGTTTAGTTAATAAGCATTGGCTTTAAGCGTGTATTTAGGTAAGATCTGAAATATTAATTGATCTATTTGGTAATGTGTCCAATCCTTTGGAATTGGTAGAACTTTTTTTTACATTTGATGGATACAGATTTTCAGTAATCCCCATCATATTTGACTTGGCTGCCTGGGTGCTAGGCAAAAGGCTGGATAGTTTTAAGGAAACTGTGTTTTCTGTCTTCTGAATGACCTGTGAGGTGATCAGAAGCTGTTTGTTTCTCGCTTGGTATATCTTATAGAAAAATAATCACCAACATGTAGGGGTCTGCCTGCCCCACTCTTTGCAGTTTTTCCGTCTTTAAGCTACCTCAGCTTGACTCCCCTAGAGGCCAACATCTCAGCTTGACACATGGACACTTCTCACTGAAAACTGGCTATTGAGAACATAGCCTAAGATAGCCCTGATAATAGTAAAGAACAACTTCCTCATGTCCATAGATATAGACAGTATTTCCATGTTCATGGTACTGGATCTCTCATCAGCTTTCAACAGAATAGACCGGAAGGTATTACTAATACACCTCCATGATTTAGCTTCAGTAGTTAGTGCAGCACTATATTGGCTCCAATTATGGTATTTCAATTTAACTCAGAAAGATGACTATCAGGATTAGCACTTTAGATGATTTTGAGGATTAGCCAGCCCCGCCTCCAGTCAGATTAAGCAGATCAACTAGATTCCTATTGGGTTACACCTGTCCACAGCTGAAGTCCCCTCCCCCAGCCTAAGGGGAGACGCTACTGAGGCTGGGACTCAGCTAAGCATGGGAGACAACTAATGAAAATCAGAGGTGTGGGGTAAAAGGGATAAACAGAGGGAACCTGAAGGGGACATCAAGCAGAGAACCCCACGCAGCACTCACTGCTCCTCAAAGGGGTCTAGGGACTCAGTAGATGTGGTCCAGAAGAACTCTGCCTAGATGCGTGAATGGATGGAGAAACAGATATAGGCCCTACCGTCACAGTTCATCCCCTCAGCCAAAATCCTCTGTCTGGTGTTGTAGATGGCAACTTTGGCCAGCACTAGAATGAGGCTAATGACTTTGTGGGCCACAAATGGGGTGTGCATAGATCAGAAGGTGGGAGAAATGGAGCCAGAGGTGTAGAAGCTGGTTCTGGAGGAGCTGGAAAAAGGGCTGCAATTTCGCACATTCTAAAATAGACGTGTGCTAAGGTCTCCCTTACACCGCAAAAGGTATCAGAGAGAGAGGAGTGAACCATGCCAAATACACACCCGTGCTCATGGCTTCATGAAGGAGCTGCCAACAGCTATCTCCAGTGGGCTGTGGAATAGAGGCTAGTCCATTGGAGTTCCTCACCCTCGATGGGTGACAAAAGATCCCGCCACTTAGTATCAGGATGGAATGTGAGGGCAAGGAAATGGAAAGTATGGAACCTAAGAGCCCCCAAATGGGGGAGGGGGAAGAGTACACTTTACAGGGGCCCAGAGGCCCCTGTACAAACCCCATTACCATGAGGAAAAAGGTTTTCATGGCTCATGAGATTGTATGTATGTGATGAGGGATTGTGGTATGTGTGTGGGAGGGGACCCATGTTACAAGTTTGTACTGGGCCTGAAAAAATTATGCTTGGGCCCTGAGCACAAGCATGTTCAGATGTGTCCTTGGCATGGTTCAAAAGTGAACTGGCTGAAAATCAGTTGCAGTAGGACTAGCTGAAGGGAGTCAGGCCTGGTTCCTGACTGCAGCAGGTCAGTTTTTTTTTTTTAGCAGCTGCTGCAGCAAGACACTGGCTGCTCTACACTTCCATCCACAGTTGCAATTGCTCTCATTTCTGCCTTGCTCCTGTCCTGCATTGGCTCCAGTCCTGCTCCAGCCTTGCTCCTGGTTCCAGATTCCAACAATATGCTAATAACACCCAACTGTGTACTTCGCTTTGAATTGATCCATATAAAAAGAGTGATAAACTTCAAAAAATTCAAAGGTTCTGTTTAGATAAGAAGTTGGATGCCTAATCAAAATTATCTAGTCTGTACTTCCACTACTAACATATCAGAACATCCACAAGAAATCAGTGCTGGCATGAAGAGAAGCTGATTCAAACTCAATCCAGGAAAAACTAAAGTGATGTGGATTGGCAGGGGGGAAATGCTTTGAAGAACTGGCTAGAAAACTGTCTCCCCCCCTTTCCATTAATAAGATACAGCCCCATTAATAACAATGGAGCAAAAACCTCAGGGTTATATTTGATTCATGACTGAACTTGGATGACCAGGCAGCATTAGTAACTCAAATTGCTTTATTTCACCTCAAGTTCCTGAATGAAGACAAGACCACAATGATCAATGTGGTTGTCACTTTGGGTATTTCTTACACTGGAAGTGTAAGTTTCATTGGAGTACACATACCTGTGCTGGCTCTGCTCAAGCTATCACATTATAAACAGAAGTTTAGCTGTGATGCCATGAGTTTTGAGAAGGGATAGCCACCTGAGTATGTACCTATGGTCTCAGATGGGATCATCCTCACGACAGCTAGTGCCTCCCACTACTCACATGGCCTCAATTATACCTCTATTTTTAGAGCATTCGTTTGATCAGAACTAGCGCTGGTACATCTATACTGGAGCTTTCATCTTCCATCTCCAATGTAGACATATACTGAATTACAGTAAACTAGTCTCAAAGGATATCTGAAATTGAATGTGAAAATAATGCTACGGTTCTACGTAGTGCAAAATACAGCTGCCCATATGCACAGCTTAGGGAGCCATGAACATACAAGTCCATGCTTCGCTCCTTCTGCTGACTCCCACTCTACTTCCATTGCCATTTTAAGATGTTGGTCCTAATCTGCAAAACAACATCACATTTAGAGATCACTTTATCTATGAATCAAAAATCTGTTCTGTTTTCCGTATGTCTATTCTGGTAACTGATAAAACCATACTATCTTAATACCTCACAATTGCTAGTGTATTTGTCTTGAAACACCTATCTGGAGTAGGGAAGTACAATTAACCTCATTTTACAGTTGGAGAACAGTGGCACAAGGCCTAAATGACTTGTTTAAGGTAACACAGGAAATCTGTGGCAGTGAAGGGAACTGACCCTAGCAATATCACATTCCAGGCAAGCGCCCTAAGAACTGGAGCATCTTTCAGCAGAAGAAGATGTGCTCCTCTGGAAAAACAGAGATAACAAAGCACGTGAGTTGAGAGCATTCAGCTATGAAATGAGCTTTCAGAAAGATTAGAACAAAACCAGTCTAGCTAACTTTAGGAAATGCTGGAAACCTTCCTACTTCATAAAGTTTTTGACACAATAGCCAGAATGACCTTGATAGATTAATATCTTTGTGAACATCTAATCTGACCTCCTGCCTAACACAAGTCATTCACCCAGTCGTTCTTGCATCAAGCCTAGTAACTTGGGACTGAACTACAGCATCTCTTTTTGAAAGACATCCAAGTCTGATTTAAAGATTTCAGGTCATGGGGAATCAACCACATCCTTTGGTTCCAATGATTCCAATGTCCAACCCAAAATCAAATTATTGGTGTAGGGATATTTTTAAAGTATTTGAGTAAACAATAGTATCATATAGTGTAGCAGAAACTATTAGTTTTAATATTGAGGCCTGCAATGCTGTGAGATTCAAAATCAGATTTAAAATAAAAACAAAATGAAATCACAATTCAAAAACAAATAAGTGTTTACAGTGTTATTTCTACAAATATCAGAAAGTTGTTATTAACAAGCATGTATGATATATAGACACTTTTTGTCTTTAATGATGGGATAAAACATGAAGTTGGACCTTGTGAACTACTCATGAGGTCCAATTTGACAGGATTGTATTTTCTTGCCATCAAGCCATTGTTAATGCCATTTTGAGCAGAGATGTCATTTTTTACTCAATTGCTAATTCCAAGGGGGGGAAAACTGTTTGTAAAATACCTACTAAGCTTGCATGAGATACATGTTTAAAAAAACGTGCTCTGTGCTAAAAGAAACTGAAGCAAGCTCATAGATTAGTTCTACTTTCATTTAAGAGGATCCAAATTTCACAGAGAAAATTGGAGGGGGAGAACACAAATCCTTAGAATTTGGTTCTTGAGGGACTTTCACTTAGTTTTTAAGCTGTTCATAATGTAAAGAGAGAATCAAATGGGCTTGGACTGCAGCCAGAATGACTGGCAGGCAGCACTGGAAACATTTAAAATCATTTTCAAATAGAACTATTTAACAAAATGCAAATTTAGGATTATTTTTCAGCAAAGAGCCTACTAGCTAAAATAAAAGCTGTGTGGCAGGAAAATATTTGATAATCACCTTTCTCTCGGACACTCCACCTCTCTTCCTTCTGTTTCTGTGACCATTCTCCCTTAAAAATTCAGCTGGCCTAATAGGATTCTGAAAGAAGTTTCTGTCATGTTTTCATAGTGGGTATAGGCGTACTTTTATGGGAGATTTTGCGGAGAGAGATGTTGCTTGAGGGATGATGTTTAGGGAAAGTGGGGTAGTTTTCTATTTTTCCCCTTCTACTCTTATATCTAATTAGTCACTGCTGTAATTGATGGAATTTGCAGTTATTTCTTGTCTTTGACTGAGCTTTTAAATAATTGTAGAGGATGCCTGGAATGTAGAATAAGTGTGTGCTTTTGTTCTTAGGTCTGTTTGGCTACATCTAAATAAACAGACAGAGATACTTACAGGAATAATGTCAAGATGTTGGAATGAAATTTCCCTTCCTAAAGAAAGGATTTTTAGATATGACAGACTAAATGTTATTGTTATTGATATCGACATATGTTTAACCTGCTCTTTTCTGAATATCAATATAGCTGATCAGCCTTGATCAAATCAGTTTGCGCCACAGTAGCTTAGAATACTTATGGCAAAAGATCTATTTTGAACACACACACATTTGAAATGTTCCTGTAAGGCATATAAATTAGCATAATGACATTTCTAAACAAAGAAGCTATTGCAAAATAAGATAGAGTGTGAATTTACAGTGCAGTGGCTCTTTCTCACTAGCACACCATGTGGGCATTTTTATTCCACATGGAGTGTCTTTTTGTGGTTTAGCTTAATCCACTTCCAAAGAATAAGAGAGCCTACACAAGGAGATACTGTGGAATAGCGATTGCAGGTGATTTCCATGTATAGGAAAGCTCTAAAAATATTAACTCCTCTCCTGTCAGCTTCCAATAAACCTAAATATCACTCAACCCTGCTGTATTTGTCCGCACCAGCACTGCACATATGATTGTACCTCCCACTTGGCAGTTCTGAGGGTGCCTCTTGCACCAAAATAGTCAAAAGTTTAAAAGGGGATATAAAACAAAAACAAAAAGCCCATTTAATCTCACCCTTTTTAAAAATCTTGTGCACTCTACAGCTTCTCCCAGACTTCTACAGTGGTGTTTGTAAACAATCAGCAAATGAACAGCTCTCTTTTTACCCAAACTAAGCTCCTTTGGATGATAATAATTGTTACCTGTCATTGGGGGAAACAAGTCTGATCTCTGGATAAAAGAGCAGAAGAAAAGAAGTTTCCCATCTTTATTGTGAATTTCTTATTAATTAATAATAATTAATTTCTTATAAATTAATTAATGATAATTAATTTCTTATTAATTAATGATTCTCCTAATCATTTTTGTTGCCTCCGTTGGACTCTCTCCAACTTGTCCACATCCTTTTTGTGCAGTTTTAATTGGTCTCACAGGTTATTTGGCAGCCAACCATTGGAAAAAGTGGAATTTGCACTTATTACAAACTAATCAAGAGAGCTGGAAATGGCTTTTCCATCCTGTGAAAATTTTCAAAGTTTAAAACTTTTTTCCCATTTTGAACCAGGATGAAAATCAAAATTTCAAATTTTCATCAACTAATAATCTGAAAAAAATTGCAATTAGGTCACTAAACATGTTTTGTTTTCTTTGCTTTTTTATATTTTAACCTTTTTAGTATATATTAACTACAATTTCTAACAAAATTGTTTTGAACTGAAAACAAACTCTCTGCTCTGAAAGTGTCAAAATGGAACATTTTGATAATTTCAATTTTTTTTCAAAAGACTTTCAGAGAAATTCCTTGAAACCAACCCTTTCCTGTGAGTAGTTTCGCTTTCAATGAATTAACACCTTCCCATTAAAAATGTTTAGTTGGAAAAACCCCAACCAGGTCAACTAACAAATTCCCAGAAAAAAGGTGCTAAGCATTAAACATTTCTTAAGTATAGGATATTGAAAACTGGAGCCCTTCAATTCTGTTGTTTTGGTTCAGTCTAGTGTTCACAGAGAAGAGATCTACAGTGTGGGTCCAAAAGTAAAAATATGCCCTTATTAAAGGGATTCATAGAAGTATTCCATATAGAGAAAAAACAGTTTTAAGTTCCTAATAAGACAGAATTCTTGTTTGGCATAAAATCAATGTCTACACTAATGGATTTGAAATTACTACTTTTTAGTATTCCTTTCATTTCCATTTAAAATATTCTTTCCTTATTTCTCCTTTCAGGGGAGCAAAACAGAGAAAGTGAGATAGTCAGGAGAATCACAAACAACAACATAAATTCAACAAGTATGCCATTTTCGCAAGAAATCTGAAAAGAGACTGAGCAGGTCTGAGCCAAAAAGGTATCCCAAAGGAACTATGCTGAAACTTCTCCAGAGAGACATTAAGATGCCCATGGATGCTCCCAGAAAAGAGAAAAACAGAAAATCTGTTTTGGGGTTTTAAATTATAGATTTTGTGGGTGGGGGGCGACCAAGCCGTTTTCCTCTTATCATTGAATCTCAATTAATCGTATTAGCCTGATGCTCAATGACCCAGGGTTAATCAAACTCCACAAAAGAATGGTTGTTTTGGTTACACAACATATTTCTATGGAAAAGCATTCCAAAGTCTCCTTTCTCTTTGGATCATTTGGAAATTAACAGTTCTTGTCCAGAATTTAGAGAGTCCACCTGCTGACTCCATTCACAGTAAACAGAATTATGCGTTATAATTGCCATGCATTACTGACAGTCTTTAGTCTTTATCCTTCAATTTAGATTGAGCTGGCAATTTAGGCAAATGCATAAGGGAGTAAATATTAGCATTTCTTTCTAGCCAACTTAAAGTTTACAGCTGTCCAAATTATACAACCTTTTGACTCGTTTCTAATTAGCTACATATAATGACTGTTAATCCTGCTGTTAATTAACCCTGTCTTTAGGTAAAAATGTCTTTTGCTTTGATGAAACAGGATTGAATTTTTAGATTCTTTTTAATCTTTAGTTTTAAAAAAATCCTCTTTGAAAAAAGATATTTTGTAGCTATAAGCTATCTCTTTGGCCTTTCTTCTCCCTTCTTTCTGAGCATAATGATGATATTACCTTGTTGAATTTTCCTTGTTGAGAGAAACAGGAGGTTGATTTTTGGTTGTTCACATTCCCATCTAAACTGTGAACTAAAGTAGTTCCCCTCTTGCAGAAATCAATGACTATATAGTGCCTATTGCAAGCCTCAAAGCATTTTACAGAATCATAAGCTATATGCATAAAGTACTACATTTTAAAACATCTGCACCAAATAACCCAGACTGGAGTTGGGCCAAAACAACAGGGCAAAAAACAAACCCACAACCTCTTCTTAGAAGAATAAAATGATAATTTCTGGTCATTACAAAAATTACAAGATCTCAGTTTTATGTCTCATTTGAGTGACAAGTTTTTCCAGTGCACAAATACTTTGGTGTTGGGGGGTCATAAGAGCCAAAGTAGATAGATAGCTACCCCTTCACCTCATACTTGGATGTTAATTCCGCTAATTATTAATTGCTATCAGTTTGTCAAGCAGCAGTGGCATGCTCAGCACTGTATAAGTTTTAAAAATAAAGAGAGCCCCAAAGTGCTCACAATCTAAAATTCTGAACTGGAGAAATAGTGCCATCTGTACCTTGGTTTTTTCCTTGGAGATCTTCCAGCCAAGTATTACATAGGCCCAACACTACTTAGCTTGTAAAATCTAGCGTATCATTGCCCACGATGGTATGGCTCAGGCTATCTGATGTTGAGCTCTACTTTAATTGTAGCAATCTAAGCACAAACTATGGTACTTCAATGATTGTTTTGGTTAACACCCTATGAAATAGCACCCCAATGATTGTCTAGTCACCTTTTTGTATATCTAGCTTGAAATCTTTCAATTGCACAAGTCATGACAAATTCAGTTTCCAAATCTGACTAATTTTGTGATTTCACATGGATCAATTTCTGGCGTTAAGTACTTGCTATAATTTCAGATTTCACGTAAATGTTAGGTACTAATGTGTTTGTGGAAACTGTTACGGTTACAAAAAAACAAACAATGTCCTTTAACTTGAATTTACTACCATATCTCAAATGCTGACATTCTATAATACTGAGTTGAGAATCCCTAGATCACATTAGTTACATTTCAACATGGGTTGCTATCTATTAAGCGATGCCTCATAGCATCTTTACTGTAATGCCATTCCCAGAACCACCATCCAGATAATATTTTAACATGACATTATCGTGGAGGAAAGTCACTAGGTATCACCCGGCATGATTTTTCAGAGGCTCTGAACACCAGTAGCTCCCCCTTATGACCATAGGAATCGCTGGTGCTCAACACATCTGAAAATCAAAACATATTGTTTCTTCGCAAATTCAAATTGCATCACTTGAGATGGTGGCTCCAAGTTGCTACCCCAACTGTTGCCATGCATTCAGAAAATGAAAAATTTCATCAGCTGGTTCAGTGAAAGAATCTCCCTTAGCATCCTCCTATGTGATTAGAAGAGGAAAGGTAGCAAACAGGAAACAATCTAATGCAGGAAAATAAATTAAATAAAACAGTAAGTAGTTTAGGGGTAATCTACACTTAATCTACACTTAAAATTTACAGTGGCACAGCTATTGTTACATCTGGGCCAGTGTAAGAGCACTTGTGTTGCCATGTTATGTCGATGGGAGAGAGCTCTCCTGCCAACATAATAAGCCACCTACACAAGCAGTGGTAGCGATGTTGGTGGGGAACGCTGTCCCACTGATATAGCATTGAAAACAGAAGAGCTTACACCAGCAAAACTTATGTTGCTCAAGGTTGTGTTTTTTCACAACTCTGCATGACAAAAGTTTTGCTGGCATAAGTGGCAATGTAGATAAGGCCTTAGAACCGAAGTCTGTGCTAAATTATCCTAATTTCGGATAGGAAGCTGTCAGCACTCTCTCATAACCTGAATAAATGGGTTGAGCGTCACTGACACTCCAACAGGCAACTGTAAAGTACCCATCAAGAGTTTGTCACAGACTTTCCAGATTTGTTACTTAAGCTTCTTTTTTAGTATAGTGATTATTGTGGAGGCCATGTCACACAAAAGCAGGTATTCCCTTTCAATCTACTGTTAGGAATATTTCCCTAGTGGGTGTAGTTTATTGGCATCCCCTGTTCTCCCATCAAGTACTGGTAAGGATGAAATATTTATGGATATAAATATTTATAGAAGCCCATATGAAAGAGAGAAATCTTTGGAGGCCCTTTCAAGAGCTGAACAAGATTTTTACAAAGGGGGCACTCCTTTCCTATGCTTGAAATTACAACCTCCCACTATTGTGCTGTAATCAGCCTAAACCATAGATAGACTCTTTGCCATTGCATTTTGCCTAACTGTGAAGATGTTTTCATTGTTTATCATTTTAATGTACAGTCATTGGTGATTTCCTGTTTTGTTGTTTTTTTAATTTGCTACTACTGCTCTGCAAAGAACATTGTAAACACATTCATTAAACTAAGGTACTAGGCAGATAGAATATGTGTTTTCATCCTCTGAATGGTCCTCCTTGGAGCTAGCTTTTACATGGAATTATTTCCCATATGAGATTGCTTCAATGATTACCGATGAATAAGACATATTTACTGTTAATGTTGATGTTCTGTTTCGGCTTGAGAAGGAAACCCTTGTTAATTTTAATAGACAATTTTAATGACTATTTAGTCAAAACAATCAGGTATAATTCATGCTAAAGGCCTGCTTCCATGCTGCTTTTTAAAAAAATGCCACCTGCCAACTTCAGTAGGTGGGGGAACTTGATGGGTCTGGCAGTGAAATGGGGATAGTCCCAGAGGCGAGGAAGAGAGGCATTCTTCAGGTAGCTCTTCCCCCTGGGAAGCCATTGGCCAGCTGGTGGGGAGGGATGCTGATTGGCCAGCATGCCCCAACTCCCAGGATTTAACTCAGCTCAGGGGCCATGTGAAGCCTCTTTCAGTTCTGTTCCAGCAACCCCCTTACTCATGCAAACTAGAAATGGGAACCCAGCCTGAGTGACAGTCAATTGCCTGTCTATAGGGTCAGGAAGGAATTTTTTCTCCCATTTTCCAATTGGCAGAGGACTAGGCTGGGCTTTTGTTTGTTTTTCCCTTCCTAACAACACTTTCAACCTACAATGGGTTAAACAGGAATGCATTTAGAACTTAACTGAGGTAGGAGGGTGGAATTATTTATTCATCACAACTTGGGGCCGGTTTCCAGTGTGGTTAAGAGAATCAAATGGTTTTCAGAAGTAACAGCAATGGGATTTTGGTGATCTGCCTTGGGTTCAAGCTGCTCTTTCTCCTTTGTGAAGGGGAGGGTGCTAGGACTCAGAGAGAGCTGAGACCTGTGGGATAGGCTAAGCAGACCCTATCCTGCATTATAGTTTATATGGTAAGAAGCCCTGAAACCCCTGCAGTGGAACCAATTAAATTCTCAGTATGGGTGGTGGGCAGGAAGTGCCCTTCCCCTGTGCTAAAGTTTAATAAAAATTGCACCCTTCTGCTTACTTCCATGCATCTGCCTGTCCTCATTTTGCCCCTGTGTTCACATCAAAGACCTGCCTGCCAGACCTTCTCAGAGTGTCTAGTTGAAAGAAAAAAAAATGCTGCCAAGGGCATAGAAGCTGCTATCTAGGGCTTCTAAAATGTGCAGAAACCGGGTTCCACTCTAGCAGACGTAATGATTTATACATGGCAGCCAGCCTTTTATTTTACACAACTCCTAAACTGTGCAACTCAGAGACATCAGTTTCTCAGTCCAACAGAATGACCCGTTCTGTATGTTTTAGGAGTTGCATAGTGGGGTATAGCGTCTAATATGGGGAGTGCCTGCTCTCTGTAGAAATGTCACTGTACTGTGCTGCTTAGGAGCTCGGGATGGCAGTTAATATATGCTACTAACTCCACTTGCTTCCCCCAGGAAAATGCTATAATCCAAATTAATAATACACATTTTATATAGTCTGACTCTGATGTGCATTTTTAGAATGGTTTCAGTAAAACTGAAGGTTTTGCACCATTTTGTAAGCAATCTGCATTGCCACATAATTCTATGGCAGTTTTGCTGCATAAATTGGGAGGCCATGCCACATAATTTAGGTCCAATGTCTTCTAGACTACCCAGAACCTTGAAGTCACTTGATTAACATCATAGGATCAGAATATTTAGTTAGCAGCCTAACAGGACAGACAAGATGGATGAAATGTCACCAAGTAGGAAGTTAGCTCCAGCTAATGATTTACAGAAGTGGCCTTTCAGTCAATTACATGAAGAGTACACAGTTACTGATATTTTTAAATCAATGTCATTGCCCAGAAACTCCTTCAATATATATGGCATGTCTTCCACCCTGACTTCCTTTGACATGGGGAACTGAGAGAGGGGTACACTTTCAGAGTGCCAAGTGGTGATTTAGCTGCTTGACTGTCATTAAGTCAAGGGAAGTTAAACAGCTAAAAAGCAATGCTTTGAAAATGTACCCTCCCATGTCCTCTATAAAGCTATGCCGATTGAGTTATCTGACAGCGTACATCAGTAAAATCAGTCTTGAGCCACTATGACACTCCACGTGCTTTACTTGCATGATTTGCTTGTTGACCATATATGATTTCAACACTGCAGTCCACACAGCTGACAGATGTGACAAAATAATCTTGTTGAATGCATTATATACGTCAATCTTCCTCTTTCCCTCTTACTCAGCATGAATTGTTACAATTCTATATTCCTTTAATGTCTTAGCATCTGCAAATGGCTTTTGCAATCTGATAAATGTCCAATACTTAGTGGAAGAAAGTGCTTTCTCTGAAATAAAAAGGGGAAAACATAGCAAGTACCTACCAGCTGGAAGATAGAAAGATTCAGGGAGCAGCTTTCAGTTGCAAAATGGTTAAATTAGATCTGCAGCTGCGGGTGTCACCAAATTTAAAGGACCAGTCACAGAAAACCCTGCTAAGAAAAAAAAGAGAGGCTAACTCTCCAGTGAAGGAGTTCTTAGGCACCAGAAAGTTAGCAAACATCCTATTAAGGTGAATCTGGGGAAGGAGAAGGAAGAACAAATAAATTAACACCGGATAGGTCAGCATTTCATTATAGAAAAAGAGAGAGTGGGAAGAATATTACTCCAGCCTGAAAATGACTTATGAGCACTAGCATGCAATGTGAGAAGTGTGGGGATGCACTGCTCCAGGGAGAGCTTTGAAGCAGAATTATTCCTGGGGTGTGAAAAGGAAGCGCACTCAGTGCTATTTTCTTGTGTGCGCAAGGCCCACTCTTCAGCTGATTTTTGGTTGGCTTCCTTTGCAGTGTCTTGAACCCCGCAGTAAATGAGGAGAAAGCAGACTCTGCACTCAAGATCACATCAGTATATGGTGTTAAGGAATCTATTGACCTGTTGGACTTTATAACAATCTACAAGACTTGATAAAAATGTATTAAAATATTAACCATTAGCCCTTTATAAATTGTTTATAAATTGAACCTGAACATGAATTAAAAGCAGTTGTAAGTATCCTATGAATGTTCCTGACATGTTTGGTACTTGAAGCCAGGGGCACAGGGTATCTTTGAACATCTCAGAGTCCCGTGGTTAGTATAATCAATTTGCCTGTGTGTCGTATAATTCCAAAAGGGATTTTATAGGATTGTTTAATTCCTGTAAACTTTCTTCTTTGTGAAACGTGTAAATATTATTTTAATGTGCGTCTTGAGCTGTCATAGAACGTTAAATAACTAGGCATACTGTAATCTGCTAAAAATGAATGAAGCATTGCTTAGATAATGTAGATTTTCCATTTAAAAAGAGTGCTTCAGCTTTGTATCTTGCTTCCCGTTTCTCAACATAGGAAGTATAGTGTATCCACCAAGAATTGATTGGCGGTAAAGTTGTGGCTGGTGATACAACTTCAAAGAAGAACAAGATGCTTTAAAGAAGAATTAAAAGGGTTAGGATCAGAGTTAGAATTAAAAGGAAATGTTAAGTTCAGTGTTCTAGGGCAGACCCAAAATTCAATCATTAAAACAGGTAAGACGGCTTCCAGATTCCTATTATATTACATTTAAAAAGTTATGTTAAATAAACGTTAAGGTTGTCTAGTGTTTAGGCAGATATTTTTTTAAAATGGGTGTCTAAATTTATACTCTCAGATTCTTATTTGGGTGCCTTAAAAAGTGTCCTAATTTTCAAAAGTGTTGTAATTAAACACTGTATCATAAAGCATATGGACAAAGGAGATAAATGAATGTTGCACACAGGCAACCTTAAATCTGGCTTTTCCTAACTTTTGAGCACTTGACTTTTCAACCTAGAAATGTTCTTTTAAAATGTGTAATTTCCTCGGTTCTTAAAAACACACCTGAAAAAAATCCATATTTCATTATATGACATCATATTGACTTCTACATTATACAGCTTTGGAACATTTAGATTCACCACACTGACACCTGAGCTAACAGAGTAACTAATAGCAGTAGCAGGTTGTCATTCTGTATGTGGACCAACGCTAGAGGGGATGGAAAATACATTTTGCTGGGGGGTTCGCAGATAATTGCTGACAGCAAAAGAATGGGGAGATTTCGGAATTTTGATTTCTATTTCAGGCTCTGGAGGGGAGTGTGCTGTACTAAACACAGGCTCTTCTGTTCATTTTCCCCTATGTTTACAACCTTCTGCCCTCTCCCCTCCAGCCTGTTGCTTTCCTGGTCCTGTCTCTTCCCCATCCTTTGATGCATATCCCAGCCTCCACCTCTCAGGCTTTTCATCTCAGTCCCAGGCACCAATGAAGTTGTGCCACTGTAGTGCTTTTGGTGAAAACACTACGTTATGGGGAGAGAGCTCTCCCACTGGCTTACTAACTCCTGCCTCCTGCTATAATGTGTAGTGTAGACCTAGGCTACATCATACTGACAGCTGGCAAATTCGCCACCATCAGATTGATGTCTCTGGATCGACTGAGCAGTCTGTGTAGACCTGCTTAGTCAATCCAGAAATCGACGGAGCAAAACCACCTCTGTAAGTGGCGCAGCACAGCGTGGATGGCGCACGGAACAGACGCAGCAAAGCCGACAGGAGATACACGATTTTTTACGTCACTTGCATATCTTCTGTCAACTGCCGCTGTATCTGGAAGGTAAGTGTAGACCAGGCCCTAGTCTCAGTTTCCTTGCCCAGAAGGTCCTAATCTCACCACGTTCCAGCCTCAGGCTGCCTTCAACTTCCAGTCCCAGTTCCCCCGTGACACAGAGACCAATTGGTACTAACTGGAAAAGGATTCACTTTTCTGTAACAGTAGCTCCTAACAGGCCTGACAAACTCACTACACCTCTCACATCGCTTTCATGGTATCCATAAATGATGTCATGTGAAGTCTCTAATAAAATCTTGTGTCATACTGATCCTCGTAATTGTTGGGAGATGTATACATGAATGATATGTATACATTGATATTAAGGAGTTGTATATATATTCTTAAAATATGTTTTGAAATCTGTCACCAGCCAAAGAGCAAAACAAGTTTCTTCCAGACAGGAGATTTATACAGAGAATATAATGGGAAGGGAAAATGGCATCTCAGGAAGTAATTGGACAGCATGATTACATTCATGAAAATGGGATCCCAACCTGCCCTGGCTGGAAGCAAAATGAAGGACAGTTGGGTGAGATGGACTTCCTTAGACAGAAGGTCACCTTCTTACATTTAATCTCTAGAAAGCATGTTCTCATTGTGTTTTCTGTGACATTTCCATTTTCCATGCTCGCTATCTCTAAAATCTTAATCTTTGATGATAAACTTACAATTATTTTCACTATAAATATAACTCAGTGCAGTGGTGTTCTCCATCAAGCTGATCCTGGGTTGAGTCAGACAAGCTGGTGTTTAGTCTGTCTCTTTGGGGAAAGCTGACCTGGTAATTCTGTGAATGTTCAGTGGAGAAGGCACTGGACAGTACAAGGGAATACCTCAACAGGGCTCAGGGACTGAGGGCACCTACTGTTAACCTGTAAAGCAAGGAAAGGCTGTCATAAGCAGAAGAACCTTAAGTGGCAGAAAGGCTGGCTGTGCCAGGGACCTTGGCTACCTCAAGAAAGACACCCTCTCACTGGAGGCAGGAGGGTAACAAGGTGACCCACAATCCCAGCACTCCAAGAACCATCACACTCTTCTCCTGGCTTTTCCATTCATTCCATTCTCTCTCTCCCCTACCTGGCTTCCAGTTCCCACCACTACCCTGCTCACATTTCTTTTTCCCACTGGCTCCCAGTCACAGTCTGCCTCCCTTAGCTCCTCATCCAGACTCAGTGCCGCCTCTTCCCCAGGCTCGTTGTCCCCGTCTTCTTACCCAGCCAGTCCTAGTTTCCCTCTCCCCACCCCACTCCTGCCAGCCTCTAGTCCCATTCTCCCTGAGGCTTCTAATCCCAATCTACTCTTCCCCCATCCTGGCTCCTAGTTGCAGCTCTTCTGCCCGCTTCATTCAAATCAGGCAGCTTCTTCCTTCACATTGCCTGGGTCCAGTAGCGAGGCATTGAGTGCACAGGAGAGACAAGCTCCCTGCTCTCAGTTCCAGTGGCTATCAGGGGAGTTGACACACAGCATCCCAGAGCTGCTAGTGGAGGGAACCTCCTCAGTACCTGGCTGAAGCATGGCCAGCATGCAGGGCCCAAGCATAATTTTTTCGGGCCCAGTACAAACATGTAACACGGGCCCCCTCCCACACACTTACCACTGTCCCTCACCCCATACATACAATCTCATCAGCCAGGAAAGTTTTTTTCCTCATGGGAAGGGGGCAGGTTGCAGCCTGGGCCGGGCCCCCCCAGGGTCTCCGGCCCATGGTAGAGTGTGCCCTTCCCCCTCTCCCCCACATGGGGGCCCTGCTTATATCAGCTTACATTTTACAACTAAATTCCCTGAATTCTCTACTGAGCATGAGCAAGCTGCAATTTTTCAAAGGCTTATTTGGACAAATTTGGGTGGATTTTCACAGGATGGGAAAAAGCACATCCCTGACCCAAAGGCCACCTCTGCTGCTAAATTTCAAGGCCCAAAGAACAGGGGTGCTAGACCTTCCCAAAGAAATGGTTGCCATAATGTTTTAACATGAGTAAACCAATGTATTTTTTTTTTAAGCCTTACTCTGGCCGATCTAGTTAGGCTGAAATATCCATGCCCCTACTATCTCCTGAGAGAAAGAAAAAGAGAGAGAGAAAGAAACCTAAGGCTGACACCCAGCACAGAACATTTCAAACCAAACAATTAAAATTTGGCACATTTATAAAGGGTCTTATAATATGAAGTTCAGGGCAACCTTAGAACCATTGGAGCTACAAGCTGTGCCTATAATATACCAATTGCACTATGTATGGGAAAATTCATTTTAAAAAATGAATCTTTCTAAAATGTAACTTTGAATCACACTTTGTTTCAGGAATGTTGATTCATTCAACCCAAACAATCTTTTTTTTTTCTTTTTTTTAATTTTGAAGAGGAAAAATAAAACTTCTGCCTCCCTCTTCCCCTCCCCCGTTATTTTTCAGTTTGGCCAGGAAACTGAAAAAATCAATTATTTGCTCAACTCTAATTATAGTCCAAGGAAATTTGCAGTTAAATTTAAATTGAAAGAAATCTAAACATATTAAGGTATGGAAATGCACAGTTAAGATATGCAAACAACCTTAACTCTGCCCATTAGTGATGTTTTGGCATACATATTTAGAGAGAGAGAGAGAGAGAGAGAGAGAGAATTACAATTAATGAATAATTGCCTTGGTAGTCCCAGGTTAGATTTGATTTTTAAAGATACTTTTGATTGTAAAAATTCCTCATGGTGTCACTACAGGACTCAAAAGTTTATTTGCCAGGAAACTCAGTGTATAGTATCTTTGTTATTTATTAATTACTTGCATTACTGTAGCACCTAGAAGACCATTGTGCTAGGAGCTATACAAACACAGAACAAAAAACCAGTCCCTGCCTCAAAGAGCTTACATTTTAAGTATAAAACAAGAGATGTCAGATGGATACAAACACATAGAAGTACAAAGAAAAAGAGAGAGAATATTTCTAAATAGCTAAGACAGATATAGGGTAGGGAAGGGATAGAACTCACAAGCAGAGCAAAAAATGTGTTAGCAGCAAAAGTCATGTTAGTTCCATGATTTTTTGTTTTTGTAGATTTACTTAGGAAGGGATCAGCTAAATGGAAAAAAAGAAAAGAGCGTGAGGAAGCGGGGGCTTTTGGTAGAGAGAAGATGGGGCAGGGATGGTGTGTAGCTAAGGCGAAGTTTTTGTGTTGGTGCAAACAGCCAATAAGCACAAGGCAGAGAAAATTCCACAGTTTTGACCAGAATACCTAGAGGTCCATAGGTCCCAGCTTTGGCCACCTCTGCTCCTACCTGTTGAAGTCTCTGCCTGGCTCCTCTCTACAGTTCCCATGAAGGCTATATGGGCAAGGAGACCAAGAAAACAGCTGGATCTTAGTGCCCCTAGAATGAAAAAGTGGCAAATCTTCTCACAAAAAATTGCCCTCTTATAAATTGGCCACCACCTCCCATCATTTTCAATAGCAATGAAGCGAAGCTATAATCAAGGAGGAGGATGGCCCCCTATGCTGGCAGAAGAGCATTGTGAAGAGCAGGTGGTGAAGATGATGGTGGCCATCTATGCTCAGGGCAGCCTATACTGCCTAAGACCCATTAAGGACAATGAGACAGAGGCCTTTCTTAAAATGGGCCCATGACGGCCTTGTTGAGAAAAACACCAGTTCTCTGAGAAAACTTTATTTTTCAGCTGGCTGCTTCTGAAGAAGAAACTTTCTATTGTAAAGAACAACAGCAAAATAAACATTAATCCTCCCCAAAATTCTTGAAGTGTGTCCTGTGCACATTTCAGTGAGTTTTAATTATATGAGCAATGAAAGGAAGCTGTATATTTCAATACTGAGGTCATATGGGATGGAAAAAGCTTGAATGCAAATGTTTTTAAAATTAATTTTAACAAACAAATTAATAGATGTACTTGTAAAATCTAAAAAAAAAAAGTATTCTGTGTTCAAAGAGCAAGTGCTATAATTTTGGGAAGGACGAAATGTACATATACGATAAATAAATACAAATTAAGTGGTGAAATCTCCATTTTAAGGGCAAAACTCAACTGAACTTTCTTTATGGAGGTGTGCCTACTGATTCCATATTATGCTAGTGTGAACAATTATAATAGCCACTGTTTATTTACAGAGCCAAATGATGAAATTTCCTACACAAGTAAGCATTCAAAAAAGGTTTGCCCATAGAAATTGGACAATTACATATACAAACCAGCATTTGCATGTACAGTATATCAAGTATTTCTAGGTCACTGATCACACGTGATTTCTATGCACATGAAAATTCCTAATTTACATAGATAAGAATTACTTTTTTTTGTATATACCTAAAGATGTATCTGTAAATTTTACATGAGCATTTGTGGATGCCTTTTGAAATTTGGCCTACAATATTATTTTGTTCTGCTGCTGCAGCAGCAGACAGCAGCAGAGAGAGATAATTTAACAAACACTGTTCCCAGATTTGTACTGAGATCCTGGTATTAATGCAACCAACAATGAAAGAACAATAGTGCCCTGTGGTCCAAAATAAAAAGGAAGGAAGATAGGTATGTAGGCAGGCAGGTGTTCAGGAAGACAGGGTGTTTGCAGGATGAAAAAGATATAAAATAAGCAGGAAAGGAATGATGACTGGAAAGATAGGTCTAAAGGCATTTTCAGGGCTGCTTTCAACTAATCTAGTTTGTTTGTTGGGGGTTTTTTTTGTTTTGTTTTTTTACTGTTTACTCTTAAATTATCCATTGATTATAATCATGTCTCTCCCAGGAGTGGTTCTGTGGCTAATCTGGCAAACTCAATTAATTAATTCACCATAGCAAATTATGCCGGAATATTTTAGAATAGCCATATCTAATCTGCAGATGTATTGAATGTGAAATCCACGTAGTATAATTCAAAGTGCATCAATTTTAAAGTGAAGAAATTTAATCCCCTGAAAAATGCCATCTACATATTGGCCAAATGAAGTATGGGCATCCATATTGTAGCTACTCTCTTACTGTTCTCTGAATAGCCTCATTCATGACCTGAAGGATCAGTCCTTTCTTGGAATGAAAAATCATTCATGCTTTCTCTGACCTGAACTTTGTGCTGAACAGAGCCTCACAATCTGTTCTTGACAAATTCTCTAGTCAGTATTGATCACACAGAGTTGAAGAAGTCAGAGGCGAATCTTTTTGTTTAGAAATGTAAATGGACCTGACAATGGGCTTTGTTACAGTGGCAAATATCTGCAAAACAATACAACATACCACGTGTTACAATACAACTCATGAATACTGTCTGGACACTAATTATTAAAGAGCAAGTATCAACCAAACTACAGAAGAACAGCCTTCATGTTTTTTCTGTAAATATGCCATGTGTAACACAAAATAATAGGAAAATGTGGGACAGGAGTATACAGATCATGCATATTTTTATTTATTACTATTATTTACATTATATTACGCATTGTTGAAGGCAGTGTACAAAAGCATAGGATAATACGTTTTTTGATGTGAGGAGCTTATAAAGATGTCACAGAGGATCTCACAATTTGGAAGAAACAAAAATAACACTTATAGAAATATTTCCAACCTCTCATTCAAGAAATACAATTGATTCTTAGATGGTAATGGATAAACTGACTACCTTTCTACCTTCTTCAGTCACAGTGTATAAGATTATTACATCAAAAAAAGAAAACTTTCAAATCCTTCCATTCACTACCTGGAAAAAAGTGACTTTGTGCCCATTAAAGCCTGAAATCAGTGGAAAACCTAATAATTTCTTCAGTCATCAGCAAATCCCAAAAGGTGAGTTTTTATGCAATGTTGGGATTTTTCAGATCTTTTTGCCTCACTGAGTTTTATAATACTGCTATTCTTGTAAACACTTTATTCTATAAAAGCAGAACTACAGCAATTGGACCCAGTCAATAGAAGTCAAAAGGGCCCAAGAGATACAAGTAGATCATTCTATTCTTTTTAATGTATTAGTAGTCCAAATTATTACAAGAGAGAGCGCTAAGAGAAGTGTCTCTGGCTTATGCTGGCAACAACATTATGGAATGATTTAAAGAAGGGCCTGAGTTAAAAAATTTGGATCTGAGTTCTGAACCTCATCAAAGTTCAGTAGTGCTCAAACTCAAGGTTTTGGCTTGGGTCCATCTCTAGGCTGGGTCCACAATGACGGCAGCAAATTCGCCGCCGTCAGATCGATTGCTCTAGATCGACTGAGCGGTCTGTGTAGACCCGCACATTCGATCCAGCAAGCGATGCAGGAAAACCACCCTGGTAAATGGCGTAGCAGTGTGGACAGCGTGCAGAGGAGATACCGCAAAGTCGACAGGCGATACGCAAGTGATTTACGTCACTTGCGTATCTCCCGTCGACTGCTGCCGAATCGCAAAGGTAAGTGTGGACCGAGCCCTAGTTTAGAAATAGGCATAAAGGCCACAAACCAGAACAAGGCAAACATTCAGCTTTGCTAAAATGGGATCAATAGCACAGTACATATGGACCAAACTCTTCTCTCACCAACACCACTGTAAAAACTGGTTTTGCTCTCTGTTCAATTAAGTGAAATAAGTAGACAAATTAACCACTGGTATAATTTCATCAACTTCAGTGGAGCTACACTACAAATGAATTTGGCCTAATGTGCTTGAGAGTTACAGAATACTATTAGATAGAGAGGAATCAAAGGAGAACTATACTACTGCAGTACATGAAAACAACATACATTTTATTTAAGTACTACAAAATAATCTTGAAGATGATATACTCTAAAAGATAGAACCTGAAGACATCATACTTGCACAACTCTGCTTTGAACAGGAGATATGCACATGTTAATAAGAATTCTATTATCCATCTAGTAAATATGTATAATCTGCAAGCATCTCGGAAAGAAGAGAGCATGGACTATTATTGCCCACTTACCTACCTGGTAGAAAAAAATACTTACTAGGGGCAAAGAATCATTCCATTCTGCCAAACTTTTCAGTGCCTCAACAGAAGGTGGTTTAGAGAGAAAGAGAGAAAATGTTCAAAGTAAACAGTTAAAAAGATCATTACTGCTGTATTTATCTTCAAAATGAAGAGGAAAAATGCTGAAGTAGCTATTTTGAAAGCATAAGCACAAGGGAAAAAATTACAAAAATGTTTTTTAAAAAGTATTGTAATCATTACATTCCAGGAAAAAGAGTGACAATCAAAGCTCTTATTAAAAAGGCAAAATCATTCCAATTCAGGGAGAAAAACCATAGTTCTGTTCTTAATGAAATAGCTTAAAGAAACCCCAGAACCAGAAAACCCATTTTAAATAATTTAAGAAACAAATGGGGAAGGGGAGAAAGTAACCACATAACATTTTACAAAAATGTCAGTTGTCCAAAAATAATCATTAAGGCCCAAACTAGCAACCAATGAAGTATGTGCTTAGTTTTACTCATGTGAGTAAATCCATTAAGTTCAATGGGACTACTCTTGGGTAAAGGGAAGGATATGCCTACAATCAAGGCTTAACATTCAGAGAAAAAAATATATTTATGTTAAAACAAAGACTGCCTTTTGTTTGAATTACCAGCAATGGGAGGGAGTTTTTTGTGTTTGTAGCGTATGTTTAATAGCTCACATAGGATATGTCTACGCTTGGAACTGGTGGTGCAATTCCCAGCTCAGGTAGATCTACCTCATAGACTCATAGACTCATAGGTCAGAAGGGACCAATATGATCATCTAGTCTGACCACCTGCACAAGGCAGGCCACAAAACCCTACCCATACACATTTATAACAACCCCTAACCCATGACTGAGTTATTGAAATCCTCAAAAGTGAGCTAGTAGTGCAGTAAACATAGTGGTGTAGCTGGTGTAAACATAGTGGTGTAGCTGGTGTAGCAGTGGCAGCTGCAAGCGGTGGCATGGCTAGTTGTGCTCAGGACAAACCTGCTTGATCCCCATGGGTATGTACTCAGTATGCCTAACCTGCACCATTGTCTTCCTCCCATTCCCCCAGCTACACTACTATTTTTAGCACACTTGCTCAAAGAGAGCTAGCATGAGTATGTCATTTTCAGCTGGGAATCTTACCCCTACTTCCAAGCATAGTTGTAGCCATATGTTAGACACCAACACACTCTAAAATGAAGCAGATTTTCATTTACAATGGTGAAATTCCAAACTAATTCCATTGGGTCATATTCTGTTCTCTGTAACATCAGCTTCAATACAGAAGAATCTTCTCTTTGGTGGAATTAATTTGGATTTGCACTGGTATAACAGAACAGCATTTTGTTTGACCACACGTGCATTGCTTTTTCACACTGCTTTCAATGCAGTTTAATCCTAATTTACAGCATCCCATCTATTCCATTCCTGAGTGTCACCTGAACAGAAACTGATAAATGTGCTGTGGTTGTGTGATGTAGGCAATTGAGCCAGCCAGGGACTGATTAGAGAATTAATTCATTTCACATATTATTTACAATAATTCAAATTAAAGAGCAGACCATTTCCAGAGGTGACAAGTGAAAGCATTACCATTGTGTAACCTTAGCCCCCAAAAGATTGTAATTTAGTTTTTAAAATGATAAATAGCTCTATCTGCAAATGCGTACTAATTCTGGGGCTAAAAGGTTCTTCCACTGGCTCATTGTCTCTGTGCTCTTTGTATGTTAAAATACAGAATATTAATTGTAAGGGTATAGATCAAAATCCTGAGGTGGTAAAGTATCTCCCAGTTTACAGGGACAAAGTGGATTTGAAAGACAGGGACAGAGGACCAGGTCAATTCGGTCAAGGAGTCAGGTGGCTTAAGCAGCTAAGTCATTTCTTGTGAGAAAGAGTTAGGTAGATGCCTAACACCACAAATAGCCAAAGGAGGAGGAGAAGGAAGTGTTAGTGCCCACGTTATATGTTTTAGCCTAGAGGTTAGAACACTCCCCTGGGATGAGACCCAGGTTTAATTTCCACCCCTGCTTGATGGGAAGAAAGGATTTGAACAGCTACCTTTCAGGAGAATGTTCTAACCGCTGAACTAGGGGATATTCTTACATGGGGCTCTCTCCATCTCTCTAGTTAAAGCAGTTTTGTTTAAATAATTAAAGAGTCATGGGAGCAGGGGAAATAGATTCTGGGACTTCCACCTCCTAGGCTAGAGAGTCATTCTCTCAATCTCTGGCCCAATGACTATTTAAGTATTAATCCAGAATGGAACAGCTTCTACAGGAGAGACTGAGGGACACCTGTATCCTAATATTCCATATATCAGGGGCCAGAGCACTCCCCTGGGAGGTTGGACTTGAACAGGTCTCCCCATCAAGCAGAGAGGAGGAACTCCTCAGCACAGGCCAGATTTTGAATGGAACCTACCCAGTAGGCAGCCTCTGAGTACACCTATCAGATTGGACCCCACAGGCAAGATGGGTGCTCCTTTGCTTCTCTTCTCCTGATTATTGGGACTTAGGTGAGAAAGACATCCATATGCCTAGACTAAGGCACCAGTGCACATGCTCAGAATAAGAAATATAGGTGCGTGAGGAACTTCTATCCTAGAAACTTACATACCAAGTGAGTTTAGGTGACTACACATGTAGGTACACGTGAGCAGGAGTTTTGGGGAACACAGCAGACCTTAAAACTGGAATGTAGGCACCTAAATATCCTTGTGGTTCTGTGTCCAATTACTCTAAGGATTTTCAAAAACAGACTGCCAACACTCAGATACTTCAATGACCGGCAGGATGTAAAAATCCAGACAGATACATAAATAGGTACTGAATAAGGACCTCACATTTGGGCTTGTCATGTTCAAATTGTTTTACTATTGAATGATAGACAGTAGGTCCAGAAAAGATCATGTGTGTCATCAAGGAGACACCCTGCATCTTTCAAGACTGCCTCCAATTTAGAGTTGGCTTCAAAAGTTTAGTGAAATATTTTTTCCATTGAAAAAAGCTGTTTTATCAAAATATTTCCCAGGACTATTTTGATTTTGACAAGTTTCAATGGAAAAAATTTGATACAATTTGAATCGAAATTAAATATTTCATTTCAACTTTATTGTTTTGCTTCATTCCAAATATAATCACTCTGTTTCATTTTGACTGTCTCATCTTGTTTTGACCTGATGTGGAAAAAATTCATTTCAGCGTAGGGACTACTGTGATTGGCTTGTCACGTGTGTCTCCTTTCACTGGATGTGTGCACATTGTTTCAGTTTGGTTCAGTTTACCTGCATGATGCCACAGCATGTGTGGTCACTCGCTGTTAGTGCTGGGCTCAATCTTTGGGTGAGACTGTGATTGTGCGACCTGTGTCTCCGGCAAAAGAAAGCAGTGATGGCCAGGTACTGCTCTATTTCTCTGAGCCCCCTGTCTGCTGGGTACTGCTGTGAAGCAAGGCATATTTATTGATTTCACCTCACAAAGCCTGCCTGAAAGGTAAAAAGGGAGAGTGAAAGCAGTTCAGGTCAGACTCAGCAGTTGTTTGACTCCCAAGCAAACAAAAAAGGCTTTTTGACACGACTCCTACTACATGCCATGTTGCACCATCCCTCACACAGCTCCCATCTGAGAGCTCCATTAGTGGAACCAGCAAATCCCAGCATGAGACTGCTCAAAAGTAGCATTCTTCTATGAAGCAGTTTAGGGTGGAAAAAAGAGAGACCAATTTAAGGTTTGCGGTTGCTCAGTGGCAAAGCTGTTGTGGAAGTTCAGAATTTTTTTTGAATTTTCATTCCAAGAAAAATTCTGAAATTTTGAGGTTTTTTTCATTTCCATTTTCCATTCTGAATTGGAGCAAATTTCAAAATGTCAATGTCATGGATCCACAGCTTCCAGCCCCAGCTTCTGAGCAGTCTTTTGGAGGAATCTCTTTAGTGTGCAAGACTCCCCAGGGATCTCACTCTTCCTTCAGGGCAGGCCATGCAGACTCTCTACCTCCTAGAACGAGCCACTGGGCTTCAGTGCTCCTGCTTCACACCATGAGCTCTGCCTAGCAAGTCCAATTTAAATAGACTTCTGGTAGAGATGTGAAATGCTCTTCAGGGACTAATGCACCTCAGCAAGTATTTTCAATGACACCAAAGCAGGGACCCACTACTTAGCAGTCAAGCTCTGTTCCACCTCCTACATTGCTGCATTTCTCAAAGCCCTTTCCTAATCTCCTAGCTCTCTCTTCATTCTCTGGGTCTACCAGTTTCACCACTCCCTCCTCCCAGGGCACAAGTGCAGAGTTTTCCCAGCAGTCCCTTCTGTAGCCAGCTTCCTGTTTTATATAGGAAGTGTTCCTGTTTGTGAGCTTCTTCTAATTAAGGCTTCTCTCACAGTCTTAACTCCCCCCCCCAGTTTGCCACCTAATAGGCTAATCGGGCCCTCTGGCCTGCCTTAACTGTTTCTGGGCAAGTGGGGTGGAGGACACCCCATCACAGTTGATTTCAACCAGTTTCTTATTCATGCTACCCAGACCAGGAGGTGACACATACACTTACGTCTCTTAGTTTGCCCTGAGAGCAAACTTAATCCTTCCCGCTCCTCCCTCACCAGGCAGCATGCAAATTATAGGTGGAAACAGAGGCACACATAGGACTCATAAAAATATTACAAAAAATTCTCACTGTCAGTCAGAATTTCCCATGGGACAGAAATTCAGCTTTCTAGTCAGCTCTACCTCAGTTCATTCACATTAACACGGTAGCTAATCTGTCTGTTTAGGTTCTTGCTTGAATGCTCTTCAGGGACTAATGCACCTCACTGTAGAATCTGAGCACTTTCAACTGCAGCATAGTTTCTCAATTACCTCCTTTGGTACAGTTTTCATTGCCATTGTAGGTCCCAGTTCAGCAGAATACCTCAGCATATGTTTAATTTTACCATGTGGGTAATCGCATTAGATCAACATGACTACTCATATGCTTAAAGTTAAGTGTGTGCGTAAGTGCTTTGTGGGATTGAGACCATAGTTAAGAAATTTTTTCTAATACCATGCCTACATTCCTCTTTCCTTGGCTTTAAGCCATTGCTCTTTTTTCTAACATCTTCTGAGACTGATTAATTCCCTTCTTTAATTTATGTTGATATGTCGATGGTATTTATAGATGGTGAGCATGTCCCTCCGAGTCTTATTTTTGTATATATTTGCTGCTTTGATGGACGCAGAAGAAATGGGAGGCATCGCACACTTTCGAGCTTAACCTTTAAAAGTAAAGCAATCAAGGTTTCAGATGTCACAGTTTTATTGGAAATGTCAAAAGAACAGTGGTCTCACTGTTATTCAGAGTAATGGATACCCTATGTATACGTCCGCCTTGGGACACCAGGAGATGTGAGGCTGATTCTGTTAACTAGCCTGGCCTGGTCATACCCGAAATTAAAGGCTAGGATGAAAATGAATATTTACTGAGCTGCCAGAGAACAGAGCTCAGTAAAGCTAATAAGTTTTGCTTTGAAAAAAAAAATGGTAGCAAAGTATGTAAATGAGGAATAAAAAATCATAGAAATTTGGATGAGGGCTAATAATAATGCAATAGTATCATAACATTATTTTTACTAAATAATAATTCAGCAGAACCATTTGCATACTCTTTTAGACAGGTGGAAATGGGATGTTTGCTATATCAAACAGGTCGGTTTTGTCTGGAAAAATCAAACCAAAAACCCAGCCAGAATTCCTCCTGGGGTCTACGAGGATGCACTAGCTGGAGTGACAGATCTACCACCTTTGAAAAGAATATACAGTGCTCCAAGCCTAGCTAGTAGAGAATTGGATGGGTTCAGGCCACACCCCCACCATTTCATTCCTTGTCCCCTTGCAGACAAACTTCACCCATGGGACACCTAGCGGGGAATAGGCACTCCCCACTGGGATTCTGCTCAGCCTTTGCTCAGGATCAGCAGGGATAGATATCTTCACACCTGTCTCTCATTCTTTATGCACATACACAGTAGCCAGCCACTATCTGGCCCAAAATAATCACACTTGCATATGTTAAAAAACCAAAGACAGACAAAAAACTCTTTGTTCCTCCTCCTTGTCACAAATTCCATTTTTGAATTTTTACTCTAGCCCAGGAAGAGATTTCTTCAAGTTCACCTCATTAGGAATGTACTGACTGTAAATATTCTCTAATAAGTCAACATCATATCCAAGGACCCCATCTAGTTTCCAAAAAACCAATGAGAAAACTCCCAGTGACTTCAGTGGTAACAGGGTCAAGCTTTAATACTCTTCATGTGTATCATCTACAGAAAGTATAATTGCTAAATAGTCTATTTAATTTTTAAGAACTCTCAAAAGCCAAGCTAGTGGGCTAACTGTACTGGAAGTTACCCACTTCAGGGACTTGGGTTCATAACTTCAAATGGTCAATTGTTTATATGAGAGAAAAGTCTGAGCAGCGCTCAATCCTAGAGAGAGTCTTAGATTGCTCTTTGGGAGATACATTGGCAGCACTCACAGGCTCTGAAGGGGATTGTGTCCATCCCTCCTCAGCAAGAAGCACAAACACCATAAAATGAGGTTTTGGAGAGTAAATACGAAAAGTAATGTCACCTTCTTAGGTTACTGAGCCACTGCGAAGCTCTGGGGAGCACTGAATAATTTTCTATAAATATGGTGCTATTCCCTGAATTGAATTTCACAAAATTAGTTTTAATATATTCCTTGTTTTACTACAGGCATTTCTTTCAAAGCTACTTAAATCATCTAAACAGATCTATTTGCAATTGTTATTGCAATGCAGTAACCTTTGGACTCCTATTTTATACTTCAAAAATGTTTTTCTGAAATAACAAAGATTCTTTTTTTTATTCACTCCTGCTTTGTCATATGGAAATACGTGTTTCTTTAATGATGATCAAAACAAAGTATATGTAAATGAAGTTTGATTCACTGGTCCATTTCAGTTTCAATTAAACTTGACCCCATCACCTCATGCCTCTTAACCTCACTTGCTGTTTCCCTCATTTTAATTTTTTTTCTATCATCAATCTCTACCCTTCTGCCCCACTGAGCTACTTCACTTCTGCTTTCAAGGATACTGTTTTTCATATTGTAAAGGAGCCTAACCTGACTCCAATTGTCTCCCTAACCATTGCTCCATCTCTCTTCTTCTCTTTTACCTCCAGTTTCTTGGAAACATTACAAGAAATACCCCTTCCCAATCCTTTCATTTCCTTTCCTCCAACTCCCTCTTCAATCCTCTCCAGTATGACTTCTGCACTCTCCACTCCATGGAAATTCGTCTCATAAAAGTCATTTGTTGGGCTTCTGTACCTCTAGCCTTTCCTGATTCTCTTTTCCTTCAGCAATACATTCACTTATTCTTCTTCCTCCTCCTCCTCTGTTAGTGTTTCCTGGTGACTGAATTTAGTGTGAAAGGGGAAAAAGAAGAGGACCGACTCCCCAGTATACTCCCATTGTATTTCATCCCCTCTCTGCTGGGAAAAAAAAACTGTCAAAACTATCTCTTCCCCAATTCATGCTTTCATTTATTCCTGTCTGACCAGTATCTTCTCATGGATGTCATAGTGTTTCCTTTAGCTTGATATAACACAATCTGAAGCCAAGATTTTCAAAATTAGACGCCTAATATTAGGCTTCCTACATTCACATTTAGGTGCCTAGGTCTAAGCAACCCCTCCTTTATTTTTAGTACGGCTGGAACATCTCATCTTTCCCCCTAAACACACTCCTTTTTCCCCTCTCCAGAGTCATGAACAACTCTACTATCCCGCCTGAAAAGAAAATGGGGAAAGCCTGAACAATTATCTGGCCACTTCCCTCCAACTATGAACTCTGATACCTGAATCCAAGCAAACCCTAGATTTTTTACTTTTGCAAAACTGAAGTTTAACCAGTGATGTTTTGCAAAACCAAAACCACTCCCAGAAATTAATCAAAAGCACTTTCAAGGATTACTTGGCAAACCTGACTCAGTGGTATCTTTTAAGCCAAGAGTTGTTTCTGCAGATCAAGCCCATATGTTTGATTTCCTGATCACATTAAATATCATCATATTTTTGGATGAGAAGTGAAAAGGACTGTGGTTGTCAAAATATGTGAAACTCAGCAAGTTGACCATAAAGAAATTTTACAACTACAGCTGGTGAACATTTTTCATCAAAGCTTTTTTTTGATGTGTAGTCCTCAAACCTCCTCCCTGGTGCTTGCTAATTAGAGTGGCTTCTCCCCATGGATTGAGTCCTGGGTTCTTTGTTGTGATGTCTGGTTCCCCAACTCTAGGGGACTGCTCTCTGTGCCTGGGACTCAAAGGGAGCTGTCTCTGAGGAAAATGACTAATACTATTCCTCTTAACAATGAGCATAAGCCAGTCAGCAAGAAAAAAATTTAATAATACAAAACCTCAACAAAAGAAATCCCATATCCAGAAATAACAATATAATAAAAGGGGAGTTTATTGAGGACAGGAAACAGAGAATCTAGGGGAGGAAAGGGTTAATCTTAACAAATAAATGCTAAAACATTAATAATACAACAAATTCCCCACCTCCAACATTCACAATTATCCCCCAGATCCCTCCCTGTCTCCTATCCAGGTAGATGGAATGCATAAAATGAGTCCAGAGAGAGGTGTAGCAGTGCTGCAAACATTTGCCAGCTTAAGGAGAATGAAAGGGCCCTTCTGACACACAAATGGGACAGGGTCCTCTCCTTGCTGAGGCTAGGTAGCCAGGGCTGGTTGGTTCTCTGTCTCTCCGGCCACTGGTCTCCACAGGGCTGGAATTGTCTGATCACACATTAGATCCTACAGCAATTCCAAGTCTCCCTTTGTGGGGATTGGGAGCTAAGCAGAGTCTCCCTAAGGTGTCTTGCTTCTTATTCTCTTACCCCGAAATTCAAATAAAGCTTCAGAAGTGAAACTAAAACACTGTCTCTGGGTCAGGCTATCCCCTCACTGAGAGACTGAGTAGTCCTAGCTGCTCATTGGCCCAGCAAACTGCTTATATAAATCACCCCTGTCCAAAGTCTCCCTGTTGGCTTTTACAGGAACTTCCAGTCTATTCTGTCCCAATCCCGCAACCTAAACAGACTGAAAAATGGTATCCGGTAGGCCTGGAGCTACTATTGTATTAGTCAATAAAGTAGGTCCACTTAAATCTCAATCCAGTGTCCCAGGACTGACAAACATCAAATTTGGTTACAGATACTCCTTAACATCTTGGTTGAAAAATTTCTAGTTTTTCAACAACAAAAAATGGCCCAAAGCATTTGGGTTTTGGTCCCCTCCTTACCTTTTTTTTTCCTTTTCCTTCTTTTCCACTGGAAAAAAAGGGGAAATCAGGGAATGGAAGGATAATGTGTGCATAGGAAATGAAATTCATTTGTTTTTTGGTTGTTTTTTTTGTTTGTTTGTTTTTTAAAAAATAACCAAATTCCATACACACACAAAAAAAAATTAAATGACATGACAAAGACTTAGTTTCATTTGAATTTTTCATGGAATGCCTATAGCATTTTTAACAGCTCTATTACAACAGAAATGTCAGGAACATTTCAGAAAGGAATGTACAAAAAAGAGCAAAGAAAAATTACAGCACCAGTATAGCACTTCTGCTATGAAGGGAAGGAAAGGAAAATTGGTTGACTCAATAAGTAACAGAATCTAGAGCAACAGCCACATTATTTCAAAGGAGGGTTTGGGCATCCAGATTACTAAACAATAGCTCCAAAAAGCAAGTAATCGTTAAGCAATTATGCAATATACACATAAGGCACAAGAGGATCAGGAAGCCATATATACCACCCTGGCAAAAATATTTCTTTTCTTCCTATCAAAAGAAGAATGCATGCTTATTGAATGTGTAAAATTGCCAAATCTATCAATTAAAAGAAAGGAAGAAAAACGCTTATCAAAAAAGTATCAGAATATAAACTCTCTGAAATTACCAGTTATATATATAATGTCTAGACAATACATATATATAATGGAAAGGGTTTCTATAAGGAAAGCACAAAATACAAATAACGTGCATCTTTTCTGTGTGAGCACAAATTCTTTTTTGTGGCACACTGCCATACCCACAGGGAATTAAAGTGACCCCTGTCACCAGTCGAGAAATAAAGAGAACAAACTGCTCCCCTTACATAAGTTTATTATTACCATGAAATACAACGCCAGTTACCACTGTCCAGTATCTAGGTAACTTAAGACAGTAGTGTGAGTGGCTACAAAAGACATAACTGCCCGTTAAGAAGCACTGCTGTTTTTATTTTCACTTATTTATTTCATTTTTCAGACTTTTTCATGCAAAATATCTGATTACATTCCAACTTCTACCGAAAGATGATCACTGCTTTCTTCCCCATTAAATATGAAGAGGTGTGAAGCTGATTGTGGTTAGCTTCCTGCAGTGCGACAAAGAATTGTGATTCCAGAGACAAAACATTTTTTTATCATCACTCTTCACATTTACAGTGATTTAAAATGTTGCTCATAACTAGAGCAGATGCTACCCTAAGCAGCAGTAAAATCAATGTGATATAGTTAATCCTGATCATCACTCTGACACTCTCAATGATTTGTGATTCCGGAGATTACAAACACTGCAGAAAATAAACACAACAGGCAGAGTTTTGCTACAAGAGCTTTCTGTTATTGTAATCTTACTGTCTGTTACACCTCTTTGATGAACCCTGGTAACATTATGGAAAGCATCTTTCACTCATGTTACAAGTGAATGTTAAGCATACTTTGAAATCAATTTCAAGCAATTTTAAAAGATATTACAACTACCTGCTGTTTTAATCCATCAAGCATGCTATCATGTATTACAGGTTGGAATATAACTGGTAAAAGGAATCATCCGTTATATTTGGTAGTCACTTAGCCCAAGTTTAGGAGATGCGAGTTGTAGTGGTAGTGTATTGTAAGTGTTAAGCCCCACGTACCATTTTCAAGGCAGGGTTATATGAATTACTCCTGCTGCCTGTGATCAATGTTACACTTTTAAAACTACCTTTTTTGAAGGCTTTATAGTATTAACAATAATCTTTTATGTTTTAATTAGTGTCATTCATTAGATAAGGTTATGAGACACTGATAATACCAAGCTTATAGGAATACTGTTAAGAGCTCAAGTCAGGCAAATATTTTATATCTGCTATAATGGAATGTAAATAACTATCTAAATATAGTTCTATTGAATGTGAAGCTCTGCTGCTAGAAAAACCAAAACACAGGGAAAAAGCTAAATAATTGCATTTTCTTGTGAGCCCTGGCCTTCATTTTATTTGCCATCATGATGATCATTGCTATTTGCAGCTCCTGAAGAGATGTTTATTGTGTTAGCTCACACCAGAATCCAAAAATATAGTAAACAGACATCTCAGTCCACATGGAAGACGAAAGCAGAACATATGGAGCACCAAACAGCAAGACTAGGCAGGATACACATGTATTGATTGGGTAAATTCATAAAAATTAACCATCACTAAAGATAATGATGTTCGGTAAATAGAGAATAATTATTCCAAATGAAGAATTGTGAAATAGACCAGGGATACATGGGATTAAAACCAATAATAATGACCACTTTGTAATTATGCAGGAATTTTCTTCAGGGCATTATCAGTTGAGGCCTGAGAAGGTTTTACCTTCCATATGAGTTCTGAGATTGAGAAGTGAGACTATCCCACACAATCTATTTCCTGTGGTTGTAGAAATTGCTTACTGGGGGACTTTGCTCACTTCTCTTTGCTTTTTGTTGCTTTGTTTTCTCATTTCCTCCCTTTCTCCTTACTACCTTCACTATGTGGATGTTTTCCTCTCTAGCAGCAACAGATATCTTCTGAAAGATGTCCCTCTTCCTCTGATGGTTGAAACCTTCAGAGGAAGTTCATACCCCATTTCCCCAGGCACATCTATGGCTGTGCAAACCTTTGGCATCAAAATCTGAAGCCAAGTAAAATCCAACTAGAAAACAGAATTTCCCAACAATGAGGTGCATTCTGGGACACATTTCAAGTGAACTGCATAGTACTGGGAGATTTGGGGAATAAGGAACTAGGTCTATCTTGCCCACCCTCCAACAGCAAATGTCAGGATGGGGAAGACACCAGATAACTTCCTCTTAAAGGTGAAGGTGGGCAAGAGGCCACCTGGTCACCCATAGAAGACAACTAAAAATAAAAGCCCGTTCAGGGTAGCAGGAATGCTGTAGTGAATGGATTAATGGATCAAATTGGCTTTACGTGGGGGGTTGGGTAGCATTTGGGCCAAAAAAACCCATTCCAAGCAAATATTGGGGTGCAAATCAAACCCTCTAGGCCTCGTTTCACAGCTATATCAGTATGTGGTTTCCAGATTACACGCACACGCACACGCACACACACACGCACACGCAGCCATTTTGCAGAAGAAATGACAGTCCCAACTACCTAAATCTATGTTAGGCACCAAAGCTCTCATTTGAATGTGTGTGGACTCTGGAACACATGTCTTGGACACGCCAATCTCAGATTGCTCAGATTTTACCATAAATTCTTAGATAAGGGTAACAAAAATGTAAATGCTTACCATTCACCTGCAAAGCTTTGATTATGTCCCTCCTCCACTTCTGATACAGTTTTGCTTTTAAACTCACGTCTTTGAGCAGTCAATTTCAGAACCACATTGGAAGCTCCTCATTCCTCTTCCCCATCCCCCGTCTTCACTAGAATTATGCTCTCTTGAGACTTATTATGAGTCTTTGGAATGCTTCAGCCTTCATCCATGCTCATAGAATTTAAATACTACCTCCCTCTGTACCATGTTCCTAACTTGCTTTTTTTTTTTTTTAAGTTCCTCAAATTTGTGATTTAGCAATCAAATACCCTCATGCTACTGTGTTCTCTGAAACTTTCCCTTACACTAATAGAGAAAAAAAAGCAAACCTGATTGGATTTTGAACCTATGGTATTAAATTGACTCCGCTTCCACTGAGATTATTAGAAATCTGCATAAAGCATTAATCTGAATTTTGGAGAGGTTGGGTTATTTGTAGATTACTCACTTCCATAGTATATATCCAGTTTGTTGATGCTCTCAAAAATAAATTAAAACAAAATCATGTTTACTGGCTGAGTTATTTCATTACCTGCCAACAAACTTCCAGAAGTATGTAGAAGGTTTTCAAAGCAGAAAAACAAATGCATAAAAAAAAGTAATCACTAACATTAATCATGTGTTAAAGTATTATCTTTAAATCTTTGAAGTATGGACTGGAGATTTGTGCTAGCAAGTACAGTAACACTGAACTTCTCATCAGGGATTCAGACTCTCATAAGGACAGCAATACTGGGTCAAGACAATGGTCCATCTAGCCCAGTATCCTGTCTTTCAACAGTGGCCAATGTCAGGTTCTCAACACTCAACTGTTCACCCATTAAGCTTCGGTTAAGCTGAGCTAACAGTCAAGCTGCTATAAACTAATCTGATTTATTAGCATATGTCTCACAAATCAAGATGGCACACAGTGACAATGACACTAATGACAAAGACTTGCAAGTTGATAACTCCATTCACTGTTATTCAGAAGCATTGTTTATCTCTATGCAGAGCAAAAGCAATCATAGAAACAGAACAAAAGGAACAATATAGGAAGGACTACCAGTACAGGAAATTGGTTTTGGAGGATACCTTCACCTGACAAGAATAGATGAAATCTGCTTAGCTCTCAGTGGAAAGTGAAACTCCCCCTACAAGCCTCCTGCCACTATGTTCTGAGGGAAATATTCCTTCCTGTCCAACTATAAACTTGATTTATACTTACGTCTGTTACGAAGATTCTCCACAGTTAAGCATTTAATCCCATTTAAAGCTAGAATATTAAGTGATCAATTAATGTCCATAATTTTTCTTTAATCCTAACAAAATGGATTTTGTCAATAACTCTGGAGGCAGAGAGTCCCACATGTTAATCCTCGGACAAGAAACAGCCCCCTTAGTATATTTACCTAAAAACAGCAGTCCAATTTGTGTGTGCGCGTGCGTGCGTGTGCATGCATGCACCTTTAAAATACTTAGATTCATTAAGTGTAACCTTAACTCTGACTTTCGTGGATTAATCATATTTGGCTTGGGAATAATTACAATGTCGCTGTAATGTTTTTTTTATCCTTAAATTACTGAAGAGCTTTAAACATTTTTACATAGTTTTTTATCTTGGACACACACACACACTCTTTTTATGAAACGATCATTTAACATACAGGCGCATATAAGATTTTATGTGATATTAGCAGCAATAGTAGGTAAAAAAACATGTAGACAGAAATGTGTTTTTTTTAAGTGGAAATGTCCTTTTAAAAATAGGAATAAAGAGGAAAAATAGATTTACAGATGATGGCTAATTTTTTTTTAATGGTTCACATCTGACCCACCTCTGTCAAATGCTGAGCACATCCTGTGAGGTGGTAAGTGCCATCAGCTTCCACTTGGATTTCAATAGCAGACACCTCACTGAGCCTCCTGGCAACATTATTTTAAGTACTGGGAGAGGGACCAGGGATTCCATTCTAACCTTTCGCTCTTGGCTTGTGGCCACCAGAGTTGCTGGTATCTTTGACATGTCCCTAGAAAGGAATAGGAAGCCAGGTATCTTCTGTTTTCCCCCCTAGATCTGAAGAGAAGGCTGAGTGGGAAGAAAAGGCTGCATGTTGCTCTGCTACTGGACACAGCCAGCTGAGGAACAAGGAGGAAACAGGCCTACTGCAGGTATGGGGGAGTCCAGAAAATCTGCTAATCTTTATTCCCTGAAGGAATCAATGTAGGAAGGAACCACCCAAGGCTGTTGCAGCTGCTTCTCCAAATCACTTTGTAGAAGAGTTGAGGTAGAGTGAGTGGAGCATCTTTACAGACCAGGAAGTGCAACAGCTGCAGCAGCATTGCCACCAGTAGCTGACGCAGCAGTTAAACTCAGCTACTTTTTTAGTTTTCTTCTCAGCTAGAAGTACTAGTAATTTATGGTTATTTTACATTAAAGATTAGATACTCCAGAAGTTGATGATTTTGGTCACCCTTGCCCAGGACAGCTTCTTTCTGGCTCAAGATGAATGGGCTTGGAGGATTCTGAAAATTTAATTATATAATTATGGACCAAACATTTTTATTCCAAAGAAACAAGTTTAGAACACCAAATATAAGGGATTATAAGGGATTATTATAATTATAAGGGATAAGTCACATAACAGTAAGAATCTTATCTGTCACCATCTTGACCCATTTTTGAGAAGCCTTATATAAGCCTTGAAATCTTCAGCTGTTTTTTTGCATCCTTCCCAGTCAGAACCAGCAATCTCATGTTCTTAAAATATTTCCAGACCAATATGGCAGATTAAGGAGCTTCACAGAAAGTTAAGATAAGTCTAAAAACCTCTATACCACTCCTGAACTCAGCCTTTTAAGGCTGGTTCATCAATCGTTCCCAGGTGATCACCCAAGCAGATACCAAACATGACTGAATTGCCTTGCTTTTAAAATTTCATCCCCATAGTGCATATTTAGGCCATATGACAGTCTATTTTCAAGTGTGCAACTGTTACTCCTTTAATTGAAACTTGTTGTGATTCCTATAATTTATTAGTCCCATGAGTAACTTAATACATCTGCAGTATCATTATTGGACTTTGTTATAACATTAGCTTAAAAATTTTATAGACATATGCACAGGAGACAAGTTGAAAAGTTAAGAGTGTTCTCATTATAGGAAAAGCTTGTTGAGAAACAGTCACTCAGAGTAAAAAGATCTATCCTCTTCTGAGCTTGTATATCTCTGCTGCATGTTAACTCGAAGAGCATGGAGATCCATCATCCCCACTCTCCCTACTGTAAAATCACCCCGCTCATAGGCTACTATGGGAGCAATCACATAGACAAATATCCACGTCAGGATTCACCACATCCATGTTTGCTAATACATAGAAATGAAGAAATACACTGTATTTGCTAGATGCCCTATTTTTAATCATTTAGGATGTTGTTAGAAAAAAAATGACATTGTTTCCAATAAGGTAATGAGCATATTCCTGTGTTAGGACAAGTATCTACATGTGAAGCCTGAAGTTTCAAAGCAATAAAACCAAAAAAACAAAAAAACCTGTCTTCCTCACTGATAAGCCCTGTGAGAGTTTTCCATGCGTGGGTAACCCAATAAGAGCTGAAAAGTTTTATTAAAAAATAATAATTATTATTATTATTAGCATTAGTATCCAGAGGTCTCAAATGAGACCAGGGTCAATTGCGCTCAGCACTATACAAACATAATGAGAGACAGTCCCTACCCCAGCAGGTTACAATTCAAATGGACAAAACACAGGAAGAATGCATTATTATACCCATTTTACAGAGTGGAAACACTGGCAGCAAGATTGTATTAGCGTGTGGCAGAGCTAAGAACTGAACTCCAATCGCCTCACTCCCAGTTTTGTGCCTTTAACCACCAGATGATATATTAGCACTAAGTTTTTCGGCAATTAAAAAAAAGTCAGTTCTAGAATTGGACCAAGTATCAGAAACGTAACTTCAAAAGGTAACTTTTTAAGCAAGCTCTAAATGATTAAAAACTAAGGGTTAGAAATGTCACCATTACCCAATGTACAGAGTCAATACCACCAAACTGGTGATAAGCAGAGAAACACTCGGAGCACTTAAACTCTCTCTGGTTACATTAAATGAGTAGTTATCAATCTTGTTCTGTAATTAGTAACTACTGAAGAGAGAAGTTAAAACAGGATGCTGAAAAATCAGCTACCATTGATTTTAAAAATCAAAATGAAAGCCTGCTCCCTTACCAGTTTCACACTGATTTGGTCCCTCTCACCTCCTTCTTCCCTCCTCCTCCCAAAATAAACAATTACAAAACTATAGAGCCAAACTAATTTGTTTAAGAGGAGGCCATAAAATTTCTGTTGAAAATTCTGTAAAATAATAATTTGACTGCTGAAGTCCCTTTGTACACCTTCAACTTTTTCAGCTATTGACAACGAAGGCTTTACAGCCCCTTTTAAAATTACTTTCACAACTCTTGAGATACAGAGCCTCTGCTAGCATAAATTGGTGCAGGTCTGTAGAATCTGGCCTACTGTCTAATTCTCCCCATAGCTGTGTGTGAAACTAATATAACCTTTGTTAAGTTAGATAATGTGTTCTTAAGACAGTGATGTCTCTTTCATCACTCTGAAAAGAGTTTTGAGTCAGCCTGCTTATGACTACAGACACACTCTTTAATTATGGTGCTTTGCCTTTTTTAAAAACTGGATTGTGTTGGGTGATGAATCAAGTTGACCAGAAAACTACTATTCCCATCAACCATCTCCCTTCTGAGGTATGACCCTCAAGGGTGGATGCACAGTCACGTCCCATTTTCCTGGCCACAAGGCACAAATTCTATGGAAGACCTGACCCAGAACCCTGACCTTTGCTCTGGATGAAGGCAGCTGCATGACAAACCGGGAGTAGCTGAGAAGGTGAATGTAGAGGCAACTGCCAGGAACCACATTCAGAGCAGGCTGCAGCAGGAGTCAGGGACCGAAAGCAGAGCAGACTGTGACCGGCAGGCATCACAGCCTGGAGTCAGATCTCTGCTGAATGTGTGGGGAAGCAGCAGAGACGGGACAGGTAGTTAGTGCAGAAAGCCCAACAAGACACACCCAGCTCCTGTTCACCTCCAGCAGAGACTGGACTGGAGAGGAAACATCAGGCACTATGGCTGAGGGACTACAGCTCTCTATTTGACTGCTCCCCAAAGACCCAAATAGGAAACACTATAGTTTTACCTCAGAATGCCACTGTTAAGACATGTTACTTAGGGTAATTGCACTCATCCCCTTTCTGCCATCCCTAGTAAAATACGTCTTTATTCAGCCACAGGTTAGAGTTATTAGGGCCAGAGGCTAGTGTCTAGGGGACCTAGCATCTGAAGCACTTTCAGCAGTTGCCTCCAATTTGTGGTACATGTGGTATGCTACTACCTTAGAGTTTTGCTGTACCTAAGCACTGAGCAGCAGTAACAATTACAGCTGCAAGAACTCTATGGTTCCAAAAGAGGATACATTTTCTGAGAGCCTTTAGCCAGGCCTCTAAGTCCATGTCTAAAATTATGCCATTCAATTGTTTGTTGCACACAAGTAGTATATGGAATTTATGCATGCAAGTAGAATTTACACACACAAGTAATACTTTGTTAGCAATTGGATTTACAAAAGCACTCAAAAATTCTGCCTTTTGTGGGAACAAATAATTGAGCTTGCAGGATGGTGCATGACTAATTTTTTTTTGGAAAAAACAACGAGAGCACCGTAAAGACTAAATTGCTACAGAACTCTCATTGTTTTTGCTGTATACAGCCTAACACATAATACCTCTCTGGAATTATTTTATGCACGCACATATTACATGTACAGAGATTCATGCATGCCGATGTTATGATGGTCACAGTAGAAGTAGGCAAATAAGCAAATAAAACAGACAAAAGCAGATAAACGGATTACATGCTGACAGAATATCATATTGATAATAAATATCCATTTTAAACAACATTTGTGAGAGCAGATGAGATTAGCAATGGAGCTTCTAGAACTTGGAGAAAATATGTTCCAGGAAAGTACACTATTATATATTTTATATTTGGGGGTAGTAGTAGAGGGAAACATGAGAGACTGACGCTTGGTCTGTACTACAGACTTATGCTGAGCAATGCAGTTATACCGATTGAACTCCTGACGTAGACAGCAGTATGTCGATGGAAGCCTTCTGTCAAAATAGCTACTGCCTCTCAGGGAAGTGGAGTACCTACACCAATGGGAGAAGCACTCCCATCGGTGTATAGTTTCTTCACTAAGCACAACAGAGGCACAGTTGCACCGCTGCAGTGCTGTATGTTTAGACAAGTCCTGAATGTTCTAATGATACAAAACTTCATGAGTCTTACCTTCAATAAGGCTCTAATCCTACAATTGACGACATGTTAGCAAGTGCTTGCCTTGGGATTCAGTCCCATCAACTGCATTGGGCTCTGCTGAAAACTTACAAATTGCAGAATTGTGGCCTGAGTGTTGTGACTTTCAGGGAGCTATGCCCACTCTACAGGTGGCTTGCCAACAGCAGACAGCGCTGTGCTTCCACTTGTGATTTTGCCTCTGGCCCCGTGCTTCCTGACAGTTTCCTCTGACTTCAGTTCTCAGAGCTCAGAGATACCACTTTAAATTGCCCCAGTTACATCATTATATTGACAATTCCAGAGAATGCTGCCTTGATTATTTGTATTTAACTGAAGGTGACACAGTAACTGCTTAAATTAACCCCAGGTACTCTACGTATTCCCTAGGGATTTCTAAGAGCCCAGTTCCAGAATGAGTTCCATGTGGGCCTAAAGCAGTATTGGAACTGTTCCAGCACCCTCTAGAGCTGAGTAGCTGTAGCTCAAGAAAGAATCATTTTATCACAGCATGCAGAGATACTTTACAGCACAAAATGCAGAGAGTGTAGTCAGTTACGATATTTACATGTCCTACAAGGTAATGTAAAGTACATTTTAAAATACAAACAACAGGAGTCCTCGATCTACAGCATGTCACTGGTTAGCTGTGCAATTTCTACTAATAGTTTGAATGGAAAATCTGGAAAATGTTTTCTTATTTGTGCACCCTAAATGGATTTAAAGTAATTCTGACATGGAGTGAAATTTCACAGGGAAGAAACGCACAGCAAAACAAAATTCAATGATCTGCTTAAAACCTAGTTTTAAATCTTTTTATTGTGAATTTTTATTCCTACTCTGCCCTATAATGATTTGAAATAGAGCCATCAAAATGGCACATGAATAAATACAGGTATTCTAGGCTCACAAACAGGCAGTGGAAACCTCCCGATATACTCTAAGACTTTTGGAGAAAACAGAGTCTGTTCTCCCAACTTCCATATCCCAAAAGTACTACGGACAAGTCAAATATTTGCATATCATTTTGGTTATTTGTTCATCTACTTTTCCAATTTAAAAGGCTTTTTTCCTTGGAAGAACACAGGTATCCTTCTTTCTCAGTGTTACTTTCCATTATGGGGGATGCAATGCTTAGGTCTTTTCAACATTATCTTATAAATCTTAGTTTAACTTGTGTGACAAGGGTGTAGATTGTTTCTAAGCCAAATGCCAGAAATACCTTCATCTATTGTAGAATGGAGGTCAGAGCTGTCTCTTTTCATTGAAGCAGAGAAAGTTGTAGCTATTCACAGATGAGGCAAACTTTCTGGAAAAGAAAAAGGACTGGGAAACATATCTGGACAATATTAACAAGTCTAAGGATGACCTAAGTAGTCAGGAAATTATAAGAATTCTCCACCCCAGAATCTTTATCCACTTTAGGAAACAAATTCAAAAACAGAACCTTTAAGGTTCTGAAATGTTTCATTTTTTCCCTCAATAACTGGCCAATACCAGAATCAAACTGCTGAAAATATCACAATAAAGAAACGTATTTCCTGCCATGAGTGAAAATGTTCAAATAATAAAAAGAATGTATTTATAAATTTATTCAACAAAAATGCCAAAATTCATTGAACAAATTATTCATAATAAGTAATTCACCAACTCTACTCAGAAGATGAGTTCCAGTAGGCTTCGGATAAACATCCACATTTTGGATGGTTATCCAAGCATAGCCTGAATTTTAATGTCAGGTTTGTTCATTGCTAAATTAAACTTTAAACAGATGAAAGTTTTCATCAGCAATGGTACTGAGCTGTAAAGTCTGGGTACAGATTTCAAACCTCACTAGAATGAACAGATGTCCCGATTTTATAGGGGCAATCCCAATATTCATGGCTTTGTCTTATATAGGTGCCTGTTACCCCCTGCACCTTATCTCGATTTTTCACACTTGCTATCTGGTAACCTAATCCTCATCAAGATGTGCTAACATCAGATTTTAAGGTTGGGAGTCTGGTCCGTGTTCATATAACCTTTGCTAGGAGTGTGTGGGTCTTTATCCCTGCTAGCGGCTAGTCCACATAAAAGAATAAAATCCCACAAGAGCTGCTAACTAGGGAAGTTACTCCTTTAGCTTGAGTTGTCAAATTGTTATGCCTTTATGCACTAAAAGTCTTTGGTTTATAGCCTGAAAATTATCTAGCTTATTGTTCATATGAGGCTATATTTTCAAAAATTTCTTCCATTATATTTAACACTCTTCAGTCATTAACACCTGCATACACAGGTAATGTACTTGTGTGTACAAATTCTATCAACTACGTGCATAAATGTAATTTCTCAAAAAATGCACATAAAGGTGCTTGCACGCACGAAGTTTTTCATGGTAGGGTGGGCATTTGACTGGTCCCAAAAGAACTGGTCAGTTGATCGGTTAAATATTGGTCATATTTTTAAAGCACTAATTTAGTAGAACAGTAAAAACAGCAAGAAAGAGTAAGACTTCAGGATCATCAATAGATTGAACTTCAGATGCTTATGCCTAATTACAAAAAGCAAAATATTTTAACTCAGAAAAATATGAAACAATGAAATGAGGTTAAAAAAAATGAAAGAATGCCTTTTTTTGCCAGTGCTGGTTAGCATTTGAGTGTAAATGTTATTCAAGATTGACGTTGCAAAAGAAAAGAAAAATGAAACTGAAAAGAACTAAAACACACACATAGCAAAACACACACACACTTACATTAGGCAGGCAGTAGGCCTGCTCTTCAAGCATTTTGCTTTTTGTTATCTTCTGTTTCTTTAGCAGTGTCAACTGCTTCATTTATATCGTTTTCATCATCATCAAATTCATCAGTATCTTTTTCACCATCACCCAATGAATACTGAGTCAGCTCTTCATCTGCCATTTTCTTCTCAAAACTTAAATTGAGATATATGATTACCAGCTTCCCAGTGGTCAGTCTATTTCTGGTTTTTGAATAGATGATTCCCCAAGCCAACCAATTTTATTCTGCACACTCAGTAATAGATGGAAGCATTTAAAGAATGCTAGCTATCTAGCTAGCGTGAAGGGGGGGGGGTGGAGGTGTTTACAAAGGGGATTTTTGTTGAGATAGCAGAAATGGGGATCTATTTACATGGGCATTTAATGTGGATTTGCTTTTGTTAAGGGTGGGAGAAGTGTTGGTGGGGTTTAATGGCAGTGATAATTTTGTCTGATAAGAGAGGGTTAATGGCTATGCATCTTTTCTCTTTATGTTGGGGGAGGCTTAATGACTGCGAACCCTCTTCTGCCTCCCTTCTTAGTTAATTTCTGTATGTTTGTCTAGTTGGTTTACATTGGAAGCTCTTTGAGGCAGTGACCTTATCTTTTAACTTGTTTAATGTGCTTTTTGAGCTGCCATTTACACTGATGCCATGATTGATGGATGTATGGATGGGATACAAAAGGGAACTACATAAAAATGAGGAGGCTAGTTAAACAGAAATTAAAAGGAACAGTCACAGGAGTGAAATGTCTACAAGCTGCATGGAAACTTTTTTAAAGCACCATAAGAAAGACTCAAACTATATGTATACCTCAAATAAAAAAAAATAAAACAGTATGAGGATCAACATAATGGCATCATGGCTAAACAAAAGAGAAAAAGAGGTGGTTAGTGACAAACTTGAGCCAAGTTTATCCTTCCATTTAGTTTGAACTGAATTAGCTCATGATCACTTGAACCAAGGTTGGCCCCTACAACCAGTTCTTCTATGAGGTCCTCACTGCTCATCAATACCAAATATAAAATGGCATCTCTTGTTGGTTGATTATTTGATGAAAAAATCTGTCAGCTATTGACATCCAAGAAAATCTAGGCCTATCTTTATTAGGCCAAAAGAGGAAGAAAGACAAGGACAGAGTGACTGTCTGTAGACACTGACTGGAGGTACCACAATGGCTACTTGGGGAAGGCAGGCTATCTGGAAAAGGAGCCTCAAGGTTATTTTTACTTTAATCCTGAAGTGAGACCTACAGTACAAACTTACAATCAGTAATAACTATGTCGCTCAGAGGTGTGAAAAACTCACAACCCCCAGTGATATGATATACCAATCCAGCACTTGGGGTAGACAGTGGTGGAGAGAGCTTCTCCTGTTGACATAACTACTGCCTCTTGTGAATATGGATTAACTACATTGACAGGAGAAGCTCATGGAGAAGACCTGTCCTGAGTAAAGGGAGTTTGGGACTTGTTTTCGCTGACCCTGAAGAAAGAGGAAATGTGAGACTTATTTTGCATTAACCCTGAGGCAAGGGAATTTGGGAGTCCTGACTCTGAAGAAATGGAAACTGGAAGAAGATCTGAGAGCTTGATCAATGGGAGTCTATTTTAAATTCTGAATAGATTGAATTAAGTTTCCCTCTGAGGCTGGAATAAAAACTTGTTTTTATGTTGCTTTCTTCATTTGCATAGGTTGTTTTTGGTCAAAGGACCATCTGTTTTCAATGCCTATTCCTTGATACCATGGAATTATACACCAATGTTTTCCTCACATAGTTTTTGTTACAATTTCATGTTTACGATTTATAGAAAACTGATACTGCACCAGCAAAGGGAAATTTTTTTTAAATGATATAATTCTTTACACACTTAATTACAAATTACCTTCTTTGTTGATTAATCCATTTTTAATTCCTTCACATTACTTGCACACTGTCCACAATGATGCCATTTAACAGAAATTTATATTTTCATGAAAACTCCAAAATAAAATGCAAAGAACAAAAAATTAATGTCATAGTGGAGCTATACAGTATACATTCTCTGGAGCTGTGCAAACAAAATACACTGTTTCCAAACTAAACTCTGAAAATGTTAGTTGCACAGAAAAAGATAACAGTTCTAATAAGATTATATCTAACTGGTAGTGTTATATCCTTCCATCTTCACTGGTTGTTTAGTTAAAAGTCTAGCTAAAAAAAAGGAAAAAAGAAACTTTATAGAAGGCCAAGCAAGGGCAAATCGGCTCTAAACACACCTCATTAAGCACTCAGATCTAAGTGTGTATATCAGCCTAATAACACTACATTGTACAAGAAGTATATGAACAAAAACACAAATCAAAGCGTCTATGTCAGCATCCCTTTCAAACCGTACCAACTGATTCTCTATTTTAATCTTCCTTGGCAATCAACCGGCAGAGTCATTATCTGTCTTATTATTAGGGATGGGCAGACTTGTCTTACCTAATTTTGAACCCACTCAAACATCATGGGTTCAAAACACAAACCTACAATCTGGTGTTTTAGACAATAATGAGGACTGAGTTCAGCTAAAACAATAATGTTCTCTTGTTCACGCTCTAGGTGTACCTTCTAACTAAATAAATTGGCTTATGACAGTGCTGCAGAAACAGGAATGTGCTGTGCTGAAGAAAAAGAAAACAAAGCCTTGCTTATCAATTTGGTGTCTCTCAACATGTGATGGATACAGTTCTGGAATAAAATGTGAGTGATGATCTCTAAATAAGTTGAAGTTTACTGAAGAAAAGGAGGTTGAGGAGTAATGTCACTAACCGATAAATACTAGCTAATGGGACATGCTTATTCACACATGCGGCAATGAGACAACAACCAAAGATGAATTTAAGAGGAATCCCAATTGTATGACCCCGCTGGACGTAAAGGTATCTGCACATAAAACAAAAGGAAAAGCCTCAGCTGACAGATGCATAAAAGGCCTTACAGAAGGCTCAATATATTATATTATGTTGATACAGGTAACAGTATCAACTAAACCTATGATCTCACTGAAAAATGATATCAGGTTTGTCTGCCAAGGCCTATCTTTTATGAAACCATGTTGATACTTTAATTTTGTACTGATTGAATCCCATATCAGCCTTTTCATGATTTTGCCTAAGACTGATGTCAGGCTAACTAGCCTATAGTTACCCTGGTCATCCCAGTTACGCTTTTAAAACATTGATGTAATATTCACTTTTTTCCAGTTTTCTGGACACAGAAACTCTGCAGGTGGCATTTAGGGGATTTAATTCATATCAGCATTTATAATTGGCCATGTGAATAACTGTCCACATTGGTAAATATTCATTTAAAAAACTAAAAAGAAACCATCCCCCACAAAAATAGTTCATCGTGAATCATGACAGCTATACTATATATCCCAAAGTGTAGACATCAGGGAGTAAACAGTTAAATCATACATTGTCCCATCTACATTCCACTCAGAATTTCTCCTTCTCAGGCTCAAGTACCTCCCTTCCACCATCTACAGCCCACATAGCTCTACCCTCATGGTAAACAAAGATGAAGCCTTAACTTTATTGTTTAGATGTTCATATGTTTTGATGATTAATATAGTTAGTATGGCTTGCAATATGTGGATTTGTATTGGTGGGCAAGTGGTGTATGACACCAGATTGAAAGTAATGGCTTTTAGATGTTATTCTGTAATGTGAAGGAAAAGTTATAAGAATGGGTGATCTGTGCTGCTAGTGGATGTTCTAAATGGGTAGTACTTTAATTTATATAGAGAATTCACAGAATTGAAATCTGAAAGTGTACATGCAAAGTTGTGTGTGCAGTTGCAGATATGAACCCCTAGCCATTGTAAATCCCACAGGTATTTCATGGAAACTAAAATGTACTGGTTTAAATTTTCAGTTTTGCCTGTTTTCAAATTAGTGTTCAAATTAGTTGAAAACTCAGAAGGTACAAAACCACATGCGCCAAAAATCTGCAGGCTTTGCATGGTTCCAGTTAAAAGCACCTATTAAAAAGATTTTTAAGCAAAAGTTTGTCTTCACACCCTGCCCTGTCTTCTTCTTGTTCTCCTCCAATGAGAGGAACGTCATTCACCCTGACAAAGACTGCATTAAGTACAAGTTAGCTGTAAAGTTCTAAAACAAAACATAGTAAAAATGAAAATGAAAAAATGAAAATGAAATGAAAAAAATGAAAACTGGCTATTATTTACAAGCCACGCGCACAGACATGGGGCTTGTCTACGTGGAGCCATATTATGCAGCAAGCTGTACACTAGCTTGTTATACACTAACAGGCCACATGGACCCTGTTACCATGTACTAAAAAGTTCCATAGTGCACTGACATACTGCTGTACAGACAAGTCAATTGAAACTTTTCACATTAAGAAGGAGAATTCACTGTAATACATAATTCTGACTAGGTCAGGCATTGTTTAATGCTGGGAAAACCCTACAAGTCAGGGAGAGGAGAGATGATGTAACGAGGAATAGCCATCATCTAGCAATGAACCCTCCCTCCCCACAGTTGCATGGCCCCTCTCCCATATATATTATGTACCAAAAATTACATTAAAATAACAGTATTAAGCCTGCATAGTCAAACACGTGAAAGCTAGGAAATATCAGAATTAAGATTGCCATGCAATATGCTAGCAACTCAAGAGAGTCTTCAATGTACAAGACCTTCTTTAAAATAAATAAATAAATAAATTTAGACATCAGAGTCACCTAGACTGAGGCAATCCAGCTGAAGTGTACTGAAAGAAGCAGCAGCAAGGAAATCTGCATCAGCTACAAACAACTGAAGCAGTGTATTATGGATGCATGGAAAAAAGACACCTTCTGGCAACAAATATGTATGCCATTACATACAGAGTTTAGGGTATAATAAAAAGCTAATGGTGGAGACACAAGTATTAAATGAAATTAATATATTATTCTAAACACAGATAGAGTTTCTTGCGTAATAAAAGATAGTTGTGGGTACACTAAGAATCGAATGAAATGACTAAAAGATGTCTCCATATCGTATTTTTTTTCATTTTTAATATTTGTCAGTGCATTTGTGTGGATAACTAAAATAAGGTGTTCAATTATTTTTTCCCCATTACCCACTACTATTACTCAGAAGATATTGGTGTCTTAATACTTTACATTTGGAAGACATGGGGAATACATTACAAGACAATAAGGTGCAAATTCAGTTATTTTATTTTATGATTTCTGTCTCTACATTTTGAAGTGCAAGACAACTGTATCCAAGTGAAATTCATTGCACACTTTGCTAAATAAATATAGACCGACTGAACCCCTCTGACAAAGACACTGATAACATACAGCCTATTCCACATATACAACACAGAGATCATACATCATAAGCATAACTGTTGTTCCTTTTTAAAGAATTTAAAGGCTGGCTTTTTCCAAAATGCCAAGCATTCATCAAATTCCATTGACTTCAGTGGGAGCTATTTGCTGCACTTTTTTTTTTTTTTAATCTGCTTGATTACATGCCTAGCAATAGATTCAGGAACCTAACTTTAGACACCCATTGTTGAAAATTTTTACCCTCATGATTTGTTATCTAATCTAACCTTGAAGAATTTTCTATCCACATTTCCTCCCAGGACAAAACCTTTTTTTTTCTTTAAATGGAGAAGCAAAACATCATCTTATGTTGCATCATCATAATCGTTACAGGAAAGGGTTAACAAATAGATTTATTCCAAGTCTGGTAAACTTTCATGACAGATTTGCAGAACTGATTCTACCTAAAGTTGAGTAGATGATATTTCTCTCCTCACTGATATATTTTCAGCAGTTTAGATTCATCTGCTCACTGGTGAGCATTTTCTGTGCTTTTTCTTTGCAATATTCACAGGTGCAAAAGGTGTTTGCTTTTGTTTGTGTATTGTGCTTGGATCTGCAGTGCAAAAAAAGAAAGTAGAAACACCTGCACATCAACAATTTTGGCATTTGTATGCTTCAGATTTAGCTTTTCAATAAATATAAAAGAATACACCAATTGTTCTGTGGATGGATATTTGCATGTTACACCCCTTTAATTCTATGCAAAGCTATTCAGAGAGGCAATGTGGCTAGCAAAACTGATAAGCAGCCTTGAACATGGGAGATGAGCCTTTATTTTCCTGTTAAAAAGCAATTTAAAATAAAATTTATATTTTGTATCTAGTCCTCTGGTACCTGATAAGATTGTGATGTTCATGTTTTACTTATAAAAAAATGGGACAGTTGCTTGTTAGCTGTGCCCAAGCACCCATTCCCTTGTATTCTCTGCTGAGCATGCAATGTAATTATCAGCAATTAAAAATGAAGGGATTTGGTGGCCCATTCTAAAAATCTCTTTCAGGATTTCATTGTAGAGTGAACAGTATAGGTTGGGTGTGGAAGTAGGGGAAGCTCCATAGGGGTTTGGCTTCACATCTTGGAGGAGGACAAATGGGGGGACCAGAGGCTGGCCATGTTCAACCAGATGCTCCCCCCAGGGACAATTACTATGTGTAGAGACTAGAGAGGACTTCTAGAAAGTGGGAGGGAGACAGGAGGGGACTGTATTAAGATACCCTTTACCTTGGGCAGGTCTTGAAGGATCCATAAATTATGGGCTGGCAAACCCCTCTCTCTCAATGTGCAGTGTGGAGAAGAGCAAGGACTACAGAGAGACATATAGGATTACATCTGTGATAAAAGCTCTATTAGCAATTCCATGAAGTAACATAGAAAGCAACACAGCAGCATGCTGAAGTGAGCAGGAAGCCCTGCTTTGCCTTAGTCATCAGATCCATCTATCTGCCAATGACATCCGGTTTGTCAGGGCAGGACTAGAACTGTAGCTGCAACTTCAGCCATATCTCATAGGGGGACTGTGAGTGAAATCCTGAGTGAAGACCTCATCTTTGGAAAGAAAAGTAGTTTCTCCTGATTTCAGGAAAGTAATCTGCAAGCTGTTCAGTGAGCTGGAGTTTTTTAAAATCCAAAGTGGGTCCAAATCCATGTCAGGAAATTCTGGTTTTACATCCAGTCAGTCTAATGCTCTGTTACTAGCCTGCAGTGTTTTCTATCTGAGATGCTCAGCTTCGTTATTTTGTATTTCTTTTTTACCCTCTTTTCACTGCCTTGAAATTTGCAAACTGTGATTCCCCTTTGATGTTCTGTTGGGGTTGTTCAAGCTCTCTCTTGAAATACACAAATATTTTGTTCAGTTTTGTAAATATTCTTCTCATCTGAAGTTAGTGCTGATGTCATCTGTGGGTCATCTTTGTCATCTTCTGTGATGAAAAGTTCGAGTGGGGTGGCTGTGTTAATCTGTATACAGCAAAAACAAGAGTCCTGTAGCACCTTAAAGACTAACAAATTTCTGCAAACATAAGCTTTCGTGGGCTGCAACCCACTTCATCAAATGCCAGCAATGCCCCTCTGCTACGTACATTGGCCAAACCAGACTGTCACTATGCAAAAGAATAAATGGACACAAATCAGACATAAAAAATGGTAACATCCATAAGCCAGTAGGAGAGCACTCCAATTTCCCAGGACACTCTGTAGCTGACTTCAAAGTTGCCATACTTCAACAAAAAAACTTCAAAAACAGACTTCAGAGAGAAACTGCAGAGATGGAACTCAGATGCAAACTTGACACAATCAGACTGGGTCTGAAGAGGGACTTGGAATGGTTCTCTCATTACAAGAAGTAATTGTCACTGTTCACACATTCTCACCTTCTGATCAACGGTTGTGAATAGGCCCTATCTATCTAACTCAATTGACTTTGTTAGCACTTGCTCTGCTCACTGTTCTCACCCTGGGATGTATACATATACCTCCTATCTGTGGTTTTCACTTCATTAATCTGATGAAGTGGGTAGCAGCCCTTGAAAGCTTATGCCCGCAGAAATTTGTTAGTCCTTAAGGTGCTTTTTTTTTTTTTTTTTTAAATCTTCTGTGGTGTATATCAAGAAATGTCGTTGATAGTCATCACTATTGTTGACATTCCTGATGCAACAAGAAACTGCTTGAGATGGCCCATCCTTTTTAGCCAGGTTTATTTATCAGCAAAATCAAACAGTTCGGGAAAGAATACAAGAAATATTAGTTTCCTTGCTCCGATAACGATTTATGTTTCTTTATAAAATCTTTCTGTTTCTTTCCTGCTACACCTTTATCTTGTTTCGAGCTTGTTTTTCCTCTGTTGTTGTTCCTGTGGAGATGGCTACCTTTTGCTGTGGAAACTGATATTCCTTCCTGCTGCTCCAAAAGCCAGTTTCTCAGCAAACTCCTCTCTTGAAAGAGATTATTTTTCTCTGCCATTCCAGTTTTCTCTCTGTCTCCTCCTTTGGCTGTAGCTTTTCTTTCCCTTGCAGGTTTTTTCAAAGCTTTAATTGTTTGTTCTCCTCTTTTTCTGCTTCATGTCAGTCCTAGCAACCCATCCTGTTCTGGAGGATGATCCAGGGCTGATCAAATCCACTCCTCAATGAAGAAGAGTTTCACTCACTTTCTTCCTTCCTCTTTCTTTTCTCTTGTCTCAGATGGTGGGATTCAGTCAGTTTTGTTGTGCTGTGATGCAGGCAGGAACAAGTTGCACAGAGAGGCATGTATTGTAAGTGCTTTATTATAAATGATCCTGAACTGATATAAAGGAGTCAGCACTATTTGTGTGTGTAATAGGAGATACAATATTAACTCTTATTTTCTTTCAGCATATCTGCCACTTCTTTGAAAGGAGGGGCAAACCCCGCTCCAAACTGAAAAATACTGAGTGAAACCCAAGAGTCAAAACTTGCAGAGTTTCTACTTTCCGATACAGGTTATTCTCCATAGGGGAGCAAGAGCTTTGTAATAATACCGATAATACTTTTCACATATACTGTGCTTTTCCTCCAAGGAGCTCAAAGTGCCTTTCAAGCATTAGTGAAGCTAAAGAACAACCCTGTGGGATAGGTATATATTATTATATTCCATGTTAGAAAAAGCATTTACTTCTGAATCCCCAACACAGTTAGGGTTGGGTCAGGTAAGTTTTTTTTAGTTTCCTTACCAAACTATTTAATTTAACACCCTGGGCGCTTATTTTTCACATTTTGATTTCCCCTAGAGACCCACTGGGCTAGATACCTCTCTTAACTGCTGTATTTCACTAACCTATACCAACAATGCTTGGATATTTACTTAGATAAATGCTCCTATTCTATGCACAGTCATAGTGGCTCTCTCTATAGCAGATGAAATCCTGTCTGACTACTGTCAGTAACTGTACCCAACTTCAGGCAGTGTGAGGAAGGGGGAAGGAAAGTGCCCTGTACTGGGGAAAAACAAAGGTTCATGTTCTGCGCTGACTTCCATTAATTTCAGCTGGTCTGTGTAAATCAGTGTAAAATTTGCCCCATAATCTTCAGATCCTTAAAAACAAATACAGATTTATTGGACACCATTTAAGTAAAGACAGATATGCTTACAGCAAAACTACCTAGCTAGTTGTGACTTAATTGTGTCATTTGATACAAAAGCTTTCAGTTAAATACAAAACAAATCATGGGTTCACAAAACTGAACTTAAAATAAATGTATACTGATAAGCACTAAATACAGTGTCCAAAATATTGTCTTTCTACATTATGCATCTTTATTCCAATCTAATTGTGATTCTTGTAGACACACCACTTTTCTTTTTTAAACAGGATCTTTAGTTATCAAAACGTTTACTTTTTTCTGCCCCATGCTTGCCAACTTAGAAGAATAGTAATAATAAAGATCACCTATGTGGTAAGGATGTATTTTCTATAGTAAAACAGTATGTCAGATTTGATATGTGAGTAAAAGAGTACAAGGGAAGTGTCTGCTTTCTATTATTTCACGTGTATGATCATGTATTCATTCATAAATACAAGTTAAACATATCCTATATTAGATGGTATGGCATGTGCCTATGTTACACCTACTGTATCTGGTATATTTTACATGGTATTTTCACTTATGTGATCAGGTAAGGCGGGTGGATAATTTTTATAAATACAACACTCCCAATCAAAATCTGTAGAGTCACCACCTTATCCTTCTTCAAATCTCTCCTGAAAACTCCCCATTTCCATAATGCACACAGTATGCTGCAACCTACAATACAACCTGAACAGGCAGACAGTGAGTTGTGATTGCTACTCCCTGATTGGCTAAGAATTGCATATATTAATTTAGTTACTGTCTTTTCTATCCCAGATCACTTGTCTGATCCACCTATGTCATGTCTCTTCTTTTAGACAATAAGCTTTTTGGGACAGGAACTGTCATTTTCTACAAGTTTGTTCAGAACTCAGAAAGATAAGGCTTTGATCTACTTGGCTTCTAGTACTACTGCTAATAAATAGTTATTAAATAAATAATGATGACAATAATAATACACCTGCAAATTTTCTGCCATTCAATGCTACTAAATTAGAATAGAACAGAACAGGCAAATTCCCACTGAAATAAATAGGAACCAAGTGAGGCCTTCAGGATTTGGACTTTATGCTGAAATTCCAGCACAAGCCCTATGTCCCACTTAAGTACACCAACTTCATGAAAGTGAATTTTGCCCTTGGAGGAAAAATAGCTATTAAAGAAAATTTGTGGTTTAACTTTTATTCTCATTTGAGATGATGCATTTAGTTGCTCAGGTTCATGTTTAATTTTTGACATTTTAAACTGAACCCAGTGGCACATGTTCATCAGCTGTTTTCTAATTCAAAGTATCATAGGATCTCAGTAACTTAGAAAATTATGTTTAGTATTTCAGATGTTACATCCTCAGCAAGAAACATCAATTAAATTGGTATTCTTGGGGAGGGGAAAAGCGGATTGCTATGTCTATTGTAATGGCATACAACAAAGAGTCAGAGCTCCTCATGGGTAGTGGAAAGCTGGGCAAAATGGAAAGCTTAAAGTGGAAAGCTGGGCAAAATGCCTGGACTAAATGATAAAAATTGTTCTTTTTAAAAAGATACATATATTCACAAACATCATGTGTAGAAGTGTGAGGCTTTCATTTAAAGTGCTTTAAACATTTACTTTCCCCATTGCACCATATAATGGGTATTGGTTTATTTTACATTTAAAATTTACTGTCTTGAACAGATCCATATCCAAGCAACCCTGTAAGTGGTATTACTAGGAAAATCTTTTCACTTTTTCTACAAAAAACATATTTCAAACCAAACCAATATGAATAGAAACAATCAATAGTTTTAGTAAAATCAATTCATTTTCATTCACTCTAATAAATTCATACCTGTCATTATAATATACATTTCTTCCCTAATATCAACACAAACAGGAAGGCCAATTTTCTATCTAGTAAAATATTGATCAATATTTTCACTGTGTTTGGCAATCTATATTAATATAGCTCTTTATTGTGGTATCGCATAGAACAATTGGCTAATGTTTATGATTGTGCTCAGTTGTAAATTTAAACTGTTCAGGTTTAATAAACCTTCAGTCTTGTATCAAACGGAAGGCCCATGTAGGCAGTTTGGTACTATTGGATTTGTTATATGCATATTCAATTTTACAAACTTATATAGGTCAAGGGAAGCTATAGATCCTGAAGACAACATCTTAAGAACAAAATATTGTAGATAACTAAAAAAAGAATTCATTTATCTCTTTGATCCAAGGAAGATGGATACGTGTTGTGCATATTTTTGTTCTTATCATGATCATTTTTGTCTGCTGAAAGGTACTTAAATATTCATACCCCTGATGTTCCTCTGCAAACTGATAGCCATACTCTGATGACCTTTTCAAAGCTCCATAATTTGATTCATTGACCATTTCTAGTCTCTCTTGTACACATTTTCAACAACTTGTTAGGAAAAGGTAGATTAGATGGCCAATCAAAATACTGAATGTTAAAAAGGTCAGATTTACATGGCATTAATTTCCTGATTCCATATTCCCATTATAACAAATTAACCAGGATGGAAAATAGTAAAAACAAACATAATTGTGTTCTCATTACATTTTCAGACTAAACCTGTCGTGTTCTTCTCTTTCTATGCCAAGGAGGTGTTCATCCTTTTGACTTCAGCAACCTTCTGTTTCATATGACATCCAGTTTAGCACTTTTAATCATTTATCCTAAGGAGTGGCATGATGAGGGGTTAAGAATCAATTCAGTCCATAGCCTCTAAACTTTAGATGTTGCAGGTTTCAAAGTCAAAAGCTCATTTTTATGCAGAGTACCTCATTAAATGATTTTCAGACACTCACTATATGTCATTGCCCTTTCTTCTCCTTGCTGCCCTGGTGCTAAAGAAGCACACAGACTTTCAAAGCATGCATCAATACCTTGAATGAATAAGTGAGTTACTGTAATTAGCAAAGGTAGGGTTAGAAAGTTACATCTTCTTCTACCTCTCTGTAAGATAGTGCACACTGTGTGGTACACAAGTATTCTCAAAACCAGGGTATTTGTTTAATTACTATTACTTAGGCAGTAAGTTCCCCAAGTATTAGTTGGACTAGAAGTGAATTTTTCCCACTAAATTCTTTTCAGTTATAAATATTCTCTCACAATTCTGAGAAATCTAGTCTAGTTTATAGGATACAAAGCATCTTCCTATTTTTGAGCAGATAAAACTATTTTTAAAGAAGGGTGAGGGACTTATCTGTGATTCCAGTAGTACTCAACTAAAGCTGATGAGGGTAGCCTTATTGAAAAATGGTACTTATCTTCAGAAAAGTACTGCCGCTTTAAGAATGCAAATGTTGCAGGTGAAAATTCTCAGTTGACTCCATGACTTTTCGATATAGCACCCTGAAGAAAAGAGGATGCAAAAACAAGTGAAATCCAAAACACATGAGCCACACAAGGAGGGTTGCCCTTCTCCTTCAATTTTTTTTTTTAAAGTTTGGCCTCTATCTTCATCTTACTATTTGTTTAAGAAGAATAAATAGGATGTCTGATTTTCAAGAAATTTTGCATGTAGGCAAATCTCAAAATAAACTAGGAAACACTATTTGTTTAAACTACTGCTGGGTAAAGCACTGTGGGGGTGCCAAATCTCAATGCAGACATTGTCTTATGGGCACTTCCTCTCTTTCACAACCTCATAGACCACCTAACACTCCTATATGCAAGTGCATAACAATTCCGGCAACTACAGCAATTGCTTACATGTAGAATTAATATTAGGCTAGTAGTTATGTATTTTTAGATATGTCTAGTGCGATCATTTTTTGCCCATGTTGGAAGGGAAAAAATTATTCAGACAGACTTCTATGGCTCTTCATTTCTTCTCCGTCTCCTATCTCTGCTACTTGTTGTATCAGAAAACAGAAGGGAACCAGCACTAAGAGACCTGCCAGCACTTCAAAGACCACCAGATACCGTTTATTGGACCATAATTGACCCATGAACCCCAGTCTGAGAATTCATAAAGTAGAATGTGTATTAATTCCAGTACATAATATTTTTTCTCAATTTCCCTATTTGCTTCTCATTAAGTTTACATTACATTCATAGCCAACCACAAATCCCGCCGGGTGCCAAATAAACACCATGAAATGTTATCCAAGATACTCGAACTTATGTGAAGAATTTTAAAACTAGATGCCTAACATTAAGCTCATAAATCCACATTTCAACACTGTAAATAGGTGGACTAATTTTCAGAAGCATTGCGCACCGATCAGCTCTCATTGACTGTCATGGGAGCTACTGCATGCTCAGAACTTTTGAAAATCCCACCATTTACTCTGATTCCTAAACACTGATTTAAGAGCTGGACTCCCATCTTCCAGCACACATATGACAGGATAGGGAGAGGAGTCAGAGAAACTCACCCTTACAGAGTAGCAAGGCCCTCTCATATCTCTGCTCACATGGGGAACAGGAAGAGGGGTTCAGACACTCCTGTCCAGAGGGGTAGCCCCGCCAACCTAGAACCCCATTCACAGGAGGGGAGAAGGGTGGGGCTTAGAGTGCCATAGAGGTGTAGCATCCCTGCAGATTCCAAATCTGCAATCCCTCCCCCAAATCTTCCTATCCCTCCCCTTAATCCCCT
>ML675612.1:14780973-14928066 GCA_007922155.1 Mesoclemmys tuberculata | reverse complement strand
GGCTGTCAGTACCTCCACTATAAAAATTGTTCCAGCACCCCGGCCCTAATCCCATTAGCTCCATTCCCATAATCCCCCAATCTATTACTGTCACTCCAGCCCCTTTTCCCACTGATGCCACCCACTCTTCCACCTGTGATCCCATCCATTCACATCCCAGCAAGCATTTGTGTGTGTAAATTTATTTTCTTTTCAAAAATAGTTTGGTTGCCTTCTGAATTATCTGATGCAATCAGATTACATTTCCCCAAAATAAATTTCCCACCTGTCAGAGGTGGATTTTAGCAATTTACCTTCAGATTTTTTGCAAATTTCTGCCAAGGGTGGATTTTAACATTAGAAGGCCTGAGTGTAGCAGATGTTCAATGGCCACAATACATCCCCTTCAGCCACCAGGTCATGTGAAAACTGGCTGCCTAGCAACTCTCTTAGCTAGTCTTTCTGCATATGCACAATGTAACATATTTGGCCTCTGAGCGTTAGGCTGGCACCTATTCAGAAAGCTTAACTCTTTTTTGAATAACTTTTTTTTTAATATTGTTTCTCCAAATGGGATGTGGATGGCATTCATTAGGTGGGGTAAATGTTGAGTAACAGAGATCATTTGGAGCCATTGAGTGTCCCCCAAATCTGTGCAAAAATTGTTGGTAGCATATGTCAAATTTAAGAAATACTGCTTTATTGTTGTTTGTTTGTTTTTTTAAAGGAGTTTATCTTGGAATCCCTTTGCTGAAATGACCTCCAATTTGGATGAGCAACCCTACGTTACTCCCACAAGGCACACGGAATTTCAAGGTAACGTAAGTAAGCATGCAGATTTTAGAGCATTTAGAAAAGTCATCTTTGAAACAGAAAAAGTTTCTGACCTTAACTACAGAACTAGCAGAATTGGTGCCTCACTATAATGTATACCAGAATAAACTTTATCCTTAATTCCAAATACTAGTTTTCATCTGCATCTCATATTAATCATATATTCACATATTCTCAAATTAATCATTATTCACAAAGCAGCATACTTAATGATCCTCTTAAAATGATCCATCTCTAAAGCTGATTGAGTTTGTGATGACTTGCTGTTTTGGAGAATTTCAGTTACACTGGACTAGCTCCTTGTTAAGTGCTCGCCTTGAATAAAAGGGAATGTAAAGTTGTATCTTAGTGATATTGACAGTGCAGAAAGCTTTCGTGCTGCTGACTTGCAGAGTTAGTTTGGTAAAACACGAGTAAAGCTTATTTTGAATAAATTGCTTAAGGATTTCTGAAGCTTTAATTGTGTGACCTAAATGAGGAAGTCAGAAAAAAATACTGCATTAGGATGTGTAATTGAAATTTTACAGATGCAGCAAAAAGGAGCATAAGAGATCATAAAATAAATTAAAAATAAACAGAAAAGCTAAGAAGTCAGAATGGACACCCTAGTAGGATAAATATTTGAACTAGTCAATGGATAGAAATTTTAACAGAGGGAATTCTCTGAAATTTTCATTTCACCAGATTACCAACCGGGCAGAAATATCCCGCTTTACTCCAATACAGTCTGTCAGTTTCATCATATGAAAATTTTGAGTGCAAAAACCACCTTCCATATTACATAAATGACAGATGTGTCAGAGTGGAGCTGGAAGTCAAATTCAGCTTGTGACTTAACTTTGGCCTCAGAACAACAAGAGTCTGCACAGAATCTGATCCTTTATTCCTTGTGTACCCAAAACTGACTGAGTTTTGAATGCACATAAAATGCAGGATGAAAGCCCATTCTGGGGTGACTGAAAGAAAGAAAAATTGTGTGGGCACCTGGAAAATACAGTTTGAGCAATTGCCCATTAGAAGAAAATCACTTATTTAATATGAATATTTCATACTTTTAATAAAGGCTATAACATAAGGACAGTATACTTTTTAAAAAAGTCTTTTATCATTTTCAACATTAAAAGATACAAAGAAGGCAGCCATGTAGTCACGAGTCTCTCTGAGCATTCTGGTGAAGGTCAAAGAGTATTTAAAATGATCAAAAAGAATCTGATCATCATCTGTGGACAGTACTGTCCCATTATAGTAAAAATGCTTTCAGTGCATCTAATACTTTAGTTTAGATGTTAGCAAGCATTGCACAAATTTTCTTGGTAAAAGTAACAATAATGTGGAAAAAAATCCAAAATGCATGACACCATTTTATCAATGAACATAAAAAGGCATAGCTGCGTGCTGACTGCTACGTTCAATCAGAGTGAGCAAATGACAGCTCCCATGTGGAAGTGCAGGAGCCAAGCAAGGAAAATGAGACTGGGAGAATGCCAAAAACTTCCTGCAGCTTGGGATTTATGACCACAAACCTGATTTCCTATCTCCTACTACAGATCAGGAGGCTGTGGAAGGACAGGGGAACCAGTCAAGAAAGGCATGCGTTTTTAACCCAGAAATTTGGGCAACTGGTGCAAAAACAATCAATTCTGAGAGGTTATTCTTTACTGATAATTTACCTGCGGTCTGACAGTACTTCTACTGATGCGTGATGAAAATTAGTTAGCTATGGGTTAAGGCATGTCTCCTAACCTTCAAACATGACATGTGGAATTGGGATGGTTGTGGTTTTTGGACAAGTAGTTTATTTGCTGAAAAAATGGAGTTTTGACCCCCGCCCCAAAGAGGCTAGATTCACAAGAGGGCTTCACAATAACTGAGAAGGAGAAAATAGCCCCCTTAAACCCAGCAGTCAGGGTTTAGGGCACTCACCTACACCTGGTTTCAAATCCCTGCTCCAGAGGAGAGCTTTGAATCAGGGTCTCCCTGACACACTTTAAAGCACTAACAAAGCACTTTAAAGACTAACAAAGGTAATTTCTGCAGCATAAGCTTTTGTGGGCTGCAGCCTACTTCGTCAGATGCAAGGAATGGAATTCAGATAAGAGGTGTGTGTGTACACACACACACATACACACACACACACACACGCCCGCACGCCCCAGGGTAAGGAACAACAATGGGGAGGGTAGGTGTAGGAAAGTCCATTCATAGAGCAGATGAGGCCTATTCACAACCATTGATTAGAAGGTGAAAATGTATGAACAGTGACAATTACTTCTTGTAATGAGAGAACCATTCCAAGTCCCTGTTCAGACCCAATCTGATTGTGTCAAGTTTGCATATGAGTTTCAGCTCTGCAGTTTCTCTCTGAAGTCTGTTTGAAGTTTTTTTGTAGAAGTACGTCAACTTTCAAGTCAGCTACAGAGTGTCCTGGGAGATTGAAGTGCTCTCTGACCGGTTTATGGATGTTACCATTTTTTTGTGATTTGTGTCCATTTATTCTTTTGCGTAGTGACAGCTATGAGATGGAAGGCAGCAGCCATGATAAGCCATAGCATGCAGCAAAGTAATTGGGCAGAAAGGAGAGCAAATTTTGGCCAAGAACCCTAGAACAACCCTTTAGTCATGCTCCTATGTGCCAGGGACCATTAGTACCCACAAAGAGCAGACTGTTTTCTCATCTGAAAGCTCAGTGCACCCCCAAACTGCATGACACTCAGTAGCTAAGCATTACAGCATTACTACCACAAATCTGATAGCCAATTAAAAGTCTCCATCAATGCTCATCATTTTAATGATATCTCATATTATGTCATTGTTAGTATTAAGACAGCATCAGTTTCATGTGAGTAGTAAATACATATTTTGAGTAAAACAAAAAAAAAAGGATATTCTGAAACCAATAGACATTCTGTACAGGTAGTTTTTACTTCATGGGAGGCCTTTGAGCTCATGTTTGATATTGCAAAAGAAGATAGATAACAGTAGAGAAAACCCTCTACAAAATACATTTCCATTCTCCTTCTTTGCTTCTCACCACCCTAAGCCCAGCTCCTGGCACAACCTATTACACACATGAGGACACACATCTCTTCAATTGCTTTATATCCACCCAATCAATCATTTTTTTGCCTTACAGCAACATGTTCATTCCAAATTTTTTTCTTCACTGAAGAACAGCTAACTGTCTAAACAAAAAAATCACCAAAAACCTATGCATCACTTCCATACAATGTAGGTGCACAACCAAGCAGAGGCAATGGACATCTCAGCATTATCATCAATCAATACTGGCAGAAGGATGTAACAGCATATTCCTATGGCCATGGAAACAAGGAAAGATTCTTTACAGACATGATTTCTTAGCTTGTCTGGACACACATATAAAGTGAGAGAGAATTCATTCAAAACACTTAACCTATTTTGAGAAGGTAAGCACAATTAGGACAGATAGGCAATAGAAGACACAGTAAAATGTCCTTCCACCATGATCTTATTATCAAAGTACAGACACCTGATGTATATTAGGTCTCAATCCAAACAATTATAAATGATTTCTTAGAACTAGCCTGTTTAGTCCTGTTCACAGAGGGAGAAATAGACCCTTGCTTAGTTAAAGAAGTGTTCTGCATCTTACTTTCCAGCCACTATTCTTCTCAGCACAAATGAGTATCTTCTCCCCTCAAAAAAAATGTGTAGTTTTAAAGCAGGGTACTTAAATCCATATTTAGATGCCTAAGGATGGATTTAGGTATGTTGAAAGTTTTGACCAAGATCTGAAGCCTCAGTACACTCTTAAGCTCAAATTCAGGTGGGTGTAAGCAGAAGCAACTTTATTGAAGTCAATGAGAGTAATATCTAGGTGAAACTGACTAAAGGCTTGAGGAATTACCCCAAAAGTAGCTTAAAAAGACAAATCATAAAAGGGTCTATATGCAACAGGAGGAAATAACTCTATTGCTATCTCTCCAAGTCAAATGCATGTAAATGCAGACCTTCCAACCCAGGAGGAGGGGTTCCTTAAACAAGTATTATATGAGTGAACAAAGAAACAAAGGAAGATCTGTCTCTTGGTTTCCAACAGTGTTATCAAGTACATCAATACAGGAGACACACATGAGGGAATGTGAGGCCTCTCTAGCTCACAAACTATTTCGGTCTCCATGCTTCCCCCAAAAAAGAAAAAGGAATTATCAACCAAAAACAAAAAGGGGACAAAATGGCAGATGAATGTGTGTAGAAAGCAATTAGATTAGTAATATCTCCCTTTCTCTCTCTCTCTCATTTAGTGAGCTTTGGGTAATAAATATCATTCAGAATTAACTCACTTTAGTATTTTGTTACAATATATACAAAAAACAATAGCCCTTTTCTGGGGGCTACATTCTGGTTTTGGAGCCAAATGTATGTAATAGATTTTAAGGCCAGAAGGGACCACTATGATAATCTAGTCCAGAGCTTCTCAACCCACAGCTCAATCTGCACACAGCTGTGGCCCATGTGACATCCTCATGGCCGTACATGTAGTATATATATTGTGTGTATGCAGCCCACATAGCACAGAAAGAGCTGCATATGCATCCCACAATAGTAAATAGGTTGAGAACCACTGATCTAGTCTAACTTCCTGCATATTACAGGCCACAGAACCTCACCCAGTTATTTCTTCATCAAGGCCATAATTTTTATTTCAGCGATAGCATGCCTTTAAAAAAGATATCCAATCCTGATTTAAAGTTTAAAGTAATAGAAAACCTATGATGTCCCAAAGTAAGTTGTTCCAGGAGTTAATTGCACTCACTGTTTAAAGTTTGCACTGTATTTCTAGCCTGCATTTATATTGTTTTAGCTTCCAAACACAGGATCTCATCATGCCATTTTGTTATATTAAACAGCCATTTACTATTACTCTTTCCCATGTACATCCTTGTACACAGTGACCAAATCACCTTTTAACCGTCTCTTGGATAAACTCAACAGACAGTTTCTTCAGCCTCTCATTATAAGACAGGTTTCCCAGTTATTGAATCATTCCTGTAACTCTTTTCTGAAACATTTTGTAATTTTCCGACATCCTTTTTTGAAGTGCAGACACTAAAACTGGATACAGTATTTCAATATTGGCTTCACTAGTAAATACATATATAACCACCTCCTTATTCCTTCTCAATATTCCTCTGCCTACACTTCCAAGGATATTTGACTGCTGCAGGTTCATAATAGGAGTCCCACATGCAGATCTGAGGCAAGAATTTCATCCTAAACGTGAGATAAATTATACCACTACTTCACATAACAAAACTATTTTCCTAGTTTGGTTCCTAATTATTTTGTAGACCCATATAGTTCAGAAACTACAATAGAAAATAAAAGGAAGAAAATGTGTAGAAGGCTAACAAGTGCTGGCTGCCTTCACATTTGCAAAACCACAGTTTAACTAAAATGAAAAATGTCGTCCTTTTAACATATAAGCATTTCTCTCTTTTATTAATAGTTAAACTTGAAATGTACATCAATATTCTGACATCACTCTCTTTATCTGCAATGGGTCCCATTGAAGTGCTTTACTATCATCCTGGCAGTACTGTATCAGCAATGGCAGAAAGAATTTAGCAAGTAAAGATCATTATCTTTCAAAGTCAAGTTCTGTTTCTTCATGTCCTTCTAGAAAAAAGACTGAAGAAAATATCATTAGTAAAATACGGGAAAGAACCACTAAGACTAAAGTAAACTAGCTTCCCTGATCAAAAAAGTCCATGCCCTGGCAAGAATCAGTTAGTTGCTCTTGATTTAAAGGGGAACTAAACATGATTTTCTTGGTTTATACCAAGAATGTCAAGAAGATTAAAAACTTGATTTGACCCAAGACCTTCAGCAAGAAAAGAGTCTCATTTTTTCTTTCTTGCCTGGTGTTTCTCTGTTCTTATGTTCTGCCTCTAGGGATTCAGTAACAACAAGACAGATCTGTCCACCTGCATGACAACTCCAGGGTAAGAGCAACTAAAGACTAAGAAAAGAATGACTAGAAAATACACAGTAATCTTTGCTGCTCCTGACCCTCTACTTTCCCCCAACATTGGGCATCTTGCAAGGTAAGAGAAGAGCTGTTGACCACATATAAATTATTAGATATGGTAAATCTGATTGAATATATTCGGTTTTTTCTTGGAGCCTAAAGATTCTTGAGTCGTTCGTCTGATCTGCTCAGCATAACCTGAGCCTCAGCTTGGAAGGAGTCAAGCTCTGTGGCTACTTTTGACTACCATTTGACCAAACAAGGAATTAGTCTATAAAGTCTATTTACACCACGATGTATGTAACCAAACAAAAAAGCTGTCTTGCTTCAGAGCAGTGCCATCCTTTGCAGGTTCATAACTCATTATTCAAAGTCAAAACTTTTCACAGCCCCCTTATTATAAAAGTAAGAACAAAAAACAGATCAATGCTAACCATGATTGTGTGTTTGTGTCTGCATGTGTGTTTTGAGAGACTGATAGAATACTTTGACCTCGAAGGGTGAGTATGACACTCAGTAGTTGAGAAACAGGACTTCAGAATATTCAGAGACAAGACTGTATGTCATGTAATACAACAAACCATTAACGTTCTTTCACTAATATCTCCCCTCAGAATATATCCAAACTTGCTTTTTTATAATGGAATTCATGAAAAAAAACACAAATTTTACACAAAGTAATGTAAACTACAGAAGTGATCTATATCTGTTTCTGTAGATTGTTTTATTTTAATCCAGTGCAAACTCTTAGGAACAGAGATGATGTCTTATATCTCTAAAACACTATGAACATTTATTGCACTGTATAAAGAATAATTAACAATTAGGACATTACCCACAACATGCAGATGTCCTGAAATAAAGCATGTTTAAAATAAGTTGTTTTTGTTTTTCTGTAAAACATGGCACATCCAGAATATGTGAAAATACTGTATGGTATATACACAAGTTTTACAGTCAAAAGAAAAGGGGAAAGAAATAAAGTTGTTTTAAAAATGTAAGCTGTTGTGCTGCTCATGGGTTTGCAACATTACAATAAGTAATGTAATTGATAGTGGGCAGAGTACAGAATAGGCAAACAAAACTGCATTCTGTAAGCCACTTATCACATGCATCTGCTCTTTGTCAGATGCATATAAACATCACAAACCTAGTGTGTGGTACATAAATATAAATACACATATGGAAGACAACTATACTGAATAAACAAATGCATTGTATATAAAATTAGTATGTATCACCAAGCTTTGAAAGCATTTTTGCCTAAACAACACAAAATTCTAACACAGAGAATTGGGTGTTCTGTTTTGGTTTTTGTTCCCCATAGAGAAATCTCTGCAAAATTCAAACTTGATTCAAACAAACAAACAAAAAACCCACAGCCCTAAGAAAAATGTGAGTTGGTGGGTCAAATTGGTGTTAAAGACCTTAATTTTACTTATTCATTTAATTAATCATTTAATGCTCCTCAGTCTTCAAGAAGCGCTCCAGCATGCAAATAATACATTATGTTTTAAAAAAACATAAATCAACAGCAGCAGGCTTTTGGGTAGCTGAATGCTACCTTTAAATTCCACCCTCTCCCTACCTTGTCTTATAGCCAGACTGTATTTTTTCAGGCCGATTATGTGGTGGAAAGATGTGTCTCCTCATCCACACCTCTGAAAGAAAGGCAAAAAAATCTGATGTACTGCTGACTTCAGGACTAAATACATCATAGTGGACTACCATCTGTCATAGCTCAGGGCAATCACACATCTGTGGTCCAGCAAAGGCACCTACTCTTAGGCTTCCAATTCCCCAGCCATCATCTCTCTCTTGGGTGAAGACAAGTCTCTCTCTCTCTCTTGACTGGGGTATTTTTAGGTTGCACTGTTCCCTGCCTACCCTGTGAATTCTCCAGGAAGGCAGACTGACCCAGCAGGCCTGCTTTGCCTTCTCCTCAGGGGTCATAAAAGGCATAACTGCCCACCCTTAAGTTACTATGCAATTCTTTCTGAGCACCTTTATTCTTTAGGTAAAAACAGTACAGAGAAAACATATGAAAAATGAACTTCTAAGATATTGAAATTCAATACAATAATGTTTGTGCATGATAAGAAAAATTGTATGATGATGGGGTTTATTGTTGGATGAAGACCAAAAGAACCTATGCCACTGGGTGCATGGAGACACACATTCCTGGGTGGAATCTGGGACTCTGGAAGTTGGATTTGAAGGGTTGCCCCTTGAAGAGAGAGGGAACTGGAGGGGTTAGACTGTGATCAGGAAAGAAAGCACTACCTGGACACTTATAAGATAAGGCTCTCGCTCTTGGAGTAAGAAATAGAAGGGTTAGTGAGCACTATTATTTTTACTCTGGTTAGACAGAAGTTTAGTGTTTTGTCAAACCCAAAAATTGGAGGCATAGTCAATCAGTGGGGTTTTTTAAGAGATATGCATGGTTCTCAAAATAGTTAGGAAAAGTAGCCAGGATCACCCGATAGTGATAGGACAGTGAGCTGAGAGGAATATTGAGGGGTGGGGAGTAAGGACTGTAATAGTGATCCAGAGACTGGTATTGAATAAAAGTATGTGCCCAGGAAGGGGCAGGTCACAAAAGGTTTTTGAGATTTTATTTTATTCATGTCTTTTCTATGGGGGGGAGGGATAGGTTTAGAATCAATTCCAGGATTTCTTGCATCAATCTGAGTTCCAAAGGGAAGCTAACATCACCTTTTAAGGGCATCCCCTCTTTACTATCTTATCTGAAGATTGGCAATTCAGGTCACATTCAGGTCAAATCCTGGCCCCATAGAGGTGAAATGGGAATTTTGACATTTACTTCAATGGATTCAGACTTTACCCCCCTTATGTTTAAATATAGAATAGGTCACCCCTCTACAAAAGCATTATATAATCCTCCATTGTTGTATAATTTTGTCACAAACCTTTAACTAGTTGCAGTTGATCTTAGTCATAAGGTCAACCAAAGGAAAAGCACTATAACAATGACTAATGACTAATATGGGAGTTAATTGATGTACACAGAATACTGGGGAATACTGTTGGCCGAAGAAGTAGTCTTGGGTGAGCAGAATACTAAATATAATGGGAGAGAGCACTCACAATGAGTGGTTTTATAAAATATCATTTTAATTTATATTCAGCATCTGCAGTTCATATAAACAATAAAACACCTGCAAACTGAAGTGAATCAAAAAGAAAATTATGTTGGGGTGAAGTTTAGTAACAAAGAAGAAAAGATAAGGGGCCCACAGTACAGGCAGGGAGATTAACACACTCTATATAAAATTGCAACAAACTATACCACCAGTTTCTTGAACAATGGGTTTTAACACACCAGCAGAAATCATGGATCTTGGATTGTTTAAAATGCCTTTGTAATGTCTTTTGTTAAAGCAGAGGGACATAACAATGTTTCTTATAAAACGTAGGGAATCTTGATTTGGGTGAATAACACTATGAAATCTCCATCTATCTGCTTATCTTATTGCTTGTCATGACAGATAATACTAGAAATTCATAACTCTCACCATAATATGCAGAATGAAAGCACAGTCAAATGGATTGAAAAAATAACCACGGCAACCTAAAAGGAATATAATTTTATTACCCTGGAAAACATTCCCTGATGTTTTAAATTTTTGATCATGTCAATTAGTTACAAGAAAGTGTGCTCTCACTACACATTTTTCTGTGTAGCTCTAATTTTGTTTCGGTCACTTGGGGAGGGACATGAGTTTCAGAGATTCATTTTCATAGCTTTTGTCTGCTGAACTCTTTCATAAATACTAGCTTATTTTTAGATATTATTACAAAAACAAATTGTAATGTTTATACAGCACTTTCAAGAAGAAAATAATCCTCACTCAGTATATACCCTGGGTATAATTGTTGTTTCCACAGTTGTCTAAAAGTTCAAATGGTTAAATGTGTTCACGCACACAATCATACTGATGAGTTTCTATCAGAGAATGCAACAGATTGGAAAAGGAAAAATCAGTTACAGCCACCAGAGCTGGGGAGTCATTCTCCAGCAAACCAGGCCCTGACAAAAGTTGTAATATGAGATATTCTTGGAACACAAAAAGACTATTGGGCCCATACCCACAACTCTTTAAAAAAAAAACAACAGGTTTCTTTATTTCTTTTTGCTTCTGATTTCTGCTATGTACTACCTCCCTGTTTAGAAACAGAAGTATTTTTTTTCTTTGCCTTAGTCGGTCCTGCATGAGTGCAAAATGGGGGAAGAGGCATCAACTGTAAGAACCAGTTAGTGCAGCCAACTGGTCCTCCTAAGACCCTCCTAGGAAGTGTCCAGGACTCTACCCTCCCACCCACTGGCAAATGTGCACTGGGGATAGCAGCCTCCGGCACTGCAGGATCAGGACAAAAACATATGTTTTTCCAATAACCCTGCACATCAACATAACAGTAGCAGACTGTGGTAATCATAGGCCTTTGGTGCTCCATGATACCAGACCTTATCTTCACACCTACCCAGTAACGTACTGGGGCACCATGGTTCAAGTAAATGATGTAGCTACTCCACCTGCTAAGGTGCTATGGGGCCTAGTGCCCGGTAGGTCCTAATACACACTCTCCAATCATCTTCAATACCATGCTGCCTCAGGGCCCTGGACATCCTATCTCCATGATCCACTCTCCCCATCTGTCTCCTTGAACTCTCCAATGTCTGTGATCCAGCCCCAAACCCTCAACTGCCCCTCCCCCCAACTGCCACAGAACCTTCCACTGAAGGGGGACCCTTCATGGCCCAGAGTAGAAGATAAAGGGCAGCAGCTCATTTACCACACTGCCCTCTCTGACTTATTGCTACACAGGGAATTCATCACACTATAGAGCAGCTGCTAATATTAAGATGTGTATTATTTGTAACGTAAACCAAATGTGAGCCTTAGGGAATACACCTATTCCTATAGAAAGTCTGGTCATAGATTGAACACTGAGCTGTATTCCACTGCGTTTTTTTGCACATTACAACAAACTAGTGTGAGTGAAGTGGCAGAGGAATAGATTCTGTGTTAAGGAAACTGCAGAGCAGATGATAAGCTCTTAAAATAAACAATGAGACAAACATGTAATCAGTTATGCCAGATCACATGGTATGTTGGTAGATAAGAGAAAGATTATAGAACATCAGAAAATTATACTGTCCTTTAAGATTTTTTGAAACTAAAGGGTTATAATATTACAAGATCCAAGCAAAATACTGGTTTCTGCTTCATTAGGTCTTACTAGGTCTCCACTTTCAGCTGTAGGAAGTCAAAAACTTTTATAAATGGAAATATAAGTCCTTCTGACAGATTTGATCCATTTAAAAAAAAAATCAGATATGGGTGGTGACATAGCAATTTAGAAGGGGCTTCACAAATAACGGCTCTCTGAATTATTTCATGGAGTTTGTAATGAATGGCTTCAGACACAGAGCCACTTTAATTGTCCACAAGCTCCTGCATTCTGCCTCTGTACTTCCTATCACTCCTTAAAGTCATCTGCACCACATTAAAGAATAGCTATAGACACACACACCCCTGCAATGCAAAGTCATAGAAAGTGCTAGCTATTGACACAGCAAAAGGCATTAAAAGAGATTATTTTTAAAAAGTTTAATCCCCCTTTTGGTGCTATTTTAGTACCTTTATGATGCATGAAGAGGAGAGGAATATCTTGCAGTCTCTGGACAGTTCCAGAGTTTGTTGCCTGGACTCTTTTCTCCATGCTGCTGGTAGCTGTCCAACTCTTCATTATGCTAAGCAATTAAGTTACTTGGCAGTACCTCCAGTGAGACAAGAGGTTAACCACTCTATGGCAGTAAATACCACACTTGAACTCATAAATAATTTGAACACAAGCAAAGAAATTAAAAAGAGTAACTATAAACTTTATATACGGATTTGTTTAAAGAGAAGTCTTTAAAGCTTGGAACCTACAGGTTCCATTGCAAACCTGTCAAGGTTTCTGGATCCAGAATCCTGGATCTGGTGTGGGCCAGCTACAGGGCAAGCAAGCTGCAGATGGTGGCAAGAGATAGGGACTGTCTCCCTCCGTTGCTAGCAACAGGAGGAACCAATTGTCTCCTCCTCAGGCTTTTGGGCATGCTGAGTTTACTGACAGACCAGTTGCTGGGCCTATAAGTGCTATGCTGATAGGCTATCAGAAGGCCTTCTCTCCTTCACTCTCTAATCAGTCTCTGCTCGGTAGAGGGAAAGCTGGGCCATTCACAGTTTCCATCCTGTTCCCTCTCTGCACAGAGTCAGAAACTGCTCACTGTCTGCTTGGCTGTCTTCTGTCCTCAGCAGGCTGCCTTCTGTCCTCTGTTTGTGGATGACTGATTTTCTTCCCTCCTCCCATTGGTTGAGGGAGGAAAACTGCCAGCAGCACTGGAGGGTCACATCCCCACCCTCTTGCCTTGTGCTGCCTGCACAAGTCAACAGCACAGGACCTGTCGTGGACCCCTCGGGCATCACTTCTCTCACGGCACAGCCCATTTGCTAAGGAGGGAGGGTGGGCTACAAAAGAAAATAAGCATTGGGCTCTTCCAGATAACTTAGGGTATGTCCACGCTACAATGGCACAGCTGTGGTGCTGCAGCTGTACCAATGTAGTGCCATAATGTAGATTGTTCCTACATCAATCGAATACGGAAGAGGTTTTTCTGTCAACACAGTTAATCCACATCTCCAAGAGGCAGTAGTTAGGTTTACAGAGGAATTATTCTGTCAACTTAACCATGTCTACTCCGGGGGTTAGGTTGACCTAACAATGAGGCTCAGGGTGTGAAATTTTTCACAGCCCTGCACAACATAGCCTAAAGATAACCAGTTGAAGTATTAGTTTATGATACAGTGTTAAAAAATACAAATGAACTGACTCTTGAGACACTGTGTACATACTGCAAGATTTGCTGTGTAAAAACTTTGTCTTCACTTCTGATTGCTTAAAGCCATTATTTTTAATCAGATATGAAAGATCCTTCAGTTAAAACACCCTCTTGAAACGTCCACAGCACTTGCCCTTGAAGGCCATGTTTTCAACAGTACTGCTGTCAAAATCTTGATTGCTCATACAAGCTTTGTGCACTGTGATTATAAGTGCTTTCCATACTTTTGGCACATGACAGTCAAGATGTGTCATATTTATATGAACCTAAGTTTAGTGAAATAACTGTCTATGAACAGATTATCTCTTGCACTTTAATAGTGTTAAGTTAGTGTTTTAAATACTTTGAAGATGCCCTTCACCCAGTGTTTTGATTTCTCTGTACCCATTTGCAGTATCCAATAGTAAGACGTTAGCACATATAATTATAATATGTTCATTATGCCAGAGGCATGTTTTTTATTACATCAGCTAATATAAGGTGTTGAAGTCACTTTTGTTTCGTGAAAACTAGCACTTCAAACCATCTCAAACTTCCCTTTTTGTGCATGCCAATCACTGAATGGGTAACTTTTGTGAACTATTACTTGCATACCAAAAAAAGGGGGGGGGGGCAGGACATGGAAACCCCATTGTGTGCACATGTCACCATTTCTATGTGCAAACAGTAGTGTAAAGAAAAAGTGTATAAAAGTGGTTGCATCCACAAACAGAAGATGTGGGCCACATGTACATTTGAAATTCTCGCCTTCCTTCATGTGGTTCTCCTGTGAAGTTTCAGAGGAGGAGTAGATGAGATTTGTACAGCATATTTCCAGTATTTCTAGTTGAAATAAAATTTTTCTTCCCCCTCCTTTCCCAACTACTCCCAATATAAAAGACAAGCTCAAGCTTTACTGAGTTTGGATGAGAAATTTAGATTGGACTCTGAGAAGTCCAGTGTTCAGAATGCTCAATTAGGAAGGGCTGTCAAGCCTTTCAGTCTCACAATCGGTGCTTATAAGCCTTACAAGCACTGCCCTAGGGAAAGAGTAATGTCTCAGTCATGATGTAGTTCACAGAGACTAGCTTTTCTTTGTGTACAATACTGTGCTAGAGATAACTTGCTCACAAACCATTAAGACCATCAAAATGGATGACATTAAGGTAACATCATTTAACATTTTCAGCACAACACACCAAGAATGAACAATTGAGGTAAACCATCAATATTTGTTCCCCAGCAGGACACAGAACATTAACCCCTTGGATTTGAAGCCACAGCAATCCTTAAACAGGGTTGCATCATACAAAAAAATTTGTGCAGCTGCAAAAGAACTATTCTGTATCTAATAACGCTTCATGTCACTTCCTCTTCTGATGTAAAATAGAATTAATCCAGGCCAGATTTTGCCGCTCTTATTTGGCAAGTAGTCCCATTGGTTTCAGTGAGAGTATGTGCAGAGCAAGGCCCTAATCATGCAAATACTTGAGCATGTACTTAACATTACTATCATGCCCCTTTCATTGACTTCAATAGGACTACTTAGGGTCATAAGGGCAAGCATATGTGCAAGTGTATGCCACATCGGGGCCTAACATAACTAATCATAATGAAAGTGACCTACAGATTACACATGACAGGATTTTAGAGGCACCCACCATCAGCCTGGAAAAACTGAAGTCTTCTATCAATCAATTCAACTGAGCCAAACATCACCATCGATGGTACAAAACTAAAGAACGGCAATCACTTTACGTACCTTAGCAGTACAGTCTGAAGTGACAGGTTCCCTGGATCAAGAAATATTAAACAGAATACAAAAGGCTAGCCAGACTTTCCTATAAGATATTCAACAAGCATACCATCAAACTGTCAAGAAAACTGATGATCTACAATGCAGCAATGATAGCATCCCTCTTTTGCAGGTGTGAAATATGGACAGCTTACTGCAGACACATCAAGCACCTTGAAAAATTTCACATGCTGTTTTTGCTTTATTCTGAAGGTATGCTAGCAAGACAAAGTGTCAAACACTAACATCCTTGAAAGAGCAAAACCAACTAGTTTCAAGACAATTAACAAAGCTTAGTTTAGATGAACAGGTCCTGTTATCAGAATGGGTGATAATAGACATGAAAAATGTCTTCTATGTCAGCTGAAACTCACAAAGTAGAGAAAGGGTGGTCAACATAAACCTTTCAAAGACTCTCTTAAGCAGAATCTCAACTCATGCAGCACAAACAGTGATATGATAACTTCAAAGACACGCCCAAGGAAAAAATAGGGCCAACATAAATGAATAGGTAATATACTGGAGACCATCTTTGTTTCCTTTAATGTATATTATAGGTCAGTTAGTTGAAAAAGTTTTAACTTGGTTACATTGAAAAGCTCATGTACAGAAGCTCAAACACACAAAAATCATATACAATTATGATTATACACACACACACACACTACAAACAACAACAAAGAGCACATACACAGCAACTAGATATGAACCTATTGTGGATACCACACCAGCTGACATGCCTACAACATACTACAGAGCTGAAATGTAAGGAAATGTCAGTAGTTCTAAGACAGCAGCATGCCATTCAGACCATGGATAAGCAGCTGTATGCTGTTGCTCAGTAAGTGAAATGAACTCTTCCAACTGAACTTAGTACCAATGTGATTTGCCTGGGTCATTTTCACATTCTGTGCTGTTTTATTGCATGTATGGGAAAATCTGGTGAAGACACTGGATTCTTATCGATTCTGTTGTGTATTCAGCTTGTGCTGAAGATCAAATGCTTGCTGGTAAACAATTCACCCATGTCTGTGTAGCTTGATTCTATAACATAAGGCTTTGAGTACGCAAACTTTATTCAGTTTTTAAATGGTGTGAGCAGGGATGTACTCATGTAGTTGTAGCAATTGTGGGGCAAATGTTGGCTGATATGCAAAAGGAGTTTCAGTCTGAAGACACTGAGTCCTTACAATATGTCACTAAAGAACCTGATGATGCTATAACTCAGCATATGCTACCACTACTGGAGGAATTTCAGATCATGGGGTTTGCCCAGTATCCTACATTCAAGTTATAGAATCATTTTCTCCAGGTTATGCAGATATTGCTTCTAAATATCCATGAAGCTCGAGAATGTGATTGGAAACTTTGCCGACACACAGAGCATGCCAGGCTTCCATATTTCTTTACTGCAAACAGGGCCAACAATGCCAGATGGATACCAATGCACGTTCTTGGTGTGTTAAATTTCCTTGAAGTACACAGTATCTTTGAATGCTCTGTGTCGGACTCCTGGTTCTTCCAATGGAATTTGGAGTGACACGGGAATAGAAAAATCTATTATCAAAGACTCAAGGGATAGCAGTGGGATTGTAGGACTGACAAGAAAGGCAGTCCTCCTCACAAGGCAAGTCCTGAGTAACGATGCTAAAGCTATGAGAGAAACACATGGCTGAACAAGAAGTAATGAAGACAAAGTCCACAAGCAAGTCCTTGCCTCTGCACTGAACAAGGATGAAGAGCTCTTACCAACCATGTCATCAACAATTTGACAAACCCATTTGACACTGAATCACAGCCAGAGGTGCTTACCAATATATCTACTGAACTGCAAGTACCATCAGATGTAGAAGAGTTTCTACTGAAAAGAGTAGATGGGGGTTAAGAACAAATGGAGAGATTTGTAAGGGCTGTACTTGATTCTGATGGGACACAACTTCTTCAGGCCAGTCAATTAATCTGGCATTAAAAGTTTTGCTGACATGGACAAGATGACCAAATTGAAGTCTGGCAAGGGCAGGACAATCACAACAGCTATCCATCCAGAATTTTTTCCCCATCCTTATCAAGATGTAGAGCTGATGTTTCAATGGCAGTTCCTCTGCGAATACATGGTTCAAAATTCACCTGAGAGTGTAGAAGCACACCCAACACCAAAATTTGTTGCTGGATGCTTTTCCTATGGTGATGTCGAGGAGTCCATCACCAGTAGAGGCGTGGAAGAAGCCCAGGTCTTGCACAGCATTCAAGAGGATGCAGACACAAGAATGCTTCTTGGGGCTTTTTGTGTTAAAGAAGCCATAATAATTAGTTCATCTGATACAGATTTTTTGGTCTTTGCTGTTCACTACTTTCCAAAAGTGGATTACGTGTGGACTGAAACGGGCAACATTACCAGCACAACTGACAAGCATTGCTTCAGACATGCACGTACCATCTGTGATAGACTCACTCCTGATTTCTACCACGATCTGAAGTGCAATTAACAAGGCAAGAAAACACGATTAGTGATGTTTATTATCATTAAAATTTCTATTTCTTCCTGAAGTTGAGCAGAAAACACAACCACTAACTGACTGTGAGGTCTGATGGCCTGTGTATTTTTGACAGCTATTCTAAAAGACTTTTTAGGTGTAAAGTTGACTTATGAATTGTACAAACTAGTCGATTTCTATTTTCATTTTTATTGGATCTTTCATTTTGTATGGCAGCTCACTGGTATATGAAAAGAAAAGTTCACACTGCATTATTTGCGATGTTCTACTTCTAAAGTTACCAGGACTCAGGGAACCATCTCTTCAGGAAAGTGTCCCTTTGAGAAGTTGGACTTTATTAATTAATTCATAAAGATATTCTAGATAGTATAAATGTTTAGGGTGAAATTTACCTCCATGCAGAGGATCAGCACAAGTCATATGCACAACTTAAGTTCTGCTATCATTCTAAAAATAGTTCTTAAATGAATTTCATCCTTAATGAGCAATGTTAATAATCAATTTCCCCACGACCTTCCGGAATTTATAAGTAGGAGTAAACACGACCCAACTCATGTCTATTTTTGTACTACTGTTGCTGTGGTGCCTCTTTATATATTGGGAGGTAGATTTCAATCTCAAATGGATGGAAAGCAACTCTGATTTTAATCATGAATGCTGCAATATTTAGTGTTTTTAGTAAAGCAATCTACGGAAGTGAGACACTCTGCTTTCATTTTTTTAAGTAAGGGTCCTAACCTTCATGGATGTCAAATAACAGCTTGAAAAGGTGACTCAAAATCTCAAAAAACAAAAGGCAAATAGAGAGCAGCCACAGCTGATTTTTTAAAAAAATTATCTCAATTTTTTGGGACCTGTGGCCTCAAATTCTGAACTCTTGAAGTTGGCAACATTGCATCATGGCAGTGGTACAAATCCATTGAACATGTCTTAGTCTGATCAGCAGTGGGATTTTAAACATATGCAACGGTGCACACTTCACATTTGAACGTAGAGTATCGCTCTTTATATTCCAAATTAAGCTTTACTGTTAATTATAAATTGCTTTTTCATGCTATGCAGACTGCCAGCTTCTCTGAAGACATTTTGGCCCCTAACGCTGGCAGCTGTAGATTTGTAGTCTCTTTCAGCTATCCTTGGTTAGTTTAATGGTCCTTTGGGACTGTTACAAGATGTCATATCTTAAACTCTCTCTCAAGCTGCACAACTACAGTCATATTTGTCCACTCTCTCTTCAGCAATAAGAGCATTTATTTGGATGTGGAAAGACAGAGGGACCATTTCCTAGTCCTCAAAAGAACCATGAAGGAAGGAGTGGACCAGCTGGCTATCCCCTGAAATGCCCCGGAGTACGGAGATCAGTGACCTAGTCCCTGAAGATGAAATAGGGAGCAGGCTACTGCCCCAAAAGGACAAGTAAACTTCTCACTGTAGGGAGTGAGAAGAGGTTGCTTAGTTAGTAGCGAAGATTTCAGGAAGCCTCAAAATTAGTCTAAGTCTTCCAGGAGGTTTCTGACTCTCATGGAGTTTCAGTTTTATGCTGGAAGTTTCCAAGGCTTTTATGTGAAAAGTTTACATATGCCTACCTTCTAGCACCCAGTCCCATATTACATTGCGTGTAAACTGTGCTAGACTGCTTCAAAAGCAAAATCTACTGACATGTGAGCAGCTATAATTAGCAAATCAATACATTTCATCTGCATGGCAAGAGCATGTAGAGATCTTTGTATTCTTGAAAAATAAAGAAAGTTAATGCATGAAACCACCAATAAATATATAAGCACCACAGTATATTTAAATCTTGAGATATCCTATAGTATCACTATCGCTATATATTTCATTGACATAAAGAAATCAAATCCTGAACAAATGAATCACAAATATCCTTCAAATAACACATTTACCTCCCTAATGGCTTTTGAGCTCAAGACATATAATTGCTCTCCTATACACAAAGCAAAGCAATTTGATAATCTAATAGTGAGCATTTCAACTCTAAGCTCCTGTTACTGCTTCGTTTTACCAAATAATGAAAAGATTAAATCCTAAACACTTAGTGTAGATTTTGTATTTAAATAACTGTCTTTTCATACCCTCTTCTCCCAGAAATAGTTTAAAACTTTTAAGTCTTAAGATACCAAATAAAGTTCCTTTCAACTTTATGGCAGCAGCAAGTGCTACCCAGTATTGTAAACTCTGCAGACATCATCCAACTTGATTAGTCTTTTATACAAGCAATTTATTGGCCATGGGAATTGCCATATCTCTGTGGTAAAAAAAGAATACCCCTCGTCTAAAAGCTTGAATCGCTTAGTCTGGAAACAATTGGAAATAAATTGTTTAGACTGAGCTTTACACATTTAATTGTCGAAATATGCCAGAAAAGCAAGGAAGGATCTGCACAAGGGCGAATGCTGTGAGGGCGAGGGTGAGGGCTGTTTTAAGGTGAGGGTGAAGCTTTTGAGGGGGAGGGGAAAGCTTCTGAAGGCGAGGGTTGTGAGGGCAAGGGCAAAGCCTTTGAGGGTGAGGGCTGTGAGGGTGAAGCTTTCGAGGGTGAAGGTGAAGCTTTTGAGGGTAAGGGCTGTGAGGGCAAGCGTGACGGTTGTGAGGGAGAGGGCAAAGATTGTGAGGGTGGGGGCGAGGCTGAGGGTTGTGAGGGTGAGGACGGTGAGGGCTAGGGTGAAGCTTTTGAGGGAAAGTACTGTGTGGGCAAGAGCTGTGAGGGGAAGGGTCAAGCTTTTGAGGGCGAGTGCTGTGAGGGCTTGGGTGAGGGCTGTGAGGGTGAAGCTTTTGCGGGCAAAGGCTGTGAGGGTGAGCGCGAGCTTTATGAGGGCTAGGACTGTGAGATCTAAGCTTTAGGGGGTGAAGATGAAGCTTTTGAGGGTGAGGGCTGTGAGGGCAAGGGGTGTGAGGGCAAAGGCAAGGGCTGTGAGGGCAAGGGGTGTGAGGGCAAGGGCAGTGAAAGCAAAGATTTTGAGCTCGAGGGGTGTGAGGGAGAGGGCTGTGAGGGCCTGGGCAAAGGCCAGGGTTGTGAGAGCGAGGCTGATGAGGGTGAAGATTTTGAGGGTGAGGGCGAGGGTGTGGGATGTGAGGGAAAGGGTTGTGTGGGTGAGGGCAAGGGTGGTGAGGGCAAAGCTTTTGAGGCTGAGGGCTGTGAGGACGAGGGCTGTGAGGGCAAAGGCAAGTGCTGTGAGGGCGAGGGCAAAGCTTTGAGGATGACGGTGAAGCTTTTGAGGGCAAGTATTGTGAGGGTGAGGGCTGCGAGGGCAAGGGCGAAGGTTGCAAGGACGAGAGCTGTGAGGGTGATGGCGAAGTTTTTGAGGGTGAGGGTGGTGAGGGCAAGAGCACTTTAGTGTGGAAAAGTTTATTCTTCCTAATTTTTTTCACGAGACCAATATGTTAAAAGACTATTACATAATGTAAGCTAGTAATGTTTCTAAAGATATGGTACTTAACCACAAATTACATTTAACTTAAAAGGAATAGAAAACATCCCAGATTTGTGTTTGTCTAAAATTACAAATGAATTGGAGCACATTTTTAATAAAAATGCTCTAAACTCATATAGCAACTTAGGGCTAGCCTGTGGTATTTAGGGACAGCTCTGTGTTGGAGGGGGTGTTGAGTTCCACTACACCTAAGGAAAACTTGAGGAAGCAGTCACTGTTGCACAGCAGGGAAATCACAATCTGTCACACCCCTTTAAAGGGTGCAGCGTATTACTTCACGTGCTCCCTGGCCTAAGGGAAGGGTTGAGCCATGGTCCTGCTTCCTTTCCAGCCAAGGGCTTCTGCAGGGAAAGCAGCCTTTGCACTCCAACCACAGGAGCTACAGTTCTTCTAAGAGCTGTGCAAGGGTTGAGGTTTTTATTCCCTCCCACCCTACTACAGGTAAGGGACAGCAAAAAACTAGCCCTCAGTTAGCTTCTTAACTGAGCCTTTACATGGAAGTTTATCCTATCTGTACTTGCAATCACAAGCCTATGTATTATATCAGCCCTCCTTGATTAGACAGGTGACCTAGGTCTTTTTAAAAAGTGGTGTTAAGTGTTAGACTAGATATAAGTTATGAGGCTTCTTCTGTGGGGAGTGGGATTGTAGCTTTCATTTTCCCCTCTAACTTCCCCTCCCCTCAAATGCATTGGTTGGATCCAATGCATTGGTTTGTAGCCAATGAGGGTCTGGTGTGTTTCCTTCAGAAACAAATCAGCTTTGCTTTTGTCTTTTAAAAGCAACATAAAACACAATATCCTCCAAAGGGCTCAAAGTACAGTCTCTCTGCTGCACTACAAGCCTGTGTTGCTCATGTAACACAGGACACAGCTCATTAATGAAAGCTCAGTGTTTTTAGAGGATGACATGGGCTTGAAAACTCCATCTGTATTACCCATATGTAAGATTTGTTTAACTAAAAGATCTTTGGTTAATCAAATTATTCATGTTCTGCAGTACTGGTGCTGGTATACTGTAATATTACAATTACTTTTAATGAAATTTCTATTCCAAGAGAGATGCTTGAGAAAACAAATGTATGCATTGTATAAGTATTATTATTAATTATTGTTGGGGAGAAAATAAGACGAAGAATATTATTTATTAATGCAAAGGAAGTGTGATTTAAGTTTAGGGAAGTTGTAGGATGCCAATTAAATGGAAGAAAAAATTAATAGTCCGAGAGGAACAGAATGAGCCAGAAATAGGAAGCAAAATCTCACATATATGTTTCCATATAACTGGTTTCTTTGGGGATTTTTTTTGTTTTGTTTAAAATACAAGGAAGTTATTTGGTTCAGTAACTAGAATGAAGGTTACATCCTGAGGAAAAGAAGATTACATTCAAGGGTCACTGATTTGATGGATTTCCTTTTAGAGACTTTAAAAATTTAAAGTCTCTGCCACCAAATGAGGCCTTAGCTGTCTGTGTAACTTTATCAGAGTAAAGGATTGTCTCCTCAAGTTTCCCCTCACATGTTCAACAGCACGTTTTGGAGTCAGAGAGTCTCTACATGGCCTCATCCCAACTCAGCTACTATTCTGAAGATTTAAAACTGTAAGCACAAGGTAAAAGAAAAATAAATATCCACAAGTGTACTTGCAAATAATGCAAAAGTGTAGGCTGAGTAGTGAGGCACATTCAGTGGGCAGAAGCTCAAAATGTATGTATTGCAAGTGCACACACAAAAAGTGTAGTAAGATGCTATATTCCTGTTTATTTGTTCACCTCTGGAAACTGTTTGGGTAAATGTAGATATATAACTGTGCTTACATTTTTCTGCATAGACTAGAGCATCTGTCCCTAAAGATTTGCCTCCTCATGTGAGCCAGGTTTTAGAAAAGAAATTAGTATTAACTTATCAAAGAAACATCTTTTAAAAAAATATCTAAATACAGCAAATATAGAACAGCAGTCTTATCAACACTAAAATCACTGTTGGCTGGATGTTAAAATGGATTTTTAAGCACGAGTGCTAAGTAATAAGCCACCAGGTTCATTACAATAACTTGCAAGATGTAAGAGTGCCCTAGATGTGACGTTATCAGGCGGATACTAAATTTATGGAGCTGGAGCTTTTGTTTCTTGGGGAACACAAATGATCAGTTGTTGAAATAATCTTAGTTTTTTTTCCCCAAGTTCAGTTACTGTTTAGTTCAGGAGCTAAAAGGCTCCTTTTGTTTGCAACTTATGCATGATGATCATTCCTCCAGTGTATGTCTTAAATACATTCAATAAAACCTGTTGGGAAAGTCTCATATTGTCATTTATTTCAGATATTGTTTTACATGTTCATTGAACAAATTATTTCCTTGTTAGCACATTAGACAGTGCTCTACATCAATCTCTCTCTTCTAGGCAGGCATATATTCGTGTATGATATAAAAAATAATGCACCTATCATAGAAGCTAAGTACTTGAAGCTGGGTCAGCCCACATGAAAATCAAACCTATTTTAAGAATGTCTTTGGACCCGATTCTCATTTTCGTTAAGGCCAATTTATATTGCTCTAGCAGAATAAAAAGGTCTTAAAGAGAGAGTAAATTATATTTTCACCCACCGAACATCCCCTTTACACAGCCAGAAGTGGTATAAGATGTCCTTAATATAAACAAGAATTGCACCCCTTACTATCTGAGTTTAGCAAATTTCTCACATTGACTAAGTCTTGTTCTAAAAATGATAAAATTCATGGGCTTCAATTTTTTTAATCTAGGAATTAAGAGTTATATCCAGTTTGGATTTTCTCAGAGCACTGCAACGTCCTCCATGAAGGAATTCATTATTTGAAAGAAATAAATGATTGATAAATTGATAAAATTTATTGATAAATAAAGACTGTGCTACCTTTGGGTGAGTGAGAGGCCACGGAAGTTGGCTCTTTCCCATCAAATTTAACAACACATCACATTTTTGAGAGGTCTATAGCACTGCAATTGCACATGCTTCAGAATGAGTTTAGTTGACTTACATCTTTACCATCTCTGTTGTGATAAAATGCCAAGTACTGATGAGGCAGAATAATCACCATGTGTAGGATTTTTAAAAAATGTTGTGTGTTACTATAGCTCCTCATCCTCAGTGAGTAGTGTATGATGTACCAAATAAATGTTCCACCTGATCTTTTAAAAATGTATTATGTTCAAAGGCATGTTGACGAGTTTCTGAAATTAGGGCAATAGCCACCTTCTCTTTCTTCAGAAAGGAGAGAATTGTCTTACATTTTATCAGGTGGTTAATGCCCTTAATCTTGCCGATACATAGTTTTATGGAATGAAAATAAGATGAGGTGAAAAGTGTCATTTGTGTCATGTTTGTATCTAAGGAATTCTTGCCTAAACAAAATGAGTCAGCAGGTTAGTGTCTCTCTCTGCCTCATTTTTTCTATATAAAATAGGAATACTTACCTACCTCACGGAGGTGTTTTAAGACTCATTTAATATTTGAAACATATTTTGGGATCTTTGAGTGAAAGGCACTATCAGAGCTTAAAGTATAATAAATATAACTTCTTGAAGATTCAGACTGAATGAGGGATCCTTCCAATTTTGTGACCCATCTGCAGCAACCTAGTGGTGAGTGAAAAAATGGTTACATACCTGTTCAGTAATCATGTTTAGGATGTGTCCATTCCTCTTTAGGTATGAGCATGCCAGTGCACCAGAACAGGAGAACATTTTCTCACAGTGGTACCTATCGGCAGTTGGTGGCAGATGCTTCCTCTGTGTGTTTGCCAAGATCATAAATGAGCAGTCATCCTGACCCCCCTCCATTCCATCACTGCCAATATGTGCAGTGACTCCAATGTAGAGAGGAATGAGGATTTGTTATGGAATGGAGATATGCAGCACATCTCAAAGAACAGCAGATAATTGTTTTTCCTCTTCGGGAGACTGCTCATGTCCATTCCACTTTAGATGCCTCCCAAGCAGCTCCTGATGGAAGAAGGTGTCAGAGTCTACCTCAGCAAGGACTGTAACACTACCCTCTGAAACTCAGCATCAGCTCTGGAGACCTAGGAGATAGCCTAATGAGAGGTAAACATGTGGATGGAAGGCCACATAAAAGCCTTGCAAATATCAGTAAAAGGAACATGACAAAGGAACGCTGCTGAAGCTGCATGAGCCCACAGAGAGAGCGAACAGTCTGTCATGAAGAAGCACTTTAGCAATATCACAGCATAAACGAATGCAGGCAGAAATCCAAGAACAGATTCTTTGGGCAGCAACGGGTGTCTCCTTCATTAGATGAGCAAATGAAACATCCGAGGTACGTCGTTGCTCTTCATCTTTGTGAGAGTGGGGCTCTGGCAAGAAATTTGGTAGATAAATAAATTTGATTCAAATGAAACCACTTTCGAAAGAAATTTGGGGTGAGGATGAAAAGACACTTTGTCCTTGGAAAAGATTGTGTATAGAGGGTGAGCCATCAGAGCCCGAAGCTGTGTAACTATCCTAAATGAGGTAATAGCTACTAAAAACACCACTTTCGTCAAGAGATGCAACAAGCAGAAGTTTAAATCCCAGGAAGGAACTGGATCTGTAACAGGAAATAGTAATCTATCCATGCCTTTTAAAAATCTGATAGTCATAGGACTGGAGAATGCAGATCTGGCCTCTATAGGTGAGTGACATGCTGAAACAGCTGCTAGGAATATTCTCAGTGAGCTGATTGATACGCCTGTCCCTTTTAGGTGTAGCAAGTAGTCCAGAATAAACTGGATAGGAGCCCAGGAAGGAGAGGAGGTTTCTCTGCTGGGACCACAGTGGACAATCTCTTCCATTTCATAGGTATACATGTCTGGTAAATGTTCTTTTGCTATTCTAAGCAACATTTTGAACATCAGTGGAAATGGCACTCCTGAGGATCTAACTACTGAGCATCCAAGCAGATAGATGCAGATTGATAAAATTGGGGTGTAGAGTCTGGCCATAAATTTGTGAGATTATATCTGGGTCCAGAAGGAAAGGAATCAGATCTCAAACTGAGAGGTCGAAGAGATCGGCAAACCAACGTTGAAGAGGCAAGGCAGATGCTATCAGAAGTAGAATAGTGTGGTCCTGCCTAAGCTTGGCTGGCACCATCAGGATGGGGGGGAGTGTAAAGAAGTTCCCCCTTCTAAGACAGCAGGTGGATGGCAAACACATTCAACTCTAGCACTCCCCAAATTTGAAAAATGGACATCAGACCTGAGGGACCATTTATGCTCTGCTGAACAACCTGATAAGACAGTGTGCTAGGGACCTCTGAGATCCTGGAAGGTGATATGCTTTCATTGATATTCCTTTCTTGATGCAGAAATTCATCAGGGTCAGACCTAGCAAATTCCTGTTTGTGGAGATAAAACACTGTCACCATGTTCTCTGCAAATACTTATACGGAAGGGCTGGCTCTGTGTGGGAGTGTGACAGGGCACTCTCACCTCTCGTGAGTACCTCCTGTTGGCTGAATGCAAACCTGCACTCTCTCTCTGCTCACCCCATCAGCTGTTGCCCTCATCAGGTAGATCTCCAGTGGCTCAGCCCTGTGTCAAAGTCACACAAATTCTAAAATGGATGAACCCCTTCCAGAGTAACAGAGGTCCAACAAGGATTATCACTGTATCCTTGTTAGTTCCTGTGGCCCTGCCTCTAGACTAGCTTTAAGTCTGTACCTGCTTTGGTATAGAGCAGTGTCCACAGGGCTTTCTCCCTTTCGTGTGTAAGGTCTTGGAAAAAATTTTAAGGGAGAAAGTAGTTAAGGACATTGAGGTCAATGGTAATTGGGACAAATTGCAACATGGATTTACTAAAGGTAGATCGTGCCAAACCAACCTGATCTCCTTCTTTGAGAAGGTGACGGATTACTTAGACAGAGGCAATGCGGTAGATCTAATTTACCTCGATTTCAGTAAGGCGTTTGACACGGTTCCGCATGGGGAATTGTTATTTAAATTGGAAAAGATGGGAATGAATGTGAAAGTTGTAAGGTGGATAAGGAACTGGTTAAAGGGGAGATTACAGCGGGTCGTGCTGAAGGGTGAACTGTCAGGCTGGAAGGAGGTTACTAGCGGAGTCCCTCAAGGATCGGTTCTTGGACCGACCTTATTTAATCTTTTTATAACTGACCTTGGCACAAAGAGTGGGAATGTGTTAATAAAGTTTGCGGATGACACGAAGCTGGGGGGAATTGCTAACACGGAGAAGGACCGGGATACTATTCAGGAAGATCTGGACCACCTTGTACACTGGAGTAATAGTAATCGGATGAAATATAATAGTGAAAAGTGCAAGGTCATGCACTTAGGGATTAATAATAAGAATTTTAAATATACGTTGGGGACGCATCAGTTGGAAACGTCAGAGGAGGAGAAGGACCTTGGGGTATTGGTTGATAGCAGGATGACTATGAGCCGCCAATGTGATATGGCTGTTAAAAAAGCAAATGCGGTTTTAGGTTGCATCAGGCGAGGTATTTCCAGTAGGGAGAAGGAGGTGTTAGTGCCGTTATATACGGCGCTGGTGAGACCCCACCTGGAATATTGTGTGCAGTTCTGGTGTCCCATGTTTAAGAAGGATGAATTCAAACTGGAACAAGTTCAGAGACGGGCTACTAGGATGATTCGAGGAATGGAAAATCTGCCTTATGAAAGGAGACTCAAAGAACTTGGCTTGTTTAGCCTGGCCAAAAGAAGGCTCTGGGGGGATATGCTTGCTCTATATAAATATATCAGGGGGATTAACGTTAGGGAGGGAGAGGAATTGTTTAAGTTTAGTACTAATATAGGCACGAGGACGAATGGGTACAAACTGGATATTAGGAAATTTAGACTTGAAATTAGACGAAGGTTTCTAACCATTAGGGGAGTGAAGTTCTGGAACAGCCTTCCGAGGGAAGTAGTGGGGGCAAATGACTTATCTGGCTTTAAGACTAAGCTTGATAAGTATATGGAGGGGATGTTATGATGGGATAGTTTAATTTGAGCAATTGATTTTGGATTATCGGCAGATAAGTCTGCTCAGTGGTCTGTGGGAATGCTGGATGGGATGGGAACTGAGTTACTGCAGAGAAATCTTTTTTGGGTGCTGGCTGGTGAGTCTTGCCCACATGCTCAGGGTTTAGCTGATCGCCATATTTGGGGTCGGGAAGGAATTTTCCTCCGGGGCGGATTGGCAGGGGCCACGGAGGTTTTTCGCCTTCCTCTGCAGCATGGGGCATGGGTCGCTTGCTGGTGGATTCCCTGCAGCTTGAGGTCTTCAAATCTCATTTTTGAGGATTTCAATAACTCAGTCATGGGTTCGGGGTTGTTATAAATGTGTATGGGTAGGGTTTTGTGGCCTGCCTTGTGCGGGAGGTCAGACTAGATGATCATATTGGTCCCTTCTGACCTATGAGTCTATGAGTCTATGAGTCTAAGACTAAGCTTGATAAGTATATGGAGGGGATGTTATGATGGGATAGTTTAATTTGAGCAATTGATTTGGATTATCGGCAGATAAGTCTGCTCAATGGTCTGTGGGAATGTTGGATGGGATGGGAACTGAGTTACTGCAGAGAATTCTTTTTTGGGTGTTGGCTGGTGAGTCTTGCCCACATGCTCGGGGTTTAGCTGAGGTCTTCAAATCTCACTTTTGAGGATTTCAATAACTCAGTCATGGGTTCGGGGTTGTTATAAATGTGTATGGGTAGGGTTTTGTGGCCTGCCTTGTGCAGGAGGTCAGACTAAATGATCATATTGGTCCCTTCTGACCTATGAGTCTATGAGACACTCTGTCCTAAATGGTTCTCTGGTGTCCTGGCTCTCCAGCCAGGTTACCCCTTAACTTCTGTCCCCTTCCAGGGGTAACAAAGTTTAATGAAGTGTTGGTCCTCTCCAGGGTTTTCTGCCCCATCCCTGGGCCTGTTTAAACTCCCAGCCCTTTTCTTGGGCTTTTAATACAGAGTCTTATCCCCTTGGGGCTTAGGCCACTTTTCCCATGTTGGGACCTGGGCCTGCCCCACTACTCCAAGTCCCAACCTACAGACCCAAAAGACAGCAGCCACGTAATACTGCCTTTACTTGGTTGCTGCTGCTGTGGCCTGGACTGCTTCCCACTCGATCCCATTACCTTCACCAGTTACCTTAGGTCAGTGGTTCTCAACCTTTCCCGAGTACTGTACCCCATTCAGGAATCTGTTTTGTCTTGCATACCCCCAAATTTCACCTCACTTAAAAACTACTGTCTTATAAAATTAGACACAAAAATACAAAAGTGTCACAGCGCACTAGTACTGAAACCTGAGTCCCACTGTGTACAGCTGAAGCCCTGCCATGCATGAAGTCCTGCCGCCTGGAACTGAAGCATGTAGCTTAGGTTTGTTGGGCCCCGGGGCATGGGACCTCAGGCACTTGCCCTGCTCTTGCGACCCACTTAAACCCCTCCCAGGACCCACAGGTGGAGAAACACTGATGTAGATGGGTTAACATACCTCCTGGAAGACCTCTGAGTATCCGTCAGGTTACAGTCCTTGGGTTCTATTAGTCTTGTTCCACGTTTGCATAGTGTGTCTTCCAGGCCTTCTTGCCTAGAGATTTTCTATCCTACCCCTGCTTGAGCAGGCCTCCCACAAGCATCCTTGCCAAGCAAGTTTCTCCATCTTCCAGGACTTCCTCATCCTTCTGGTCCCAGCCAGGAACTAACCTGCTCAGGCCCTGCAGCTCATTTCACTGAGCCTGCTGGACTCTGATAGACTGCAGGGAAGCAACATTTCTAGGTAGGACATTCCTTTACTATTCCTTTTGTGGGGCAGGGTGTAGTAGGACTGCAAGGTCTCCAGCAGGGGGCCTCAAAGAGGCCTAGTACACCTCATCATAGAGAATACTCAACAGGCCAGATTCATAGCCCAAAGGTGCCCGACTTTGATGTGCGGAGAGAAGTCCTAATCCAACCACAGACCATGCATTCCTAAACTCCCCAAGTTCACTCTTCAGCTGAGGGATGAGGCATCTGTGAACAGAATCTCCAACGGTAGAGCAGGAGCAAAGGAAACTATGCTGCATATAGTGGCCAAGTTCACCTAAAGGTGACCAGATGTCCTGATTTTATAGGGACAGTCCCGATATTTCAGACCTTTTCTTACATAGGTGACTATTACCCCCTATTCCCTGTCCCAATTTTTCACACTTGCTATCTAGTCATCCTAGGTCCATCCACCAGTTCAAGGAGGACAAAATGGTTGCCAAAGTGAGTCAGCATGTCCAGCAGATGACAAGAGGGACAATAAACAGACTTCAAACCCTGCATGACTGAAGTGAAGTCTGGCATGCTGAGTCACATATGTGCAGGCTGCCATGTGCCCTAAATATCTCAGACAATTCTTCAGAGTTGTGTGAGGATGTGTCCAGAAGTCTGTACATTGGTCAAATGTTGCCTGAAACCTGGTTTGAGGCAAATATGCCCTCACTGTGGCAGAATCAAGAACTGCCCCTATACATCTGATTTGTGCTAGGGTCAGAATGGATTTCTCTTTGTTGATTAGCAGCACTGGAAGAGGGACTGGAACAAGAACTGGAAGAGGGACTGGATGTTCTGTATCCCTTCTTGCACCTGCAGCCTGGACTGTTTATGGAGCAAGCAGAGAGATAAATTGGATGAGATAATATCTTTTATTGGACCAAACTTCTGTTCATGAGCGACAAGATTTCAAGCTTACACAGAGCTCTTCTTCAGGAGTGTAAGCTCAAAAGCTTGTCTCTCTCACCAATAGATGTTGGTCCAATAAAAGATACTACCTCACCCACCTTGTCTCCAGCCTGACTACAATACTTAACCTTAGGAGTTGACTTAGCCCAAACTTGCCTTGCTTTTTCATTCACAGTTGCCTCACCAAACACCCCAGAGGTGGATGCAATTACAAATATTCATGCCATTCTGAGTGTACGTGATATAGTTTTTTCAGAACTTAGCCATGTGTGCTAAAGAAGAAGTCTGCCAAAGGATGTTGGTAGGGTCCAAAATAAGTACAGCCACCCTAGCTGGGCCTGAAGAATGCAGGTTGTCTACGAGCTTCTGAGGGTTATCTTGAACAAACTCAGTATGGATCCCCAGAGAGTTAGCAACCCCCATAAATTCTTGGTATGCCCTGTAGGCATTGGTGACTGGCGAAGATGACTCCAAGACAGTAACCTCATCAAGGGATAATAAGGTGGTATTAAGCAGAGGTGTTAAAATGTCCACTTGGTCAGGTGGAGTAATAACCTCCAAAGGAGGCAGAACAGGAGATGAAGGTACTCTTTCCATTAGCTGATGGGTATCAATGGGTTCAATGTCATCCTACAACAGACACTTCAAGCAGCTGGAGTGGTGGATCGCTGCATGGCATCAAGTTATTGAACCCAGAATAGCACTTGCAGGCTGGAGATTTCAGCAGATGCTGATACTGAGCAAATGCTCAATGAAAAACAAAGATGATATGCTTGAACAGGAACTTATAATGGGCATTAACTAGAAAAGTTAAACTATTACTCAGTATTTTTAGTGTACTTTTAGAAAGGTCTCTAATGCACAAAGAGTCAGGGTAGTTCACACTTCCTCCAACCATCAGATGTGAGAAGGAACTGAGGAGAATTAGCATGGGTCCACTCCTTAATACTCTCAGCAAGCAGCACGAATGCCTGGAGGGTGCATGAGCCACCCCAAAGGGTACCTCTGGGGGAAAATATTCTCCAGCTCCACTGCACTGGCACACACACACAATTGAAATGGACTGGACATGTGCAAGAACTCAAAGAAGAAAGGCCAAAGTACCTATGGACAATCACCCTCTTGCTCCAGCGTGATGAACCTGACATCCTCTGAACTTGTTCAGCCCTGCTATAAAACTCTTGCTGTAACATGTACTCAGGGTTTTTATCAGGCCGATTTAGAGATTTATGACTTACATTTTCATAACAATCCCTTACATTATTTTATTCCCAAGCAATAGTCTAGCTCTGTCTCTTTTATAGACATGCAACTCCTCATCCAATAAAATCAATTAAGTTTACAATATTTAGAAATGAGTTTAGACATTATCAGACCCTTTAATCAGAGAAATTAGCTGAGTCAAATATTTTACAGGCAGTTTGGCTAATGGAAACATACTCCAACCATAACTGCCATTCTGGACTTGGGCCTAGGTAAGCATTTTTAATATCTTCCACCTTCCTATTCGTATCTGACTCACACTTAAAATCCAAGAGAGGCAACTAGAGTTGGAAGGAAAATGAACTAAATGAAGGCATCTGCCTAATTTAAGACTGTTTATTTTGCAACTGTCTTGATGTCATTAATACCTTGTTAAGAAAGTTTTATGCATCTTTTAGAAAAATAACCCTTCACAAGGCAAGACCCGCTGTCCTTCTTTGACACCTTTTCCTATACTAGCAGAATAATCTGTTTCATTATTTTATGATTACAAGTGTTAAACCAGAGTGTGAGATGTTAGTACCAGTTAGTAAACATTAACCCTCTTAGTACTTGACTTTCTGTATATTTGATTTATATATTAACTATTTTTATAATCTTTATGATAATACCAAAGAATACGTTAAATTCTAAGACCCACAGAATTGGTCCTTGACTGGTAAGTAACTCTAGTCAGTAAATCTGCATGTGTTTAATATAGTCTAACAATCTTGGACACTTTAATGTCCTCAAAACTCCAGATAGTCTATGAAACCGTTGCCTTTATATATATTACTTATGCATATATAAACCTGGGAAAGTGATAAGGGATAATTGTCAGAGCAGATAGGAAAAAATAATTATCAGGGAAGAAAGACCCACTGAAATATATCATCATGTTAGGCCTCAGCTGTATGTAATCATGCCTTCACACATAAAAATCAGGGAAACTGAGAATGTATAGAAATGACATTAAATTATGTTTCTTTTGGCAAAAGATGCTTTCTTTGTTTGGAAACCTACATAATGACACTGGTATGGAAACTTAGCTGGGGAATTAAATCTGCCACATCCCAGCAGATACAGTGAAGGAGAGAGACAGAGCCAGCTCTTTATCATCATCACCATCTCACCAGAGGGTGGCAATGTATCTACTCTTTCTGTATAATGCTTTACTAATCACTGACTGATAATCTTTGATTAAATAGTTCCAACTGAGCATGTTATTCAACAATCTTGACTTGTAATTAACTCAAACTCGCAACACAGAGAAGATCCAAACAATACCATGATGTTATAAAAGCCTCTGAATCTTCAGCTTCAGACACCAATTAAATATTGGCAACAAAGAGGAACACAGAAGCATGGCTACCCATTTCTGTAAGAGAGACGTTAATAACTTTTCATGTGCATGTACTAAACACATTAGCAATGCTATAGTCATATATTCAAAGTAAAATACTACTCTGAAAGATTATGATGTATTATTTGTGCTTTATAAAGTGTCAGCAAGGTACTTAGCATGGTACACGACACAAAATTAAAATTGTCCCTGCATCAAGCAGCTTAAATGTACGGCCCACATTCTGCCATCCCTACTCACCTGGATTCTGAGAGAAGTTCAGTTGAAATCAATAGTTTAATTAAAGACTGGAATGACTAACCAAGGGATGGGGTAGATTGTCTATCACTTGAAATCAAGACTGGATGTCTTTCTTAAAAGAGATCCTCTAGCTCAATCAGAGTGTCAGGAACATTTCAGGGTCCAAGCTCCAGCCCAAGCAGTCTACACTGCTTATTATCTACACTGTTATTCTTAGCCCCTCAGCCTAAGCCCTACAAGCCGGAGTCAATCGACCCAGGCTCTGTGGGTTTTCTTGGCCATACTAGGCCAGGAAAATGCAAGTAGAGCAGAAGGGAGGGGAAACACACTGTGAGAGCCCGGTAACCGCCCACCATATTGCCCTGAGACTGACTATACAGGGAGCCATAACTAGTACCATCCTGGGGGAGTTCCTAGCACCCCTGGATGCAAGAAGAAGGCAGTGAGGCCTGAGGGGTAACTTCAGCTGGTTGTACGGAGGCTTTGCCAGTCTAGTCCAGAGGCAAAGATTTGTCTGAGCTGTGTATTGCCCTGGACAAAGGACACCCTATCGGTACAACGGGCAGGAGAGTCCAGAACTCAGAGGCAGGAGGGGTTTTCTTCTTTGTCTCTTTCTCTCCTTTTCAGTTGACCTTTGACTATGGGGGTGAGCAGACCACTCCCCCATGGTGAGTACTCAGCAAGTGCATTCACCCATTTGGGAGATGGGTCTTCTTCAGTTACTGCAGCCTGCTGTGGAATAGCATCTAGTAACTTTTCAAACCAGGATCTCTGTTTTAGGGGAAGGTTTTGGGCTTGTATAAAACTGTAAGGAGGGAAAGGGGGGGCCTGGACACTATAGTGGTAATTTGTGTGGAACTTCGAGTGAAGCCATAATATAGCTGGCAGGGCATTATCCTCATTACACATCCCTTCTGGAACTACGGGTCCAAAAAACCAAGCCTTACCACCTCCACAGAAAAAACCGTTAATATTTATAGTGGGCTTATGTATCATTATAGAGTAAATGGTTTAGTCTGTCTTCGACTGAGCGTAGGAAGAAGAGTAAGAACTGCTTTAGTATATTTTAAAACCTTTCAACTCTTTACTGTATTTTGAAACTTGCTAGCAAGTTTTCACCCCTTTTTTTAGGTTGTTCCTGAAAAAGATTAATCTGTTTTATTTGATTTGGTGTTTTGTGTGTCTGCTGTTTTTAACCATTTAGTTCAAGATAAAGTTACTATCCAAGTTCGATTCCCAGTAAGTAACATATCCCTCTCTAATAACCAGATGGAATCACTCCATCTCACAGACAGACTGGTCAAGGGTAAGAGGAGCAACCCAGAAGGAGGTGCCTTGACAAGAGGGAGAGGCAATATGGAAGCTCCCTCACAATATTTTCCAGTATTCCAGTATTCAGGCTCAGTCCTGAGATCTCATGAGCAGCTGTGACATCCCTCAGGTAATTGGGAGGCTAACTGGGTTGCAGGCTTAAACCCAGTCCCAGAGCTCACTGGGGACCCAGCAGGCAAGGCCCCACTAGTGTAGCCTCACTAAGTAGATCAGGGGGATAGGAAGTCCCCTGGAGTTATTAGTGTCCAACCCCTTCCCACATGTGGGGAAGCACCTCCAGCTCATTCCTCTAGGTAACTGGGGTCATGAGAAATGGGTTGCTTCTCATCCCACTGAGATAACTTGGAGTGAGGTAGGATCCCATTTTATAATACCCCTGGCTCTACCCTCATTGTAAGTAGTTATGGACTTCATGCATGAATTCCTGGGTGACATTTTATGCCCTCTGTGAGATGCAGATGCAGCAGGGCAGAGTCTATGATCATAATGGTTCTTTCTAGACTTCAGATCCATGATCATGAGTAAGGTGGCAGAATCTGCACTAAAGAAAACAAGATGCACTGGGAAACTCAAAGGAGGAATTAACTAAGTTATAATTTTCATTGTTGCTGACTTCTTGTGGGTACGATGGAAGAAGCAAGTATTTAAGATACATTTTTTTCCATTCTTTCTCTAATGTATAGAAGAAGCAAGGGCTTTGGACCACAATGTATAACATTTCTATTCTATTCAGATTCTTATAAGAATATAAGAATGGCCATACTGGGTGTGATGAATACTCCATCAAGTCCAGTACCCTGCCTTCCAACGGTGGCCAGTACCAGATGTTTCAGAGAGAATGAACAGAACAAGGCAATTATCAAGTGATCCATCCCTTGTTGTCCCATCCCAGCTTCTGGCAGTCAGAGGTTTTGGGACACCGTGAGCATGGGCTGTATCTTTGTCCTTCTTGGATGATAGCCATTGATAGACCGATCCTCCATGAACTTATTTAATTCCTTTTTTTAACCCATTTATATTTTTGGCCTTCACAACAATCCCAGGCAACAAGTTCCACAGTTTGACTGCACACTGTTTGAAGAAGCACTGCCTTTTGTTTGTTTTACACATGCTGCCTATTAATTTCATTGGTAACCCCTGGTTCTTACGTTATGTGATGGGGTCATGACCATAGCCTCAAAACATCTTCCAGTGTTGTGACTAACATCTGTCATGTGTGATTTGTTCTTTGTTTCATCTTCTCCCCCAGAGGAGAATAATGTGGGAGGTTGACTGTTTTGTTTGGGAAGGGAGGTGTTTTGTTTTCTGCTTATGTGTATGTTGCCCTGTGTTTATATTAGAGAAGAAAAGGTTAACAAATGCATTTGGCAAGCGTGCCACTATTTCATATCTTATTGCTGTGGTGTTAGAATCTTTGTTTACTGTTATGAGCCCCATGACTTTAATGGAAGCTGGAACAGGTCTTAAAATTGCCAAATAAGTAAGTTATGTCTTTATATTTCTATAAATGATAAACCAAGTGGAATCCCCCATATGATATTTCCTCCTTTATCTACTAGAGAAAGGATCTCATTCCTTCTTTTTTAGTTTAAATTTTTTTTTACGAACTAGTCTTCCTGCAAATAATTGCTCAAATTATTTTGAAAGGTGTGTCTCATCTGCTATTACTACACATAAAATTAGATACAGGACCACTGAGGACATGTAGAAAAATACCACTGCTGATGGGCCAAATGGAAGGACAGAATGCCAGGAAAATTTTCAGATAATCTTAGATCTTCTTTTGGTTGTAATAAATAGTGTCCTCAGATGGGGTGGCTTTCAAAATGGAATCTAAGTATGAGAGCAGTGAGAGTTTGCTGCCTAAACACCATTGAAAATCTGGCTCTCAGATCTTACAAAAAGTGCAAAGGACAGCTCTAGAGGCTGGATCCCTTTGTTTACCCATACAACTGACACAGTTTATATGATGAGTATGAGCATCCTTAGGTGCCTCAGTAATGTATCCCTACTGTGGCCTGGAAGGACAGATATGATCCAGGCATTCCTCTAAAGGTGAGAGGAAAATTTAACCTCCAGTCTCATTCTTGCCCTGACTATAACAGGAAAATATATGCAAGTTCAGTTACATGTTTCAATGGCAGCAGTAACTACAAAAGTCAATGTCCTCTAATATCCACACATGTATTACTCTAAAAGCAACTAAGCACCTCTTTAGGACTTTAATGCTATTCACATGATCTCAGGTTCTCATGGTGGTGAGGCAGTGTGTCTCAGGAAAGAATGCTTTAATTTCTTTTGCTTCAGATGTTAAGCAGGTTCCTAGCAAGCTATTTGGAGTGACAGGATAATTTACTCATTGCACACATTCAATCAAGATTTTCCTACTGAGAATGCTGAAAATATTGCCAATTAGGGATATATTGTGTTATATGGACACCTAGAGACCCCAAACAAGATCAGGCTCAAGTATGCTAAGTGTTGTTCAAACACAAGAGATACTCTCTCCCCTGACAACCTTTCAGTCTAACAGAATGTATGCTCTAAATAGGGAAGATAGGCAAAAGCTGGGGAAAAAGAGAGCTTTGGCTGTACTTATGCCTTTTTTATGTTCACAGCCCATGAACCTCTTAACAATGAAGTTTAACTCACACAAATGCCCGACAAAAACGTTATGTTAAGCTTGCATGACCAAATGCTCATTGACCAATGAGGGCTCTTTAACCCTCAGACAAATAAGGTGTCATGACCAGGGCTTGGGAGAAGGCGGGAATCAGAGCAGGGGTCAGCGCAGTGGCAATCAGAGGCCAGAAAAAATGTTTAAGGTCAGAGTCAAAGTCAGGAATTAGGAGCCAGAGCCAAGAGTTTGAGCCAGGATCAAGACTGGAGTTGTAGTTCAAGGGCAGAAGCCAAAGGTCTGAGCTGGGGCCAGGAATCTGAGAGCAAGCAGAGCAGCAGGTTCACTGCTATGGCTAGCAGAGGTATCCACTTCATTGGATAGACACTTCCTGGAATTCCTCCCAGGCTTAATTAGCACACCAGGACCAATCAGGGAAGTTGCCACAAGGGAGGCTCTCAGGTCTTCCTTTCAAGGTTGTACTTCCTGTGATATTTATCTCCACAAGTCTCAAAGGATATGCATATAGTCCTATTATGGCTGTCATATAGTGGCAAGAAGGCATCAGCCATCTGACAACCCTGAGCTCTCATCCCTGCAGAACCTCACAATAAGATTCAAGGGTTGGAAGTTGAAACTAAACTAATTCAAACTGGAAACATGGCACCATTTTTTTAGCAATAAGGGTAATTAAACATTGGAACAATTTACCTAGGGGATGTGGTGGATTTTCTATCACTTGAAGTCTTTACATCTAGATTGCATATCTTTCAAAAAGAGATCTGTTGGTTAAGCTTCAGCACGTGGCCTATGTTAAGGAGGTCATGCTAGATGATCACAGTTATCATTCTGGTCTTAACATTTATGAATCTATAGATTGTGAATTTTAAAGTTACAAAGAAAGTGATTTCACTGCCTTTAAAAAAAAACAACAACCTTTAATGTGAGAGTATATGGGCGGTGGGGGGATGACGATCCAGAAAAAAGGAGAGAAACAAAACACTGAGCGGACCTGAGAGAAGGCTCACTGAGGCTGTGGCTGGCCTACAAAAGTACCTCCCACAGTATACCCCATCTATCCATTTCCACCATGTGACAGAGCCATAGGGGCTAATGGTTTTCCTGGTATGGTTGAATGCAGGTAGGCATGGAGCTTACCAACAGACTCTTGTCCACTGTGATTCATATTCAACAGCGGTACCATGATTTTCACATAGAACTATGGACTGAAAAATCTTCTGATACATGCAAGAGAGAAAAGGGAAATGCAGGAGCAAAGTATAGAGCCAATAGCAGGGAAGTGATGGGGAGTGTCTTTTGTTGTCTTTAGTTATATATGATCAAAAGTAGAGCCATTGCTCACTGCTGGATGGTTGCTCTTACAGAGCATGTACAAAGTCAGCAGAGGGACTGAAAAGCACTGTGGAGGCAGAGGAACCTTATGATACTCTGTACTTGCCCCGCCTATGCTCCCCGGCTAGTCTATGATTTTCAAAGGGCCTCTGAGGGCCTAATGAAGATTGCTGGTAACACAGGTCCTAGCTTTGGCAGCTGTTTAAGGCAACAAAAGGCTCAGGACAAACTCACTCCCTGCAACAAAATACACAACAATAACTTTCAAATTTGAAAGTTAACATATAGAAAAGAATGGTATGGAAAATGTAAAGAGGAATGAAAAAGTTTTCTTTAAAAGAATGAATGAAAAACTTATCTTTAAATGCATGTGCTCAACCCGACAAACATGGGGATGGTACTATGGGGTTTGCATAAGTATTTGGCTGCAATTTGAGGTAAATATGTTTTGAATGGTTTGCTCTGAATATTCCTAAACTGAGCCATAGATTATAGGTTTTCTGTATGTTTTCAAAGTTTGTATATATCCTTTCAAAATAATGACATTTAAATTTCACCTACAGTAAATTAGTAGTGCATACTTTGGGATCATGTATGTCATTTGATCAATGTCAGAAAAATATGTGATGCTTACTTCTTTCATCTGTATAATTGATCTGGGCTCATCCCTGAGTAAACCAAGTCATTGTAAATGTATTAATGTGTGTGGTGCAGTGTGGGGGTGTTTTCCATTCTCACATCATTGTAATTACATGTTATCTGGTTTACTACAAGGTCCTATTCACTGGCAACACTGCAAAATTCTATTTGGGTTTTACCGTCTATGAATTTACGTGCATATTTTCCTATCCTCATTGGTTTATATTGCCAAATGCAGGTTATGTTTACTATGGTTTATCAACTGGGAAAATCCTATGCATCACTAACAATTGCTTCCTCAGTATTATTCATACAGGTTATGACTTTCTGAGAGGGATAGTTTATTTGTTCTTCTAAGACAAGCCTTTAAACAATACAAAAAGACAGGACATATTTGTTTCTGCTCCTGTAGTCCAGGCACCAATCTCTAAATAGAAGTTGCTAGTTTTCAACCAATATTTAAAACACATACAGTTGTTTTATGGTTTTTTTAATCTGAAAATTGAATTTAATTAGTGTACGGGTAGAGGGAACCAATAAGTTATACTTGTATACAACTCCCCTTAAGACACTTGAGGATTTCAGCTTACCAGACTAGTTTGTTCTTGGGTCAAACAAATCTTGATCTGATGAGGGGGGAAAAAACAAAAACAATACAAAAACCAAAACCAAACACAACACATTTTTAGACCTACATCTGAGGGATAGAAAAGGGATTTACAAAAACTATTCCAAGTTAGAACAAGCCTCCATTAGTAAAAGTAACGAGTCCCATTTATACGACACAGCTCATTATCAGCAAAGGAGGAAATGAAATATTTAAATGCTAGTGAAAAAGTCTCTAAATATACACTTCCTCTCAACATCTTAAAATAAAAAATAAGCTGTGAGCAACAGATTTGGAGGGAAAAGAAGAAAGTCCTCTGACTTACACATGGCAGTCCAAGGGAGAGTCACTGGCATGATATAATTTGACTATTTATTAAAAATGTATGCTGCTGTAAAATGTTCTATCAGAGCATCTGGAGTGGTGGATTTATTTCAATTAAGCATTGATTTACTTTTAACTACTGTTGTGGACACTCCAAATAATGCAAACTTCAGAGAGATGACAATAGGCCTAATGGGGAATCCCATCCAAAGCACATAATGAAAACATAAGCTTAAGCACTTCAGCCTCCTATAAGAACTAGATACATGGCCTTTTTCGTAACTGAATGTATGGTTATTAAAGGTGCTAGACTGACAATCCTGGACACTCTGAATAGCTGGAACACTAGCAGAGGTAGGCAATGCAAGATTTCCCACTCCATTGGTGTGCTTCAGTGATTATCTAAGAAGGCCATCTTTTGTAGTGATCTTTTTCCTTTCTGTTACTGCACCAATAAATAGGCTAGTTGCTGTCATTTGTGATGTAGATAAATATCTCCTATTAACTGTGTTCTGCTTATTACATCCTTTCATATTGACCATTAAACATCCATTAGGAAGTAACAATAATTGGTCACTATTAACTCAGATTTAGAAGCAGTAGCACATAAGTTGAAGATTCATGTCCCAATAAACAATTTTCTATATTATCCAATCCTCCATATGCATGATCCATCTAAACCTGCTTGTCTTTTGTACTTACTATTAATTTACCTGCCTTTCCTCTAAGACCCATCTTTTCATGTTGTCTTCTGTCCTCTAAATATTGAGACTCTTAATTCTCATAGCAAGATTTTTCAACTTTTTGCAATTTTTATTTTGCAGTGAATTGCAGAAAATCCCATTGAACCTGTTTCTGCCAATGTTTTTAAAATAGCATTCTGCTCTAGAGAGTAACAGGAGTCCTCTTTGTTTATCCACACGTTCTAATGATCTTAAAAACGAAACTTGAATGATGTTTCTATTTTAAGACACAAACAAGTAGAACTCTGCACTAGCACTAACATTTGTGCTTCCAGAATAAATTAAGTGTAAAATAGGCATTCTGCGCACAGACCTATTCCTTTGGTTTGACCTATGCACTTACTCATTAACTCCCTGGAATACAAATTTGACCTAGCACACTGAGCCCTAAGTGCTAAATTCTGCTCAGAGTTATGCAAGGAAACTCCCATTGCTCTCAACACAAGCCATTCACATGCATTCAAGGGTAGCATCTGGCTTGCAAGATAAAACTTTGTTCTTTGTCATAGTGAGCAAAAATTAGTCTTAGTGGGAATCAAATGTGTTTTATAAGATGCCTGAACATAGTATGGCAGGAAATCACAAAACATATACTCAAATTATAGAAATAAAGTTTACACAAAGAAACCCGCTCAGAATGTATTTATACTGAAATATGGTTTTGGTTTTCAGGATTTTAAGTATTAATTTTTCACCATTATCCATTGAATTCTAAACTAAGTTCTGAGATCCCCTAGCTGAGAATTTAGCTCTCTCTTGTTGACATTTATACTGCATGATTCCAAACCTCATTTACTCTTCATATGCTCATAGACTCATAGACTCATAGACTCATAGGTCAGAAGGGACCAATATGATCATCTAGTCTGACCTCCCGCACAAGGCAGGCCACAAAACCATACCCATACACATTTATAACAACCCCGAACCCATGACTGAGTTATTGAAATCCTCAAAAGTGAGATTTGAAGACCTCAAGCTGCAGGGAATCCACCAGCAAGCGACTCATGCCCCATGCTGCAGAGGAAGGCGAAAAACCTCCGTGGCCCCTGCCAATCCGCCCCGGAGGAAAATTCCTTCCCGACCCCAAATATGGCGATCAGCTAAACCCTGAGCATGTGGGCAAGACTCACCAGCCAGCACCCAAAAAAGATTTCTCTGCAGTAACTCAGTTCCCATCCCATCCAGCATTCCCACAGACCATTGAGCAGACTTATCTGCCGATAATCCAAAATCAATTGCTCAAATTAAACTATCCCATCATAACATCCCCTCCACATGCTTATCAAGCTTAGTCTTAAAGCCAGATAAGTCATTTGCCCCCACTACTTCCCTCGGAAGGCTATTCCAGAACTTCACTCCCCTAATGGTTAGAAACCTTCGTCTAATTTCTAGTCTAAATTTCCTAATATCCAATTTGTACCCATTCGTCCTCGTGCCTATAATAGTACTAAACTTAAATAATTCCTCTCCCTCCCTAACGTTAATCCCCCTGATATATTTATATATAGCAAGCATATCCCCCCGGAGCCTTCTTTTGGCCAGGCTAAACAAGCCAAGCTCTTTGAGTCTCCTTTCATAAGGCAGATTTTCCATTCCTCGGATCATCCTAGTAGCCCGTCTCTGAACCTGTTCCAGTTTGAATTCATCCTTCTTAAACATGGGACACCAGAACTGCACACAATATTCCAGGTGGGGTCTCACCAGCGCCGTATATAACGGCACTAACACCTCCTTCTCCTTGCTGGAAATACCTCGCCTGATGCATCCTAAAACCGCATTTGCTTTTTTAACAGCCATATCACATTGGCGGCTCATAGTCATCCTGTTATCAACCAATACCCCAAGGTCCTTCTCCTCCTCCGTCGTTTCCAACTGATGCATCCCCAACGTATATGTAAAATTCTTATTATTAATCCCTAAGTGCATGACCTTGCACTTTTCACTATTATATTTCATCCGATTACTATTGCTCCAGTGTACAAGGTAGTCCAGATCTTCCTGAATAGCATCCCGGTCCTTCTCCGTGTTAGCAATACCCCCCAGCTTCGTATCATCCACAAATTTTATTAACACATTCTCGCTGTGTGTGTCAAGATCAGTTATAAAAAGGTTAAATAAGGTTGGTCCAAGAACCGATCCTTGAGGGACTCCGCTAGTAACCTCCTTCCAGCCTGATAGTTCACCCTTCAGCACGACACGCTGTAGTCTCCCTTTTAACCAGTTCCTTATCCACCTTACAACTTTCACATTCATCCCCATCTTTTCCAATTTAACTAACAGTTCCCCATGCGGAACCGTGTCAAACGCCTTACTGAAGTCGAGGTAAATTAGATCTACCGCTGTTATAAGCCTCCGTGTTTTTTAATCACATTTAATAATTATGTACACAGCTACAAAGCAAAAATGATAGAATCCCATACAGTATTTTATATAGTGTGCAATTTCGCTCAAATGATGGTGGCAGATCTGATGACAAATGAAGTAAACATTGGCCAAAAGCAGTCTTTCATTTGAATATAAATTGGCACTGCACTTCCTCCCATCTGTCCAGCTAGGCAGTGAGAACACTGATTATGTCTTATTCCAGCTTTTTTATTTTATTTTATTTTCAAATACAGTCTTGTAATGGACTCAGAAAACATGGCTTTCGGTTTATATTAAGGAGAGGGAGAATATAGAACATTGATCTATTTAACGATGCATAAAAGCAACATTTTTCATGAAAGACTAGGGCATGAATCTGATGTCCTCGACTCTAGCTATATACCTGTGTTAGACATATTAAGTGCAGTGAAGTTACTCGATTTGTACCCCCTTTCCCTCCTTTTCTTTAGCTCCAAACTGCTTTTAGTAGATCTTCCCCTATTCCCAAACCGCCATTTCAGCTCCTCTAATGCTCTTTTTGATCCTCTAGAATCTGTTTTCTTCCAGCTACACCAAAATGGTTCTTAATAATTTATCTATCTTCTCCTGCTAAATCCAAGGACTTCTTCATACTCATTATCCAGCTTCACTAATTCCTTCCATACTGTAGGTCTTCCTTGCTTCTCTGTTCTGAGTGAGCTTCCGGAATTGACCATTTCCTTCATATTCCCACCTATCTAACCAAGAATACTTTCTCAACATTCCCTTTAGTGGATTTTTTTTTCATCCCCAAGGATTTTCCGTTGGTCCATCCTATTTTCTTTCTCTACACTTTCATAACTGGTAAAATTTCACCATTGAATTTGGGCAGGACATTCTATCTATTCTTCTTCAGCAATAGGCCAAATGTTAAATGGCTCATGACCAGCTTGTAAAAATCTGTTATAAAGTACTTTCTTTCTCAGGGAGAAATCCTGGTTATTGTGCTAAACTCTGAGTAAACAACCTGTGAAGAGGCAAACTATGTGACCAGTTCTGGGGCTCAGAATCCTTCTCCCTAATCTGGGGACAGGGTGCTGTGTCTACAGCCTGCTACACAACCACTCTATGTAGGGTTGGACCAGCAGATCCACATTACTATAGAATGATTGGCCACAACCAGTGGTTGAAGAAGGTTCAAGGAGGCTCTTTCCCTTTTTCCTTTGCTGGTGGGTAACTTGGAATGTAATTCTCCCTCACATCAAAGCATGGAGGGGAAGGTCTTCTACTTTCAGCAGAGAATGGGGAACCGTGCCTCTTATCACTCCACCTTTAATCCCTAGTCACACATTCCTGCCTATTATTGAGTCTACTGAATAGCTGTGTTCCACAAGAAGACAAGTGTGAAGGCCTCCTGAAAGCCTTCTATGCCAATGTTCTCACTTGTCCAAAGGAATAGAGATGGTTCTGCTGAAGTCAGGGTCTTCTGTAGTACTTATCTGGGCCAAAAGGTATGAGGAGTCTGGAGTGAGTAGGATGTGTGTGTGGGGAGGAAGGGACTTCTTTAGAGTACATTTCTAGAAACTGGTAATGGGCCATTTAACCTCTCTCTTTGTTTAAGGAATGTAAATAAATAGAATACTGCACAAAAATTGTTTGTTAATTTTTAGAGATGTGAAACTACATATACAGAGGAAACCATTACTTGATGTAAAACAAGTAGGTAAACAGAAGCAAAGAAAATCTATTGCAAATGTTCTTCCTCCACTTATTGCTGCTATACAATATTTAAAAAAAAAAGACTTTTCAGCCAAGACAGCTCACAAAGCTTTATTATTGTTATTGATTTTTCTGCAGTAATCAGTTATATTGCCTTCATTCACCCAGTAACAGATGCAAGAGCTACTCCCTGATTGCAATGAGACTGCTTGCATAGGACAGTAGTACTCTATAGGAGTACAGGTAGCAAAACTAGTCCATAATGTGGAATTGAAAAAATTCAGGCAGGAAGCCTTAGATGGGAACCACAACAGAAATGCCAACTCGTTGGGCTATATTATAAGACTTTTAACTGCTTTTGAAGCCACACCCAGCCATACCCTGTCAGGAATTCCTGTGATAACCAAAGACTGTAGGTGTCTCAGGACTTTCTGGCACCAGGAGAGTCACTGGGACTTGCTGGCACCTGGAGAATCCCATTATGTGTTATAAGTGCCCAATATGTAGTAAATGACCTGTTAAGTACTGGGAAACCCACTGTACGATCTGTATGTAATACGTAATCTTTGCTAAACCTATATAAGCTCTCTATAACTGGAACCCAGCAAAGTGCCAGACATCAGCACAGAGACATGCTGCCTGGGCTTCCCTATAGCGATAGCATTCTGTGTGTCAAGATTAAAGTTCTGCTCGATCCAACCTAAATTGAGTAGCTGGGTGATTCTTTCCACGACAATGATAAGCAACGTCATGTATACTGGAGAAACTATGCTGTTTAATTGTTTAGTTTACCTGAACACCAAGTGTAAATTCAGTCATCATGTTAGTGAGGAGGCAATTCAATTCAATTCCATTCAATGCAACTGCTCAATGGAGGTTTGCTAGGACAGTACTTTGCCCCCACCGGCCCACTTTTCAAAGGGAATGCGTTAAAGTAGAGAAGCAAGCACTAAGGAGGTGTTCAGACTTCCAGATAAATTATTCTTTTTCTATATTGCTTTCAAATATTGTCTCCTTTAATCTCCTCATTTTTTCCTTCACTTTTAATTGAAAGCAGAAATGGTGCTAAAAGTACAATAAACTTCTTTTACCACTTCTGCACCCACTGATGAATGGGTAAGACAGTATGGAAGTTGTTTTAGAATCTCTCTCCTTCTATGTCCTTCTTACATATCTCTCTCTCTCTGGTTGCTTTTATTTCTGTCTCTCATAGCCAGATAATTATAAAAAAAAAAAAAAAAAAAAACCCTAACGCTTTAATCTTACTTAAATTTGGCTTTGCCAAAATTCTTTTGTCCTCCCACTGCTAAATGAGAGACTGTTTTCATGAATTTTTCATTCCAGCAAGACTCATGCCCCGTACCACTTCAAAATGGGGGTATTTTTTCCAGTTTCACCCATTCATTTGCACCAGTGTTGTTAGGAAAATGGAATGAAAGAAAACTTTCATGGAAACTATTGGCCTTTTAATGCTCCCAATCTGAATCTCTTTATTCCATTGTCCTTCTGAGTTTTGTGTGTGTGCGTGCATGTTCATGAAAAGGTTAAAAATGTTTCATGTAAAATATATCAAATTTTTGATTCTTCAAAAATTTCAGGCAGCTCTAGTGGTCACCATGAAACATTCAGCAATTGCTAAAATTGCCACTCAGTGTCTGAGATGCCACACTTTCTCCCTATATTAAAATAGGAATAGAATATTATATAGAATATATATATTAGAATAGGATAGAATATCTGTGATAATGATCAGCAAATGTTGAATTTTTAATAGCTTCTTTTTATATTCTCAACTTTATTTAAGTCTTCTTCACAGGGTGTGTCTCTATCTTACCTATGGTTACTTTGCTTCTTAACTCATGTACACCACCGCACTGTCGTCACATTGATCAGCTTCATATTTTAATTCATGTCCAGGTATGGTAATTTAAATCTTACATTACAGTTAATACATTCCTCCCTCAAGTCTTTTTTTAATTGCTGTTGTCTTCTCTTGATCAGCAAATTAATTTTCTTCAATATGTTCATTTTTAAACTTTGAGCCATAATCATTCAAACCCATTTCCAGTTACCCTCAAGGCTCATAGCTCAATTTTCTTCAATTTTCCCTTTATATATAAAAAGTACCTTCTTTCCTTTGCCTCCATTCCAGTTTCTTGGATCTTTCCTAAAGATGCACTTCCTCAATATTCAGCTTTCATTGATTATCCATTTCCCTCAACTGCACAAATTCAGGTGCAATCCATGATACATGAATACCCCTCAAGTTCATAGACTTTGAATTGCTTTTCTGCCTGGATATGCTGCTTGCATTTTTATTGTGAACCTTAGAAATTTCCCATGGGTAAACCTCTTATTGGTCTTCAGGTTTCTAGCCTTATTTCCTTATTTTTTCCCCTCTACATATTTTATTTTGCTTTGCTCTGTAGACTTTCCATTTTGATGTTACTGTTTTCTATACCCCCCACGACTACAACCTGAAATCTCAATCTGTTTAAGGAGTTCAGAAAATATCCCCAACCTCTATCAAAGGAGCAGTTTGGATTGTGTCCTGTTCAGAAAGTTCTCTTATTTTATACAAACCAGTTCATACATCTCTAATTAACATATTCCTTTCTATTTAATATTCAGGTCAGAAAGAGGGGGATGGGCTCACTCTTATTCTTTGATGCTATTCTAAGGAAAAACATTAATGGATGTCTTGCAGTGAGGTCTGAAGAAAAGCAGCATGGTGACAGGTTTTGAAATCACTAATGCAATGTTCCATAATTTCTGTAAGGACTAATTATGAAATGTGATTAAATGGGTTACAGAGAAAGTCAGAATGGCACAGATTAGCTGCAACACTTTATTTTATTTTATTTTAACATAAGAAGTCCACATTTCTGTAATGGCATCTGTAAAAAGATACTAACTACTGATTTAACAAGATTTATCTTAAGTTCAGTCAGTTATCTCCTTAGTGACCAATCAAGAAATTGCAGTTTATAAGCATGTATGTGTCAGACATAACTTTAGTCTTATATCCAGGAAGTACTTGGCAAATCTTATAATTATAGTACAGATATATATAACCCCAGCTATTCAAAGGAAAAAGAATTATTCAATAATAAGAAATAATGCTAGGAGTTAATTAAAAAGAGAGCTTTAAATAGTGGGAATATAGATATTCAGGACGGTTTTGTACAAGGATCTTTACAAAAAAATGTGTACTCTAGGTGCCAAACACTAAAATCACATATCCATTATCAATAGATAATCTTATATGTAACGCAAACCAAGAGCATTCAATCTTCCTGTACTTTCCTGAAATACAATGTTAGAATCCAGAAATTACTTCATGGGTGCTCTCTAAATTCAGTATTGGGGTGCACTTCTAGCCCTTGTAAACATGAAGAAGCGCTCTCAAGGGGATAAGGTTTCCAGGACCTTTGTTTCATTAAAACAAATCTTTGGAATTGCAGTAATATTCACAGCAAAATTGTTTTAAAATTTTGCACACCTTTGCAACATTAGAAAATATTCATAGTTTATTGCTAACTTTAATTTGTTTAACTTTGTAAAACTATTATTTAGGAATGGGATTTTTAAAAGCAACTAAATCCCAGACCTACAAAGGGACTTAAGTGTGGCAATGCTCAGGTTTGCAATGCCTAACTTTTAGAAAACTACAAATCCTGGGGAAGGCGCTTATGTCCCTATATAATGCATAGGGAGAAGAAAGCACCTAAAGAATGGAATCCCCAAAAACCTTTACACTAGGTGGGGACCCACTTAAACTAGTCAATAGCAGATATCAATAGGAGGGGTGTGTCCTAATCCTCATTTCTGTCAAAGTTAAGTACCTAAATCCAGGTCTATTATGGTTCCGGGACGTGGGTGGGCCCAAATCCACCCATGGCTAAAAGCCCCTCCCCCAGCCTACAGGAAGGAGCTTCATCAAAGTCCAGATGGAAGGCAGGCATGGATCTCTGCTGGGGTTCCACAGTTTAAAATCCCCTCCTGGAGTTAAGCTCCTAAGCCCTTTCATAGCAGTGGTGCACACCTAACAGCCCAAGGAAAAGAAAGCAGCATGCCCCCTTGTAACCTTTAGCCTGGTGGTTAGGCACTCACATAGAACACAGGAATCCCTAGTTCAATTTCCCATTCTGCAAGATGAGAAAGGATTTCCTATCTCTCAGGTGATTACTCTACCTGTTGAACTGGGGAATATTTTGATGTGATCTCCCCCTCTCTCCACTCGTAACAAGTAATTGGGCCACACCTACAGCCCCATATATAGGGCACTCACCAAAAGATAGAAAAGCCATCTCTTCATCAGGCAGAGGGTTACCTACACGTTAGGTAAGGGCTAACGACTGGGCTAAAGGTTAGAAAAGAGGCAGCCGCCTCCTCCCCACCAGCTGATTTGTGCGGAGCTAAGTATGCTCTGAGCACAACTACCAGATCAGGCCCCACAGACAAGATACATCAGGCAATGACGCTCTACGCCTGATTTGAAGATCTCACTGGAGCTTGGATGTGAGACAGGCAGCAATGTGCATGCCCAGATGCAGAAACACAGGTGCTTAGATACCAAAGCAAAAAATGTGACGGAAAATACTTAGGTGCCTAGAGATTTGAGGCATCTAGTGGATTAAGCAGTAGCTGAGCAGGGGTTTTGAATATCTCAGTGATGCCTAAATTTTGAACATAGGTGCATAAGTATTTTTGTGGATCTCAGCTAAAGTGACCTAGGACTTGTACTTAGGTCTTTTACTTGCTTTTGAAAATCTAACTCTACGGATTTTATACCTTATCTTTATTCAAAGTGTTCTGAATATACTGCATGGTAGGAAAAGTTAGTTACTGGTCCACAGCAAAAGATAGATGGAATTGCACAGGAGATAATCATGAGCAAAGGCACACAGCTGGTATATTCATGGCCAAAACAAAAGGAAAACTGTAGAATAGTCTAATATGCAGGGGTCAGGACCTCAGCTATTGTAAATCCGTGTAGATCCAGACTTCAAGTTAGCTATGTTTATTTAGACTAGCTGAGGAGCTGGTCCATATATCTCCTGTTTATATACATAGAAAATAGAAAAATTCAGCATCTACACCACTGCTACGTTTTTCTGCAAGGTTTCTACAATACTTTCCATAGACATTCTGAGCACTTTGCTTGTTTCTCAATGGCTCTTCTTCAGACCTCTTTAAAATAGCAGGCCCTAGACAAGATAGTCCTGCCCGTGAAACCTTCTGTAACCATGCTTTGAAGAATACCTACCTTGAACCAAACACTACTCAGCATCATTTTGCACTGTCCCAGAGGGAGAACCACCTCTATGCCTAAAATATCTAACACTTTCCATTATACACACAACCCTTACCAGAAGAACAGACTCCATCTTCTTGAGGTCTCCTCAGAGCATGGGCCTTTTTGCAAAAATACACCCAGTGCCAAGCTCCCAAACATATATAACAAAACAAAGAGCGCAAATGTTTTCTATTAAAGACTCCAACTCCTAAAACATGCTGACTCGACAATCAAGACCAACACTTTTTGCTTAGTTATAAGACATTACTCAAAAGTTAATTAGTAACTTTGATGACTAATTAATAGAAAATAAGTAAAAATGTAATTATATATTTCTCACAGTCAGATTTCATTTAAACTAGGGTGTGATTTTTTTCTATAAAATAATGCAGACCAATCAAGTATGAATGTGTCTGTGTACCATGAGTTGTCTTTGGACATTACTGCATGCTTGTAGGATAGCATATATAGACTTTGCATGTGTGTGTAGTGGTATACCAAGACTTATTTTAGTTCTCTGAAATTGTTATAAAAACCACATATGAATGTGTGCAAGCCATACATGTGCATTCTTCTGCATGTGTATATTTAAATTCCCGTGCTTCTATTTGTGGATATTAGTCCTTTTTGAATTTGATATTCAGACATGCTTTGTGAGAGTGAGTATACTCTATCAGTATTTTAGAGGACAGTACTATATTAGGATAGCAAAACTGGTAAAGCCTTTCTGTTAGTAAAAAGTGCATACATTTTTATAGAAATGTAAGATCAATGCATTTCATTGATCTTATCAGAGCTACATATAAAAAGAGAGGCATGGGGAGAGACCTGTGTTCTTGAAATACCTGCATAGCTTTAATACTAGTGCCTCAGAAAGTAAACACCTTTTCTGTGAGTTTTATGCAAACTAGGTGTTTATATTGCAATGGAAAGCTACTGTCTTGTGATCATCAACACAGCTACCCTGAGGATTTCAGCTAGAAACCAACTGCTCCCCCAACAAGATACTTTCTTAGACATTTAGGACAGTTTAAACAACTGGTATCTGCAAAATAAAATACAATGAAAACTAAATTAAAATAGTCACGCTAGTTTGAATATATATTTGAAGTGGTTTAAATAGTATTCAAGTTGGTTTGGAGGTATGTTTTTCATTCTGAGAGACCACAAAGATGGAATTACTTCCTTTCAGCTTCTGCCAGTAATCTAGCTATATATTTATCTATTTTAGGTATTGTGACAGTCCCCAGGGGTACTCAGGATTGTGAGCCACCTCACCACCATGTGACCTGCCTTGTCTGTGCCAACTGTGAATCAGCTACCTGAATCCACCAGCCTATGGCAATACAAGGACTGCTTTCCAGGCCTCTGTAGGTCCCACTGTCTGTAGGTAGCAATAGGAACACACCAGCCTTCAGGTGCTCAGAGCACTCATGAGCATTCAGCCCTTATCCACTGAACACACACAGAATTAACAGGCCCACTATTCCCGAAGGAACAAAACACACCAGCTTGTAAGATTCATCTCAGAACTGCTACCTTGCTTAAACACCACATTACGTGGATGTGAAAACAAGAATAAATTTATTATCAAAGATTCAAGTCATCGTAAGTAAAAATATTGGAAACAAAAGAGTTACATATAAAACGATCATAACATGCTTTCTACAGACTAAACTTAATGAACAGGCGAACCTCCTGTCTGAAGTTTTATCTCAGCCAAAGTTCATGTCAAGGTTTTCAGACAAGTCTGCCTGAGACCACATTTTAGTGAGGTAAAAGCCTTGTCCTTTTACTCCCTCAGTGAAACATCCCTGGACTCCAAGCAAATCTTTAAAAATATACTTTCCAGGAAAGGATTCTCCTCCTCCCCCTGCTTTTCTCTTCCTGGTAGATTTTTTCCTCTCAACTCTTTACAATCCTTCATTTGCATTCTCCTCAAACTGGTGATAAGAAGCCCATTGTGAATGAGACAATATTCATTTATCTGGTCACGTGTAAATTGAGTTAAAACATCTTTTGTCTGACAGGCAATCTGGTTTTTTTTTTGCTGGTGATCAGTACCTACAGAGTTTAATATATTTTTTGTATTTATATGTAACTCCTTAAGTTGTATTGGTACATATAATTTACAACTATTTTGATTACCCAAGTGACACAGGATTTTATTTAAGATATCACATTACACTCTTTGGTGCACACACCAGACTTATGAGAAGCCTGAAACCCTTCTGCACTCTTGTGCCCTTAAAAAGATTACTGGATTGCAGGTATTTCTAATGCATGCATCACTGTAGTAGTTAGGCCATTCTCAGCTATATGTAGATGCTATTTACGGTTGGGTAAAATGTACACGTATCACATGGGGAGAAAAACTGAGAGATGCAACTTACTTCAGAACATTTAAAAGAGTTAGGAAAAGGTAAAGTAATAATTTATCATGGATGTGGCAAACAGTGGGAATGTCACAGCTGGAATAATAAACATTTGGCAAAGTTAAATATTGGATCCGTGTAGCTAAGATGCAAGAATATTGACCATGAAAGGAAACTGGTACATTAATAAAAAGAACACTGGCTAAAGGGCAATTCAAGAAAAGTTTGTGATAAATTAGTATTTGTAGTCCTGAAATGTATTACCATCAGGCAATCACAAAATTCAATGCCAGGTATTGTATAATGTATGGGTTTTATTAGTTTTATAAATAATATAAACTATGCACTGAACACAAATTTGTCTCATGATGAAAGCTGTATGAAAAATAGCGCAAGAAAATACAAAAGGATGTTTATTTCAATGCCAAAGCCAGATTACTTGGGATGGGTTTCAAATTGATTACACATCTCAGGAAAAGGACGAAATCACATCTTCACAAGAGAAGGGATGATAAAAGAAATTTGAAAGACATTCTGTTGTGCACCATAAATTGTTTGCAAAAGGTAATGAAGCATCGAAAATGGCAGCTACTCAGGAAGTGAACAAGAGGTCGGATAAATAAAAGGACTAATGAGTATTATAGTTTTGCACATTTAGGTAAGGAGAGTGAAATCTCATGCTTTAACATGTAAACTGATCAGTGTAGGTTTCAAGAAGGAATTTTCTACGTTTACATACCTAACTGCATAATTAGGAGGTGTGTTAGGATCATTTGCCTCTGATGGGAAAAAGAAACGACCTAACTTGATAGCTATTCTGGAACACACCATTTGCCTATTCCTAAAATCAAAATTGGTATGTGTTAACCTAGATCAAAAGCCTCTGGTATATCAAGAGGAGGAGGAGGAGTAATAGCAGTATTTTATTATTAATAATATGTATGATAGTAGCACCTAGAAGTCTCAATAAACCTTTGAGATTGAAGAAAGGAATTAAATAAAATGAGGGAGGAGCCACTGAAAGGGATGTTCAGCACTAGAGCAATAAGCGAGCCAGAGATTTTTGCTTATAGCAACATTGTGGATAAACGGAAGAAGGCAATTTAAGGAGGCAGTTACAACAGCCAAGGCAAGAAATATTTTGAACACATTTATCTGTCAATTTAAAAATGCTTTACAAATATTAATGAATTAAATCTCAACAACTTTTCTGAGGTAGGTCAGGTTTTCACAACTTCAAGAGATAGGAAGAACAATAAGAGGCCAATATGTCTTCATCAGGAGCACTTTAATGACCTGTAAATAAAAAAAGGAATCCTACAAAAAGTTACATCAACAACAATTTTTTGAAGAGGAGTACAAAATAATCGTATGTGTATCTAGGGACAAAATCAGAAAGGTTAAAGCACAAAATGAATTACACCTAGCCAGGATAGCAATAAGAAGAGATTCTATTAATACATTAGGAACAAGGGAAAGATGAAGGAAAATGTAGGTTCACTATTTAGTGGGCAAGGAGAGCTAATAACTGATAACATCAAGAAGGCTTAGACGTTCAAGCCCTAGTTTGCTTCAGTCTTGACTAAAAAGGTCAGTTTTGACCAGATACTTAATATTAAACAACAGAGGGAAAGGAACACAAGCCTGAATAGGGAAATGACAGGTTAAAAATATTTAGATAGGTTAGACATATCCAAGTCAGCAGGGCCTGATGAAATTCACCCTAGGTTACTTAAGAAACTAGCTGAAGCAATCTTGAAATCGTTAGCGATTACTTTTGAGAACTCCTGGAGAAAAGATAAAGTCCCAGACAACTGGAGAAGAGGAAACATAGTACCCACCTTTAAAAAAAGGGAACAAAGAGGAGATGGAGAATTAGAAACCAATCAGCCTAACTTCAGAACCTGGAAAGATGTTATACTTACAAAATAAACAGCAGGATCTTATTCAGGGGGACAAGGCAATACACCATGTTTATTGTGAATACAAAGATTTCAAAAAACAATTGCCTGCACATGCACACATGCGCGCGCACACAGCTCTTCAAAGATGAAGTGTGGTTACCAGCCTCAGTTGCTCATGTTAGTGCACTGGCCAGATGGCTAAGACACAAGGGAAGGAGCGGGGAGTCTGCTGGTGCGCACCGATGCTCCTGGAAGAGGATTGTATAACCAAACCCAAACTCCTCATCTTTCTGTCTCCTTTTATAGGGGTAAACTCTTATGCATTCTATAGATTCTGCTTTGTCATGCTGCATCTGCATCCTGATGTGATTATCAATCATCCATGTTTTGCAAGCAAGATCATTGTTGTTAATTTTTGTAGTTCATCTTGTTTTTGTCCTTCAAGATGAATCAGGGTCATCAGGGTGGGCAGTCTTCGACCATCTGGGTCATAAAAGTTGTTATTTTCACTCCCTTGAACATCCAAGGCTGGCGCCTTTTCCTGTCACTCTCTGGTTTCACATACACGCATCACTCATTCATCTATTCACATTCTAATCTCTTAACATTTACTTTAAACTTGTAACTGGACGACACAAGTGCCTTTCAGAAACCATAACATTTCTTTTTATCTAAAACATTCACTATTAATACAAAGCATCCTCATTTAACATTGAATCTTCCTGTTTCTGAACATTTGCTGATGTTACTTTAAACAGTGATCTTAAAATGTGTGTACTTCAATAATAGCAACAGTTTCACAGAATCATCTTTGGTACCTTCACAAACAGGATAATCAATGACCAGATGTTAGTTTTGGACAAACAGATGGTGTTTTCAAAACAAACTTATCAATAGTGAACAGATCACCCTACATACCCAAAATGCAAAGCCTCACAGAAACTGCTGTGATGGTTGGTCATGTACCAAAAGAATAAGGGGATTTCACATAGAATCAATATAACAGAATCAAACTTTGGACCTGGAAAGATACTGGAACAAATTGATAATTAATAATTTGTAAGCACCTAGAATAGTGGTTCCAAACTTTTTTCTGCCAAGTACCTCTTTCATTTTTTATACATAAGTTTCATGTTATTATTCTATTAGTTGGCTTAGTTTATTATTTAAATAAATAAATATAAAAATAAAGACACTCAAAAGACCTGAAAAGTAAACAGTCTGCAACTATTACAAGTTATTTATTTATTACAATCCTTAAATTGTACCAGAATGCCCTGCCCATGAGAATGCCATTTTGAGAACAAACGTGCCACAATGCTGTTCCAGTACATCCCGGCCCAGTCTCAAGGGATGGACCCCTGAAAAACCCACAGTGGACCCCCAAAGGACTAGGGACCCCACTCTGGGAAACCACTGACCTAGAGGATAATAGGGTTATAAGTAATAGCCAACATGGATTTATCAAGAATAAGCCGTGCCAAACCAGCCTAATTTCCTTCTTTGACAGGTGGATGAGAACATAGTAAACTTGATAGGTCTTGATTTTAGTAAGGCTTTTGACAGTCACACACAACATTCTCTTAAGCAAACTAGGTAAATGTAGTCTAGATGAAATTATTATCAAATGGGTGCACAGCTGGTTGGAAGAACATAGTCAAAGAGCAGATGCCAAAAGGTTTGCTGTCAAACTATACTAATTTCTGTTCGTTCTGCATTTTTCCTCTTGTATTTCAGAGTGAGCCATTAATGACTTGGATAATGAAGTGGAGAATATGCTTATCAAATATGCTTATCAAAACACCAAGCTGGGAAGGGTTGCAAGCACTTTGGAGGATAGAATTAGAATTCAGAATGACTTTCACAAATTAAATCTTATTGGTTTCAGTTCTCAATTCTCCAATTAAGAGAAGTATAAAATACTACATTTAGGAAGGAAAAATCGAATGCACAGATACAAACTGGGGAATAACTGACTAGTCACCATAGTATTGCTAAAAATAATTTGGCAGTTATAGTGGATCACAAATTGAATATAAGCCAACAATATGCGGCAATTACAAAACAGAAGGTAGTTGTTCGGTCCTACTGCATGTGTTGTTTTGAGGAAAAGAAGAAAACTGATGTGGAGACCTGATTATAGACATCAAATATATAAAGGGCTGTTATAAAGAAGCTGGTGACCAATTGTTTTCCACAGCCACTGGAGATAAGACAAGAAGTAATTGGCTTAATCTACAGCAAAGGAGATTTAGGTTAGATATCAGAAAAAGCTTTCCAACTATAGGGATAGTTGGATACTAGAACAAGTTTCCAAGGGAGGTTGTGGAATCCCCATCATTTGAATTTTTGTAAGTAGAGATTAAACAAACACCTGCCAGGGATGATCTAGATATATTTGGTCCTGCCTAAACTCACAGGGCTGGACTAGATCAGTGGTTCTCAACCTTTCCAGACTACTGTACCCCTTTCAGGAGTCTGATTTGTCTTGTGTGTCCCAGGTTTCACTTCACTTAAAAACTAATTGCTTACAAAATCAGATAAAAATACAGCAGCATCACGGCACACTAGTGAAAAATTGCTCATTTTTAGCATATAAAATCAATCAGTTGGAATATAAATATTGTACTTACATTGAGCATACAGTTTATAGAACAGAATAAAATCATTATCTGGATGAAATTTTAGTTTGTACTAACTTCACTAGTGCTTTTTATGTAGCCTGTTGTAAAATCCGGCAAATATCTAGATGAGTTGATGTACACCCTGGAAGACCTCTGTGTATCCCCAGGGGTACATGTACCCTGGTTGAGAACCACTGGGCTAGATAACCTCTTGAGGTTCCTTCCAGTCCTACAATTTCTATGATTCTATTATTTGATTTTGAACACATTTATCACCTTTTATCTGTGGATTTCAAAATGTTGTACAAGTATTAATGAATTAAGCCTCATAACTCTGCAAGGTAGGTCATTTCCCCCCTCCAACCTCCCCACTTTACATCTTAAGAAACTGAGGCACAAAAATGTTAAGTGGCTTGTGAAAGGCTACACAGAAATCTGTGCTAAAGCCCAAAGTCAAACCCCCAATATCCAGATGCACAGTCTTGTTAAAACACTGAATTAAGTCAGGAGCAGCACATCTACCCCACAGGATGAAAACTCAGAGTTTAAGGCACATTGAGCACAATTTCTCCCCCTCCCCAAAGTATCATGATTACAGAAAAACCTGGCCTAAATAGCTTTACGCTGATCAATGTTCAATTGCTCTCAAATTCTTATTTCTTACCTGTAGTGGATTGTACAGTTATACAATAGGCTGCAATCCATTATGCATAAGGTCATGTTTAAGATGAATTAAAAACTTCTCACTTTATCCAACTGCAAAGTGCAACCGTGTCTTAATATATTTCTGTATTGCTGTACTCACATTTAGCATAAAGGAAAGACAGATAATTGAGGCTATTCTTTGTGTTAGAAAAATAAGAGCTGTTCTTTGTGAGTACTCCTTGCAGAAAGCCATTTCATAAGCTCAAGGATTTACATGCCTCAAACAATCCTGCCATGCGATATTTCAGACAGGAAGAGCACAAAATGAAAAGTTCTTGCCATTTTTAAAAAATTTATCTGGTACTCAAAGTGTTTTCCTTTCTAGCTGGCTTCCAGGCTGTAGCTTGTAACATTCTGCAATAAAGTTTGTTCTGGGAAACTTTTTTAGTTTGGCTTTTGTGCTGATGTTTTCTCCCCAGAATGGTGTTTTGTTGGTTTGGTTTGGTTTTTTTTAAAGCAGCTGAGTTTTTCCTCCTCCCAATGGACACAAAACTGCCTTCTTCTGTAACTCCCCAAGTTATAAAATACTGTCCAGGTTGGTCCTTCTATACCTGAAAACTGCTTTTTGTTTTTATAAAATGAAAGTCCTGGATTATGCCAGATATACCTAGTTAAAGAACCAGGCTGGAGACTTATTGATTTTTGCTGGGTGGATCCAATCCACTCCAGTCCATCCTGAAACAAAATCAGAAATAATTTAATTGATGCTTTCTGAGGTCCATCCTCAGTGCCAAACATCCCTTTTCTGTACTGAAGAATCCCAGTGTACCCACTTAAATTTTAACAGAGAAAAGATTGCAAAGTGTCAGAGAGTTTAATAGCAGTGTAACTTGCCTAGAAGCCATCCATCGTTCTTTTCACTAACAGCGCAAGGGACTCTTCTGCCTAGTTGGGTGTCCAGCCAAGAACATCATTGGCAACAATGTACCATTTGTACCATTCCTAGGTATTGCTGACCAATTTACATATGGCCTGCAAGGTGTTAAATGCAGTCTATCAAAAATAGGTTACACTGCATTCTTTTTTATTATTTAATGCTGACAGCATACCTGGCCTTGTACAAACACCCATAAAGATAACTTCTGCCTCCAAGAAGTTGGAGAGCATAGGAGTTCAAGAACATAGGACTTAGTCTAGTCCTATGTTATAAACTATTTTCTTACAAGGTGTCTGTAAAATATATTTCACCACTCTGTACAGGAGTCACATTTTAGAAAGATACTAACTTCAAATTATACAAAAGAAATCACAGGTAAAATTAGATAGGGTGTACCACTAGCCTGAAGCTATGGGACAGCAAATTCTTCCCCTTGATACTCATACTGAGCATTAGAAATCTCTGCTTTGTAGCCTCATTTTATTTATTTTGCTTTCATCTTTCCATTTTTTTAAAAGATTTTTTTCTCTCCACATTTTATTTCTTTTTCCACCCAACGTCTGTTATAATTTCCCCTAACCTTGAAGATGCTTCCTTCCTTTGAGATGCCTCTAATTGTGCTTTCTATTTTCATCTTTTTTTTTTAAAGATATAAAATGTAGTATTCCCTACACAGACTGGCACACTGGCATGGTGCCAGTTTAGCTTAAGATACATAGGAACCATGAAAAGCCAAAGTGAACTAGGGAGACTATGCTATTGCATTTATAGGCTTGTGAGTGTGTATGTTTTATTCAACATAAGGTGTACTGATAGCTAGAATTAATCAAGTGTTAGATAAATCTAACTCCTCTCTGTTTTCAAGAATTCTGTCCCTGAAAGTATTGTCATGCTTTGATCTCTGTATGCCTTTATCATAGAAAGGGAGGACTGGAAGGTCCTCGAGAGATCATTAATCCAGTCCCCGGCACCGAGGCAGAACTAAGCATTATCTAGACTGCTCCTGACAGGTGTTTGTCTAACCTGTTCTTAAAAACCTCCAATGTCAGAGATTCCACAACCTCCCTAGGTAATTTGTCGTAGTGCTTAACTACCCTGACAGTCATTTTCTCTGTCTCTAATGCATTCCAAAGACTTGCTGGATAATCTGTGACCTGTGTATTATTTTCCCAACAGATGTTTGGGGTGTTGAGGTCCCCATCACCACCAAATCCCGTGTTATGAATAAATATGATTTCATTCAGGAAAACAAGCACAGTTAGAATACACTCGAATATGCAGGAAAATGAGTTGTAAAAATGCTAATGCCTCAGTGGTGTGGAACCCTAATTGTCCCTGGCTGTTCCTACTCAATGGGAAGCACAAAAGATAGATGAGCATGTCATGGTGAGGTAAGCTGTCACACCACCTTCCATGGCACACACCTTCTTCAACACCAATGTCTCTGTGTACAGAAAGTAAGCATCTCTTTTTAGCCCCTTAGCTTCCTCTCAGAACAATGGCCTGTAAACATCAAGACAATCCTGGATGCTATTCCTAATTTCCAGGGTCCTGCAGATCTCTCCAAAAACCCCACTGACTGAACATGCCTCCTTCTGTGTTTGACAAAACACTAAGTGTTTGTTTAACCAGAATAAACATAGCAATACTGCTCAGTGCGTGAGGTAAATGTCTTTCATTGGGCCACCTTTGGTTGGTGAGAAAGCTTGTCTCACCAAGAAAAGCTGGTCCAATAAAAGATTCCTTCCTTGCTTCTCTAATATCCTGAGACTGGCATACCTACAACACTGCATGCAATAGTGCTCAGTAAATTTCTATTTCTGACTCCAAGAGTGAAAACCTCATCTTAGAAAAGTTCAGCAGTGTTCCTTCTTGCTGATCACAGTCCAGCCCCACTGACCCCCTTTCTGATCCTTCTTCTCTTCTCAAGGGATAGCCCTTCGGATTCACCACCTCCCCCCATAAGTTCAGACAAGCAATCCGGGTGGAACTTCTACTGAAAAGTCCAAGTTTTGGTGTCTCTGTGTACCCCGTTGGATCTGTTTTTCTTTCTTCATTCTGTAACGTACCGAATCATACAATTACACTTCAGCATTTATCCTATAACATCTCACATCATACAGTTTTATGTTAACATGGTCCTTTCTCCACAGAAGCCATGACATGAGTAATAGTTGTTCAGACCAGGGAGGAACATTATGGCCTTGTCTTGCTTTTCCTTTAAAAATAATTTAAATGGATTTATACCATTGGCTCACCAGAATTATTTGCACCATAACTATTCCCCATCTTTCTCCATTCATTGAGAAGAGTGATTTTATGTCAACAAGTTAGGAATAGACACTGGAAGGGAAAGATGGGTTCATGGAGAAGACAGATGCTTCCTTTTAGGTGGTTTTGACATAAGTTGAAATGTCCCTTTAAAGAAGTACAATAATGTTCCTCATGGACCATCATTTTCAAAAACAGTTAGTGGCAAGAAAGTTGGCAAATATCTAACCTAGTTATTTATAGGCTGTCCATCACAAGTATGTCTGAGTACCAAACAGAGACGGGGAAAAAGGACATTGCACTTAAGAAGAGGCTGGTAGAAGGGCATAACAATCCAGCAGAGCACCACCAAGTTACAATTAAATGCCATTTCATGATAAATTGAAACTGGTAACTTAGCCTTTCAGAAAACTGATTTCTTGAGGTTTTTAGAACTAGTGTTGTCAGATTTCTTTATATTTGTTGACTCTGAGAGGAGATGAAAATCACCTTGTAACAAACTATCACTATATTCCTCTTTTGCACTCTATTGTAATAACCTTTGTACAAAAGTATGTCTTGTAAACTATCATTTGAAAACTCAATTTGCTGGTCAACATTCTTCCGGTAAAGTATGCGTGGCAACGTTGTGTAACGTTAGAAAATTCCACCACATAGTGTTGTTAACGCATGTTCCATATCATAGCCCTGCACAAAAAGAAGTCAGCAAACAGGTCTGTCTCAAACAAAAGAATGTTTACTCTGCTTAATTTCCATTGAAGCAGTAAATAAACTCATCAAGCAGGAAGGGGAGACAAAGAAACCTCAAACAGGTGATGAAAAACAGCAGGAAACGTACTCTCCTGTGGACTGTCTCCTGAATCTCAGCTGGAAATGTTTTCCAAGGGAGGGACTGACACTATAAAACAAAAAAGGGGGGACAAACCACCTAAGACTCCTCCTCCGGGCTCACTCTCTGTCCATCGAGCCACTGCACCAGAAGGAACAAAGGAATCAGCCATTACACAGAAGAAGGGGTCCTGGCCTGGCCAATAATACTGTTGAAAATATGTGGTAAGAAGAAACAGCATCGTTTAAGTTAGGCACTACTTGCGTTTTACCTTTTTTTTTCTTGTAACCATTTCTGAATTTTATGCCTCATTACTGTTATGCACTTAGAAGCTCTCTCTTTGTAGTTAAGTCTGTTTTATTATTTTATCTAACCAGTGTGTTTGAATTGACATGTTTGGGAAACTATTTGTGATAACGGGATTTGTGCATATCGTTTCTATTAATAAATAGACTTTGTCTAAGCTTGTATTGTCCAGGAGAGGGCTAGACAGTACACAATGTACATGTCTGGAGAAAAATCCAGAGCTAGGGGTGTCCTGGGGTTACCCTGCAATGTAATTCAGACTGGTGAAAGCTTGGGTGGGACTGGCAGGCTACCAGTGTGCACAGACATAGCTGGGAGTGAGCCATCCAGGAATGGAGGCAAAGCAGTATAAAGGGCACTCCAGGTTAGAAGACAGGGGTGACAGCTACTACCTAGCCTCGATTGTATCCTGGATATGTCACACATCCTCTATTGCTATTCAAGAAATATTTGAAATAATTTTTTTCAAAATTCACATTTAATTGTAGTTACATTCTTCAGATACTAAGCAATTTTAAAAAAATGTCATGATTTAAAATTTAATTTTCATCAACATACTAGTCTGTTGATTATAGATTGCCAGTCTATTAGGGAAAAATGTAATAGTTACATCTGTTTTAAAATGAGCTCTTTTCCCCATCAACACTGCATTCGAAGCCTCTCTTTATAGAAAAGTTTTTTTTTGTTATAATATTTTTTTTTAAAATCAGCAAAGGGGAAAAAAGATTTTTAAATAGTAGGGTGCACAGCTTGGAGAGAATTAAGACCGTAATTACAAAGAAAATGGATCATTGCCACATGAAAAAGAATAGTCATTTTATATGATGAATTTTGATTTGATTATCCAAGAAAAGTAATGAATTGGCATCATGGAAATAATCAGTGTTAATAGACTCTCATTTTTCATTATCAACAGGGGAAAGAATTTCTATCAGTATATCAATCTGGGGGACGGGGGAGGAGTGGTTAGCTTTGGTTATTGTAAGTATCAACGAATCTCTTGTCTTTGAGGACTTCTGGAGGTTCTGTAACACACATAATGGAAAATCTGAAGTATAAAATAAAGGAGGAAGTATTTGGTGGCTGATGAGACACAAGGAACCAAAATACCAAACATAAATCGAAAACGTGCATCCCAGAAAACTGTATATCATCATATAGCAGTTTCACAGAGGACGTGCTATTTTTCCATAAATGAAACTAACTGCAATGCACAGATAGTGATTTCCCTCCTGCCCCCAAAGGTTTATAGTTCAAAGTAGCAAACAAGGTCAAATCTTGAAAGATTAGACGACAGCCTATTCATTTTTGGTTAGAGACACAGCAAGCTGCCCACTTTTATTGTTTCAAGTTTGTTAAACAGAACATCATTTCTAGATTATTTTATTCAGAAAGGTGTTTGTTCAACTCATTTAAAGTGCAATTTTGGTCCATATGTTATGTGACTTCACAATGAAAAGGGAATCCATGAATCCTGCTCAATAATTAGTCTTCTATTTTTAAAATAGAACAGCAGCGGTTAGAAATTATATTTTGTTATGTCAGCATCAGGCCCTCTTCCTTTCCCATAACTGTGGATTCCTAAAACTGGGTAGATATGTTTTCCAAAAGGAGCCAGAGTTTAAAGATGAATTTGTTTCAGCTGTGCTTGTATTCTGTGTGTTCACTTTCCATGGACATTTGACTGGGCAGTTTTTCCTCATATGAGTAAATGCAGCATGTGGATAATTAGTTTGCCATTGGCATTCTCACATATACTCAATTTTGAACTTGCAAGCATTAATACTGGCACCAGGAGTGGTATATTGTATATGGGCATGGATATATTGCTTGACAAAGCAGAGGAATGGGGTTCCCAAAATCCCACACCAGAGCCCTGAAAAAAGGCAGTTTAATGAATTCAGACAAGCATCTTACCATATGCTGCATAAATAGAAATATATACATACTTTGCAGGAATGTGAAAATTAGATGTAAACTCTTCACTTATTATTTAAGGTGTTTATTATGGTAGTGCCTAAGGACTAATCAAGAGTGAGGCCCCATTAACTATTTGACAGCAGCAAGCATCATGTTAGTTCCCTGCAGGATTTTTTCTTTTTTGGAGTGGGGGGGGGGAGGAGAGGTGGGTGAAGTATGTTATTTAAGAGGGGATACACTAAATGAAAAAAGGGAAGGAGGGTGAGGGGAAACAGGACAGGTGTTCAGTGAAGCTGAGGTTAAGAAACTGAGGCAGAGGGTGGTTGCAGCAAACAGTCAATGAGCACAGGGCAGAGAAATTTTTGTCAAAACTGAAGAAAATTCTCAATGTCCAGAGGTCCTGGCTTTTGTTGCCTCATCTCCTACCACCTGAAGTCTATGACTGGCTCCTATCTGCAATTTTCTCTCAGGCCACACAGCAGGGGAAGAGAAGACCTCACATGCTGTTCAATGATCTTGTTTTGCTCTAGGTACCCCAGCTGGTGTCTCTAAACTATGTGGGAAATGATTCTATAGGAACCAGAAGGCACCAGAGTGAACTGATTGCCCTGGCCCCATAGCTGGCTTTGCAGTAGAGTCTCACTAGCCTAGGCATGATGGCACAGAGCTAACTTCACAATAATGTTAAATGTGGCCAGCCTCTGTGCAGAGCTGATTTCAAACAGGTAGTGTTGCAGATCTGAACTTCATAACAGGCTTCAGCAGGCCAGCAGCAATAGTGCTTATGTCACAGAACTGAACCAGCTGGCTTGGCATGAGAGTGGGACCTACAGGTGGAGGAGAGCCAGATCTTGATGCTCTTACCACTGAGTCCAGTTGTGGTTTGTCAGTGGGGAGACTGTGGTGTGACTAAGAGTTCTGGACCTCAACAAGCTGAGCAATAGAAGCTGCAGGAATGGCCAAACTCCTGCCAGGCTGAGTGGGCTTGCTCATTGTGTTGCTTATATATGTTCATTGTGTTTCTTTGGTTTATTTTCCTTTTCACCCCAAACGTTAGGTACTTTTGATTTTACATTCCCCAAGAATTCTGAGCAATGAGTGAATAAGGAAGACCCACCAGCAAAAGTGAACAGGAAAATTATATTTTACTTTCCCAAAGCTAGGAATTCAGTTCTGGGTAGAGGTTTCTTCTATTTACTTTGGTAAGAATACAGCCCTTGTTGCTTCAATTGGCACCTGAACAAGAGGTTTACCCTTTGTTTACCCTTCTGCCAGGTGCTGTTCCCCCTGCTGCACATCCAAACACTAAATTATATAGAGTCTTATCATGAAACCATTTAGAGACATAGTTGAGGACCATATCACAGTACACACGCAGAAATGTAGTTGCTTTGTAATTTGCTCTTCTTATTTATTACAGAGATGACCAGGAAAGGATTCCCAAATAAAAAAAAAATTCCTATCCTAAATTGAGCAAGAGTCACTCTAAAAATTAAAGAAAGAAATGGTTCAGGTAAATTGAAATTGAGATGAAAGGTTATTAAATTAGTGAAATGGCTCAACCATTTTTTTAAAAATAATTAGTTTAAGTTTCTAAACCAAAAGAAATTTCAAATTGGTGAACTAGAATTTTCAAATCCAGAAAGATTTGTCAAAGCTGACCTTTTCCTGCAAAATTGTGTTTTTGATTAATTGGCATTTTCTAACAAACAACAACAAAGTCACACTCTCCTGACCAGAAACAGGAAGTAGGGAATAAAAACTAGCTTTTTAAAAATAATTATGCTATTAGTTGAGTAAAACAGAGTTTCTGCTACACATATAAAATGTGACAATGTAAAAATAGGATCAATATAGACAAATTAAATAGATTCAACATATATTTGTTGGTTTGTCTTCTGTCATGAAATACCATGTGATTTGTTCATATTCTCAAAGACCACTAGTAAAATGAAATCAGCATGCAATGTGACATCTATTTTTCCACCAGAATTTGATAGACATGAGCATTATGTAATTCTTACGGGATTATCCGGCTGTACAATATGCATTAGACAAAACTACTTCCAAAGGTAATGAAACCAAGGCTAATTTGACATTAGTGGTGCATTAAACTTGGGCAGAGCTAATCGTGCATGTTCATATGAGTCAGTCTTCTGGTAAAACTCATTAAGAATGCACATTAAAGAAATTGGCAATTACATTACCTTTTAGTCACATGTCTCCTTTAACAGCATTGTTAGTATTGTGAGAATTTTGTTTAGTGAGCTCATTGCATGGGTGTATTGACTGTAACTCACTGGAGCAATTAGAAAATCTCTAGAAAGGTTTAAAATTATTCAAATTCAAAGTTACTTAATAGGGAGCGGCAATCTATCAAATTCTCATGCTAACTCCCACTCCTCCTCTCTTTTAGATAGGGAGGTCAAACATTGGCATATTGAAGGAATGCTGAATTCTGACTTGGAATCTGTACAAGTTCCTGCCAAGTAACAGTTTGCAAAAGGTGCTGAGGAAAGTAAACGTCAACAGCAGCAGGAACACTTAAAGGAAGTGTTAGTCATTTTTTTCAGACAGACACTAGAACATATGGACAGCATGAGGCTCTTGACATCATGAGGGAGTTATAGAAACACCATCAAGACAGCAGCAATCTGAATCTGTATCAGAAGATGGAAATTTATAATCTTATAAATCTGTGTACTGAGAAGGAGACTCGTTTAGTGAGAAATCAACTATGGCCAGATTGAAATTCAGTAGTACAGGAGTAGTTTCACAAAATAAATAGTGTTTCAAATATTCCTTCATGTCTCTCCCTTATTGATTCTCAAGCAGTATTCTTCCAAGCTAAAAGCAACTTCACATCTCAAGTTGAACTGCACTTACTCAAAGGACTTTTTGAAATTAAAAAAAAGATGGGCGAGTGTGAGGGACAGAGCTGCAGCATAGACTACTGCAATGTGCACACAGGGCAGAATGAGGAAGCTGCCATAACTTAGGCACTCAGTGCTTGCTACCACTGTGTCCCATGGCAGCATGTAGAGTACATACACTGCTCACCTCCCTAGAATGGGTATAAATAGCCATGGAGAGGGTGAGGCCCTGCTTAGACTAGTAGAGTAAAGGCACGCCAGAACCTTGGGGTATAAAACCTACAGTACTCTATATATTCAAGCCGTGCCTCCCATGTCTATACTGCTATTTTTAGGGACATAGCAACCCCCCTTCTCCCTGCTGCGGGGAAAGGCTGCAGCAGCAGGAAGCTGCCTTTCGCTGCTGCCTCCCCCTGCTACTACCTTTCACTGGATTGTGTAACTAGCAAGAACAGCTCTCTGCTGCATGTAGCTACACATTCTACATGTTGCCACCGCGGTAGACAAAGCTTTAGTTACACCACCAGCTGCTCAAGCCACCTCTAAGTTGCAGGTGTGTGTTTTATTATGGATAGTGGTTGAGGTTCTACATTCTGATCTGGTATCATTTTACCACACTTCACACTCACTGTACTCAAAATGTAAATTACTATAGGGATGCAAAACACTGGGAATCAGGCAAGGAGAGGTTCAGTGACGTAGCTAGAGAGGTACTGCCTATGGAAGCAACACACTTGTATTCCAGTCTTTGGTGTGATTTACTTTGCTAAATTGTTTAGAAAGTTTCTACTATCATTCAGGGTGATAGGCATGAGAGGTTTATTTAGCTACAAGGTTAACATGCATAACTTGTCAAGTGTGTATTGACTAAGAAAGCTCTATCGGCTCTTTGTCAGCACTTTTCCATTTGTACTCAATAAAATTTTGTTTAAATGGGCAGAGTAAGATATTGGTCTAGATCCTCAGTTGATATACATAGGTGGAGCTTCCATTTATATTAGCTAAGGATGAACTCATTAAGTTATTAACTATTAATTTACTTGATTTGAAGTGGTCGGGTTTTGTAAATGATGTGAGAGGTAACTACACTGTTTTCAATTAACAATCTTAGCCAATTTTGGGAACTAAGATTTGTAATTATTAAATGGACTTAAACACATTACCTTTTATGTACAACATGCCTGGGAGATATGGAAAACTAATATTTACATTGCACACCCATCTTGTTCTCTGGCACTCCTTGTAGTGGGGACATCTGGAAGTTAGGCTTCTAGTTTGGACTTGTGGTCTTTTGGGAACTAGCAGTAGCTTTTTATAGAAGCTGTTGCTCTCTACAATTGGCTCAATTAAATAATTGTACCTGAATTAAGGAAAATTTTATATCAAAATATAGTGAGTTACTATATCTATTTCCAGCAAGGTAAACCAGATGATTTTTTAACAGAGGCAAATTCTTTTGTGTAGGTGATTATAGGCTAACCAAGTAGCAGCAAGATTAATGAGCAAGGGGAGATGTCTTCTAGCAGAATTGAGACACTCTGCTATGTAACATAGGAGACATGCCTATACTCTGTCCCAGTCCTGAGTCTCATTCTAGTGCTTGTTCTGAATGTCCCTCTAAATAAATAATAACCTTTTTAATTCTTCCAGACCTGCATTCTGTGCCTCATCTATGTTTCTAGACCTTTGAACTACCTCTAATTCAATATAACAGTCTCTGAGCTATTGAGTACAATTGATTACCCTATCCTGAAGCATTGTCACTATCTTGGGGATTTACTATAAACCAAGATAAACAACATGTAATGAAATCCACAGCTGTGTATAAAAGAGATGGTTTTTTAAATGAATCCCTCCCTGTTAACATAGGAGTTTGTATATTTACATCATAACTAGAACAGCTATGGAAGCATAAGTTATCATTTTCCTTACTGAGATTTATATTTTATCTATTTATTTTCAACTGTGTTAATACTTTCCTGAAATTCCAATCTGTTTAGCTGATTAAAAGCAACAAGTGTCTTATGATTATTCCCAGAAGTCAGCAGCAAGAATATAACTGAAATATTCTTTATACTCAAGTTTACATCATTAGTGTATATTTTACACAATGATACATTAAGGTACTTTCTGGTCAAATACATTAAAAAAAGGAATTGCAGAATAGCAATGAAAGCTTCCCTATAGCGGTCCCTCAATAAATCTAAATCTGACCTAGAGTGACCACTTTGAAAAGTGAGGGTAATTGAAACTCTACCTGATCAAGCCTCGGTCTAATAGCCTAAATTGTTGTTATATAGGGGTTATGCTAGTGCCTTTTGTGATAGACGCACATAACTGCTAGGAACTGGATGAGACCTCCAACCCACTGGCCAGCCATCAGTTAGAAAAACTTTCAAACACTAATACCAACCTGAAACTAGTGACATTTTATTTAGTGCTAAATCAAATGTCATTTCACCAATCCCTGGACCACACAGTCTTTTTACTGTATGAAGTTTAATCTTCTTTATATTCTATTTTTATAAAGGTTTTGATTTTATGTTTTAGTAAGAGCAGGAATGCAGTGAACTAAAAATCAAGAAGCTGTATTTGTAGGTTAATTATATGTTGACATATTTTGCTTAAACTTCCTCTGAATTCATGACATTGATGATGAAAGTCATCACGTAATCCCTCTTACCCTTGCTTTCCAACCCCCAAGCCTGAAGCCATTTTTCTCATGGCTTTTCTTGTTTTCCCCTTGGACTACAAAAATGACCATGTATGTCCTACCTTTCCTATCCTTTCCCAGGCCTTAATTCAGCAAAGCACTTTAACATGCATAACGTTGACTTTAGTGGGAGTTAAGCACATGCTTAACTTTAAGCTTGTACTTGAAGTGTCTTCTTCAATCTGGCCTCAAACCCAGAGAGTTACATTTTCCTCCTTATGTGGTCATTATATTCAATTTCCTTTCTTCTTTACTAATTCTTAAACAGCCCCACGCTACAGTGTATTCAAGATGCAGTACACCATGTTTTATGTTGACTCATAACCATGGATAATAGTAAACCCACGCAAACTGACCCATTCTGCCTTCTCTAAAGGAGCTGCTCCAAGATCCATCCCTCCTTTACAAAGTTCTCCACAACCTGACCTGTTTTTCTCCCACCTCCTCTCTCTCATCCAACTTTCTTCCCTGTGCAGTGTCCAGGAAGAGAAGTAGTGGGCAGTGCCTCAGAAGCACTTGAGCCACCTTTCCACACAGAGAGAGCACGCTCCATGGTAGAGGATCTCTTCCATGCACAAATCAGAGGGCTACAATCTGACTAAACATGTTACCATACTTCTTATTCAAGAAAACAAATAGCTCATTTGAAAAGGTGGAGTGTTCAAAAATTCAATATGAACTGGTGATGTGAGTTATATACAAATATTACTGATACAAATATTGAATGATTGATTTTCAACAAAACATGGCTAAAGGAATTGCATCCCATCTTTGTTGTCTATTGCTCACATGCATGATGAACCACTGGGATTATGAAGTACATAAATTGCCTGACAGTTGGATTATTAAACAGCATTTAATTATCTTTTCTCCTTCGAGAGCTTGAAGGGGAAATACAATGTACTGCAGTACTTCCAGCAAAGAAAATAGATTAACTGTACTTTGTGACCTGAATATGTGAGGGAAGACAGAGAGTGGGTGGAATAACCACCCACCCACCCACTTCAGTTGGGCCTTATCACTTATCTCCAATCTTACTTTTACTGTGATAACTTTACCCTTGTCAGCTAGAAGACATCATTTTGGGAAGCTGCCTCCTTTTTGCACCTGTCTTAATTTCCTGGAAGCAAATAATGTCCTATCGTCACTTACATCTCTGGATTTTACTTACAAAACCAGGGAGTTAGAAATGGAAATTTTAAATTGCATCCTGTAGTACTGAGGGTGCATAGGGGATGATGGCTTGAGGATCACAATATTTGGATGCAATTGATAGAGGCCCATGAATTTAGGGGTGAAAGTTGATGTCTACCAGTCTACGTTTTACCACATTTAGGAAACTATGACCTATGGACAAGTATGGCCATATCTTGCTAGGGACTTTTACACAAACTCCTATTGACTCCAGTGGGTGCAAGTAGTGAGAGTATGATAGGGGTTCCCAAACAAACATTTTCTCTATTTACTTGTGGTTCATGCCATGAGTGTCTCATGGACAATATTCCCTCTAACCCACCCTAGCAGGAATCATCTCTACTCTATCAAACATCTTTGTAGCAAATGGAGCAATTGCTTATATCGAAAAACAGCCTAACTCTTAAAATGTGACTACGGTTTCGGATGCCTCTATTCTTGGGTGCCCAATCCGAGACCTCTTAGGAGGGCATGAATTTCAAAGGGCAGATTCTTGACACTTCCAAAAATTAGGTTCCTTTAAAGGGTTTGGCATCCATGAATTGACGCACCCAAAATCACTAGTCATTTTTGAAGAAATTAAGTAGGAAAGTAATAAGAGTAATAAGAGCTACATTGCAGCATTTAGCTATAGGGTGTTTTGTGACACTCCATTGCCAAGGGAATACCAGGAAAATTGTGCAAATGCAAAGGAAGGGCTGGGCAATATTCCAATCCCTTTACCATCCCCTTTTGGTATCCTGGTCCCCAGGGGAGCAGGAGCAAGCAGTCTTGTGCTCTCCAGAGTGCAGGCAGCACAAAGGCTGCTATTATGGGAGGCTCTTGCTCAATTGTGTTAGACTTTAATGCAATTAACACTTGAAAACAAGGAACACTGCCAGCACCATCTGACCAGCCAGCTTTCTGTGGGTCACCAGCAAGGGCACTGTGGCTGGCTGGTAGTGCACTCACCACAGTTAAGGGACTATGCAACCCATAGCAATTTATCTCTGAGTTCATTTACTCATTGTGTTAAATTATACATAAATTTGAAAAAAAGTTGTTTATCCTAAATTACACGCAGTTTTAATTACTACAATGTTCTATAAAACTCCAAAATGCTGTTAACATCTGTTACATTTCTTTTGAATTGATAACAAAAACACCAAAACCAAAAGGATTCATTTTGATTACTCTATTTCCACCTGTATGCAGAACAGCAGACTAAATCTTTCAATGTGGTGAAAGTGAATTGTGTTTCATTCTTGTGCTGCTATGTGATGCAGCATAGCCTGATCCAAAGAACAATTAGAAGACAGATGTTACAAGTCACAGCATTTAAGTGATTGCTCTTTAAAAAAAGAATAGAAGGCACCATGAGAACTAAATTGCCAAAGTTATCCATGAATACACACTAGTATTCATGTCCTGAAGTATGTGAAGAGTTTCAAATTACATGGGAGTTGAATTTGTTTATAAATTCCTGGATTAGATCTTAATGGTCACTTCTGGCTATATACTCTGACCTCCTGTATAGCACAGACCTTAGGACTTCCATGAATTAATTCCATTTTTAAAACCAGAAAGCCATCTAAGTCTTGAGTTACAAATTTCCAGTGATTGAGCAGCACCATTTGAAGGAATGACTTTGTAAAGATTTTTCTAAATTACCAGTGTTATGGAGTTTTACTTCTTCATTTGTTTTAAAGACACTATGGGCCTGATTCTGATCTCCATTACACAGGCATAATTCAGAATAACTATTGAAGTCCACTGAGTTACATTAATGTAAAATAGTATAAAATGAAACCATAATCAGGATCACACACATTCTCACCCTATTTTTAAATAGGTCTAATCCAAAACTCACTAAAAGATGTTGCCTTCAATGAGCTTTAAAAATCTGGGCCCTGGTACAAAATATTTAGATATTATTTTACTCAGCAGCACCAACCTAACTGAGCTAGATTTAAGTGCCTAAAATTTCTTTTGAAAAGGGGATGCAGGCTCCCAAATAGTTAAGAGTTGTAACCCTGAGTGCAGTAATGTCTAAATGCCATTTTTTTAAATGGATTTAAAACAGCCTTTTATACAAACCCAAATGGACTTCCACCTATCCTAATCATTATCTGGATTTTATTTGTTTCAGAGCAGAGAACACCTGCCTGGGATGCGTTGAACATGGAAAATAAGTTGTCAACTATGAAGTTGAAGATTCTTTCAACTTCATGATCCAATTGCTTTCAATGCTGCAATTATGTTAAACCCTGGTTGTATGTTCCTTGAGCATCCAAAACTCTCACTGAGGGTTTGGGTACGTAACTTACAGATAAACACAGGGTAAAATTCTGACCCCAATAAAGGCAACAGTCACTAGCCTCTACAGTGTGCCCACCACAGATTATATAATTTCTGAGATGAAAATAGATATGTGAGGGGTTTTTTGTTTTCTGCTTTAAAAATTTACCTCCTCTCATATCTTAGGGCATGTACAAAAACTAAATATCAGTGGTGACAAGGTTTAGCTGACCACAGTCGTCATAAGAAAAGGATCAATTCCAGGGGTTGTGTGCACACACGCACACACACAAAAACAGTGACTTTACACTGTGCCTTGAAGGACAACATAAATAATCAGAATGGAGACAATCAAGTAAATTCCCCCAATTCACCCTCTAGATAAGTACAAACCCAAACAATATTCTGTCTCATTGGACACACTATGTATGGGAAGGTTTCACATATGATCCAATATTATTCATCCTTAGCTTCTAAAATACCAGTGACGACACCCCATATTTCTTTGCATTTATTTAAATTTGTACAGTGCACTTATAACTCTAAGCATATTTAGAAAATGCGTCATTCGTTCTTCATCGTGTCTTCAAAAGACACAGTGACTCCACCACATAAAGCCAAGTGCTTCATTGTTGTTTGTAGAGGATTTTTCTTTCTACACAACAGAACACTGAGGTTGCTATCCACTTTTGAGGGATATTCACACTTAATATTCCACTGAAATCATCCAGTAAAGTAAGTTTGGATGACCTTATTACTTCGCCTAGAGTATTTAAAAAAAAAAAAACTATTTGAATTTCATTCTATAATCTTTGAGTGGACAATGCCAGATTTTATGCCACTGTCATATTTAATTTCTTTAGTTCTTGAACAGTGCAGATAATCCTCAGTGTTTTAGAGGCTGCTAACCAATGTATGTGGTGATGAATTTTGGTCTGTAAACATTTTAATGTAGCCTCTCTAGCAGACTCATAAAATGTTTATATGACCCAACTGCTTTTCTGAAAATATTACATTTATTCCCATTTCAATTTTAAAGCTATTCAAACTAGTTGTTGGACATGCCCAATTTAGTATAGCACTGTAAGATGTAGATATTAAATGTGAACTACAAGTAATTTTGGAAAAGAACAGAGATCAAGAGGTGAATTCAGAAAAGGCATGGATGCATTATTCAGCAAACATTGCCCCATCAGATTATATTTCCCTTTAGAAGAGTAAGGCAAAATGATATATTTTTTGCACCTGAGAAAAGGTCAAGAAATTCTTTCAAAATGGTAACTTCTAAATGGAATATACATAACGTCTGTCAGGAAGTAAAATTAGTTCTACTTTCTATTAATATACAAGGATTATCCCACAGTGGAGAATGGAGAGACAGAGTTATAGATGTGTTTTGCTAACTTGGGGATATTGTAGACCACACTAGTGACAAAATATATAGATTTTCTACTTTATAATGAAATGTAAAGAGTCGTTACATAATGCCATGGTTTGCCGAATTAATCCTTGCCCAAAACAAATAAACAAACCCCCAACCCCTCAATCTATAGTAAAAGTTGATAGCCCATGACAAGATCAATTTTCAACACATACACGTGTACCTTGAAGTTTAACATACCACATCTGATCCTGCAGTAGAGTTTTTATAGATGCAGCTGAAATGATCAGGACTTAAAAGGAGCAAGTTGTGACTCTCGGACATTATACTGGGTTTAGGCTGGTGCAGTACTAACTGCAGATTAGAGCAGCCTCATGATAGGGGAATCATCAGCTGGTAATGTCCAATAGCTTCCAGTTACTATACAGAATAAATTACAGAAACCGAGCTGTGAAAATTGTTCCTGTTAATACACTAAATATTATTCTAGCCTTTCTTTAGGACTTTGAGAAGACATGACAGTACCAATACACTAACATTATTACAGTGTATTTTTATTATAGTGTGATGCTAAAGATCTGTCAATACTAGTTCAGCATTGCTAACATAGCATTTTCTAGCAGCCACATAGGTACACCAAAGTTTTTTCCAGCACAAAATGGTAAATCTAACATCTCTTCTGTAATTGCAGTGGACCCTTGGCTAGAATCAGTGTGGTTCCATTATATACATAGAATGCAGGACTGTGGGAGGTGTAGGTGTGCCCACAGACATATGGGCCGCTGAAAAAGCTACTGATGCCACCTTTGTTAGAAAACAACAGCTGATATTGACCCATACCAAACACATTTTTGTACATATGTGGAACTGAAAAACAATGCATTGCTGTCACTGACTAAAAACAATCTGCCATGGTTAGTGCTCAGTGGAATTAATGTTAAAAAGAATTATAGAAGCTTCATCTTCTAAAAAGAACAAAGATTGTGCCGGGGTGACACCTCTCGCAAAGATCAATGATAGGCAAAAAAAGCACATGACATGGAACAAAAAAGGCAGACAGCCCCTGGAGTAGGGTTGTTTATTTGAAAATGAAACAAAGTTGGGCGACCAATATTGTGCAAATACACCTTCAAACGGACTTTAAATTATGCCGGATAAACAGGTACAAAGCTGTTTATCTAAAGCAAGGAATTCAATCCTAAAATGGTCTGTGGGTACAAATGGACATTTTAGAAGAGACTTCAGTCTCTTCCCCAATGGGCAATTACCTTTGCTGGCAAGTTCACAGAGGTGTAAAAGGAAGTAATCTGGAAGGTTTAACGAAGAATTGCCAGGGAAGAACAGGTTGCACCTACCTGAGAAACCACACCTTGTATCTCTACCATGGTGCCTGCCAATAGATAGAGAGAACAACAGGACAACCTGGTGGAAAGGGAATACATCCTCTAGAAATGGAAGACTTGGTTTCTTCACTATAAGAGATTGTACATTACTTAACTCTTGCCTCATATAAAAGGTGGTCAGCTTTGCAAAGCTTATAGTTTATTTTCGGTCTGTCCCCCTCTGTGCTTAATAGTGTCTAAAGAACAAAAATCAAATTTAAGAGATGTAAAGTAACAACTGCCAGTAATACTGTGACAGACACCAAGAGCTATCAGACACAGGCAGTTCACTAGTGCTTCTGTTCTCATGGATTTGTAGCCTCAGACCCTGTGGCAAATGCAAAGACAACAGATATATTTGTTTCCACAGGTACTGCTTCAGACATGGTCTCAGTCTAGCACTTAAGGAATTCCTCAGTGGCTAGAGACAATGTTCTTACCACAGCCTGAAAGACTAGCAGAGCTTCAGGTTCTTCCCTGTTACTAGATGAAGCAGGATATGAACTCCACAGCAGCCTGCAGCCACTAAGCATTCTACCTGCCCTTCCCCTGGCAGACCAAAGACAGCAGCCTTGGCATGGCACTGGCAGAGTGGCCACTCCTAAGGACATTGTGATATCCTGAAGTCCTTTTGATGATATCACAGATTGTGGCATAGGGATGGTGGGATAAGTCAAGAGGATACCACCCTTCTGCCTGTCAGGGAAAAAGTCAGCTACATGATTGATCAGTTTGAGAAAGAGGCCAACGATAGTCCGAGGCCTAACCTACACTACAGTGTTTGCAAAATGGTTTGCATAGACCTACTTGTGCATGTATCTACACTTAAATTTGTTTCCCTCCCATGTAAGCTCCCCATTATGCTGGCACAGTAACACCACCTCGCCAAGCAGCATTGAGCTGCTCAATTAATTGAGGCTGAGGCAATGAGAATGTTACCTATTGTGATATAGCAAGCGCAGAGGTCAATAGGAGAGTGGGGTTTTGTTTTTTACTTATGAAACTAAGTTTACTGCAATTTTATACATTGCTGCATTTTTATAATGTACAAAACTAATATGCTATTTAAATTTTTTGCATTACATACTATTTACACGATTTCATCACATAATAGCAGGGATTTAGTAAAAAGGTTAGATGTCCTGTGAAGAAAGACTATTGGTATAAATGGCCAGAGGCTATAAGCCCCTCTTTCAACATGTTACTGCTAAGCCTGGTGTTTATTAGATGGGCGGTATGTAAACCCCAGAATGATCAGGGCTTTATTCCCTGTAGACTAGCCAGAGTCATTAGAGGGCAATTAGGGGCAGCTGAGGCCAATTAAGACCCAGCTAGGTGCCTGATAAAAACCTTCTGCTCCTGAGAGACAGTGCATGAGCTGGAGGAGTAGGTGTGCTATGCTACTGAGCAGGGGTGTGTGGAGTTGTGACGAGGAGCAGAATGGAGTGCAGTGGTGTGTGGAAGAGAGGTGGAGTCCTGAGGAAGGTACTGGGCTCAAGAAGCCAGAAGGACAGAAGGGGGAAAGTAGCCCAGGGGAAAAGATTGCAGCTGCAAGTACAGTGCCAGCAGCACAGAACTGCTACTCATAGGGCCCCTGGGCTGGGACCTGGAGGAGTGGGTGGGCCTGGGTCCCTGCCCCTCTCCCTGGGGAGATGGGGGTAACTGGTGACACCCTGGCCCACTACGAGAGGTAAAAGTGCGAGACCCACTAGGGTGAAGCTGGCCATTTGCCACAATATATTGACCTAAACAGTCCTCCGGCAGCTGGCCCACAATGCCTGACACTGACCAGTCTGGTCACAATTGTGAACTTCACTGCCCATGGAGGTCACAGAGGCCAGAAGGCACCCCTACCCTCTAAAACCCCATGAATTTGAGATTTTTTTCCGTTCATTGCCAAGCTGGGTGAGCACACCTAGCAGCTCTGCGCTGTTGTGCACAACCATGAAATTAATCATGCCGGCTATATGCTCTAGACATGCTCCAGCTTGGAGCAAACAGAAAATATTGTATCTCTTGGGCCTGTGGGATGAAGAGGCTCTGCAAGCACAGCTATGAACCATCCCTAGAAACATGAACAGATAGATTTCATGGGGAATGCAAAAGAAGTGGGTATGACTCTCCAGAAGGCTTACGGAGGGATGGCAGTCTTATTTCTTCCTCCATGGTAGGACACTTTCCCACCACTAGGTAGCGATTACTGCATTGGTGCTTGCCAAAGTTAGCAGGCTAACAGCATACCGGCTCATGGCTTTGACAGCCTGATATCAACTGTGCTTTGCTACATTCAGGAGTGAGATATCAGCTAAAGTCACCACCACCTTCTGGAAAATGGTGCTGGTATTCAGTCTCTTTGCCCAATACTTAATTTCATGCAACAGAGTAATTCCTTTCTCATTTCCCTCACCACTTGGAGGCCATACTCACAACTGGTGCTGTGCACAAGCTCTCCAAAGCGGAAGTGTCAATAACCATCTCTTATTTAACACTTTAGGGGAGCAAGGGAAGGGAGGTCTGAATCTTAACTTTCATTTTCCATTGTGACTATATGGACTGTGTTTTATCTGCAGCTGCTCCTGTTGCAGCCTTGAGGTGTTCCCTACATACCCAGGGAATTCCTGAGCCAGACAAGGAAGAGAAAGAAGAGGACTCAGTGTGACATGTTCAGCAAGATCCTGTAAACCAGTGCTGCACCAGACCATGAACAGAGGGCCTGGGTGATTAGTACTGCAGATTAGTACTTTCTCCATTAGAATGGAGAAAGAAAGCAGAGAGGAGAAAGGCACAGAAGTTGGAGAGGAAGATGCACCAGGACATTCTACAGGGCTTCTCTGTTTGTACCATCTGTTTGCTGCAGACTCTTGTGGACCTACAGGTTCACCAATCCCAGGCTTGCCTTCCCCTTGCAGCCCATGGAGAGATCCTGTATAGAAGGTCCTTACCCTCACCCACCCCACAATTCCACATGGAATCAGGGACCACACCCCTATCACCACCACACCACATCTGGGAATATCAAGGACAATCACAGCTTTGTATACTAGGAGAGCCATGGTAGACGTATATGTCGCTAAAATGGACATGAGTGTTCCTTCCTCCTCTTTAAGCTCTGGATCCTTAAATTTATTAAGGTTTTAATGTATTTGCTTTCAACTTTGAAGGTTTTTTCCCCAAAAAAATGTTTGCTGTTCAATTGCCTGGAAAATAATTCATTTTGATTAGTTCCCAGTATATGCTGCAGATTGGATGGTAGTATGGAAAAGACCCACTTTGTGATTATGCAGTTTGACACAAACTCATAGGATCGGTGACAAACAGTTTAATAGTCATAATGTACTGCAACCACCACCGAAGTAATAGGGGCATTGTCAGTGTTACATTTATAGATGTGCACTAAGCGCCAGACAATTCTTAACAGGCCCCCAAACTTCAGGACCTGGTGAAGCACAGTCTACCACACCACATTATTGTTGCTGGCTATTAGGCCCAGTCTACACTTACCTTTGCGATTTGGCGGCAGTCGACTCGAGATACACAAGTGATGTAAATCACTTGTGTATATCTCCCGTCAACTTTGCAGCTTTGCGTCCACACTGCGCTGCGTCGAAGGGAACAGCGTTCCCTTTGACACAGTGCTATGCCACTTACCGGGGTGGTTTTCCTGCATCGCTTGCTGGATCGACTGAGTGGGTCTACACAGACTGCTCAGTCGATCCAGAGCAATTGATCGGATGGTGGAGAATTTGCCACCATCAGTGTAGACCCAGCCTTCAAGTGCATTTTCAATGCCCCCACCATACAATACTGAGCTCTTCTGCAAGCCCTGTGCTTGGCTTTTCAAACTCAGGCAACAGCTTCCTCTGCCTCCACCCTGCTGGCAACTTCCACCCCTGGCCTCACACATGTTATACAGGACATAGCAGGCAGGTATAACCCCTGGGATACTTTTTTCCTCATTGAAATCCCATCTTGTGAGTGAGTAAACGCCAGCTCTCTTTCAAGATACCAAAAGCACATTCGACTGTCATTCTGCAACTTCGTAGCCAGTAGTTGAATCTTTCCACAGTGCTGTTGAGGTGGCCCAGGTACAGATTCATAAGCCAGGAGAGTATGTGGCAAGCTGGGAACCCTAGGGTCACTATTGGCATTTCAACATTCCTTGTAGTAATCCACTTGCAGGGAAAAGAAAAAAGTCCCTGCTCGCAACTTTCTCAACAGTCCTGTGTTCTTAAAGATGTGAGTATTGTGCACCTTACTTGACCAGCCAGCACTGATGCCAGGCTCTGTTCACAGACTCCAAACAGAGATGTTAGACAATTAGTAAAAGAAAACTATAAAAATATTCTTGCTGGAAAGCTACAATGTGACACTACTCTTATTGTTAGAATCCAGAATGACATTACATAGCAATCAAGGGAGACAAAGGAAGTAGCTCATTAAAGACTGACTGCTGCTAAATCGTGCAATTGTTCATAGAAACTCCTAGTCTGCAAGGAGGACCAGGAACCACACTGCATCCTCCCCCTCCCCCCAAATCACCACATACACACACAAAGTGATAGCTTGTAATTCCAACAGACTTCAGTACACCACAAAGGCTATTCTGGAGACTCTTTTTCTTCCACAAAAGATATACAAAGGTTTTGGCATTGTTCTGATGAGGAACAAACACATCCATCCCCTCCCCCTGCCGTTCTCCCCCAAAAAAACATAATTCTTGTTTTCCAGAAACCCTGTGTGTGAGACAGCCTGGAGTACTTTGGCTTTGACAGCATTATCCTTGAGCTCCATGATTCAGCTTGAAGACAGTGCCATACAGAAGGTCAAGGGATATTCCCAGGGTACAATTATTGTGCCTGCTCATACAGACCCTTTACAGTATTGGTAGCTCAATCTTCATTTCAGGAAACTGTCCATGTTGTTGTTATCTCCATTGCCATGGCACCTAAATGTCCTAGTTGTGGACCAGGACACATTGTGTTAGGCGCTGTACAAAGACAAGACAAATTGTAAGCTCTTTGGGCCAGGGACTAAGTATAAATCAATAGGCAACAGACGGACAGACAGACCAACCAATGGAAATGTTCAAGGAAACAATGAGACAATATTGGTCATTATGATAGGCTGCGTTCTCAGCACACCAACTGCCTAACTGTTTTCAAGTCATGTCCAACATCTACACTGTCCCTCTTTGAGTGTTTAAGCTCTTTAGTACATAGCTATGGTTGTCACTAATGAAGAAAAATGCCTCTCCACCAGCAAGGGGGAGAGGATGGCCTTTATTAAAATGAATAAACATTTGTTCCTACAAGATTACAGGGTGTCAGAGTTCATGGTGGTGGTAGTAGTGGAAAATTAAAGAACACTGAACACATGACTTTCAGCACTAAAAATCTATCCTATGACATGTTCCAGCCTGGCTTGTTTATACAGAGAAAATGGTGCCCTTTCTCTGGAAATCATTTCTTCAGTAGACATTACTTAGTTAGTTAGTAAACAGCATCAAGGAGGGGGGAGAGGAAAAGGGGGGAGTAATCTCAGCAATCAGCAGTTAGCATTTGTCAGACCTATACCACACAACCTAGTTGTAATGTGATACCTAAAATCTGAGAACAATTTCTACCTTTCCCACTGTTATCTGCATTGCATGAACATTACTAAAGCACAGTGAAAATGAAAACTTAAATAGGAAGTTATTTTTTATAAGACATAAAAAAGAAGTCAGAAAGGAAAAGGAGCTAAATTTGAATTATGCATCAGTCACCTAAACATGTTAGTAGTGACTATGTATGGAGGTGAGCCATTAGGTACTGACAAAGACTACATATTGATTGTGCACAAAGAAAAAAGCAAATGTACTTCGTTGTGGTTGATATTTATCCAAAGTCCTCCTAAGTAGCACATACGACAAACTCTGCAGCTGTGGACTTGTGAGGCATTACAGAATAAACGTGGCAAACTTGGGTTACTTGAAAAGATCGCTTCAAATAGTCAAACATTCTTCAGGAGAAATGCTGTTAAACAGATCTAGTGTTCTTATCACCTACCGTCAAATGGATTAATCGAACACTTACAAAGCTACTAGCCTCAAAGTGAGTATTCTGCAGTGTTGTGTTGCAAATTTTTTTCTTGTCATATAGATCTCCACTAGAGCTTATCACTGGAAAACTCCAGTCAAGATAGATCTGAAAAACAGGCATTATGTAGGCTTGATTTACTTAGACCAGATTTAACAAAAGATTTGGATGAAAAAAAATACAGAGGGCTAGATTTTGGGTCAGATTACATGGGTGCAGAGATATAAGGGACAGCATAACTTTCTGGGAAGTCTCCCCAAGTCCTGGGACTGGGAAAACTATGATAAACAAGTGCTCCAGGCCCACTAGTCCTCATTGAGCAGGTGGGTGAGGAATGGGTGGAGCCTTAGCTCTACTCATCCAACATTCCAGTCAGAAGAGTTAAACCAGTACAGACGAGGTAATAAGTAAGTAATCCATACAGCTCAGGCAGCCACCACCAATGATAGCATGAGCCACCACCAATCTGCTAGTTTTCACACTAGGTAGAGGAGAGCTAACGTGTATGTTTATCCAAACTGGAAATTACACCTCCCAAGTTTTTAATGCTCCATTATGAAAATCTAAATAAAATATTTTGTTGCAGCCAGATCACCAAAATTGTAACATTGTACTGACCTGGCATCCAGATGAGATTAGGCTGGTCAACGGAGTACAAACTGCTACACCAACGACACTGTTATTTTTAGCCTACTAGCTCCATCAGAGCAAGCACGTGTATATCTACCTGAGCTGGGACTTGTACTTCCCAGGGGCAATATAGATGTACCCAGAAAGAGGGGGTGATTGGAACACGTCTCACTCAGGCATGACCATGCATAATGAAGTTGTGCAAACCAAATATGTAATTAAAGCAATGTCTCAGGGATCTGTTTTTACATGTAGTGCCTTTTGGTTTGCCTTTTAGCCTAAAAAGCAAGGATTTGGATATTCACAAGCAAACCACACACAAAATCCGAACAACGGGTGAAACAGACTTCAGCAGGGCCAGGATTTTACCAACTCTCTCTGCACAGATGCTCCTTTCCATACACAATTAATGAAAGCCCTAGGAGTGACACAAGTAGAGAGAACTATATTACTGGTCTTTAGCATACACAGATATTGTTCAATAGATATTAGCAAGTATTTTACAGTATTAACTGACTATCTTTTTATTTGCTTATTTTCATTGGAGTTTGTTTGTTTTCATAGTGGTAAAAATTTGGAATAGAAATACTTTAAAATCATAAGAAAGACATTTATATTTATCCACAGGTTCCCTCATGCAGACTGTTTTATGCATGAATACGCCAGGAGCCTCCACTCACTGATTTATGCATGCAATTTGCAGCAGCCATAAAAAGGAGGCAGTAGTTTATTTTTTGCTTTTTAAAAAATGTTTATAAATAGAAACTTTAGTCAAGTCCTAAGTGTAACCCCATCAAGTTAAATGCAAAAAGAATTTTTCCCCAGCTAAACTATTTCATAAAAGGGAGAGCAAAGAAAAATATGAGAATGGTATAAACACCCTCTTCATTCATGTGTATATAAAGCTATATATAATGGTGAGGGTGGTGATGAGGCAGATTGTTTATTTGAGACAGATGTTTTCAGATAGAAATACTGGACAAATACTAGAACAAATGGCAAAACAATTCAATATTTGTTCTATATTATAGTAAAAGAAGGGTCTTAGAAAGTACACAAATCTATTATGCTTAGTTCTAAGCAGCAGTAGTAATTTTTATTTCACTGTTACCTGAACTAATGGACAGATATTTATTAGAAGTGATATTTTGATTATAAGCACATATTTTAAACATAGAATATACAAAAAACAACCCCCAGTGTAACAATGTTAATATTATATTGGCTGAAATATTGTATTAGTGTGTTAATATTTCAAATGAAAATCCCCCTTTGACAAGTCAAGAGTATTCTTGATTTCCTTGAATTACAATGGAGACGCCTTGTAAACAATTTCAGAGCACCGCTGATATGGACCATACAGGCAAGTTCTGCTGATGAACGGTAATGTAGCTTCAATAATCTAGGTTTACTTTAGTTTAAAGTAAGAGCAAAATTTTGCCATAGGTCTCTTGTTAGAGGCCTGTCAATCTCATCTGAAGACCTAAATGTGATAATTATGGCCCAAAAACTTGTTAAAGGTGATACAAGTGCCTTGATCATCTCACCCTTTTGGGAAAATTAGTTATCTTGCATTTGTTCTGTGATCAAAAGACCTCAATGGAGTTACTTCAAATTTATATTGGTGTTGCCAAGATGAAACATGGCCACTCTCTGTGCTTTGATCTGATGAGTTTTCTTTAGATCTACAGCAAGAAATCGGCTCACCCCTTCATGAAAATTATTCATCCTGAATTCAACAGAAAACCAACCAACCCTCCTAAACTTAAATTTTTAAGGTTTACCCTGCATTTTAAAATAGGAAAAAACACTGTGCTGCCCTTACTGGATTTCAAACCAGATGGGATTGGATGACAAGATCTAGAGGTTAAAGTGTGTACTAGGAATTGCATCCTACTGTAGCTCTCAAAATTATGAAGGCTAAAGTTTCACTGCATGATAGTGTAGTAAACAGTTTAAAGATTTTAGATGAAAATCTGTCATCTTGAATGGTGGCATCCATGTTCTGTGTTTCACTGTCAGATCCCCTGATTTATGGCAGAAAGTTAATCATGAGTCTCATGATAGGTTTATTGATTACATGTGTTCCTCTGAAGATCAGTTCCTTATACACCATAGCTGGGAAGTAGGAGAGTATATAATAACCATGAAGGTGCCTAATGGAAAGCCAGTGGTTCAACCACCATGAAAACATGTGAAGAGCACTAGATATATGGTTCATATTTGGATGGACCTGGATAACTAATTGTTATATGCTAACTGAAATTAGCTTAATAGAAATAGCAAAAAGATTTGTCTTTAGGTTGGCAAGGAAGTTATGAACTTGTACCCAAACTGTGCAGTCACTTCCCTAATTTTTCACCTAGTAGCAGAGTGTATGAACATATGCAAGACGGGAAAGTAGCTAAGAGTCAATTATGACAAAGCGCAAATATGGCTTTCGTGTTTGTTGGCTATACTGAAGTCTGTTACCAATTTTCTACCATAGGCCCTCACACTTCTTGTTTGGGAAGGGACAGGCGTGTATAGTAAGTGCAAAATAGCCACATCCTGGACTGGAATCTTGTAGTGATGTAAGAAAGAGACGCTATTCACTGCACAAAGAGCTGGGCCAACTCAAGCAACAGTCAGTATGCTGGAACCCCCTAATCTAAAAGATACAACGTTGTTCCCTGAGGTGCAATAAAGGGAACAATAACCCCAATAAAAATCAAATGCCATGCAAGGAAAATGGCATGCATTTTCTCTCTTCTGTAACATGGTCAATACAGGAAGACATTCCCGTCTCCCCAGATGGAAGAAAAGGTGAAAGATTGACTTTCAGCTACACCAAGCCTGAAGTCTACAATCCAGAGAGGCATCCCCACAGATATGAAGCTAAGAGCTCAAGCCACTGATTCCATCTGAACAGCAGTATTGCAAGTCAAAAAGCCCAAGAAACAAAGGCTACATCTACATTTGGAGCCGGGGGGGGGGTGTGATTCCCAGTTTAAGTAGGCACACTCATGCTAGCTTTTATCAAGCTGGCACACTAAAAATAGCATAGCTGCGGTAGCCCAAGCAGTGGTGAATGGCAGTCAGTGGTGCTGATACAATTTTATAGTGGGGATGCTGAAGGCAGAAACCATGTGTGCAGAAGTACCCTCAGCACCCCTAGTTCCAGTACCTATGACAGCAGCATGGATTAGCCACCCTGCGTGTGTACCTACAAGGTCTGTGAGGGTTGCAGTTGAGGTGGTTAGCCCATGCTGCTGCTCACCACTGCCACACTACTGTTTTTAATGTGCTTTCTTGATGAGAGTTAGCACAAGCAGGTCTATTCCAGATGGAAATCCCTCTCCAGCTCCAAATGTAGACCAGCCAGTGAGACAACAAGAACTCTTCTTTGTTATTCTTGTGTGGCATATGGGAGTTGTCCTAAATGTTCAACCTCCATCTGTGTCTGTGTTTCACAGCACCTTTAAGTGTCTCCTGAAGTAAACACTAAAACCCTCGTCTGTTATCTAAGTAAGAAATTCTCCCAGGAGTATTTATTCTAAAATGGCTTGTGTATAAATTTAAGTTTTAAATATCACTTCTGTGGTTTTTGTCCAGCCTGTCAGAAAATGTGTTGTTGTGTGAAGGGAAGAAAGAAAGTAAATTCAATGAAATTATAATCCGTTTCCTTAGCAAGATTTAGGGAAAGCGCAAAGCATCAAGTAATAAAGAAGTTCTGTACTTCCTTAAGATTGGCCATGGAGATTGTTGTCTGCTTTAAAACAAACAGTCTCCCTTGGTTAAAAGCTTAAAGTATAGGAAACCTGTTCACTGAAGCATTAAAGGGGATGGGTTAAAGAGCATCTTTTAGCTTTAACTTTTATGTTCTATTCATCTCTCTATCCATAGGTACGTATATGGCCTCTATCACCAAATTACCTGAACAGGCAGCTGTACATATGCATAATAAATATGTTTGAGAGCAAGAATTAAAAAATGGTCATTGTATAAGTGCTTTGAGAAACTGGAGAAAAACAAAGTCAGCCCAGCTTTCAGCTGTCACAATCATCTGAGAGGCATAAACCCTGGGCAGGACTACTCAGGGAAATTTGCTAAGAAACCAGATGTTCCACGACAAGTGTGGATTTTGTGAATCATCTTGATCCTGGAATTGCTGTCAGACTGGGAAAAAAAGGTTGATGAAAATGTTTTAAATCATTTTATCAATTTGCTTCTGTGATTAATTATTACTAGTAATTTTTACAGCTCCCAAAATTGTGCTATTGTAATTAACCTTTATTATATTGTAGACCACAGTGTGAGAAAGATTTTTCTCCTGGAAATTCATGGAGTTTAATGTCCTTGGCCAGTTACAGCAATTGCTTACATAGAAAACTAATATCAAGGAAAGTAATGTATTTCATCCGATTTTTACTCAACTTACCCGGTGAAAATAAGGGCAGGAGAAAAAGCCATCTTACCAACTAACTCTCCACAAAGTAACAATAAACTAGAAACTGGTCCACTGAAAACTTACTACATAAGTTGTACCACTTTCTTATACTTGGGGTACAGTCAAAAGCACTTAAAATTATGTTTGAGACAAATACTTCCCTGGACTTTACACCATTAGACGATTTGTAAAATACTGAAGATATATGGTTTGTATGTAATAACATTTCTCAAGCTAGTAAAATTATTATTGCTTTAACTATTGCCGAGTTTGGGACAAAATGTCAAAGGGCAATTTTATTTGTTTATTTTGTTCTATGCTATTTATTTTACTCACGTTTGGCATATGCAATGAATTTTGCACATAAAAGCCATTTTAAAATCTTGTCCTTAAAATTTTATATAAATTAAGCTTTAAAATTAACATCCCTTTAAGATAACAGAGGACAACTCATATCTTAGTGCTGCTGGTTAACATTTAGAAGGAAACCAATGTGGTACAGACAGGTATCGTAATGAAAATTTGTCTTTTGCAGAATCTGAATCTGTCATGAGGCTGGGTAAACAAATCAAGCCGGCTGATGGGCTGTCCACAGGCTGAGTGTTTGACACCAATACATAAAACCATTACATTAACCAGAAAATTTAAAAATATACTTTAAAATTTACTGCACCTCACTAAAACTTCAAAAGCATCCATCCTTTCCAATGCACTCAAATGCTGATTTGCATTTCTTGTGTCTTAGACTACTATGGCAGATATGGCAATTTCCTTCAGTATCCTTGAAAAAAAAACAAAAAACACGTATTGAATCAAGTTTAAGAATCTTTGGAGTCAATTGTATTAAAAACGAAAAGTTTATGTATTATTGTAGAATTTATGTAACATCTACAAGGGAAGATGTGATCATGGAAATGTTACGAGTTGAGTATTTGAAACAGTGTGCCAGAGAAGAAGGAACTTTCAGGACAAAGTTAAATGGTGTTCCAGGAAATCTCCAGTGCCAGGTGAATGCAAATGTACCTCCTCCAGTAATGCAAACACTCAACCTTTTGAAGCTATGCCCTGAGAAGGGGTCCTTTGTCTGCTAATCACCTGTTACAGGAGGACAAGATAAGAGGCCTGAGCTATATAAAAGGAAAAACTGAACCATTCTGAGTAAAAACGTACGAATTTGTAACCACAGAAAAATCTCTTCTTGGGGTTTGAAGGACTGAGTCCTCACCAAGTCCTTGCAGGAGTTGGGAGGGTGATCTCTGATAAGCTTATCAGCATTTGTATAGGTTCTTTTACTGTTTTTATTATATATTTTTCCTGTAATGCATTCATTTTAAGAATAAATGTGCTGATTAGAAAGGGCTGTGTGATAATTTATAGCTGGGGCAGTCACACTTTATATCTTTCAGAGAGAGAACACGTGCGCATGAGCGCACAGGCTCTCAGCTGTTTAGGCATTCTGGTGTGCTAGAAAATTCAGAGTGCATGTAGGGAACTGTGCAGCTTTGAAAAACCACCAGTCAGGATGAGGAGAGACGCAGGTCTCCATCCAAGAGAGGTGATAACAGAGGATACCAGGAGACTAGAGTCAGTGCTTTTGTTGGACCATGGGGGAGGAATACAGGTGCAGTTGTCCTGAACTATGACAACTACAACAGACAGAGCTTCATTCTGGGAAGAGTCAGTAAAATGGCACCTCTCATCAAAAAGGTGCGAACACCATTCAGGCTGATAAATACAGTGAATTTATCAGAACACTCCACAGCATCATATATGGGGCAGAGGGGCAGGACAGAAAATCATTCATTTTAAAAGTACACTACTTTTCCAAAACATTGTGCCCCTATGCCAAGGGATAGCAAACGTCTATGCCTTGCAGGTCAGGTACCCAGGAGATGAGACAGTCCTGCCGGAACAAGTTTTATAGTGTGGATGCGGATAGCCATTAAATCAAAACGATAAGCCCTGTATATAATGGAAGCCACCTCAAATCTGGGTGTGTGACAGCACCTCCTGTGTCCCTAATTCCAGCACAATGGAAAGAGAAGTCATGGAGTTGGATTCTGGATTAATCCAGAATCAAACTAATTTATTTACACAAATACACTTCTGTGCCCAGACAAGTGGCCACAAAAGTGCATGCAGGCAATTTTTCCTTTTAGGAATCTCAGCCAAACACTAATTCTGGATTTCCAGGTAGTGACTGTATCTCAAGAATTTACTTTGCTCTCTGTCTTGGTCTCTGATTAAACACTCCCACTGCTTGCACAGCTCCCTCGGCTCAGAAGCTTGCATAACAATATTAAAAAACCCAACAAATCTCTCTGTGACTGAACATTTGCTCCCATGCTAACAAAAAAATCTCGGTAAACTACCTGTGATGGTACCACTTGACATAACACAGAATATAGAACTAGAAGAGACCTCCTAGGTAATCGATTCCAGTCTATTGTTATCACAGACAATGCCATCATATAATTTCATCCATAAATTTATCAAACTCCATTTGAAAGCTACTTAGGCTGTTTGCCCTCTACTACGCCTACTGGAATGTTGTTCCAAAACATCCCTCCTTTAATGAGTAGCAGCTTTCTAATTACCAGGCTACATTTATTCAAGGCTGGTTTACACTTATTTTTCCTTGTGCCAACATTGTCCTTTAGTTTAAATAGCTCTTCATCCCCCTGGTGTTTACCCCCTAATTTATTTATTGAGAGCAATCATATCCCTTCTCAGACTTCATTTTGCTAGGCTAAACAAGCCAAATTCTTTGAGTCTCCTCTCGTAAGATACGCTCTCCATTCCTCTGTTCATCCTAGCAGCCCTTCTCTGCACCTCTTTCAGTTAGAATCAGTCATTCCTGAACATGAGTGACCAAAATTGTTGGTCATGGTGTTGCACATTAGTTCTTACTAGTGCCATGTAAAACAGAATTAATAGCTCTGTGTGTGTGTGGGCGGGGGGGGGGTAATACAATCCTAGGATGTATCAGGTGAAGTATTTCCTTTTTTGTCTCATCACATTGGTTATTCAGTCATTCTGTGATAAACTAATATGTTCTGGTCTTTCTCCACCACTCCCAAATGCCCAGAATATAGATAGACTGATAGAAAAAGTTCATAAGTGCATAACCTTGCACTTTGTACTATTAAATTTCACCTAACTTCTATTACTCCAGCCCTCAAGGTCATCCAATTCTTCATGCAAACATATTCTGATACTCTTCTGTATTGATGCCTCCCAAATTTTGTAATTGGCATACTCTTATTTTTTTTTTTGCCAAGATCATTAATGAAAATATTTATTAGGTTCCAAGACTGTACTAGTAACTTCCTTCCAGTCTAATAGTTCTCCTTTCAGCACAACCTGTGATCTCCTTTAGCCACTTCCTTACCTAGCATACAATTTTTGTACTAAAGCACATGTTCTCTAATTTAAACTAACAGTTTCCCTTATGGTACCCTAGCAAATACTTCACTGAAGTCCAGATCAATTAGATCTACCCCATTTCCCTCCTCGGTTCATCTATTTCCATAAAATATTGTGGGTTTTTTCTTTAAATATCAAGTGACAGACATGGATCCACTGACAACCCTTATGTGTTGGAGAGCACAGAGGGCATAGATGTTGTGATAACCCACTGGATCTGGTGACAGCTGCAGAGTGGTTGCCACCATTGGTGTTCTACTTATCAATACCCGATTGGGAAGGTAGATTGGTTCTCTCCTACCAGCCCTTTCAAAGGTCCCCCACAAAATAGCTGGTTTTCTTTGGCTTTGTGCAGTTTAACCGGTATTAAGCCTTGATTTACGAATCTATTCAGCAATGGGCCAGTGCCATTGATGTACCAAGGGTGAATTTGCCGCTGTGATTCTGGTCACTGACAGGAGGGCAAGAAGGTATCTAGGAAGGGACGGTTCTGAAGCAATGGACAGTTGGAGACCTTGAAGACAGAGGTGAAGGCAGCCATTCCTGGTGGTAGCTCAGGATGACTGAGCAAGGGTTTCCAGGGTTGCCTGCGTGCAGTTGGGTATAACTTGGTTTAAGGAGTAACAAGACAAGTGCATATAGCAGAAGAACGTGGACACGCGGCAATAATTACACCAGTCCTGGCTGTGATAAATTTCTTTCAGCATGGAAATTGACCTGCTGCAAGGCCCCCAAAACTGAGTTCAGATTTGATGGTACCCAAGTCTGATGAGCAGTTCTCAGGAGATTTCCAGAGCTAGAGAACAGGCCCATTCCATTTATTGATTTTTAATCCAGACTGGAACCAAAATCCCAGAGGCAGATTTGATCTGGGGATTCTAATCCAAACCCAGAGTGAAATGGAAGAAGTTGAAGTTCTGGCCCATCTCTAGTTATAATTAATCACTGCATTCTTCCTAGAAATAAAATTTCATCTTGAAATAGACACTGAGAAACCCAGATTGAATAAGGTCTCCCAGAGAGTATCAGCCTGTACCCGAAAGTGTCCAAAATCAGCAGCTTGACACAGCCTTTTTTAATTATAGAAAACATTAGTGTTGTGACCAATAACCTGATGTGATTCTTTATATGTCTGCTGGAATATTAAGAATATCACCCAAAACAGAGTCTATAGATATTCTTAATAAGCTCATAAAACTTATTTAAAAAAAATAAAATAAGGTCTCATTACCTGTAAAAAGATTGAAGTTTGGCATTTATCATCATCCATATTTTCGTGGGTAATTTCCCTTTAGCCATGGGTAGAAGCGAGTAGCAATTACTAACTGAGCATATCTCCATTAAAGCTCTGCAGAACTGTCATAAAGGCAATGACAGGAAGGCTGACCTCATAGCTGAGTCAAGAAGTGCCAGCTAAGGGCATCTGCTAAATTGGAATCAGCAGTCTCAGACATGTATTTCAACCTTCTCAGAACACTCAGATTTTGTCTCAGCCAGAGAAAGGTCAGCCTCCTAGCTGATAGTTATTGACAGATACTTATTTAGGTTCAAGATAATAGCTTTGAAAGTAAAATCACAAAGCTATTTTGGATGATTGCTTAGAGCCTTGGCAGATAAATTGCAGATGCCCTTAGCTTGCATTTGTTGGCATTTTTATGAAGTCTGGCTCTGTCACTTTCCCTTATGGTGACTTGAATATTGTTACCCATTATTCACAGTAGTTTTATTTTGAAAAGTTTAAATGCTAAACATTAAACAGCAACACCCTAAAGAGCAAACATTCAGAACACAATTTAAGCAACTGAAGAAATGCTCTGATAATTAAACGTAACTTGTGCAGATTCAGTGGTCACTTATTTCTTGATTAAATCCAAGAGTAGTTGCCTGCAACAAGCCTTTAGAAGAAAAAGAACTAATGAACAAATTATACAATAGCAATTTAGCAAGACTACATCTATTTTAAGTGGTTTGTTCTTAAAAATAAGGCTATAGCAGTGTAACCTTAGTAACCTCAAATACTATGCAATCATCCAAAGCAGCAAACCATTTACCAAAAGATGCTTCAGGACTACACTTCAGTTTCATTTGATATGCTGCAGGGCTGAAAAGAAGAAGTGGTACCTCAGCAGAAAGATTTTGTTAGGGAAGTGGGATCAAAAACATTGGAATCCCTGAAGGACAAGGAGTTGAGATGTAGCCAAAAAAACACCCAATTCCAAAAAGATCTGAATATCCACAAGATTCTAACCTCAAGTTTCAAAAATGGCTTGTATTAATAACCATGACATTATATGACACTTTGAACAACGTGTAATCAAAATTTCCCTAATGTCACTATTGGCCTGATAATGAGAAACATTGTGAAGTGAAGTGAAAAAATAGACCCCAAATCAAAAACCTCATTAGAGCCTTAATTTCATTAAACTTTACAGAGCTGTTTCCTCATCTGAGTATTTAATACATACTAATCGCTAGCTCCATGAGAACATAACTGTATGAAAGGATATTGAGTTTCAAGGAGGATAAAAAGATTCCTGAGTTTTTTAGAAAGAAAACATCCATGTTTAAAACCAATGATGTAAATTCAAGGACACCAGATACTGGCAAAATGAAACTAAGTGCCAGAAGCTATGACTAGTCATAGATTTTAAGGCCAGAAAGCACCATTCTGATCCTCTGGTCTGACTTCTGCACAACACAGTCCATACGATTTTACCAAGTTGCTCCTGCATCAGGTCCATGCTTCCTGGTTGACCTGGAGCATCTTTCTGAAACACATTCAATTTTGATTTAAAGATTAAATGGAATATTTTACCTAGGAATATGGTAGATTCTCCAATAGTTAATTACTGACAGTAAAAATGCTTATCTTCTTCCTAGCCAGAATTTGTCTAGCTTTAATGTCCAGTCATTTGATCTTGGTAAACTTTTGTCTGCTACAGTAAAGAGCCATCTACTGTCAGAAAGCTTCTCATGTAGGTACTGGTGGGCCTTGATCAAGTTACTTCATAATCTTCTCTTAAGGAAGATGAATCTGTTCAGCTTACTTTTACCTTGGTCTTTCTCTAGAATGCACGTTTTCCTGACACCAAATCATTTTTGTAACTTTTCACAACTTTTTTTCCATTTGTAACACTCTTTTTAAAGTGTGGACACCTGAAAAAGGACACCGTATTTTATTAATAATTGCTGCCACTTTAGTGAGATACCTCCCTACTTCCATTCAATATTTTTCTGTTTATACAGTGGAGGATAGTATTTGCTCTCTTAACCACTGCATGTCATGTTCAATTGGTAATCTATGAAATCTAAGTCCTCTTTAGAGTCTCAATTTTCCAAAATTTCTCCATTTTATAAGTGTGACCTACATTTGTGTTTCCTAGATCATGACATTGCATTTGGCTGTGTTCAGGTGGTCTGGCTTACCGTGCAAAGCAGATTGCTGCACAAAACTGACCTTTCCTTATCTTTATTTAGTACTCTACCATTTTTCGTCTCATTAGCAAACTTTGCTAGCAATGATTTTATGTTGTTTTCTTCCAGGTGATTGATAAAGATATTGACTAGCAATAGGTCAGGAAGAGACCTCTGTAGGAATCCACTAGAAACACACCTATTGATTATAAATGGGGAATCCTCCATACTAAAAACTGGCTGAATTGATTTTATACAGTGTTAACTGAATATCATGTATGAGTTCTTGAGAAGATTTACAGATATCACAAGACCTATCTTTCAGAAGCTAAAAGCCTTCATCCACAATCAGATCATCTTTAGTTGATAAGAGTAATAGGGTTGATGTAATATACTTAAAACTTCTGTAAAGCATTTGACTAGAACCACACATTTGGATTACAAATGCAAAAGTAAAGCGGATACACATTAAATGGATTAAAATCTGGCTAATAGATATCAAAATGTATTTATAAACAGGGAATCATCAAGCAGATGTTTCTCTAATAGCATCCTAAAGGGATCAGTTCCTAGCCCAATTCTATTTACCATTTTTTAAAATCAATGAGCTAGAGGGGGAAAATATCATAACTGATGAAGATTGTACAGGACACAGGTTAGGGTGAGAACAGGTCACTGATTACTGAGTAATCCAGATTACTCTATACACTAGGCACAAGCAAACACTATGCATGTCATGTGAGAAATGAACATGTTTACATCTAGGTTCAAAGAACATAAGTCATACTTACAAAATTTGGGACTCTATCCTTGCAAAGCAGTGATTGTGAAGGACACAGGGGTCATGCTGGTTAGCCTGCTGAAAATAAGCTTCCAGCTCAACACTGTGGTCAAAAGGACTAATATAATGCCTAGATGCATACATAGAGGAGTGTCACGTAAAGTAAACAAGTTATATCATATCTGTATTTAGCACTGCTGTGACCACAGCTGGAATATTCTGTCCAGACTTCAAGTGGGATATTGATAAATTGGAAAGGTTCCACAGAAAAGTCGTGAGAATGATCAAAGAATTAGAAAACATGCCTGATAGTGAAAGATTCAAGGAGCTTAATCCATTTAGTTTATTGAAGAGCAGGTTAGGGGGTGACATGACCATAATCTATAAGTACTTACATGGAAGTACTGTATTCATGAATAGTTATAAACCTGTCACATTAAAAGACACAGAAAGTGACTCTGATATACTGGCTGTGTGCTCACATGTGCTTAGTTGGGCTGTGAGAGCAGAGTATTTGAAAGCCTTGGAAATAAAACAGTTTAGCTTACCCTATCCAGTGTAGCTCTCCATTCATGTTAGCAGTCTAAACGAAGACAATGCAATAGTGAACAGAAATCCAATAAAGGGCTTTTCAAACTCCCAGATAAATGTATAACAAAAAGCCAATGCCTGATAGTTGAAACTTGACATATTCAACTCAAAATATGGAACAAAATTTTAAAGTGAAGGTAATTAGCCACTGGAACACGTTACCAGGGGTTGCGGTAGATTCCCTATCACTGACAAGTTTTAAATCAAGATTGGATTTTTTTTTAAGAAATATGCTCTAGTTCAACCACAGCTATTGATCTCAAAGCAAAAATTAATTTAGGAAGTTTTATGGCCTGTTATGGAACAGGTGAGAATAGATTATCACAACTGATTCTTCTGGCCTTGAAGTCTATGAATCTACAAGTCTCCCATCCCAGTTACTGCACTCTATTCCTTTTGATACACGTCACTTCCTTCAGTCGCTCCAAATATAGCTTCAATAGCTATAATTATAATTAGATGACTAAGATAGATTTTTAAAATTCTCTCTCTACTAAAACAACTTTGAGTAGCCAAAGAAACGTTTAGTGACCCAACCCCAGAACTCTTCATAACATGAATAATCCACAATCACATGGCCTAATGGAACCATTCACATAGTAGGGCATACTCATATAATTAAGGGTTGCAGGAATAGGCCCTAAAGCACCATCCAGTAAGGACTTATGTACATGCTCGTCCTTAAGCACTCAATTGCCCATTGGCTTCAACAGAACTACTCTCAGTGTGTTAAGTTACGCATCTATTTAAATCTTTGCAGGATAGGAACCTAACTTTATAAGTTTGGTTACTTTACTATCACCAACATAAACCCTTAGAAAAACAGAATTTTTGGACACACACAAAAGTCTAAAAAGGAAAAAACCTATTTTGATATTCAACTTCAGAAGCACCACAACAACATTTATAGAAGTTCCATAAAGCCCATGTAATAATAATTTCTATAGAAATATTAGGAAATTCTCTAGATCAGTTACAACTAAATATTCAGTAAAAACCCCCAATGCCACACAAATCACATCTTAGACACCAGATCTCTGGTAATCCAATTATCTCTGTAGTTTCAATATCTGTAAGATAGACATTAGACCTTGATTCAAAATGCTGAACTAAACTGGAGGGTTGTATGTTTAATTAAACACACTCCTATACCCTTCACTACTACCACCACTCACTTAAAAAGAACACTGACAGGACTCACATTTAACTTACCTTGAACAGTTTTGAAAATGTAATTGGATTTCTGATTCTGAAAGATACATCACTCTCCAAAGCAAGGGTTTGGAACAAGTGTTGAAGAAAAGCTCTGTGTAAACTCAAAAGCTTGTCTCACTTACCAAGAGAAGTTGATCCAATAGAAGCTATTGCCTCACCTGCTTTGTCTCTCTAGTATCCTAGGACCAACACAGCTACAAAACCACTGCAGTCATCTGGTTAAGCAACTAGCAACAAACCCACGAGGATGGATTTCTTTGGAAGTATGTTCACATTGTGCTGTTCCTCTGTTCTTATTGACTCATTTCAGCAAGGTACTTAAGCACGTCTAACCCAATTGACTTCAAAGTTGGGCGTGGACTTAAACTCTTTGCTGACATTTCTGTTCTTTGCTTGGGAATAGTCAGAGCTGAAATATTAGATTTTGGCTACAGATAATGTTTGTCCAAAGCCCTACTCTGATTGGCAAGGTAGCTCTTTTTGATGTCAGAGCTGTGCACCACTTGTTAATGATGTACAACTGAGATTTTGTCAATGAAAACACACAAAAATATGTATGCTCATTATAAGTAGTGTGAATTTATGTGGGAAAGAGTTCATTTTGGACCATTACTTAAAAAAGCTCACTGAACAGGTGGGAGACTTAGAGAGATAGTGAGCTGAAGAGAAAGTGAGAAGCAGTAATCTGTGGCCCTCTAGCCATTATTTAGTAGACCTGGTCAAAATATTTGGTGAATATTATTCAGTCAGTGAATACTACTGTTTTTCTATCAAATATCTTGTTCAATTAAGGGGGAGAGGAGGATATGTATTCATGTAGTTTTATAGCTTGCCAATGCTGTATATTGACAAATTATTCATTGAACATATGCATATAATTTATGGAAGATTTTTTTTTAATATATTCAGCCACTCTTTTGAGACCCTTTCTCAAGCAAAAACTAAACTGGGAAATGTCCAGTATTTGGGACACAACCTGTTGCTTTGTTTTTCCTCACATTTCCTTAGGCTCCACTAGCTCAAGAACCAGAGTCCCCACAAACTCCAGCTTCATGCATGCACACAGATATCTGATGTAGTCTCCCTTTTCAAAATGGAGAGGATTGTAAAAGGAAAGTCATTCAAATGTTCCCTCTGCAAAAGTTAAATGTGTCACTAAAAAATGTACGTAGAAAGTACTACTGTCCTCTGAAGATTTATTGTGCCTAATTTGAAGATTAAATGCAATCAGACAGTAAAACAAAGGGATTTTTGTCCTAAGTGCAAATTCTCTACATAACCTTAACTTTGAAGCTACTGTTGAAGCATACGCAGTTTTCAAAAATATGTTAATTAAATAACCTCAATAAGAACTCAGGGAAATAAGCAAGCTAATTTGCATATTTCCCTGGTGTACTAGGGGTTAATTAAAATGCTTCAGAAATATTTGTGACACCATTCAGTTGAGTTCTGACCATTTCCAGATGTTTCAATTTGTTCTGTTAATAACGGTTTTGATGATGTGCATTAGAGGAAGCAGACCTGGGGGCATAGGTGCTGGAACTAGGGGTGTCGCCACACTTCCAGGCTCGAAGTAGTTTCCATTATGCACAGGGTTTACAGTTCAGTTCAATGGCTCTCAGTTCCTTTTCTATAAAAATTGTTCCAGCACCCCTGACTGGGGTTTGGAGGCACAAAAGGTTCTTATAACCAAGAACAGTTTTCTGGAGCAGGCCTTTTATTCAGGGTATTATCACATGCTAAAGCTTTTCCTCTGAGGATATGATCTCTGTGTAAAGTACAAAAATAATGCAAGAACGTGAAGTTCGCTTTGTTATGAAAGTGCTATGAATAGTTTATGAATCAGTTCTGTGATGATGCAACTTTTGAATGAATATTATAGGCATGTATACAAGCTGAAGCAAAAGTGGCTCATTTTACTATAAAATGTTTCATAGACCTTCCATAAGTTTTCACTTTATAGAATTATGTAGAAATGGTTTCTCCCCAGGATAATAACTTTTTTGCCTTATGTCAGTCATAGCAGTGAGTGAATAAGCAGTCAGGGGTGAAATTTCTCAAAACCACTGCCTCTAGGCATAACAGATTAGTCATTCATTCTGTCTACAACCAATACCAACAACATAAGGAGTGTGGCCTAATTGTGCCCAAATATGGCATGATGCTCCAATCTGAATCCCTTGCTTCTTAAAATATTACTTCCAGATGTACAAAACATATCCCCAAATCCCAGTACATAAGCTAACGTACAAGAAATTATGCCTATAATTCAGTATCAGTATCAGTTCCTGGTCAAAACTGGCATTTTACTTTCACTTGAAATAAATAGGAATGTGACAGTAATACCTTAAAAAAATTATATATATCTCACATTTTACACTGTAGCAGCAGACCTCAGAGAGTCAGATAGAGCATTTTTAGACATTAACAGGAAGGCAGATATAATTCATGCAAAATCCACTACTCAGGTAATGCTCCTCCCCCTTCCCAGCACACCACTCTTTGGAGGGGTAGGGCCTGCTTCAGAAGTGAGTTGTTCCAGTTTTACACCAACGTAACTCCTTTGACTGGAATTATACTAGTGTAAAGCAGGAACAACGCAGCAGTGAACAGGTTCATATCATTGCCTGAAGTACATGCAACACAGTCAAATAAACGTAGCTGTTAAAATAAAGTGTACAGATGGGAAGGAAGCATCTCTGAGATGTGTCAGATTTCACATGGTGATTCAGGTTCACAGCAAAACTGACACTGAGCTAACATTTACTCAATCCTAATCCTAAAGTCTTTTTTCCATACTGTATGTGTGCAATTTAATTGGTGACTTCAATGTCTAATTTTATTTGTCGTTCAGATGTTATTCAGAGAGCAATTGCACATTGGGAGGATTTCTATGAGTAATGCTGCCCTCTGCCTGCAAGTTTAAAAGTTTCCTCAAAACGATCAATTCTATATAGTAAAGGTTGTGCTGAAAGACTTAAAACTGGGCATAAACTCCTGGTTTTCCCCCCTACTTGTCTTTCCTGTGTGAGTTTTACACACAGGAAGTTGTATGTACTTTGAAAATGTATGTAGTTTGTTTGGTCTTGTGCAATATATTTTTATAAATATTTGAAATTGGCCTGTGGCCAAAGTTGTCAGCATTTCTAATATTTCATTGTTTAAATGTATCTTAAAAACAACCTCGTGCATCAGCACAAGAGTTGCTATGGAGGGGTCCCTTGAGTAGATCTGGTGCAGTGGGCAGTTTTTATTAAGAAATAGGTAGGGCTGAGAGTCAATTGTTACTATCATTCTCCACAACTGAAAGTTTATCTATCAGCTGAGACTAGTGCATTCAATTTCTTACTTCTAAGAAATTCACAAAGAATTATCTTTTTTTAAATGGTTGCCATCTCCCACTCTTCTCATTGGGACTATGGCCACAAGCTATCCTCAGTTATGACAACCACCATTTCCCAACAGCCTATGCAGAAAGATATTTAGACAATCCTTAACAAAGATGGGTGCCAACTTACTGTCCTACTAAGAGAGAAACCAGTGAAGCTAGCAGTTTGTAATGCTGTCAGGAGGCAGACAGGCATGCTGTGGGGATCAGGTAAACACACTGGGACAGGGAATGCTGGACATGTCATGGGAAAGGGAAGTAAACGTGGCCGGGATGAGTGAATGGAAGGTACAAGGGAAACTGGTGAAGGAATGGGGGGGGGCGTGAAGGGGGTGGAAGAGAACCACCAGAACCTTAACTCAGCTCACTTTACTGTACCAAAGATCTACAACTAAAAGAGTTGTGAGGGGACAATCTTGCAGTAGGTATATGGAAGGAAAATCTATGGGGTAGTTTCTTCAGTAACACGGAGTTTGAAAAAAAAATTCGTGTTGGAAGGCTAGCACCCCAACAGAATCATGTTAAGATTGCAGCATTCCTATGGATAAAAGAGCAGAGGTTAACTTTTCACTTCCTTCCTTTTGTGTCAGATATGTTTGTAATTCAGGTTTTGAATAAAACATGAACATAAAAATATTACAATTATTGGGTGTAAGAATAATGTATGGAACTGAAGAGATATTTGAGGATGTGGTCCAGTTGCTCAATTGGTGTAAATCAGCATAATGACATCAAACAGAAATATGAAGATTTACATTGGCTGAAGATGTGAACTCAAGAATTTAGTTGCATTCATAAAAGGATTAGTTACTTAATCAGTGATGAAACTATCAAGAATTATATAAAGTAGGATACAAATATGCTTTGGGACAGAATCCAACCACCCGCTGCTAGAGGTTAGAAAGAAACCTCCATTGTTAAAAACTTATTACATAACTGTCCTTATTGAAGTTTTACACCACTGAAGGCTGAATTGAAGAAGAAAAAAAGATAGACCAGATGTCACCCAGTCCAAATCTGACATGACAATACCTAGGTTTTTAAGACATTTGTTGACTTAAGGAGGAAGGAAGGTAGAAAAAGAAATGAGGAGGAGACTGCAGCAAAAAATGGGGGGAGGGAGAGAAAGATGGTTTCAGAGTTGATTAGCATAAGATATGAGAAGAACCTTTGCATTATCATTTAAATATCCTTAATGCAGTAGAAAAAGGTTGAAAGGGAATGGAAACCAGTGACAGGCGAGCCAGCATGTGACCAATCCCCAGTGGTAGTCCCAAACAAACCACCAGTTTTTTTCTTCTGCTTAATCAGAGGGAAAGTTAAGACTTTTTTTGAAGAGTCTTTTAGTAGTTTTAAACTTTTTTTTTTTTTTTAAATAAAAAGGCAGTCAGACTCAGCTGTCCTGCCCGGTGCCTCTGGTATAGCTACTCTATAAATTAAATCAGTGATTCTCAAACTTTTCAGGATGGTGACCCCTTATTTGTAGTTTAAAAGTTCACTGCTGCCTTACATTTAGCAATAGTAAAATAATGTATTGACAATCATGATAAGATATAATAAATGCATGTGCGCGCAAGCACATATGTTTTTCTGAGAGGTTGACAGAATACTGGACCTTGAAGGGTAAAGGTAAGCAGCAGGGTGAGGCCAGGAGCAAGGTAGTGGAAGAGACTCACCTAAGTGGAATCACAAATTTTGAAGGCTTTGGCGGCCCTAAAGTTAGTCTGGAAATTTTGTTTTCCTTGTTTTAAAATAAGGTAATAAAATGATCATTGCTTCACAACCCACATTCCTGCTTTTTGTGATCCATTTGGGGGTGAAGACCCACCTGCTGAGAAACACTGAACTAAGGTATATAGAAGAAATAACCTCTGCACTGTGTTTTTGTGTAAGTCCCAGGTCTGTTCAAGTAGATTTCTCTTGAGCTTCTGATGGAAAAAAGATGGGTCCTTTCTGTCAGCCCTCTTTCTTTAGATAACCCATGCTAGAGAGTATCAATCCTTTTGCTGAAACCCCCTCTGAAAATATTTCAGGCTGTGACAATCCCCTCCCCCCCAAAAGTGATGACTCCCCCCAGTGCCATGTCACCCTGACTGGCGTGCACAGAGGCTGATAGCTTGCAACCCACCCATAATAACCTCACAACCCCCTACGGGTCCCCGGTTTGAGAAGCACTGCTTTTTATAAACACCTCTATTAGCAATATTGCACAGCTGTCTTAGTTATAGTGAGTTAGAACCCTGAATAGCCCTTTTGAGAATCTTTCAACTTTCAAGAGCATTGTAAGCAATATAGTTGGGTCCCCTGGAGTCCTCCTATCTCAATGTCTAAACTGATGTCACATCACTTTAATAGCGAAAATGAGACAGGATGCATCAGGGCTATGAGGACCACATGAGGCACCAAAATGTTTGTACCACCTATTGCAACCAGTAGCTAGTTATTTTATCACTTCTTTCATCCCATGGTCTTGCACAGACTGCAGCTCAAATGTGTACATGCACTCAAGCATATCACGCTTCCACATGACAAGGGGATGCAAACCTCATTTCACTGAATGATGAAAGTACCGAAATAGAAGTGTTCCAGTGCAGGTAATTCAATATGCACCATTTCCAAACTCACTCAGGCATTGTCCAACCCATTCACATAATCACAGAGACCCACCCATGCATAGAAATGCTCAATGAATGACTCACTCATTCACTGTTTTACTTTCTTAGTCAATCGCGCCTCCTTTCCCCCTTTGATGTATTAGACATTCAAGTATTCACACCCTTGTTTACTTGGGCTTTACTCATTTTTGAAAACATACACTGTTCTACAGCTGCCATTTAGTTTCTTCCAGAATTTGAATAGAAAATATTAGATAGCACTGAAAGGCACACAGCATTACCCTTTCCTAGCTGATCCTTTCAGAAAGTACCTAGAACCAAATACAATCGTAATTAGAAATAAAAAAAGATGTTTTGTTACACTTTAGGATATTTTTAACTCAAATTTAGGATGCTCTTAGGCCTGGGAATTTAAAAAGGATTTCACCTACCTAACTTACTTCTCAACTGATGCATCTCATGTTCTGGAACATTATCATTCCCCAAAGCACTGAAAGCATTAACTTCATGTCTGACATCAAAAGATTGCATGATGTTTTCTGATACTGGGTCAGAACTCCTATGGGTTGTGCAGTTTTGTGAGGAGAATTGCCTGTAGGAATAGGAAGTAGGACATGCCCACTAGCAGTGAAACTGTGGCTATGAGGGAGGAACAAAACTGAGTTTGGAAGGCTATTTTAATCCCAAACAGTCTAATTCATTCAACAATATACAAATTTATATTTAAATAATCAAATTTTCAACCACACTGGAAAAATATAAAAATGAGTGCCCATACCTGCAGATGGTAGTGGGGAGAGAAAACAAGGTATGAGGTGGGTATGAACTCGGGACGCGAGGGAGGAACAGTACTGTACTGCGGGGGGTAAAAAGGGATCTGCAACGAGTGTGGGAATCTGATGGATAAGGAAGAGATGAAGTTAGTTAAACTGTGTGACCAGCGGTTGGGAGATGCTGGGCAGGGTGAGGACTGGAACACATTTCAATGCAGACAGGGAACTGACAGTTGCCCCCATTTTAGACCCTGCTAATGAGGAGGATGGTTAGGACACAGATATCTGGGAGGAGAGTTGGCTAAAATCTAGAAGTCTGCAAAGGCTAGCAGATGGTTTGTCTTGACATGGTGGATATTATTTAACCTCAGTATAGCGTCCCTTTATTAACTGCATCTTATTCAATGCAAGGAGGTGGACAAGGTTTCACATTGGACCCTGAAGTTGCTCTAACAAAGCAATTTTCACTCCTTCGATATTTAAAGAAATGTAAAAATGATCCTCATGGCTGCATGACAGAGTTTGGCTCATATAAACTTGCACCTCTTTGAACTAAAAAAATCCTAGAAGCTCATGGTTTCCAGCTTTTATTTCCTTTTACATCTGTCCATGTTTGTCCTCCCATTTAATCCCAGCTATCTCAACCACCCCTCTCACCCTCCGTGCTGGCAAGCCCCATGTCCAGTTCTTCGGTCGCATTGCAGCATCTCATTATTTCATTTGGTATGCTATGTAAAAAGTACAAGTTGCAGCTTTTTCACTGAAAGTGTGATTTAAACTGAGAGTGGAGTGTTTGATTTAGACTTGTTTTAGTCTATTCTGTATATCTTATGGGGCTCACTCACAGGTGAATGGATTTGCTCATCATTAGTCCATATTGGGAAAGTAATCAGTACCAAGCTTTAATCTATCTTCTTTTTGTGTGATAATGGATCATCTTCTTTTGATTTGGTGTTCTTGTTACAGTAATAATGTAACTACAGGAACACATTTAAATATAAATTGCAAGCAATGTGAAATACATTTAGAAAAATGTTGGTGAACAAAATGCAAGCCTTGCTAGCTTTGAGCAGGGTAAACATCTTAATATTTCAGGTAAGAGGGAATAGAGTTCTGCTGGAGAAATAGAAGGGCATGTCATTACCAGTAGTTACTGCATATTTGGAGTAGAGAAAGTAATCATAATGTAAACAGCAATATGTAGAACTAGAGATATTTAGTACCCACAGGTATCCCACTAAGTGGCTGAACTGCTTAAAATACCTATGGATATATTTTTCCATACTGCCACATTAGTAGTTAGAACTATTTCCCAAGGGGGGGGGGGAAAAAAAAAAAAAAAAAAAAAAAAAAAGAGTGTGTAACCCTCAGAATGCATTCATCACTGACCTGAGAAGCCACAATCTTATTGTCAGCCTCACCCCTCTTTCTTCTAACCACTCATCTCTTTTCCCCACCCAGCCCCCTATATGTCACCATCTCTCATTACACCTAGCTGCAGCTTAAACCTAAATCTTCAGTCTGATCCTTGCAGCCAGATGCTTACACCCACAAAGAATCCCAGTGGCCAACAAGGCTCTGCTCAGGTATGCACTGCTCAAATAGCAGCATCAAGGCCTAAGGGCTGACCTACACGTAGTCATACTGGCACAGAAACTATCCGTTGGGGGCCGTTCCCCCTTTTTTTCTTTGTAAAATCTGAAAGAAAGTTATACCAGTACAACGCATACTGTGGGCACAGTTTTACTGGTATAAAGTTGTCTTATTCTGACATAGCATATTTTCCTTCTCAGACATGAATAAGCTATGCTGGTTTAAAAAAAAACACAAACCACCACTTTATACCAAGAGAATTGTGTCCCCACTAGGAGAGCTAAATATACTGGTATAGCTAAAGCAGTACCATTTGTGTTTGTAGTCAAGGCATTAGATTATAAATTCCTCAGGATAGACACATTGTTTGCAAAGTCCCATACGAATGTATGAGGCTGAATAAATTAATACATTTGTATTTAGCAGATTTTAAAGCACTTGTTGAGTAAGAAAATTACAGTTAAACCTTTTAATAAAATATAAACATAGGAGCCTGGGTTTTGCACAAAAAGTTCTCTCGACGTTTCTGGAATTTCCAGGTCAGGCATTCTCTGAGGAATGGAAATGAACATGGTCCTGGATATCAGAGACTGCATGGCCTCTGCAAACCAGAAGTATAACAATAGCTTGTACAAATGCTTGCACATATCAGTGCAAGACACAAAGTTTCCTTTCTGCACGTATATTTTCTACTCTTCACCTATAAGTGTTTAAACATCTATAATTGAAGAAACTGCTATTACCCTGGAAAACCCTGTTGTGTACTTTTGTACATACGTGTGTGTGCTGAAATTTAGCTTTATTGGGGCTTTTATCTTTAGCCCTGCATTGGGGACAATACAAAGCTGACCCTCCCCTTTAGGTGCACTAGTAGGGATTGCATGTTTAGGAAGCGTAATGCTACCTTGGAGTCCTCAGTGCACAGAGAACCTGTGCCCATTGCACCAGATGCAGCGTATGCCTCCATGTGTGGCTGGCTAACTCTGAATGGTAGAGTTTTAGGAGAGAAGGTAGGAGGGGAGGGCAAGGCCTTAGTCCTGCCTCAACTTTCGTGACTTTCTGCTCTCTTAAGGTAATTAGATGCCAGACATACTAGCAGGGAGCAGTTTCTGCACCCAGTTGAGTAATGAGATTGCAAATGGTGCCAGTCTCTTTACAAGGGCACAAGAAAGGGGAAGTCCCCACACTTGGGCATCCACACAGGAGCCAGCTGTGATCTGATCCCAAACGTGCAAGTCTATTTAAAACATTATATAGAAATAACAGATGTTACTTTCAGAAAAAATGAATACCAGGCTATAAAAACTGGCAGTGAAAGCCTAGCTGCAAAATTGATTGGAGAATCAGTAGCAATATCAAAGCGGGAGAGGCATTCCCTAAACCAAATGGAACTGTCAAAGCTGCTTGATGTTTGAATATAAAGCAGACTAAATTTCCTATAGCTGATGATCTAAGCTTCCGTTAGTACAATGAAATAATTCACAGACTGTTTCAAAATCTCAGGGTTGTAGTTCTGGGAAGTGAGAATTTACCAAGCCTCCCTTGGTCTATCTTAATCCTTTCCATAGATTTCATGGGACAGATCTTGGAGCCCAGATACATTTGCACTTGATGCTCGTGAGAAAGGGTGAGGGCAAAGTTGGCTTGAAGTCATCTTCAACACACTTCCCCCAATCCTAGAGTGGCTGCCTGAAGCAGCCAGGGTTCATTGGAGCACCCCAAAACACCAACTGTAGGTCATCCAAAGGTATCCCCCGAGCTGGCTGACCAATGCAGATTACCCTAATGCACTAGAGGATCTAACCCCACCTCTTTAGAAGGAGAACCTTTTTTCTAACCTTTTTCTGTAGGAGTGCAAAATATTGCAGACAAACTTGTCTTGTTTTTAGAGAAAGAACTGGTGAAAGTGTGTCACAAAAAGATGAACAGGTACTAATAATTACATGTTTAACAGAAACAGCACCAAACAAATTTGAATCTACAGCTTTTTTTCAACTGAATTCTGCCACATTATCTGCCAACCCTCATGGAATCTTTGGTAAGAAACAAAGGTGTTTTATGAGCTCTGATATTATATGAAGTCCTGTGAATTTAACATGAACAGAATGAAACAAGCAATGTTACAAGCAACCATATATTGTCAAGAAGGAATTTTCTTCTTTATGTACAGCATTCAACAATGCATTAGGTCCTTTGCAAGAGGTTTTGGGGTTCTTGTGGTGCATCAAGTATTTATTACTGAAGGCAAGGTTTAAGATTTGATGGATCCATGGTCTGATGCAGTACAGCAGTCTGAATAAGTTTGGATAAATACAAGAACGGTAACTTTCCAACATACAGATTTGTTATCAGAACATCCCTATTGTCTTCCTAATGTGCTTTCATACTTGTGTATAAATCAGACCAGTGAGCCAGCAGTTAAAGTGGTCAATATTATATAAAAAAGTCAGTGGCTAGCAGAAAAGAACTTCCAATCATCCAGATTTAAGTGTAAACTAAAACAAATGCATTAAAATGATGTACCAGCTTAAGAACAGTGATAGAAGACTACAAAACACAGATGCTTTGCTAAGGGACTAATTATTTTACGTTTGTCATTTTTGGTACTATGTCCACTAGGTATCTATACTGATGCTGATGTTTGTAATGGCATGACTGATTAACAGAGCATGTCATTGACCAATAATATTCAAGTTTGATATAGTTTTAGGGGCTGTTTACATGAAATAGCCCATAGCCTAATGTCCGTTCTCTTCAGATTCTGATCAAATGCACACATCTGAGCATCTACCTCTGGAGACATCAGTCTTTCTTATGGGATTTCATAAATTCTGATATCCTTTAAAATACAGAATGGAAATCTGGCCTGCTCACTGCATAGGGGGAATAACTCCCCTCCTACACCCACACCCACACCCCCGTTTGTTAACCTCTGATAGAAATGGCAATTATCAAAAGATCTGTAACAAGGCAAGGTCCCCTCACACTGCACTCTTTCTTTGTTACAGTCCTCAGACAGCAAGTTAACACCCCATGACTTAGTCACAGCATACTATTTTAAGTGTGAGAGACCCCAAGCATTAGGTTTTTATCTTCTCCCCAGATGAGAGGAAGGAGAGATTGCATCTCCCTGAGATTCTGCACATCTCTCAACTGTCCTCAGCTGACAAGCTGAATCTTAATTGATTAAGCAACAGCTAATTAACCAATGATCTCACCAATTTGGCCCATGTGGGGACACTTACAAAGTGCACAGAGCCGTGAATCACTTTCAGGCTACTCCCACACTGTCAAAAGATCATCCAAGAGACAAGGTGAGTGACCAAGGTAGCAGACCAACTTTTGTTGGTGAGACACACAAGCTTTTGAGCTTCTTGAAGAAGAGCTCTGTGTAAACTCAAAATCTCATCTCTCTCACTTACATTTTGTCTCTCTAATCTCCTGTGACCAGTATGGCTACACCACTACTACCACATAAAGGTTATCAGTCAATTTATGATATATTCTTCCTTGAAGTGGCCATGTTACATAAACAGCCTCTACTCTAGCACTCCTCCTGTGCAGTGTATAAATGAAGCCATTGGGGGAAATAATTGAAGGTCTTTATTTGATTTGTAAAGGCTCTTATGATTTGGGTATAGCTACTTGAGAAACTGCATCTCTTCTCATGCTGTATCTTGAGATGATATCAACTTAAATACTCTTGCTAATAGTTCAGATTTAAATGTCTGGAACTGTTTGCAGCCCTAACCACTGGGCTAAAAGTTAGGGCTCCACCTAGCTTCTTGCTAAAATAGCACAGGGACTTAGCTGTAAGGGAGGGTTTGAAAGGTGAGAATTCCCCAGCAGACTCTCTCTGAGAGTTGTGTGGGGATTAGCACATATTCCTGTCTTCGGCACCTTCCCTTGGCTAGTTTACACAAAAAAACCATCTAGCATGCTGGCTTTTGTGCTTCCCATTCTGGGATACCTCTTTCCCCATTCACTGTGTAGGGAGCCTAGGCGAGGCTTTGTGAATCCTAGTGATTTTCTAGACATGTTAAAGTTAGGTCAGGGGATGATGACCACCACCATACCCATGTTTCTTTGTAACTTTAGTCCTCTGTAGTACATTACTACTATAAGGCTAAATTTCAGACTCAGTTATAGGGGTCCAATCCTATTCACTTCTCATCACCTGCATAAACTATTACATAATTGATAATCCACAAAACCTTTTTCTTGTGAGGGACATAGACATTGTTACAGTGGGATTCTACCAGTCCTTCTGAGAGCAAAATTTGACTACAGTAGTCAGTTCCCGTACTGGATATATTACAGTATATTTTCTTACTTAAAAATTAAAATGAAGTTTCTCTAAGAAAAGAAATATTTTAAGTCTTTAGATTCCTGCATTCTTCAGTCACTGCCTAAATTCCCAGTCCAATCAATTTTCACAATTTACTTTTGATGCTCTTTGAATCTGTTTTCTTTCTCCAGAAACCCTTCCTCCCATATTTTGCTTGAGTGACTTTCCTTCTTCAAAGGAAACCTGAATAGAATATAGAATGGGCAGCAATCATTACACTTTGATCAGATACTGTAATAATTTTAGCAAAGTAAATCTTTCTTCATTTCTCTCTCATCATTAATTCTAGATTTTTCTAATTTTGTTTTTCAAGGGCTCAGTTACAGAGGATCTCTCATTTTAAATATGAAAAGTTACGCCTATATATAAACTCCAGAGGTGGCATAGCTTACAATATATTTCTTTATTAAACAGGTATTGTATCCTGATCCATGCCAAACATTAACTCAATGTATAGTACTTCCTGTTTTCATCTTCAAAGATAAGTTTGTGTTTTCTGTAGTGTCACCAAAGTTCAACATATTGATCAGGGAAAATATATTATACTGGCTGCTTCTGCTTAGCTGGGTACATTTCATAGAGTCCAAAGCCTGAAGGGACTATTGTGATCATCTAGTCTAACCTCATCCATAACTCAGGCCATAGAACTTCCACAACAATTTATTTTTAACTAGAGCATATCTTTTAGAAATAGCATACAATCTTTTCTTCTCTGCATTATTACTGAAAATTTCACTATTTCCATTTAATAATGGATCAAATACCATTGGTGGGTTTTGTTTTGTTTTTTTTGTTCCCAATACACAAAGAAAAACCCTCCTTATTGTCGTTAACTCTGCAGGCCACAGATTTCTCCCTGCTTTGCATGAGACATTGTTCAGATGCTTTTTAAATATTCTGGAATGACAAACATTTAGGACAGAATACAGCATACTATGGATTTCTCATCTAATAATCCTTCTTTGCTGGATATTTTGTATGTGTTCTGTTATGCCCAGAACTGCCATTGGTAACAATGGTAGTTCCAGATAAAGTGACTGGCATGTGAAGCAAAAATCTGCAGTGCAAATAAAAGCAAAGATTTTTGGCTGTAGGTTGATAAGTCTCTGATTCAACAGCTGTACATGTTACATGTGAATATACCTAAACTTTCATGACATAAAGGTAAAACATGGTATGAAATAATTGTTCCTTGCATTTCTATAGTCCTGCTGTTTAATTTTTGTTATTTGTGAAGATCCACTTTATTTGAAATATTTAGCCAAATACAAAACAAATTGCATGCCATTTCAAACCATATCTCATGATGTGTTTCTTTTTAACTTCCCCCACAATTTGCTCTGTGCCTAAAAGCCTTGAAACTTAATTTTTTTTAAAGTGAAGACTTGAAATAAAAGCTTCTACAAAAATGTATTAAACATCACTTGTTATCTTTTTTCCCCTGGGTTGTAAGTCACTTCATATGATGCAGCATTATAAAGAATAATTAAAAACTAAGGAAATACTCAAGTCAATCCAAAGATCTATAAAGCTTGAGGCTTACAGAGACTTAAAAAATCCACAGCCAAAATGACAGTTTGGGTATTTCAGTGATTACACAGCAGTAGCTGTGATTTAAACATTTGACCATCATATTTATGAGTGTAGATAATAGCAAGCACATAGCAACTAGTACTCATAGATCCTAAAGTCCAGGACTGTCAAGGCCTGTGGTGATTAAAGTAGAATTTTTTGAAGCTAGGAGTTGCCACTGTGAGAGGATAACATAAGATGTATTGAATACTTTATGAAGTACTAAGAATAAGAAAAGCCTAAAAGCTTTTCCAACATTTACATTTGTTTGTTGTTCCCTTTGGTCAACAAAGATCTTTTAATAAAAGGGAAACATTTTGAACTTTCAGTATCGTGAGTTCTCAAGTTAGAATGCTACAGGTACAACAAAAAATGGCATCTTACTTACCAGCATGCAGATTAAACCCAGAATATGATTTCCCCTCCTCTCCCCGTTCCCTCCCCCCAACAGTGGTATGACTTTCACCTTTAAAAAAAGTCACCTTAAAAAAAATTGGGAACATTTTGCTCACTAGACTGCCCACAGACAAGATGGACCAGTTACTAATACTTTATCCACATAAAATAAAGTCATTCCATAAAGATACTTTAGAATAAGTTCAACTCTCCTAATTCAAGGTTCTATTGAGGTCAATGTAAAATATCTCAATTTATACCAGAGTTAATTTCAAATTAAAGCATCCATGAAAAAAGATTTATTCATTCAGATGAAAAGGGGTCTTGTACATAAGTTGTACACAGCAAATAAAAAGCAAAAGGAGATTCATCAGTCATGTCCTTGAAGAGAAATATGATTCACAAGAAACCCCACACATTTGACACTGCACTCTACTGGTACATTTTCAAAGGCTTAAGCCTGCAAAGATAAAATTTTCTAGCCTGTGTTTTGCAGGTGAGCATGAAGGGTCCCTCTGGTCTTCAAACCCACACATCTACCTTACACCCCTGAAACAGATCTTGCAGCACGAGGGCACAGTTCATTTACAGGAGAACTCTGACATATCAGGGCAAGCAATGCTTAAAATGAAGTGACCTCTCTAATGTAAGTGAGGACACAGATGAGATGTGACTGTATGATGACAAGCAATAGGGGCAAGTGACAACTTCATAATGGTGGGTGGGGGAGATGAGACTCATAAAAGTGGACACTTCAGTGAGTAGTACGTTAGAAGCACAATTGGGCAAGTGATTCCTTATTTTCATTGGCACTTGTTACTAAAAACAACCAGACAGCTGAGTCAAAGGAGCTTTGTATTAGTCACGCTCAGAACCACACAGCATATCTGTCTACTTCCAGACACCTATGCAAGAAGGAAGATCCTCTCCGCTTTCCTTTCTATTCCAGTTTCAAAGGAGTAGATCAAAGCCTACTACAGAATTTTTCCCTCCCTCTCCCTCTTGAAGCAAGCCACTGTCAGAAACACGAATTGCCTCACTGGATCGGACATGTGATCCTGTAAGGCAAGGCAATTCATATATTTCTATATGGTCAGCCTTCACAAAACAGGGAATGTGTCTTATGTTGTGCTTTAGGAACATATATGTTTTATGTTGTGCTTGGAACATAATAAGGATAATATGTAGCATGGGACTATAGTCACAATAACTTGTACAGTTATCATATAACTACTCGGTTTCATCATTAGATATTTAACTTAAAAAGCCACTTTATTGCCTAATATACTCTTCTGCTGTAAGCATTATACCCCAAATTGTGTCTTTAGTTTGGGATTAATCTTCACAGTGCTTCCCAAACAATGGTATATTATATGCTTTGTGTATCCATTCAGCCTATTTCATATCATCTGAATAAATCTCATAATTGAATGTTTAAGTCTAAAAATTTAGATCAGGATTTTCATCATGACAGCTGACTCAAGCATTTAAAAAACACATACATGCTTCAATGAATAATATGATCAAACATATAATTCAAACTTCGACTAACAATGGATTAAACCAACCAAATTGACTATGCAAGAGAAGCCTACATTATATAACTTATGCATTTTACCCAGCTCTGTTCTCATTACTGTAAACAAAAGCAAAGTAATCTACAATGAACAGAATACTGACAATTTATATTTAGTTTTACAATTTTAATGATTTCAGTTCTCCTTCCCAGCCTTCACACAATCAAAAGCTATGTGTGCATCAACAGGAAATCAAGACAATGAGCTATGCACTGTGTTTTCATTATTGTCCCATTAAAGTCAAATATGGTCATTCTCTCTCAGCTGTTAATTAGTCCAAACTCCCACCAGTTTATTGATATTTCCACATTTCATCTCTTGCCCTCAAGTCAGCACTCTGTTGTTCAGTCTGCAATGATGGATGTTTAGGGATGAAACTATAAAGTCCAAGATCTATTCAGGTACAGATTTAAGAATAAAGGTCCAATTGGCAAGTTGACTGTGTGGCTTAATAATAGAGACCTATATGAAAAGTTCCTAGATTCAACCAATGGCATAAAAAAGGCCCAAGCTATTACAGGCCAGATGGTACCCGCCAAGTTTGCTGGGACTTAAACTTGAAGATCACAGAACTGAAATGAAATGAGGTGTCTGCTAGCCTCCAGTTCCAACTCCAAGTATCACCAAGAGTTGTGCCAACAAAAGTCTCTCTCAGAATTGCAGTGGAAGGAAACAGTCATATTAAAAAGAGTCCAGGTTCTCACAGCTTTCCCTTTTTAACAACATATTTCAGTACAGTACATTATGATGGGACATTTGATGAGAAAACAGATAAACTCAGACCCTGGGGCTTCCATAATGATGTGATCAGGAGCAAATATAGATTTGGATGTTGACTGAGGTCATGATGTAAAGTTCTTACTTTCAATCTAAAACTACAAAATTATATAGAAATGAAGGTCTGGCAAACCAAATGAATCTTAAAGGTACAGAACCAGTACCAGTGAGAACCTAATATAGTATGGTACCAATGTGTTAAAGGAAAAGATGTAGAAGTTATGCAATAACAATATGCAATAGTAGCAATAACAGAGCTGAATCCTGATGTTATTAAACAGGCAGTTTTGTCAATGGAGTATTATGTGCAGCTTTAGGATAGTATTCACACGTGAAAAAAGGAGTCCCTTTTCAAACCCATCAAGGAGAGTGCATGTGGACAGCTCATTTAGAATATCGTTTGACTAGTCCAAGTATAAACGTTGTGATGGGGAAGAAGCTAAACAGGTTTTCAAGAAAAGCTAGATAATTATGTAGGCAACTCATTTTCCAGAGCATGAGAAAATCCTTCACCTTAGAAGAAGTGATCTTTTTTCTTCTCAGGAGAACCTTCTTAAACAGTCAACGTAGTAGTAAACTACTTTAAAACAACCGGTGCAGAAGTGGAAAACAAACACAGGAAATTGGAAGAAAAATAGAGAAATAAGAAAGAAGTGAGACGACAAAAGGAGAACAGTGGTAAGAAGAAATAAATTTTCAGGATTGTAAAACCAAACCTAAACGTAAGGTTTTTAAGACCATATGCAATGCATGGTTGTGATGGTTAAACTATTTTTTGAAATCATTGGACACCAGGAGGTTAAAAATTTGGCTGAATACCTATTAGTAATAACCTGATTTAAGGACTTGAACTCTTCAACAGCCTTACCTCTTTAAAGTAGTTTAACAATTTAAGCTGCTTTAAATGCTAAGATGTGTTAAAGCTCCTTTGAGGATTTTAAGTTACCTTAACCATTTAGACAACTTTAAAGAGTTAAACTGGCTTAGTTTCTTAAAGTATCTGATGGACTGATTTAAAAAAAAAAAAAAGTTGCTGAGCACCTGCTACTCCCATTGACTGCCATGCATTAGGAAATCAGACCATGAACTCCCTAATGCGACTCAAGCTTGAGGAAACATTTAAGGAGTTAAGCTGGTTTAAACTGTACGAGCTCTTCATATTTTTTTTCCGGTCATTTTCCAAGATATTCCAAATAATCTCAAATGCTGCAGTTTTGTACAAAATCACACCCAGGAGAAACATGCATCACATCTCTAATGCCAAGTGCTAGTCTTTAGTTTTTAAAGATGCCTGTGTGTGATTGAAGCAAACAATATTTATCATTACAAAGTCACCATGCACATTGTGAGGTGCTTCCTCTGAAGCATCAGGTGTTAGCTATTGACCAGAAAGACAGGACGCCAACTGGCTAAAAGGACAAGACATTTAAACTGGTATGATAATTCCAGGACTTATGTGTTCCAGATTCATCAGTGGTTTTCAGAAAATGACAGGTCACTATGGAATTCTAAGATGCCTTCCAGTCCCAATAGGCACTGTAGGCCATATTTTAGTGAAGAGATCAGACTGTTAGGATTTGAGGTATTTGTTCCTTTAAATGATCAGCAAGGGCAATGACAAAAGATGTTTGGGTTTGTGTGTGTATTATTTTAATATTCTTCCCCTTGCATCTTGCTGCCTTGTCACATCATACCAAGCATAATATGATGAGCTTTAACAGTATCTGACAGAGTGTAGCTAACACACTGCAATGAGGGTGAGAAGAAAACCAGCAAAATTGATCTCTCTCCCCTGCTCTTTCCTCCTTAACATTTCTGAAGTAAATGAGAAACTTTATTTCTCTCCACAGCCCCTACAAATAAAAGCAACTGGTTCCAGCCTCAGAAATTACATTCACTGGCATGAATTTCCTCAAGCTGCAACTTCATTCATTGTGGTCCTTGTAATAGAAAATTAAGCCCAAATAAAATACTGCTTGCTCTGTATCAGTATTCAATGCACAGCTTCAAGAAAGTTCTTTTTCTTACCACTAGCAGCCCAGTTTTGCCATCTCACTGGGGAAAGGGGAAATAGTTCTATTTTCTTTTTCTTGATTGCTCAAAGTTTTCCCACTCTGTTGCACTCTCAGCAGGCATCTAGGCTCATGCTGAGTGAAAACAAAAAATGATCATTTTGAATTCTAGCCTGGCATCTTACTTCCAGCTCATACTTCACTCCACCAGACCTCAGTTTTTTCTGAGAAATTTACATATCATTCAGTAAACGATAGTTTACCTGATTGCTTTCAAATAACGTCAAATTGCTGGACATTTTCAGATAATGCAAAGCAAAGCAAAAGAGCAGGGCTGGATTAAAGCAAAATGGGTTGGATTAACCTGTACAAAAAGTAGGATTGCTAACTCTAGTGGTACAATTAAAGCAGTACAATCCCCTGGCCTAGAGTGAATGTAGCTCCATTGGTATAAAGGTGCTTACACTGCTATAGTTTATTCTCATATGTGAAAGGAAATACATTACACAGATATAAGGCATCTTTATACAAGTATGACACACACACTGATTAAAACACTAATTTGCAATGTCAGGCATTCAGAAGTTAAGAAGTGACAATTAAATTTGTCTCTTTATCCTTAATACAGCCCCCTTGTGTGTGTATTGTGATGTATATGATCCTGCAATTGAAGACTACATTTTTTTCCACAGGACCCCCTTCCTCATTCAGTTCGCTGAACTAGATGTTATACAATATTTTGTTTTATCCCCATTGTTTAATGTATGTCTTAGGTCTTACTTACTGTACACTGCTCAACACCTGCTCTGAAGACAGAATAATTTCTTCCTGGGCTTTTTTTAATGGCACTCACCACTGTAGCATCTGAGTGTTTCACAAATATTCATTTATTTTCACAACACCTCTGAGGTGTGGAGTGGTTTTATCCCCATTTTACAGATGGGGAACCGGCACAGGGATTAAAAGCATGCACTCATTTTGTGTGCCCAATTTAGACACCTAGGGCCTCATTCTACAGAGCATGTAGCATTATACAATGCTTTACATCTTCAAAGAACGGCTCCCATTGACTTCAGCTGCAGCTGAGTGTGCTCAGAACTTCTGCAAGTCAAACCTCAGGATCCCAAGTCGGGCACCCAGAAAACAAGCAACACACAATTAGTGACAAACAGTGACAAGTTTTGCTTAAGTGACTCGCCTAGCACCACATAGCAAGTCTGTGGAAGAGGCAGGGATAGAATCCAGTTCTCCGGGGAAGCATTCAACATTAACCATAGGACGCTCATTTCTCTTCCAGCGATCCCCTGAATCTTTCTTTATCCACAGGGCAACCTTATGTCCTGTTTTGCTCAGGACAGTCCCCTTTTTCAGCCCTGTCCTGGACAGCCTGACTTTTTTGGCAAAACTGGATACTTGTCCCATTTGCACTTGCCAATTGATCATCAGTTGTGTGTAATTTACGAAGATTTTAGAAAGCAAACTGAAAAACAGGACATTCGTTATGTGGTATTATATTGACACTTGTATGCAGGATTAGAAGCTTCAGTTGCACCACGCAGACCGCTGCCACTTCAGTTAATGGAGTAACCAAGAGTAATAGTTGGTTGCCATCTTCCAGATAGACCAGCACTAAAAGAGAATGAAACACATACTTCGCCAATGGGTTTCACAGGTATTTGCCGACACCAGAAAAGTGCCAAGAATCTTTGGTTGCATTCCAGATTCTGGAAAGCATGGACATTCTTCTGTCCTATGTCTCCCTTCCCCCCTCCCCCCCCCCAACTGACTCAGGCTGATGTACCCCCTCCAAACCGTTTGTCCCAGTTGTCTCTTTGCCATTCCTAGTTCCTTATCACTGTCTCAATCTCTTTGCACAGCCAGCTTTAGTCTTCCCCTCCAAGTTTGCTGTCAACATCCCAATCTCCCCCTCATTTCCACTCTTTCCCCTTCCCCCAGTCAGTCCAAGTCTTCTGATCCAGTTAGTCCCACTTCTTCTTCAGTCTGTTTCTATCTTCCTTCCTCATCCCCACAATGGCTCCCAATATCCATCCACAGGGTCTTCACCCAATCTCAGTTTCCCCCTGCCTATTTCCTGGCTCTTGTTTTAGTTTCTTCACCTAGCCAGTTCCATTTCTCCCCTACACTCAGCTGCTTGTCAGATCGGTTTCCCCTTCCATTTCACACTCATGTTCTAGTCCCAGGCTCTTCTCCAACTAGCCTGTCTCCCTATCCCTTTCTCCAATCTCCTCCTCTCCAGCCAAATGGTTCCTAATCCTGTTTCCTTCAGTAGCTCCCTATCCCAACCCAACTCTCCTTGCCCACCTATTCACCACCTCATTTCCCCAACAGCTCCCAGTTTCTTTCCCCAGTCAATCCCAGTCTCTCCCAATTTCTTTTCCCTCCACCAGCCCTAGTCTCACCAGGCAACTTAACACTATTTACTCCACTCCCTCCCCCATCTGGATTTTGTCCTCTCTGCATTCAGATCAGACTGAATCTTCCTCAACACTGCCTCAGCCCTGCAGAGCGTAACTGAGAATCGGGGCACACCATTTGAAACAGTACACACTGCCAACCCCGATAGACCTATCCATACTGCATCTGCTGGCCCCAGGGCCTCACCAAGTCCATGGCAAGCTCAGCTCCTGCTGCCCAGCCCACTAGGCCTGAAAGGATACATGGGCTGCTGGAAGCAGGATGCTCCTGGCAGACCCCCCATTGTGGACAGCTGGTGCAGGAGCCACCCCAACAGTGGTGAGGAACAGGAGCATCAGCAGTCCCACTGCCCACGCAGGTTTGGCCCTGCAGCCTGCTTGGTCATGGCAAAGGGCTGGCAGGGCCCAGCCTGCGTGGGCAGTGGGAAAGCCAGCCAGCAACTGGCAATGGTATGGGCCATGCATAACATGTGTAAGCACCACAGGTTGAAAGCAGAGGAAATATAGACTCCCTGCTTTCGGTTTCAATGTTCATCCTCCACCCTGACCTGGAGCAACTAGGCACAGTCATTACAGGGAAACATCCTCTGAAGCCCTATAGCATGCACCATTGCTACATGAAGGGGATGCCGTCTGCTCCTGTGGAGGAGGTGCGAGGGGGACAGAGCAAGCTCAGCTGTTCTGTAGAGCTGGCCAATGCACAGACTGGTCAGCACCAGCAGCTGCAAGGGGCTCAAACAGCTGGGTGGCTAAAAGGATAGCCGTTTAATTGACTACACTTGCACTTCCCTATTAAAAATGTTTACAAAACCAACTGACAAAACGTAGCCGATTTCACTATTCAGGACAAAGTACTACGAGATGAAAAGAAAACATACATAGCCTCCTTCCAGGGATACATCCCCTCTCACAACACATGTCCCTTGCACAGAAACTGCTCTCCAGGAGCCTCCCCTGGCATCGATAAGCATAAAGGGGTGGAGGGAGGGGAGTGAAGGGTTGGAAACAAGAATCTGGCAGCCAGGCCGCAGCTCTCAAGAGGAAATAGATTAGCCAGTTCAAGCAGCATATCCTCAATGAGCAGAGGAAGGACATTTTTTAAGAGACCCCCACATTTTGTGACTTCACCCCACACATGTGGAAGCAGATTTATGACTGCTCATTTCTGGAAAGGCTCCCAGCTTTTGATTGTGATTCTACCAGCTATATGCATGCTGCCCCCCACCCAAAATCAATGAATGAATTTCACTCATAGGGTTTACTACTCACCCTTCTTGCACCTTTTAGTGGCCACATCTGGGGATTTGCTCTAGACCAATCTGATACCCTCTCCTTTGGTTGTTTTCCATGACTCTCTCTCTCCTGTTCTCTCTCTCTATCCCTGAACCCAATTAGTCCATCTTCATAACTCAGTGCTCCCTCCTCTTGGTTTGGTCCTCCAGCCTGATCATTACAGTTTTCCCTTTCCAGGGTCTCAAAGTTTCAGTGGATGATCTGTCTCAAGCAGTTTTCCATTCTACTGCCCACACTGAGCCACTTCCCCAGTGGCTGTTAGAGGAAACCACAGCTTACACTTCTCCTAGACCTTCATCTCCTCTGTATTCTACTTCAATAGAGAATGATTGCAGAATTCTGTCCCATGAGGGCCTCTACTTCCTGATTTTATATTAATTCAGTCTGCTGCTATGCAGCTGGGCTTCATCATCCATCAGACTTCATCAGCTCTGATTCTCCTCCAGGTGCAACCTGTCATAGGGTTAAATGGCTTTATATGGGGGTAGACCCCTCAACACAGGGCCTCACATTGTTAGCCCGTTTGGGCCACATTCAACTTTATTTTGTTCTTATATCTGTAGGATGTAGTCTCAGAATTTAAGTATGGACCATAGCAAAAGTACAGGGACAAGGTGAAATCAGAATACTCCCATTGATTTCAGTAATATTTTCCCTGTGGAGTTTTGGTAAGCAAATGATACAATACATAATTGGAGAACATCTTTTCGATACATCAAATAAGAGACAGGGTTTATATGTAAATATACTGTGGGAGCCCAAATTTTAAATGTGGGCATCTAAGTTAGATGTCAAAATTGACATAACTGTACAGAGTGCCTGAATTAAGTATTTGGTTGCCTAAATGCACAATTTGGAATGAATCATGAAAAATTACACATTTAGCATCTTGTACTGCCTCTCACATTGCTTCCCTCTACCCCCAACTTTTTTAGATATATGTAATTAAGCATTTCCTGCTAGCAATATTTTGCTAGTAGATGTCACTTTTATGTGGGTTACTGGCAATCCAAGGATATGTATGTTGCAGGAAAAGAAGGATTTTAACAAGAGTAAAAATGGCTTTACTGTTGTTGAAGTAAGGTTTTAGTAGTCTTACATCTTAAAGGATTCTAGTAAAGAGCTTTAATGAGAAGAGTTTCCTCTATTCAGCTTGTGTCATTTTATTACTGTTGGCAATTATTTTAATTGCTGCTGAAGTGAATTATATATGTATTTATATTATCATAGGAGGTAATGGGATACAAATTGTTTTATAATGTGAAATGGAGATTTAATGAGAACTGTATTATAAAATGTGGAAATATTTTGCTAGAATTATTTCACATTTATAGTTTTCTCCCCATTGTCAGGCCTTATCTTTCAAACTTAAAGAAAAGCTTGTGCCACAATTCCAAAAGGCCAGGATCCAGTCTAATTATCTGTTTTAGTTAAAAGTAACCAGTCTGAAGAAAGATTATTTTCTTAGTGTCTGGAAAATGTCATTTAGGAAAATTGCATCTATAAGGTGTAGTACAGTGGATGTTAAGCATCAGAATAATGAAATTACTTTTCCTGAAAAGCAATTTTCTAGACTGGTTCAATAATTGCCTACTTTCTGCTTGTCATGGTTACAGAGCAAGACTAACCCCTTTTAGTTCCTCTCAAGTGCCCGCTTTAGGTGATAGGCCTGGTTTCCTGCACCTCACTCTGGGAGGAACAATGTGATCTCGAAGCTGCAGTCCCCCTGTATCGCAACCATTTTAATCCAATAGGCCCAACTGCATTGGGCACCTGCTGAGCCTGCTGGTAGCCGATTGAAGTGACTCAAAAATAGCTTCTTCAAAACCAAGCAGCATTTAATTGCCAAAGGGAACACAACATTTAGGAAAATGGATTTAACACAAGAAAGATACTAATATGCCAATAACTAAGCTTAACCTCTCTAGCCATAAGTTAGGTAGGTCCAGTTTTTTCCAACCTCTGAGGTGGGAGAGGCAGCCTGCTCAAGGCATGTGCTGTCTCTGAGTCACAACCATTTTGGGCACCAGTATCAGTCTGCTGACAACCCACTTATCCCTCCTCCTTCCAGAGGCCAGCATTTTTAAACTTTTAAATTCCTTTTTGATATGAGACTGTCAAACTTGGCAGAGGAAGTCATACCAGCTTGGATGGAGCCAAATAGGTAGCAACTTCCCACTGTTGTCTTAATTCTCTTGAAGGTGTTTACCCAGATGTCTTATCTTTGCCATTGTCTCATTTCCTGTTGGTCTCTCCTACAGCCTCCTTTGGTTCAACTCCTGGTGTTCAGGCAGCTTAGAATCAAATAGATAACCTTAGGGCCTATAATATTTATAAAAAATACAACACACATCTCTCCCTCATTTTCTACACAGCTTGTAGAAGTGGTTATGCAATATCCACTGCCAGGGAAATTATCATGTGTATAAACATTTTCTTTGATTATTTATTTTTCTGACAATTGTATTTATTATTTATTTATTATTTGTTTTTCTGACAATTTTCTGACTGATAATGCTTTCTCAACCAAAAGGAAAACTTTTCCTAAAATGATAATTTTCCTGACAGGTTTTCATGTTGATCAGTTTTGTTCATTTTACATGGAAAAAGCTTTGAAACAAAACTTTCTGTTTTAGTTCAATAGGGAAAAAATTATTCTTACCTAATTTACTCCTCCCCACTTCTCTTCTCCTGGTGAAAAAATGTAAAAGTGGGGGGGATTCCATTTTGTTTTTGGAAAAACTTAAATATGTAATTTTTCATCAAAAAGCTCAAATTTCATTTTTTTTCTCCATTAAATATACTTTATTTTTAATATGTGTTCACTATGTAATACAAAACATCAGTGTTCTTGCACTGCATGTCCAGTTCTATGGCAAAGAAGAATCAATACTGCTATAGAACGATATTGGATTTGTGTAAATTGGAGCAACTCCATTGACTTCAAAGGAGTACTCTGATTTACATCTGCTGAGAATTTGGCTCATTGTGTTGTGCTATACCCTTTCAAATAAAGACAGGCCCAGTGAGATGGTGTGCATATATAGATCTGAATTAGATTTAGGCTAGTACATATAGTGTCAATTTAAGGTTGGATTGGGGCTAGGATCCAGATTCAGACATGAACTCAAGATGTTCTCACAAGATTTTCACCATCATTCAAATTCAGGCTTAGGTCTATTAATCATGCCAAGCTCATGGACACTTGCTGGTGTAGAAATCTGTGGTCCGTGATGCAAGAGAGCAGTAACTGGCACAGCTAGGGATTTGGGAAGGCAGAGGTAGTATATGCTGATCCTGGGCACTGCCAGAGACCAGAAGCATCACCAGCTGCTGTAACTGCCCTCCAGGGACTGCTCTACCAGCCACTATTGCCACTGTGCATTGGGCTCCATCCCCACCCTAGAACACCTCACACCCTGACCAAGAAAGGGAAAGTACAGCCAGAAAGGGCCAGTATATGGCTGGCTATGACAACACAAGATTCTGGTACACTATTGGGATTCTCAGCTGTTGTCTTAAAGGAGCTTTCCACTCTCTTTGTGCCACTTTAAGAGAGGCTGAGGATCTGGCCCTATATAATCATTACAGAGAAGATGATAACTTTGTTTATTGTGACATAACTCTGAGGTCACAGTTGGTCCACCCAGTAATAACTAGCACATAGGGTGAAGCAAAAGGGAGAACAGGAGAGTGGAGGAGTTACGGGAAGTAGGACAGGAAAGAGGGAAAGAAAAAGGGAGCAACATAGATTATGTCTATCCTGAGACAAATTAATTGAACTTCGATGTCACAATCCCAACACTCAACAATGAGCTTTTTCATGTGGCAACAGCAGAAGAGACAGTGGGAGGAAGGAGGTAAGAATAATAGGTACATGTGTGTACCAGATATTTCTCTCTGATGTTAAAAAAGTTATAAATCAAATATGCCATTTAATGTACTGTACTTTACAAAAATGCATTTGTGACAGATTTGGAGTTAGTTGTAACCATCTATGAATGCTACCTATGTCTGAGTACTGAAAAGAAAATTACTAAATGTACATAGAGTTAGTTCAACATAAAATTGAAAGGAAATGCATCCAAGAAGTAGAAGGATAGATCCAGAAAGCTACATGTGTATCAGTACTCAAGTGACAATGTGTTTGCTCAACCCCCCTTCCCGCGACATGCTTGTCAGATAAGTTTGGCAAATGAGGAAACCCAACTTTGTGGATCCAGAAAACAAAGAACTTTGCCTGTTTTAAAAAAGGTCACTTATAGAATCACAGAATATTAGAGTAGGAAGGGATCTCAGGAGGTCATCTAATCCAACCCCCTGCTCAAAACAGGACTAACCTCAGCTAAATAATCCCAGTGAGGGTTTTGTCAAGCCGCAGCTTAAAAACCTCTGAAGATAGAGATTCTACCATCTCCCTAAGTAACTCATTCCAGTGCTTCACCACCCTCCTAGTGAAAAACCTTTTCCTAATGTCCAATCTAGACCTCCCCCACTGCAACTTGAGACCGTTGCTCCTTGTTCTATCACCTGCCACCACTGAGGACAGCCTAGCTCCATCCTCCCTGGAATGCCCTTTAAGGTAGTTAAAGGCTGTTATCAAATCCCCCCTCATTCGTCTCTTCTGCAGACTAAATAAGCCTAGTTCCCTCAGCCTCTCCTCATAAGTCTTGTGCTCCAGCCCCCTAATCATTTTTGTTGCCCTCCTCTGGACTCTCTCCAACTTTTCCACATCTTTTTTGTAGTGAGGGACCCAAAACTGGACACAATACTCCAAATATGGCCTCACCAATGCTAAATAGAGGGGAATAGTCACTTCCCACAATCAGCTGGCAATGCTCTTACAAATGCAGCCCAATATGCCATTAGCCTTCTTGGCAACCAGGGCACACTGCTGACACTTCCTGAAGCAGAGGGAGACAGATTTTTCAGGGAGCTGAGAATGCTTCTTTAGACAGAAGAAAAGAAGGGAAAGTGAAGGAAAACTGAAGCTGTGCCCTAGATAAAGGGAAACTGAGACTGAGACCCCAAACTCACCAGGGTGACTGAAGAAGTGGGCTTGCCTTGGTCATCTACATTACTAGAACTTCAGGGTCAGTTAGACTTGCATAGAGGCCTTTTGTTGTTTTAGTTCTTTTTCCCAGAAATACTCTGTTCTTCAGAAAACAATACATTAGTTTTTAGAAGGCTGCACTGCTCTTTGAAACAAACTGATCACAAGCACCCAGGGAACAAGAACTGCCCATATATGAACCCAGGCAGACCTACAGGGAAGAACTGCAGGTATATAGGGTATATTGGAATACAGGGTGCTGCAGCCCCAATCCCTGGTCTGAGAAAGGGGGGAAACCATACAATCTACTCAGCGAGGTAAAAGTCATGAGGCCTAACACAAGAAGGAGTGCGCTCAGAGATATCATAAAGGAGACAGAGGTTCAGCTAGTCTTGAACTGTGGCAGCATTTGATTGCACAACTTCCTTTGTTCACCTATGGAAAAAGATTTGACACAGATGAACAATTTTGGGCTCAGTCCTCCATCCTTTATTCATGTGAATGGACCCATTGATGTAAATAAGTCTTCTCACATAAGTAAAGGTGCTGGATCAGAATCTGAGGTAAAACTTAATATTTTACTAGTCATTTTTATTTAAAAATACCATTTTTTGTGTGTTACCTAATAAATCTGCCTCAGTAAAGTATGCAGGAACTGATGGATAACAGGTATCTGACTCGAAAGACAGTGCTTTTAAAATTATGATGGACCTTGTTACTAGATTTAACTGCATGGGCACGCTTATAAAAAGTGACATAACAAGGCAAGGAGCATTAAAAATACTCTAAACACTCACACTGATGGCTAGACAGCTATCCTCTATCAATTATAGATACCAGATGTGGGTATAGAAATATCCTCTCTGCACTATTAACTTCCTTTCTGAGGTAGCTGAGCCATTTCCAGTAGTTCAATTCATCTCTAATAAGAAACATCTTTGTTTAAATATGATACCAGCTTGAGGGTTGCTACAGACAATCAGTAGGACAGAATATTTGCTTTTCTTCAGAAATAACAGTACAAAACAGTAGGGGACTCATGTTTTAGAAGGAGAAAATGGAAGCCTGTCTGGAGAGATTTTTCTCTCAGTCTTTTCTCATGAAGTTGATGCTTCTATCAGCTTAAACTGTTAACAAACATGCTACCTACTACTATCAATGCCTCCTTGCTTGAACCGCTAACAGCTAAATGAAGGGATGACACTTCCAAGGCAAGCAGCATTTGAGTCTGCTGTCAGGGGAAACAGCAAAGTGAAATTTAAAATAAAAAGCCTTTGAAAAGGTAAACCAGTCTCCAGCCTGTAAATGTGTGTTACCGGGTGAGTTTCTATTTGTATAAAGTAGACCAAAATAAGGAAGGGCCAAAGAGAAAATGTGCATGTGATCCCATTTGCGTCTCCATTTGTCTGCAACGTAAAATCATAATTTAGTATGACTGGCAGCTCAAATGAAGCCCAGAAATAGACCACCACAGTAGAGGATAGTATTGAGGTGTGCTGACAGAGCTGGAGGGGAAGCTTGGACAGCATCTGCTTCTACTGTGATTTGCCTAAGCCAGTGCTTTTAGCCTTTTGCTAGAGTGAATACTAAATTCACCGACACCATTTAGAAAAAGAAAAGAAGGGAGGCCAGACCTGTTTGCATACAAACCAACCTCCAAACATTATAGTCATAGTCAGTTGTGACCAGTTAGGTTGATCTATAATATCTCTCTGAGCAGAATTCTCACAAAATCCATGAATATAAGAAGTCTGAGAGAAAGGGAGTTTTTAAGCAAACATAATTAAAGGTGTTCTTTTCCACTTATCCACACATAGGCAACCCTTGAAATTAACCAAGTCAGAGCTTCCAGTTTTTGATGACTCTGATGTGGGCTCCTCTAGTCAGATTATTTTTTCTGTGTTCTAGGAGTTTTCCCATCAACTGAACCACAGTGTGTCTTCCACAGTTGGCAACTGGTTTCAGTGGTAGTTAAATGCAATGAAAAGTGTTTCGACAGCATTTTCACATTTTTGTGAAACCACCAACAGTTTTGCAATGGTAGGACGGAGAATGGAAATTCAAGCTGTTTGGGACAAACTCAATTCTTGCAGGAAAAACAGAGCAAACTTTCTACATCCCTGAAATTAACTCAGCAGAATGCCATAGAAGTACACTACGGAAAACATACAACATAAAAATGGAACTGAGGCAGGTGTATACGTACTGGGTCTGACTAGATATATTTTACTCACGAAGTGCACCTGTTGTAATTAGAGACCAGAACTGAAACAATGAATTTTGTCATTTTTAACACTAAACTTTTCAAATTTTCAATTCAAAATGACTACTTCACATTTTACTTCAATTTTAGTTAAAAAAGGTAAAAACTCAAAAAACAAAACATTTTCTTTGACCTGAAACAGTTTTTCAGTTTGTCAAAAAAATTTTAAAAAATTTGTTTTGAGTTGACACAATTTTTTATCTTATGGTTTGTCAAGTGAACTGAAAACTGGGTTATTCACACAGCTCTAATTATTAAAATATAAAAATAATTATTGCTAGAGTAAACAGTACAGAACGTAAAAGCTAGTGAAGACAATACGAACATTCGCTATAGAGGCCATCTGCTGACTGTGACTGTAAAAGGCTCTTCCTCCAATCATTTTCCCAAAATTAGCTACATATGAATATTAACTTGAATTCTCACTGTCAGTTGTGCTTCTTTCTTAGCTATTACTCTTCAAGTGAGATATTCATCGATGTTTGACTCGTCCTGCAACTCACAATTCAGTCACTAATCATTTTAAAGTGGTAACAGACAAGTTGCTATGAGCAACACAGACTACACAAACGTGGATTCTATACAGTGAATAGTAAAAGCAGATTGCATTCTAAGAGTATAAAATCTATAGTTTGTTAATAGAAGGATTGTGTGATTTTAAAAAATATGTATATTCATGCTCTTGGGGAATTTACTTTGCATAGCTCCATTTCACTCTGTAATTTAGGAGTTTGATGTCCTCCCTAATTTTAGAAAGTATTTCTTATACCATCCCTTCCATTACATACATTTCCCTCCAACCATTCATCCCCACCATGGTCTGGTTCTCTCTGTGTCATTTTTTGCTCTGTTATTTGATAGTCTAAATATGAATTTAATTTCTGTTGATTGATTATTACTCCAAATGGAAAATGTAGGTTCAGTTATTATTAAATGAATAATCACTATTATGTAGGTCAATAGTGGAAAGGGATAAAGCAAGTTCATGCTTATGACTTAACATCACATAAAAACAATGCCATTAGAAATGAAGTCTGGGGACACAATTTTGAACCTAAGGTTATTTTTGGGTAACTATTCTCCACATGTGAACACTGCGAGCAGTGATTGATTGTTTTATTTCAGAAAATCAATACTGTTTTTGGAGAAAAGAGAAATAGTTGTTTAGCTTAGTAGGTCAATAAAGATACAGATGCTTAAAAAGTTTCTGAAGAGGAAATAATTATATTGAACAGATTTCATTAGCATGGAAGCTATTTTGAAGGAAATACCCATATCAGAGGTCAATAACTATCTTGTGGATTTAATCACTGTTGCCAGTTTCCACTGCAAAGACCCTCTCACAGTAAAGTTGTCTGCGGAAATAACTAATGCTTTATGTAGTATTTTAAGTGCTAAACTATTTCTCTGTTTCTAGACTGAGATGATACTTTTGTTCATTTAGAACACAATAACTTCTTGGCACCTCAATCGCACCATGATGAAATGTCACCTCCACATTAAAATCAGTTAAAATTATAGCATGTCCTTAAATCTCATTAACTACAAATTAAGATTAGGCATACGTTTAAGTGCCATACTGAATAAACCCCTAAATCTAAATCTAGAAATCAGCCAGGTGAGTGTTTATAACATCATTATTATTTGAGTAGATTTTTGGCTTTGTGAGAACCTATGGGATTTAACTTCTAATTTTAATAATCTGGCTTTACTTCAGGTGAGGAGGCATTAGAATATTTCTCTCCATTTAACTTATGTCATATTATTAATATGAACTGTGGATGGGCAAAGATAGTAGGGGACTGATTCTGAAGAAAAGAAAGCTCTCGTGTTCCATTTAGAAACTCAGGGGCTCTCTGAGTTCATTCGTTATGTTTTTACAGCTTCATGTTTGAATCCACATTTAGATTCTATTGTGACGTCTACCATATCGACGCACAAGGAAGACAGAACAATCATAAAAAAGTAGAGTACAAGGCACTGCTAACATTTTAATATTGACTTTAATTAAGGTTAGTGATATTGATAATAGTCATGCATGTTTATAGCACTCTTTTTGATAGGATGTCAAAACACTTCGAACTACATATAGAAATTCTGTTTAAGGCATTTACAAAGACTCACTTCAACTACTGAATGAACAATGCTACTGAAAAATCTCTTCTTGGAACTGTTTTACAATGCACAGTAACACTACTATTTAGAACAGGAAGTAAAGATTATTGTATGCAATTGAAATTGATAAAGGAAGTTAGGAAGACAGAACATATTTTCCTAAAATTTAAATTAACCAGAGGTTTCATATCCCACTTGTGTACATGAGGCAATTGATCAGAATAGCTACCGTCGAATAAACTATTCCTTAACTGCTGTTCTAGAATAGCTCTCCATATAAATACTCTGTTCCAGAATAATTACTCAGCTTTAGAAGTGAATTAAGATAAACTGAAGGCCTGCTTCATTCTAGATCAGATTAAACTCACATGAGGACATTCTAGTTTAACTAATTTGGTTTAAATTCATACTTTTAGTTAATCCAGATTAATTTCCTTCTGTAAACAAGCCCTATGAATTTCTATTATATCGCACCTTTGAAGGTCATCAGGAACAGTGTGAGGTACACTGAAGCCATTCCCTAAACAGTGTAGGCTTTTTTACATGAGTAAATATTGGGGAAAAAAGCCTTTTAAATAAACCAGAATCTCAGAAAATGAATGTTGGGTGTTAATTTCAGCATCATGAGTTATTCCAATCTTAAATCCTGCTGTTCCAGTGCTGCAGTTTTTATTTCAAGAGCCAGGATTATATTGACAACTTTAAAGCCTTAAATCATTTGGGCTCAGCATTCAATAACAATTGTTCTGCTTCAGGCTTTTGGAATCTGTCCTTAATTCTTTATAAATGGGGACACTTAGTACATCACGTTGCTTAGTCAATCACTAAATTTCCAGGAGTGACACACTTAATCTCACCACTGAGGTTTGTAGCTAGTGGATATGCTTTCTAGAGTGATTTCAATCTTTATGCTGATTGGGATTGCTTTGAGGTCTCCCTAATCTAAAAGAGGTCTGTTTTGATAAGAAATAAATCAATGGCTTCCTCTTTGCAAAATTTCTAATTACTATGCATTTACCATGGAAAATATGTTCTGTTTCCACGCCCTTTCAAAGAGTATCAATTTACTAGCCGTGTGCCCTTTCCAGCATCTGTTCACCAGGAGTGGGATGATTATATCTGGGAGACTGGATGGCCCTGGGCTATCGCTTTTCACTTGTAGGTCACCAATTCAAACCCACTGTTAGTCAATAGTGACCAAAAGTCATTTCCATGAATACAAGCCTCATAAGTGTATAGCACAACAAATCATTAACTTTGTATAGGCAGAAAGCAGCCAGGGACAAGAAGATGGGAATGGGTTTTGTTCTTTTTTTGCCTTTGCCAGGCCTTTGCCCCCTCTATCCAGTGAGCGAGTAAACAGAGATGAGAAAATATATAATACAGGCTTGCACGACCACACTGCACTGGCAATGACTCAGTCTTATCATAATAAACAACAGCAGAAACCCTTGAGGAAAAAGAAAACCACCTGTTCCTGTGAGACGGGAAGCATTTGCAAGGGGCAATAGCACAGTGCATCATTAGCCACTTCCCAAATTGGCAATTCCACTGTGGTGAAAAAACTCAGTGGGAACTGTAGCAGCAAAGTGCAGTTTTAAATTGATGTCAGCTACAGGGAAAAGGGCATCAGGAAAGCAAGGTTCAGACCCAACCAACACATCCTGTGAGACAGAGAGAGAGCTAAAGCCAGTGTTTATTTTAATTCAGCTGCCTAAATCATAGCTGTATCTGACTGAACCTAATGACAGTAAAAGTGACTGCAGGGAGGGAGAGATCCTCTCCCCTTCTGGAAGCCTTGCTCTTGAAGGTTATTGTAAAGAGGTGCCATTCTGAGGAAAAATCCTGGCCCTTTTGACATAAGTAGCAAAACTCCCATTGATTTCTATGGAGACAGTTTTTTTGTCCTTCGTTTCAACATTAGCATTCAGCATATTTTAAAAGCAGCAAAGATGCTACAGCTATCAAAAAGGAAATGGAAAACGGTACATAAAGACACACAAGGAAAGCAAAGTATAGGGTCTCCACACTGTACCAGAGCAAGTAGTGATAAATACACACAAACACACACACACCCCCATGCGAGCAAGAGAAATAAATATGGTATGAAATGAGACAACATTTGCGTAAGCAAGTGAATCTTGAGTAGCAGTAGAGAGGTTATTTTACCTCTATATTTGGCACTGGTGCAACCACTGCTGAAATACTGTGTCCAGTTTTGGTATCCACAGTTCGAGAAAGCTGCTGATCAATTTGAGAGTGTTCAGAGAAGAGCCACAACAATGATTGAAGGATTAGAAGTCATACCTTATAGGAGTGGTATGCACACTGTGGGTCACACTCCTAGGAGGGCATGGAGAAATATTCATGGGATGCTCGGTGGGGCCTGGGCCAGCCCCTACAGGAGCAAGGAGGGAGCACCACTGAGCCCCGTTCCACCCCCAGTCACAGCGCCAGTCCACCCGCAGCCCAGCTCTAGTCCCTACCCCAGCTCCACTCCGACCCCTGCTTCACCTTCAGCCCATCTCTGCCCTCATTCCCTCTCCACTCCAAGGCCAGCTCTACCTCTAGCCCCAGCTCTTCCCCCATTCCCATTTCAGCCACCAGCTCTGCCTTCAGTCCAAGATCCTCTGCTGAGCCAACTGTGCAATAACAGATGGAGAGAATGGACAGATACCCCTCAGTCACAGGTTTGAAACCACTCTATTATTCTTCATTTTAAATAGCATCAGTATGCCTGGCACTTTACAGACAGTTGTTAGACTATACAGCCTACATTGGTAGTTTCCAAAGATCATTGCCATCTGCTGGCTATGGCTTCCTCTGATACGTGAAAGGAGTTCATTTTCACATCACAAAATCCACCATTTTAATTGGTACCTTGTTTGGCAGATTCAGCAAAGAGGCCATTGAATAAATAGGCCTGGAAACTGAACCTAAGAACCAGTCCCTTCACATTAGGAATGGTTACCATTTGACCATTGTGGAAGTGTAGGAGGCAATTTCATGTTACTGACCTGTTTGGGGGTGTGGAGGAGGTTGTTTGGGTTTTGGTTTTTTTTAAATGTACTAGCAGCTAGTGAAAAAGGGAATAGACACCCACTCAGATTAGCAATATTCTGTTTCCTGATCTGGGAAATAATATTAGGTGGACAAATAGGATTCTGTCACCCACCTCAGCCAAAGTCATTTATCTTTATGGACATCTTTGGCGTATCAGCAGACTCAAATATGGATACCCTGTGGATCATGATATTTTTGCCCTAATGGTTATTATAGAAGAGGAAAGGGACTTCATGAATTTGTAGGAGAGTAAAGAGTTAAAAGCTGGACAAGTAGTTAGGCCTAAACGACAGGGAATGGATTCAAAGCAAGAACAAACCTTGTTTTTGATAATGGGATAAATCCTAGTTAGACTCTGTTATCACTCTTCTTTTCCTCCCTTCCTGGCCATCAACTAGGAATAAGGTAATAAAATTATTACCATTACTGCATAAAGCCTTGGTGGGAAGAAAACTTTGTTTTTCTTCTCCCCCTGGTATGCCTCTACTTCAAAGAATGTTAGTGTAAAATTTATAGGTTTTAAGGTGATGTGTCTAACCTCCATATGGTAATCCTGTAAACAATAAACAGGGGTGGGTATAATTATATTTGTTATGTAGTTGCTAATATTCATTTTATAGGTGTCAATGTAACCAAATAAGTGTCTCTGAGGAGTTGCTGGAAATATATACATTTACATTCCATTATGGATCAAAGTATTGTAAAGTAACACCCTTGATGCTCACTCCTAGTGTGGAGGTGGAACGAGCAGGCAATAAAGGCTTCTGTCGCCCCAGTCCAGCCCCGAGACAACCTGTTTGATTATTTCTAATAGGATTTTCTAGGTTTTAGCACAAGTTTTTATAATAGAGTTTAAGCCTGAGAACATATGAACGCTCTCCAATCCAATGCTCAGGGAGTAACTGAGGCTTTTGGGTGTGTTCTTTTTTGTGGTCATGCTTAACTGTTTTAAAACTATATCGGTGTTGCAGATATGTTCCTCAAATTCCAGCTTTGGCTGTTACTTTCCTTTTAACTTTTATTTTAGAGTTGTTGTTCCCAAGTGGACACACCATGCATCTTTATAACCGTGATTTGGTGCAGAATGCAAGTCACTGAGGTGCGTGGGCCAGAATCTAAGACTTCGTTGATCTTTTGAGCTGTGCTGATTTTTCTAATAATGCATACTTTCAGCTTTCTTTTGGATCACATTTTTTATGCAACTCCACAATGGTTCTTTGAGCACTCATTATTACACAGCATGGTTATCAAAGGTTCTGTGGGTGCTGCAATTTGTGGGTTTTTCTTGATAATGTACATGATGCATAGGAGGTCAGTCTAAATTACCAGAGGACTGTAATTTAAACATTCACTGGCTTTCTGCTTCACAAGTTTGATGGACATTTTAATGGTATGACTTAGATTATGTTCCCCAGTAAAGATCACCCTTTGCAAACAGCTCACAGCTACAACCACCCTCACAAAAAGCTTCAAGCTACATTTTTATTTTCTGTCAAATGTACTTAATACCTGCAGAATGCTTCTGCCACATGTGCCATTAACTTCACCTGAAATGTAACGATCCATCTCTAGTAAAATTACATAGAATGGGCTGACAAAATGTACTGCAAAAGATTCTTGGTATTATAATAGTTGCGCTTTAGAGAACTTTTTTTAAACTTCAATAAAGCAAAATAGAAGAGAAAAAGAAATAGAAGAGACTATTGATATTTTAATATAAAATGAATTGAGCAAACAATGAAGAATTTTTTATTAAACAATTTGGCAATTTATCTTCATCAACTGGAGTGGCTATTAAATTACATACAATTACTTTGCTTTAGTACTTGGAATGCAATCTACATTTAATAGTTGCTGAGCATTCTTTTGATGTCTAAACTATTTCTAGACACAAAATGGATTTTGTAATAAAAAGTAGAATTAAAGAAAACAGGGGACTAATAGGAATCTATTGATTTTCATTTGCTTTATTTTGTACCATCTGCATGCCAGAGAGTTTGCAAATGGTATCATAAACAAGAATTCATATGGACCAGAAATGCCACCCCAAAGAAAGTCTCCAGCAAACTAAGATTACTAATGTGGAATAATAGTTAGGTAGATATTCTGCTGCTCTTAGCACATAGCAGAAACTCTACTTAATGGTACATGAACAGTTCTTTCTTTACTAAATGTCTGAACTGATTCTTGCTTTCACTTCAGTTCTTTTACATCATTTTGGTAGCAAAAAGTCCTATAAAGGGCACAGCAACAGCCCCCAGGAAATGATTCTTCAGTAGGGGATTCCCTGGGCAGCAAGGGCTGCTTCAGTGGTTCTGCTCTACCACCCAATGCCAGCCCATGGATATGGGTAAGCCAGGGCAGGGGCAGGAAGGGCATACAGTATAGTGCAGTGCATTCTAGCTATTCTGGGCTGAAGAAAAGCTACAGGGGCTGTTGTGGGCAGAGCGTATGTTGGAGACACCCTGAGACCAATCTAACTGTTGCTGAGGGCCATAGAGATCAATCAGCCAACCCACAAACATGGGAAGCGCAAGATGTCAAAGCTGCCTTTGCCTCTCCTCCATTGCTGTATGGAAGTGGGATGGAAAAAAATGCTTATAACTAAAAAAAATTAAACTGATAGAAGGAAGCCAGGACTGAGGGAGAGGGAATGAGAAGTTTATGAAAAAAAAAAATACATCTTCCAAATAGCATTTCGTTCATAGTACCTAAAGCCTGCAGCAATCTGTATTACTGATGTTACATGTCCAGACAGGCAGTGCTGTAGTACCCACAACCTTGCAACTCCAGACAAAATATCCCCCATCTATTTGTGACTGGAGCAGAGAATCTAATAGTGCTCAACATCAGCCACTTTGGAAGCAGAAGAACTCCCCATCCTGCTGTTTCCAGTACTGCTTCTGCTGGAGAGTCCATGAAGGCCAATAGGGAAGATATTTTATGGCCCTGACAGACACATTTCTATCAAAGACCAACACTCCTGCAGTAACTCTTGCTGGGCTATGATGCAGATGCAAAGGGTACTTGCAGTGCCCATATCGATAAGTTTCTTCCTCTGAACTAGGATGAGAAAGGGCCCTGGGAGCTCTGTCCCACTACTACCAAGTCACCAGACTCCTGAATACAAAACACAGAGCAATTACAGCTTCCCTGCAGCTTTCTACACAACTACTGTGGTGACAGGTAGGTGAAGATCAGGAAGCTCTACTGGTTTCAGATTGGCAGAGACAAGTTTTCAATCCTTCTTCCCGTGGGGCTGCTACTTCCCTTCCGGCACAAGTAGGCAGAGAATGTATTGGCAAGGACATGCAGAACTTTGTCTCCAACACCAGCACGCCAGACAGTGCCAGAGAGCTAGCACCAAGAGGGAAGCATTCTATACCTGGTAAAGGGCTGAAACAGATTACTTCCCTCCTGGACCAGGCAGGGAACCTGGAACTCACCTGTGATTCAAGATCACAATTCATTCCTGAGGAAGCACAGCAATGTACAGCTCCTTACTCAGGGCAGAGGGCAAGCCTACAGTGCAGACCTTAATTATTTCATATTTTCACAAGGCCTTTTCTTCATGCTACTAAAGTTACTTGCAGAACTACTAACTTCTTGTTTCCTAATCTTTCTTTTATTGTTTTAACAAGGAAAAGATTTTTAAAAAGGAAACACATCATATGACAGTGAAACAACAGAGTACATTAATGCGGTCAGCCTCAAATAGTATCTTTCAAATTAAGTAAGCCCAAATAATGCTAATAGAATAGAACAAATTCTGGCTGGTGAATGGAATTGTGCGTCCCTTTTAGGCCACTATAAAGCTGTAACCCCTGAATACCTTCTGCTATTGCTGGTAGCATCAGACAACAGTTTCACGTTCAAGGCAGGTTCCTGGAGCCCTGCCAATAAATAGCATTGGGCCTGTTTCTCTGTGAATTTATTACCTTCAAGATAGTATGGTAAAATGTAACATGGAGATTATGAGGGCAAAGAGGAAATTTGAAGAGCAAATAGCCAAAGATACCAAGACAAATTAATTCTTTAAGGACACAGGAAGCAAGAAGCCTACAAGTTAGTCCACATGTCCACTAATGTACCACAGTGTAAAGAGAAGAGTTGGGGGGTGGGGAGAAAAAAGGTAAATTGATACATTGTTTTCATCATTCATCACCCAAATTACCGATCTCAAGGTCAATCTTTGAAGATGATAAAGGTGAAGCATTAGCAGAGTTACCGAAGAAAAGATCTGATAAGAAAAAGTTATCAAATTTGTGATGTAACAGCTCGATGCTATTGTTTTCATGACTAGGACTGTCTTACACTGCCTTGCCAAATGCATTGTGCTTTGCCTCACAACATGTCATTTGGCAGTGTTTTTCCCCCTGCTGTTTACAAACAAACTATGCTTGAAATCCAGAGTGTCTGATAATAACTCGTGTGTCATTTTCTATCCAGAAATTTCCTTCAGCCTGCCAAAATGCCATTGTCATGAAGTTTAGACAAAACATTAAAGAAGAGCTAAGAAATGAACTGGAGGTTTAGGAAGTTAACAAATTCCTCCTGTTGTCACCATCTGCATCAACAACTCTGTATAGCTAAGTTTATAACTCTAGGTGCTGATCCTAGAAGATTTTGTTCAGTGTAACACATATACTTTCTGCCGATACTCAGTATATTTTATCAATGACTATCAATTGAAACATCTTGTCCACCTGCCCTATACCTTTTATCTCCCTCCTGCCACTCATTTGCAATTTTATTCCTCCCTGAATGAATGATTAAATATCATTGAACAGTACAGTTTCCAATTTCATATTTGTTGTAATCTATTTGTCCATTAAGCAACTGTACCCCACCTCGAGAAAGACTTTCATTATCAAAACTACCACCAAAGACTTGAGACACAGGAAAACCTCTCTAAAATGAAGCAAGAAATGCCAGTAGCTCCAGAAGACTAGAGACTCCAGAAGACCACTGCATACTGTAGTTATAGCCCCTGACAGGGATGTGGCACTGAACAAAATACCAATGGAAATTTAGCTTTCATACATTTTGAAATATTCATTAATTCGCATTTGGTGCGGTTCTCAGTGCAGCATAGGATGGACCTTCTCTGAACTGGCTTGGGGTGAGGTTTGAAGTCTTGTGGGAGAAGTGTAAGCATCTGGTCTACCCACAAATCTGTCTGTAGCAACTTCATTTGCACCTTTCATATAAACAAGAGCATGCACAAGGGGGAGCAAGCAGGGACTTTCTTCCCCCGCCCCCAATAATTAGCAAGGGGGGGACACAGAGCCCCTCCGCTCCTCTGGGGCCCCATCGGGGCACATAATGTGCCCTTCCAAAAGGGCTGGAATTTAAATTCCTGCACACGCTTTTGCATACAAGTGTCATGTTCAACAGCAACAAAGTAGAACTTAAATTTCTCAAAATTAGGGTCATTCAAGTAACTGGCACAACTAGGGATACAGATTAATGGGGAAGTTTCATGGATAAGTGAACTTTTTGTGTGCTGCAGTCATTGCACATGAGGCCTGATCTAAAGCCCACTGACGTCAATGCAAAAACTCTCAGTGATTTCAATGGACTTTGAATCAGGCTCATAAAGGGAAAGATTGTGGCGTATGTCACTTGGGTAGAGGAGTGCAGAAGTGCACCTCCCCAAAGGGCATACCTGGCAGCTTTGTGCCCAGCTTCACTAGCTGGTAGGAAAAAAGCAGGACCAAGGCCATGCACGCTCACTCCACGGCCTATATAGGAAGGCAAGAGCCTCTGTTAGCACTAGCCTCACACAGCTAGTAATGAGATTCTGACACGCCCATGCACAATAATAGGAAAGGTGGGGCAGATGTCTTGCAACCCCTCCACCCCACATTTATGAACCCCTAACCTACATTCGCAGAACTATTCAAAAACTAACCCAAAGACTTCAGCACAGGAAGTGTGAAAATTTCTCCTTACATATGGAAAGAATTACATGCGTTAGTTCCCCCTGTGTAGGGAATGCTAGACACAAGCTAAATCTCAAGAATTAGGTGTGTGTGGTCATCGTAGGCAGCTCCATAAAAACTATGTGGGGTCTAGAAGCTGCTGACAGTACTGTTTCAATGGTGGTGACCTGAAGCTGAGCTCTTACCTCTGTTGGCTTTCTGTCTTTCATTTGATCAAATGAAAGACATTTTTCAATTGAGGAGTTGACCTCCTCCTACTCAACTTGGAGCTGGTCTGGGATTTTCTGTCAAAACATTTTTTCTATGGAATATGATGTCAGCAAAATTCTGTGGGAAAATTCCAAATTTTGCCAATTAATTTTGATTGTCCATTGGAAAAATAGAAATGACATATTTCATTTCTGTTGGGGTCATTCTGAATAGAAATATCTTGGTTTTCTTTTAAACGAAATTTCCAAAAAGAAATCATTTCAGTTCAATCGAAAAGTTTCATTTGTTTATTTCAATTTTGGAGTTTTGGCGGTGTGGGTGTTTGTTTTGGCTGGTGAAGTGAGGTCTAACGCTCAGACTGACAGCTCAATATCCTCCCCCCTCCCCCAATCTCATCCTCCCAATACAGTTTTAAAATGTTGACACCTGGAGTACCTTATCTCCCAGACAGAAAGAAAAGAAATAAGACTGATAGGAGCAGGGGGCATGAGAAGAAGTGGTGAATAGGGGTGGTATATGCAGGGGGAGAAAATGGGAGACCCTAGCATGAGGAAGAGTACACAGTGCCCCTGGCAGGAAGTAGGGTGGAGGACATGGAGGAAGTGAGGCAACACAAAGAGCCCCTAGCATAAAGAAAAGGGTTAGGGTTTGCAGGGAGTCCTCCAAATAGAGGGAGATGGGAGGTGGCACACAGGTAGCTTGTGCTGGGGTTGAGGGGAGAAGTGGAGGGATGCAAGGATTTCCTGCTGTGTGTGATATTCTCTGCCTACAGAAAAAAAAAAATTACAACCCTCTAGTTATATTTTATTTGGAACATAAAATGAATTTCTAAAAGAAAAAAAAGTTATTTTGAAATGAAAAACGAGAAACATTTCATTCTAACAGGGCCACTTTCTTTACTGAAATACAGTGTTTTGATTTTCTTTTACAATAAAATTTCATCTTAATCGACACTGTTCCACTGAACATTTCAGTTTCACTCTGCACAGGTTAGCAGAACTGGCTGGGTATGGATCACAGAGTGGCAGAGATATTGATCTAGTGCAGGCCGACCAGGAACATCCAACAGGAATTTTGGCTGATCAGATTTCTTCCTGGACATTCCAAAATAATGCTTAGTTGCATTATCCCTTCTAGCATAGGAGAGGGGGCCCAGGGCAGAAACTTGCCTATGATTTTTTCACCATGACAGTAAAATCTATTTTATCCCTCCTTAAAGTAAGTAGATACAGAGGAAATGCACCCAAATAAGAAAAGAAAACTTACCTCCCATGAGGAACCACTAGACCACACCACCACAGATGAGAAATGAGCCATTTTTAGACCCATTGAACAATCTGTACATTTTCACAGTAGATCAACATAAAGGTGTTTGACACAAGCTGTTTCTTTAATTGTGATATATTAAGGGAAATTCACAGCGTTCAGTGACCATCAAATACTTCCTTCCACCTGAATAAGGTAGTGCTGTGATCTAGGTACATAGATGTATAAATCACATAGGGATACTGGTTGACTGAAGACCTACTGAAGGGTTTTATTTTCTTATACTGTCTGTGCTTCTTTATTTATCCATCAGTATTTCTCTGTGCAAATTTCTCTGAAGCCGATAGAAGCACAGGAATTTTTATTAGATTTAAAACATTCAGTTTAACTTTGTCCCCAGAGTCATTTTGAGCAGTGATATATCCCTCTGCCTGTAAAACAATGAAACAAGAAATTCAGTTCTACCACTTTATAAGTAAAATAGCTCCACAGCCTCCAAATCAGGTTAATAAATAAATATCAACATTAATTTATATCTCGTAATTACCAAAACATGGAGACTGCAGACACACGGATAATGTGGTAAACAGGTTAATTGTTCTCCCTCCTTTTGTACTCTTAAAATTGCCTAGTGAAATCAGAGAAGGAAGATATAGCTTAGTGAGAAAAATAAGGCTCTTTTAAAGGCCTCCTTGAGCCCACCCAAGCCCCAAAACACCAGCTACCTAATAAAATCTTTTTGACTCCAAAACTCAGATACTTGTGAACATTCTGAATGGCAGCAAGGCAGTCTCGAGGGATTAGCATGATTTAAAGCAGCTCAGGGGAAGATACTGTATATTTCAAGAGGAATCAAAATTGCACTCATTCGCAACAAGGCTAGCTGGCAAAGTCTCTTGATTCATGTACTGTGGGTATAAACAGATATGAAGTTTTGTGTGGAGGAAGGTGTTTCTGATTTCCGTGTATGTTAGTTGTGTCCATTATGGAGTAGACAGAGAATACCGTTAGTGTCAAACATGAATAGCTGGCTCTTTCTTTCTTGCAGAAAGAAGAGATGAAGGTGTTGGGCACAAAAATAGGAATGGGTATAACAAATACTGGAATCTATGTAAAAAAAAAAAAAAAAAAAAAACCTGTATGTTTATATCCATCCCTGACCACCTTCCTGTTCTTCTTCATATATTTATAAAAATCCATGGGATCACAACATTTTACTTTAGCCAGGCCAGCAATTATTGCAGCTCTTTACAAATTGTAAATCGTAGGTAGGTAGGGAGGGAGAGAGAGAGAGAGAGAGAAAATCACCTTTAGTCATTATTTCCCTCTTCGGCTATTATTATGAACCCTTCTGGATCATGAAATGCATTCTTCATTTTATTTAAAATGTTACACTTTAAACAGCTACCAGATTCTGATCTTAGTTACATGGTGTAAATCCATTATAGTGAACGGAGTTACCCTTTATTTACACCAATACATTTGAGGTCAGAATCTGGTGCTGTAGCTCTCACAGGCCTTAAAGGTATAATGAATAATTTTCAGTGTGTTGTGGTAGAATTTATCATACATAACTGTCATTCATATTTGTAGAGTTGCATAGCTAAATCCCCAGCTGTTAGTTTCAGCCTCATCCGGATTCCCGCCCTCTCCTTGAATTTACTGAATCTAAAACTTAGTAAGTAATAATCAAGTATGTTTTAAACAAATTATGGTTTCCCTTTTTAGAATTTTCTTCCTCCATTTACTATGTGCTCCCTCTTCCTGGATCACACACGCACACCACAACCCACACACTTGAACAGCAGGTGGAAAACAGTAAGTGCTGTTAGTGACATACATCAGGAACTGCACACAGATAAATAGGTTGTTTAGGCCTGATGGTATACTATTAAATTGGTGCTGTATATGATGCCTTGCAAAAGAAATAAAGTATAGCCATTTAAAAAAAAAACCACACACACACACACACACACACTAAGGTTTTTAGTTCTCAAGTGTAGTGGGAAAATCATGTAAAGGAAGGTGCACACAGTTAATGAATTAAACCCTTCATATTCTCAAAACTTTACACTGAAATTATTGGGTAATTAGTCATATAACAAAGCACTTAATAAGATCTCATTTAGGAGACATCCCCAGGTGGCCATGTTCCCACTGTACAAGAATCTTTTAATGCTTTTCATATTAAACATTTGAATTATTCTTAGAGTTAAACTTATGGCTCCATTATGGAATATAATTACTCTTGGGGAAGAAAAAGAGTTTGGTTCCAAGACATTAAGGTTGTTTTTTTTTTCCCCCTCCATTAAATCTCTTTTCTGATCCTACTGTTTTTCCTTTATAAAGAACTGATATTTTACACTTTGTGAGTTTGGGCAGATTTTGCAGCATGAAAACTCCAGACACCATAAAACAGGACTGGAAGTAGTTTGACATAATGTGAAATCATTTAGTCACTTATTGTGTAATTAGACTGTAAATTCCTGAAGGCAGGGACCTTGCCTTAGTTTACTTCCGAATTTTAAAATAAATTATAAAATAAGAATGAAAAATTAAGTAGGGCATCACTGCCCTCTGATGTATAGACTGCCAAGAGCTAATGATGTCACTCTCTGCTGGTCTTGCACATGAGGGTTTATTCATATTGTGACCGCTGGGAGAGACTCTCCTTTAGCTCATACGGTATAAGCTTATTTTTTGTAGCAGAAGGTCCTTGTTTCAATTCTCTATGATGAATGTGTGTACTTAAAATAGTTACTAAAGGGTCTGTATGTACACAGCAAAATTTACCTGATACTTAGGGCTTTGGAGGCTATGTCTACACTGCAGCTCAGGTAGACAGCTCTCAGCCTGAGGAGACAGATTTGTGTTAGCAAAGCTCAAGCTAGTGCTCTAAAAATAGCAATGTGGATGTTGCATTTCTGGGGCAGTTCCATATTCCAAGCCCACATGACCCCTTCAGTCTGATCTCAAATGGCTAGCCCAAGTCTCTGCCAGAGCTGCTGTTTTTAGAGCATTAGCTGCTAACATGAGTCTGTCAAGCTGGGCTTCGGGGCTCACTCCCTGTTGCAGTATAGACATATCAAAAACAGTGGTACTTTTAGGGTATTTTCATATCTGTGCTAACAATTGCAACTGTGTGGTTCTCTGGCAACCCCAAAATACTCTTTGCTATGTCAATGCCATCAATTACTGTAGAGTTTAAGAAGAACTCTGTTCACCTGGGCCAAGACCAAACCTCCAGATCTAAATTTCAAATCTGAACTTCATGGGTGAAATCTTGGCCCTTGGAGTCTTTAGAAGTTTTACCATTGACTCTTATGCAGCCAGGATTTCACCCCACATCTTTATCATGGTCAGAGCCAAAAGCCTGCTTCCAAACTTTCCTGAACATTCCCATGTTAAAATCCAGATCCAAACTGTCCCAAAGTTCAACATTTTCAGATTCACCCCATTATAGTTAGGTTTCAGCTAGAAATTCAGATTTAAACCCATATCTGCAGCTGATTAGCCCACAGGTAGGAGTATCTACTGGGAAGAAGAGCTTAGCAGAGGTATCTATGCAGTCTGTGTATTTCTGTGCCAACAGACCTTAACTGAGGGTATTCTCCAGAAAGATCCAGTGCAGCCAGAAATAAGCCTTTTCCATGTAGTTTAATTAAATTACGTTTGAATATGTTTCCAAATGTTTATGCTACAATGTGGTCTAAGGGATTGATATGAAAATTTTCAGGTACGCTTTCCAATGGGTATGTGATGGGATGTTCACTTCACACCAGCTTGGAAAAGGTAAGGAGGGTGAGTCGGAGCCAATTAACCAGAAGCCATATCAGAGGGGAATATGGTGGCCTAAGCAACCCCTGAGTGACTATGGAGCTCAGCTGAGAAGGAACAGGTGGGGATGGTATAAAGCTAGGAAGTTGCCAACAGAAAAAGACTACAGCAAGGATGTGTACAGTCAGTCTCAGGGCATTAGAGGGAAGAAGGAGGCTCCCCTAGAGATCTAAGCCCTGAAGGAAGAGTTTACCCAGAAGGGTGAGGGAACAAACCCTGAGAGAGGTGGAATGGAAAAGGCATAAGGAAATGGGAGAAAGGTGGGACTTTGCAGACCTGGGCTGCTGGTTGGAAGGTCCCTGATCTGGAACCTGGAGTAGAGGGAAACACAAGGTTCCTCTACCAGCCACTGGGGAAGTGGCATAGTCAAGGAAGTGGATTTGAAGACAGCCTGGGATAGTTTGTCCTTGGGATTTTGATATAACAGAAGTGGGAAAGCACAAGGAGCTGGCTAGAAGTCCAAGCCAAAGAGGGAGCAACCAAGCCACAAAATCAAAGCACTCTGAATTGAATAGAGAGAAAGAGAGGCTACAGGGTGTGTGGCGAAGCCATGGAAGGGATGCTGGACTTGGATATTGCTAATTCCCAGACCAGCCAGGAAGAGATGCCTTGGCAATGAGCATACTGTGTGACAATGCCTATTTCCTATACTTCTGAAAACAGGCCTGGTTTGGTAGCATTTGACACCCATTTTGAGTAGATGTAAATAATGCACAAAGTGTCAGGCAATGCAGAATCAGAACTTTTATGCTCAGAATTCTTGCCTAGCTACTTTTAGTAATCTACCACTCCTACCTGAATAATTAGTGGTGACATAATCCCAATGTGTGTTACTGCACAAGTTCCATGCAGCTGACAATCTAGGGTTTTCAGATCTGTCCCTAGGAATTACAAATTAAAATCTCCTTATCCAACAGGCTTAATAAGGCTTTTTTCTTCTTCTTTTGGAGTGCCAATAATTCCCTTTAATGGAAATAGGTGACCTCTATCAGAAAGAGTTTGGAAACTTTGCTCGAAGGCTTTCTTATGGAGAGGCTCTCTCCTTGGCTCATAATATTAGAACATTCCCAAACACAAATGACCCAAATCAAATTTAGTTTAGTTTCCAGTGGGCTGTAACTCATTTCAGAAACCTGCTGGAAGGTTCTGAATGTTTAAGCAGCTTGCTTGCTAAGATTGGGCTATTTTGCTACTCAAACAGCCCTGGACATGCCATTTCTAAAATTTACAGGATGAATATTGCTGCTGGAACATATTACTTTTTAAAGGTTTTGTAATTTCAAATATTAAATACTACATTTTTAATACCATACTGGAATGACACTTGTCCCAAACACCTCAACCAGGTTGATAATTGATCTGGCCCTCAATTATGATTCCTGGGCCTTCAGCACAATATACATAATTCATTCACATCACTGTCAGTTATCAAAATGTAACACCTACAGCAATGAGGGGCATTGCTAAGTATATTTCTAAGAGCTTCAGCTCTTACTCTCAGCTTATTTCTAACCCTAGCTATGGGTACAGCTTCAAGCCAATTGCAACTAAACAGAAACTCACAGGAGTTTCAGGTTTAAACGATGCTATCAGATCCATGGATCATATATTGGATAAGTGAATTAACTCCAATTCAATTTTCAGGATGAAAGATCTAAGTGGGAATCCACAAGATGGATTTTGACTCCACATAGCAACGCCAAAGTCACTTAAAGAAATTTTGCTCTGGAGGGCAAATCTGTAGTTGATATATATATATGGAAAATAAAAGGCAATGTTGTGGAATCTATAACTGACAATGGATGGGTCCGATGAAGGATGGATCTATGGGTAATATGTGGCAGATGGGTAGATTTTGAGAGTATGTAAATCTCATTGAAAATGTACGTGATCTGGGGAAAATTGCTCAAAAATGCTTTTACATCTATTAGATGAAACTGGGCAAGGATAGAAGGGTAGAGCTGAGGATATTTTACACAAGTACGTTGATTTCAGAGATTGTGAACTGTGAGTGAATTTGAATATTTTGCTATCTTTCCTTACCAGTCATTTCCAAACTTTCAAAGGCTTATTTTTTTTGTTTTACTGTAATGTCCCTTTGTATACAAACATTGTAGCAACATTACCTTGTAGTTAACTTCAGATCACTGGATGCAAAGTTCTTTTTAATCACAAAATATTATTAATATGCAAAGCTACTCACCTGAGTATTGTATTATAAATACTTAGAAAGATAAGTAGCTAAATACTGGGAGTAAGAGCCCAAAACTCATGTTCAGATCTCCACAGATTCTTCAAAAACTTTGCAAAAAAAAAAAAAATCTTCAAGACTTTGCTAAAATCTTTTATGGTTCATATTTCCTTGGGTGATCACTTTGACCTTTTTTTCTAATGGCATTTCTCATAAATGCTATCCCACTTACCGGAATATACACATTTTAACTTTAGTTCCTGGCTTTACAGCTTTCTTATATATGGTCACTTCTCAACTACCAATGCACTTAAATATTTGTTAAATCAGGGTTAATATTTTTCCCATGCCTTTTTTTCCCCCTCAAAGTTTGTTTTATTCCTTACTCATATTAAATATGATTTTTGGTGGTTGGGACTTCATTGTGCTACCCAATTATCAATTCCTTAAATGTCCTTCCATTATTACATTTACAATAGAACACGTTTCTTGTTCTCCATTGTGACCTCAAATTCTGTAAATTCGTATTAATCCCATTAAGTAATACACCATATAAACCTGAGTTTTAAACTGAAATGAACACGTAAGTTATGCTGCTTCTTAACAAAATTTAGTGTAAGACTAAACCACTGATGCCAGCTGCAAGAGCAAGTTACTCATCTCATGAAGCCTTTTGAAACCATACAATTTTGACTTCCACCTAAACCTCTAGCTTTCTTCTAACCATTTGCATTTCACATGAATTCAAGCATGAAAGGCTCAAACTAATGTTCTTTCTACTTTGATGTTTCCTAATTAAATTATTTCTAGTTTTCTTAGTCTTGTAGCTTTTGTTTCTTTTCATTCCAGAAGCACCAATTTGTAAAGTAATTTGAAAATATAAAATATTATGCAGTACCCAATGGAACAAAAAGCAACTGCTCAAAAGCTATTGAAATTTTTATTACAAACAAACATGTTGCATTAAATCAGAAGAATTTATTTTTTTAACCTAAAGCTTATGACCCTGGGTCAAATTCAGTAACGATATAAATGACAGCATAAGTTACACTTTGTGTGTGTTGGGATATTAGGACATTGTCCAGTTTCAATCTGATCCTAGCCATTGGGAACTAAATTCCACCGGGATATGAAGCAGGTGCAGCTCCCACTAAAACAGAGCCTCAATGGAGAAGCAACCAGGAGTAGAGAACAGTGTA
>ML675612.1:14708969-14780963 GCA_007922155.1 Mesoclemmys tuberculata | reverse complement strand
ACACACCTGAATAGCCATGCTGCCTTCACAAACCACCCACCAGCAACTCAACTAACTGCTCCAAGCAGCTGTCCACCCAGCCTCACGAAGCACACTGCCCACCAACCACCACTGCACACACTCAGTTGCCACAGGCATCCCCTCACAATCACATCCCCACCCAGTGTTGTCTCTACCAGTACTGCCCAAATGCTTCATCCCTTGCTTATCAGGTAGAAATTAGGGGTGGGTGGAGGAATAGGCTTCTGGCTCTCACCCACATTTGATCTCACTTCTTTGAGATCAGCTTGTTTCTCTCCAGCCCACCGCGCCAATCATAGAATGAAAAGGGATTGCTAGAGTCATCTAGTCTAACCCCACCAAGGTTTGTTATGTTTAAACAGATGGCTATCCGGCCTCCTTCTGAAACTTGCAGCAAAGGAGCTTCCACAATCTACCTCAAAGGGGAAATCAATGAATTGTACTAATGCATGAGAAATGTCTTCCACGGAGCCACGCACAACTGGGCAGCTACAGGGAGAACATAGTGATGGCACCACCGACTGTTATATTCTTCTCTTCCCGTCTTGCTCATGCTCCTCAAACTTGTACGTTTCAGGAGAAAGACAGGAGCTTCTTCTCTATGCAGCAGTGCTGAGTAATCTATTGTTTTGGTTGAATTAAACATACCCTTATGATTTTAAGCAACTGGTTGTTTCCCCCCCCCCGCCACACACACACACTTTTAAAAAATAAGGGAGATTTCAAAATCAAAATCAATTGTTTTGAATCAAAAGATTTCATGGTTTAAAACGTTGACATGAGACATCTCCATTTTTTCAGAATCGTGTTTCCAACCAAAGCCATTTAGAGAAATCTGGACAAATTTGCTAAAGATTCTGGGGTTGCCGAAAAAGTTAGTAGAAAACTGTCACCCAGCTTTAGTGCTGAACACTTGTTGTCTCTCTGATTACCACTACTGTAATAACTAGAAGAAATGTAACTGCTGCTCAGGTGTGTAACTAGACCAGGAAGAGGCAGAGTGTTTCCTTCTCACCATCTCCCCAATGCAAAGAAGTGCGTGATCCAGCCAGGTGTAGCGGGGAACCCAGACTTCAGCCCAGAAATGCTCAGGCTCTGTTCGTGAGGGAGGAGCTCAGCAGGGTCTGAGACAGAAGGTCAGAAAACAAGCAGTCTCTGAGGAACAGAAGGATACAGAGGACACTTTCCAAGAAGGAAGGAACAAAGGAAAACTATCTGTGAGAACCTGGTATGAGGAGCTACCAGGAAGAGATATTTTTGTCACCTGACTAGGTTATGATCTCGGACGCCAGGGGAACACTGGATTTGACTGTCACTTGTGACAAGCTAAAGACAGTGGGTTATAGAAGAGTGTGATTTGTCCCATAGAACACCTACTATTGGTGATGTTGAATAAGATGGAAAGAACAAAGGTGGATTGTCAGAACCCAAGATGAATTTGAGCAACTAAGCTGTTTGGAAAACATACATTTTAACTTGTAAACTAAGCATATTTGATATACAAGCAGTGTGATCCCACCCACAATGATCATGAAAACTCACAATGGCATTTTTAAAAAAATCATATTTAGAGTAGAACCAGACTTTAAACATTTCAGGGCAATTTACAGTTCAAAAAGTGCCTTTATCATCTTTGCTCTTAAGCAGTTACGGTATAATAGGACCTCTAAAGACAGCCCAAGACATCACCTTCAGCAGCCAAGGGCAGCCTAAAGCAATTTAAAGGGAGTCCAGCATTTTAAAGTGCTATTTGCTTTAGGGTATTGTAAACTTGAATGTAGGATATCCTGTCACATATTTTAACAAGCAGTGACATAGTTAACAATACTAATGTCTAAGAGTAATTACAAGCATTTGAACTAGCACCCATTGAAATGGATGGGGCAGTGTACACCTAAAATTTCAGGCTTTCTGCAGACAGACAGACATTCATGTCATTTTTGAAAGCTTTCTAAGCAGCCATAACAGCTGGAGGGCAAAATTTTCAGAAGTAACTAGGTGACTCAAAGCTTAAATCCCATTTCCAAAAGTGATTTAAGGCCAGATGTCAGTGGGAGTTAGATGCCTGGACACATCAGGAAATCACCTGAGGCTCCTATCTCTGCATCTCTTTTAAAATCTGGCCTTTAGGTACATAAGAGCATAAATCTCAGCAAACCCGGGTTCTGCCCGACAAGGTGGATATGAGGACTTCAGAGTCAAGAACTCCTCACTGATGGTGCCTGGCCACTAGCCTACTCCACTTCAGTAGCTTACTCCACTTCAGATGGCTCAAGTGTCTCAGCCAATTGCAACCACCACAGTATCGTGTGGGGAGAAACTCTGGAATGTGACATGTTAAACAAAATCTTCAAATTGGTAGTCTTGTCACTCTGCGTATGGGCTCAAACCTACCAGGTACTGAGCACCACCAGTGACGTGCTGAGCGCAAGAGTGCTCAGCACCTCACAAGAGGCACTGAACATCTGGCATGCTCAAGCCCCGACACGAGGAGACTGAAAATACCAAAAGTTCTTTACATCTATTACACATTGTTCACAAGCTATCTGATTTTCGTTTGATCCGCAGTTACGTGTGTGACAGTTCTGTTTACTTATTAGATGAACAGGAAATGTGGTTTATTTCTCTTTCAGCTGAGATTACAGCTGCATTTCTGTGATAATGATGGTAATTGGCATAAAGGTCTGCATGGGTTTGTTTGTTTGCTTGTTTCAAACACAGTCAGTCTTCTGTTCATTTAGCAGTCAGGATGCAATGTAGTAGTTCCAGGGTGCTACTGCCCGTCCCAATTAATAAAAGGTAGATAAACCTGTCAAAGTACTTGCAGTGTAATTGTATAAATGTTTACTTCCTTTTTGTCTCTTGCTAAAGTGAACAATTTATACTACATGCTTCATGATACCACTTAGCTCAACTGTCTGCCACCCAGACAAAACAAAAGACTAGATATGTGTTACTTCAAATAAGTGTTACATTAGCTTTACATACTTTGATCTCTTTGCTATAAATGTAACTTACCAGTCAAGCTACTTTTCTATAGTGCAATTAATTTTGTACTGCTATAGCACTACAGCAACAAATTCCCTTTGAAAGAAACTGTAGTAGATTCCAGGCCTGATTCTCATCTGACTTACACTGGTGAAACACCATTCACTTTAATGGCTTTAACCATGATTCACACTGGTATGAAAAAAAATCAGGTACTATATCTCTTATTATTCAGCCCTTTCCTCTAGTATCTCAACATTCATAAATGATCTCAGAAAGAAATTCATTCTGCTCACCTTGCTCATGTGAGACATTTCACAGAAATTAAGATGTAGTTGGTCCTCCTTTCTTACTTAGGTAAAGCTCCCAATGAAATGAATGGGAACTTGATTGAGTAAGAACTACTGTATCTGGCTTTTGTCTGAGTTCCTGAATGCCTACAGAGTAACAGAGTTGTGGAGCCATGTGATTTGTACTAGACTAAGAGTGACCCTGACCCATGCAATTTTTTAAACCTACAGCAATATATACCTCATATGACAGAACACAGATGCATAGTTACATGTTACAGTGATATAGCATTTCTCATACCATATGTCATCTGGAAGTTATGACTGAGCAGTACAAGAAATTTATATGGCAATAAATGTTCTAAAATTGCACAGAGTTCACTTTATTGTTGGACTTTCCCTTATTTAACGGTCATCCAGTTTTATACTTCAGCTTTTTCCAAACAACCCGAGTATTTAATTTTCTGTTTCTCTAAACATTGTCTATAGTTTAAAAAAAAAAAAAAAAAAGTGTACTGCCGCTATTAAATGAGTGCCGAACTATCCTCAAAGAACTGAAGTAAAGGACTATGCACTGGCCATCCTAGGCACAGCCAAAGGAAAGAAGCAGCGCAGGACTGTGTGAAAGCAATGATGCCCCATTCTAGGAAGCAGACTTCTACTGCTTGGTTATCTAATGTTAATAAGGAGTGGTGAGTGACCCTCAAAATGGATGCCCAGTTGCTGCAGCAACCAGTGTCTAGAAGCTTATATGAACTTTAGCCAAACCTCCTGAGAATGAAGAATTGGACAGGAAATACCAGAAGAAATCCTCTGCACGTGCCATTTACACTATATCCTGTTTCAGCTCAGGATGCAAATGCTGCAAAACTGTCCCTTTCTATGATATTTCCAAATTTCTGCTTTCAGATGGAACTAAGCATTGTCCCTACCTTTTCTGAAGCTCAGTAATAATTCAAGTTTGGTCAAGGGTTGGGCGGCACAAAAGAAAAAAACCTGTCTTAGGTTGAAATGATCAAGTTATATCCTGCTTTTTCATTGGCACTGCTATTGTGCTGCTTTCACCTTGACTTACTATCAGTGTCGTGCTGAAGCCCAGTCTTACAACCATTTCCACATTTTGAACAAGCTGTACTGGTTGCCCTCTCTGTACACGTTGTTTATTATTTCAGGAGAAACACAAGCATACAGCATGAAAAAACAACAATGTACTGGAATGTCTGGCTTTAGACAATATCGTTGCAATTTGTTTTCTTGCCCAAACTGTTCCCCACCTTAACAGAATGAATAAAACATCTGCAGACTGGAGCTGTGTGACAGAATCCCACTGCTGGCAAAAACTGTTGAAAAGTTAAATTTTCTCCTCAACTCTTACCATAGATTTCCATTGGGTTTTTTGTTTGCTTGTTTTTAATCTCCCCCACCCTGCAACCACTTTGCTGTAAAAAAAGTTGTTTAGAGTAAAAATGGCAAATATTTTCCCTTCAAAAAAATATTGACTGGCTTGTAGGAAAAACAACTTTTTGCCACAAAAATAGAGAGAGAGATGGTAGGTAAGGTAGTATTTTTCATTGAACCAACTTCTGTTGATGGAAGGAACAAGGTTTTTGAGCTATACAGACGGGCTCTTCACTTCTTGGGAAAGAATACTTTTTTCAAACAGAAGAGATTGGACTAAATTTAGACCAGTCCCTATGCCAATCCGAAACTCACCTGCCACTAGAAGTTATGCGCCTTCCCTATAACACCCTTCATATGCTCAGGGGTGAGGCTGTATCTAACAACAATGAAGACATCTTATGATTTCCCTCCCCTACTTGTCTATAGGTGCAGAGGAAAATGTCGCAGAGAATGCCATATTAGCTGATGCCACAGTCAGAGGCAAATGTACCTGTGCTGATGCCATTATTCGTACTCTTTCAATGAAAGAAACCAAAGGACCTTATCAATTAAATGCACAACATAAGATTCTATATTTTATTATAAACTCCAGTAACCTAATTAGCAGACATTAGCTTTTAGGTGTGATCTTGAAAAAAAGTTGCTTATAGGATCTATAAAACACCCAGTAATGCAATCCCAACTTTCTACGTGTAGAAAGTGCAATTTAGTAAGGCAGATTGCAATACAGTCGGGGGTTTTGATTTTCTTAGCTGTTTTAATCCAAGCACGGTGGAGAGGTTCTTTTAAGCTAAATGTTTTTATTTCTAATGTATCACTAACCAACCATTTCTACCAAGTTTCTGTTGCTTTCATTGGAATAAATACGGTAGGGTACTTAAGTCAAAAATTAACATTGATTACAGCTTTAAATATGCCTATCAATGGATAAACATGAGTTATAAGTAAAAACACTAAATGGTATTTTATCTATAAATGTATGTATTTATAGGTTGTTCTATTGCATTCATTGCTATAGCATCTGAGCACTTCACACATTTATTAAATTAGTCTCAGCACTCCTGTGAGGTAGGGATGTGTAATTATCCCCCTATATTTGCAATGAAGAAACTGAGTTGTGGGGGCAGGTGATCTATGAAGCAATTTAAGTGCCTAAAGTCCAGTGTTAAGCATATAAGTCCCCATGCAAACCACCACTGAGGTACATGAAACTCCTGCTTGGCTACTGCCTAACCCTGTAGACAACTAAACTCACTCTGTGCCTAGCTTCCCACTGTGAACATTCCCTAGGTACTTAGGTTTTAGAGATAATGGCATGCACACTGCTGCCTCCCTGTAAGCACTCAAGTGCCTCATTCCTGTCTAAGCTCCAGAGTAATTCACAAACTGGGGTGAAATAAATGTTCAGACCCTGCAAGCAACTTCGGTCAGGATCACATAGGCAGCCTCTGAGCAAGCCATTTGACTTGGGTCCCATTCACAGTCTGGGCAAAGGAGGTGGTGTCAACCTTAGCTCTGTGGTTAGAGTGCTTACCTGGGATGTAGAAGACATAGGTCCAATTCCATGCCTGAGGAGGAGCAAGAATTTGCTCTTTCAGGAGGGTGCTCTGACCACTAAGTATGGGATTTTCTATTGTGAGGCTTCTTCAGTCTCTCCTGTTGAAGCTATTGTAGTGTGGATAAATGAGTGATTCCTCCCAGGTGGGTGCCCTTACCAATGAACAAAAGAATCACTCTCATTCTCCATGTGTCTATGCTCTCTTCGGCCCAGAGACACTTCCACTGAAGTGGACTCACTGAAATCAGTGGGAGTTGTCCATGCACCCAGAGAGCAGAATGTGGCAGTGAAGGCTATTACCAATGAGTTAAAACAGTGGTTCACATGCTGTGCCCCAAGGAGCACTTACAGGTGGTTTGCAGAGCTGATTCTGTCACATTGGTAAAGCATCTGTCAATCTCCAATCAGCTGTTTCCTGTGATTACAGCCCAGCCCTCTTTTGGGATTTGTAGAAGATTTTTGGATCAGCTGAACGAAAGCAGAAAACTCCAAGTATGTTACCGAACCCCACGTGGCTGCTTCATCTCCTTGGGGTCATTTCACAAGTGTGCTGGTCTGAAGCAAAGTTGTGAGGCCCCTCTTATTGAAATTCCAGTCAGAGGTGGGGTTCATGGTATCACAAGGTGCTCCAAAATTACCAGCCCTCCTGAAATGGGCAACAATGAGTGGGGGATTTGCCAGGCTAACTGGAAGATGGACCGACTGAATGCAGCCCATAAATATATCCCATTGAAAAGCCCCCTATCTAGTATCAGCCATATTTTAAAGCTGCTCCTTCTGGTGGAATGCAATGGTGTAAGCACTGCTCTCCTACTCCTGGGATGAATCTGTACTCACTCACTACTGCCCCTGCTGGCACAGATGGAAACTGCATCTTTGCCTCAGCAGAGGTAAATTAAGTACTTTGTCATGTGTTGATATGATGAAAGTTCAGCTGTGATCAAGTTTTTGAAAAGCACCAAAGTTGATGCAGGTGTAAACACACAAGAAGACAGAATCAAAGTGCCAAGTGACAAACAAGGAAAGTAGATTGGGTATTAATTTGGGCAGTACCCAAAATAAAATCTCAGATCTGACCACCACTGAAATCTTCAGAAATTTGGATTCAGATTTTGTGACTAGGGCCCAACTCTAGTATTAATAAATGAAAAGTTCTTCATCCAGGGAAAGGAAATAAACAACACAAAGTGAAGTGGGGAGAGTAGGGCAGAGAATGGTAATGTAACCACACCCATCCTATTGCCCATGAGTTCAATTCTGTCACAATTAGAGATGGGCCTGAAGCACAAGATTTAGGCCTATATTTTAGAATAGCGGGATGTTTGCAGATGTTAATTTAGGCCAACTTTTAGACCCAGTATTAGTTTTCAATATAACAAAGCCCTTCAGTTACTTCAGGGTATCATGGTTATGAGCTTGAGAGTCTGGGATGTGAGATAAGTATCTCTATTTCAGGATGTGGTCACAAATACCTCACATGTCTTTACAGAACAGAAGTTTACTTCATTCAGTTAGATCTGGGCTCCAAGGTGAGATGAATGAATAAATCCAACTGCAGAAGACCAGTTCTGGTAGCTCCACTGAAACTTGGCTACGCTATGCGTTTAGGAGTTGAATTTTACAAAGCCCATAGTCTTACATTACTGTAGATTATAATAAGTTTTTGACAGTGTGACCTTTCAATTTTGTTCGTTTTAAAACCCATTGAGATTTCTGACATTTGTGAGTCATTTCATGTAATTTCACATTAGAGTAAAAAAAAACAACAACTTTCAAGATTCTGAACACCACTGTTTTCACCAGTATTTATTAAATCTGCTGATGTTGTGTTTATGGTAGGTGACCGTTCTATATAGTTAGCTCTCCATCCTTCAGTAGGCTCTGTGGTCTCTCTGACTGCACAGAAGGTCTTTGGGAGTATGGAATTGGAATATCTTCTCAAAGCAGTACATCACTTTAATTTAGGGCACAATATTTAAAATGGAGCCAGGTCTTTTATGCATTCCTCAAAGTTGCAGTTCTCACTAACTGTGCTTTAAAATTTTATACTGGGAAAAGGCAAGTTACCATCTTTCCTTCACAGCTGTTTACCTGGCTAGTAGAAATTCATGGAGAAGTCACTAGACAGGTACATTTATCTCAGGCATTGAAGTTGGAAAAGGCATGCTGAAAGTAGTACTTGATGAAGACAACATGTTAGGGTTATTTGTCAAATCCATAGACTTCTATCCCTTGTCTGACTTCTCTTGTTGGGTGTTTAGGCTCTCAGTGGGATCAAGTTTAATTCTGGTCACTTTGAGGATCTTGTTCTCAGACCATTTGACTCCCACCATGGCTAGAGGAATATGGATGTCCCCATTCAAGTTGATGAACAGAAACAGCTGTTCTCAGCATTAGGATTCCTAGCAGTCTCGTATCCATATGGGTATAGCATCCTTTTCTTAATTAACACAATTAGGGTTGACTTGTCAAGGTGGTTGCAAGTTCCTTATCTCATTAGTAAGCAGAATTAATCTCTTAGGAATGACACCTATGCCCCATTTACTATATATTCTACAACTGATGCTGATCACACTGCTTAAAGACTTTAAAAATCAGGAAATTTGTTTTCAAACTGTATTTAGAAAAAGGGTCTGTGGGTAGCTAACCTAAGTCAAAATAAAAGTGAGGAGGTCTTGTGAGTCCCTGATCCAAAACAGTAAAACCTAACTTGTCAGCTGTAAATTATTCAAAATTCCTTGGTTTCTGATGAGAATTCTACTCCTGTCTCATCCACAAAGGGTTTATGTTCTCTTCTTTCACCAAGACAACTACTCTTCTCATTAGATTCTCAGATCCTTTGAACATAATATATTATATTCCCCGATTCTTCTTTGGACAGAAGAATGTAAAAAGTGTATTTCTGTTCCTAATCCTACTAGGACAATCCTAAATCATTCCTATTTGTTAACCTAGCTTGGCCAATTTGATACTCAGGGCATGGAGGCAGTATGGTATTTAATATTTGGCTAATATTTTTGGTGAGAAGAAGAATGGCACATGGTTAGGACAAGATCTAGGACACAGGAGACCTGGGTTCAGTCCCTGCTCTGCCACCGACTTCCTGTGTGACCTTGGGCAAGTCACTTAGCTTGTCCGTGCCTCAGTTCCTCTTCTGTGAAACAAGCCTCGACTTGAGGTGTCTGGCAATCTAGGTATGAAAGTAAAAAAAACTAACAGAAGCAGAGCCTACCAGTCTTGGGGCTGCAAATAGGAAACAATGAGCTGTTACAACCCAAATTCTGTTGTAGAACTGCAAACAAAAGCGAAGCTGAGTAGAAAACAATTTTCACCTGAAGAATTTAACAAAATAACATAGATTAGTCCCTAACTCACACTTGTCTCCCTCTCCCTTGGAATCTCTTCTGAACATAGCAGACTCTCACAAAGGTTTGATCTCTGCTATGTTCGTATTACTAAATGAAACAGGATCTGTTGCTGGATTAAAGGGTAGAATGGTACAAAAATGTACAGAAGGACAAGAAACTGACAAACAAAGTTGGAATGCCCAACACAGCCTTGCTTAGGTACATACTTTATAAAGTTATTTTAAAAAATACTGTGCATGCTCACAACATTACTTTCATCCCTTAATGCAGTCTAATCAAAAGCAATTTCTTCCACAGCAATGCTGTACATTACTTGCCAATGGACATAATTAGAAAATTATGTTGAATTAGAATATGATATTGAGAAGACTTGTTATGTTGTTTATATTACCATTGCATCTAGGAGACCCAGTCATGAATCAGGACCACATTGTGCTAGGCACTGAATACTGTCACATAAGCATGATTTTCCTGTCAGTTCAGATAGTGACAAGTCAGGTCATCTTTGTGCCAGCTAATCTTAAGTAAATTCCTCAATGTCATGTCTTGACTGTCCATCTAAGTTTGTTTTGGACTCTTCGAGCAAGGGTTGTAAAACTTTTTTATTCTAATAAGCAAAGTGCATTTCCACAGTGCATTTTCTCCCTTCCAAACTGCAAAACTGTACTTCCAAAGCACATTTCCTCCCTTCTCCACTTTCCTTACACTCAAAAATGGCTGAAACACATCTGTTCAAACTTAAAAAAATAAATTGACCTTCCAGCAGAGATCAAGCCTGATTTACACAGGGGCAGCTAACACAATGTGAATGCGATTTGTCCCGGTGTACACTAACTGAAAAGTTATGGTCACTATTATGTAGCTAACATGACTCCTCAGGTCACTTTCTAATGAGATGTGATTTTTGTAATGAAGGCAAGACCTTGAGAGAACACTTTCTTCTCAGATTTCACCTTTCCCACCCAAGCTGTCTTACATTCCTCGGCTCTTGTTTGAAGAGTCTATCTTTTTATAATGAAAAAACAGCGTTTTCCTCCTGTCTTCTTGCACTGCAAGATGTCTGAACAACTTTTTCCTCAAATTCATATATAAATCCTTCCAGGCAGAGACTGTACATGGAAATAGTCTGCCCCCATAGGTGAAAGTTTCAAAAGGCTATGGGTGACTAAAAACCAGGAAGATTAGACTAGAAACTTATGTAAACCCAACTATAGCAGGTCATGTCCAGTGCCTTGCTCTAATACTTTATACCTATCTATATTTATCAAAAGAAAATAATAGATATGGAATTAGAGATAAATGCTACTGTATTAGGTTTATGGCTCTATTTATGTTGTGGCTACAAAAGAGTTGGAAAATTCTGATTTTAAATCTCTGTGTAAAGGGAAGTTCAAAGGGCTCATTTCTATGGCTTTCTATTCCCATCCTTGATTAGAACTTCAGAATGAACTTTCTGATTCTGCAAAGCTCTCATCAGAGCAGCCAACAGGTAATTCTTCCCATGTCTTCCCATGTAGCAGTCTGCTTACATTCTCTACCGCATCTCTCAAACTGAATGTCAAGCCTCTAAAAGCTCTTCATCCATCAATGTCCTCACTCTCCAGGTTTTACAAGCACTCTGAGGTTAAAGAAAATATTTTCTGCAGGTACTGGTACCACCACAGCAAGAACAAAAATGTACACGGCAATAAGCGTCTCTGGAAAGATGTCTGCAAAAGTGATGTTTCATTTCTTTTTGCTAAGCAGGAAAAGACAATTTTTGGGGGGAGTAAACCCTTTCCACGATCTTATTGATTATGCAACAATGCAATTATAGAAAATACTTGAAAGGCATAAAAACACTCATGAAGACACACACACAGCACGGTGGCTGCAAGTTAATGATACTTTCCTATGCCTAAAAAAATCTTTTTGAATTGAGAATTATTATTATTACAGGCATCCCTCTAACATCCTAGGGCCTATTTTTCAGTGCTGACTTACAGATCCATTGATGCCAATGGGACTTCATGGTGTGCAAGAGAACACCTAAATTTGGCCCTTGATCCCTAATAGACATGTTTGTGTGCATGTGGTAGCAATAAATTCTGGATGAAGACTGAGCTAAAGGAAAGGCTCTGGATTCAAAAAGCACATTAGAATTTGCTCTAGCTTTTCACTGGACTGCTTATGCCTCTCATGATTTAAGTTGGGACTGTGTAATCATTATTCAGATGAAGCAAAACTCTGCAACACTCAGCAAAGCCTGAATACGAGGAACTTTCCTCAATATCACAATGGAGAGGATTGAACCTTCAGCTCTGGATAGCTAAGGAATGCACCCAGTCAGGCTGCAAGACTAGGCTATGGAACATAGACACAGAGCCAACCTATTGCTTTTCTTCTGTGTACAGTTCTCCCCTTCTCCCCCAGCCACCTTATCCCACGCAATGAATGGGCTCACTTGCTACATTCCTGTCTCCCCCTCCCATATGATCTGCCTCTGCCACAGCATACTATTCAGGTCAGCTGCAGAAATCTCCTTCCCACAGTGCAGGGTCCTTTTCCATGGAAGCCTCTCTGCTGTTCTAGCCCCAGACAAATTACAGGCAGCTCTTACACTCTGGATCCTTCTGCACCAGAATAGGAGTGTGAATTCCCAGAATTTGAAACTGAATGCGACTTATCAATAATCACACTTAGCACTTTTCTGGGTACCATGTACAGTAACCAACTAATCTTTGAAACATCCCCAGCAAAGTGGGTAGATAAATATTGTCCCCACGAGCTGAAGCGGACTGAGTCAAATAGGTGACGTGACTAGACTACATCTACACAGCAAGTCAGTGGTATGTAAGGGATCTGCAGAACAGGAGACTACAATTCCCATCCTCCACCCCCACCCCACTGTATATCTCCTTCCCCTGGCCAGGTAAGGAGAAACCTCCTGAAGTGGGTGTGGTCTGGCTTTGTTTGGGAGCGGGAGTCACGTGGCAGCAGGGAGCTCGAAAGAAGCCCTGAGATTGTGTGGATAGAGATGCACATGGAACTGCTGAGGGTGCCAGACTTTACAGCTGGGTGTGGAAGGAGCAGCGGAGGCTGAATGGGTACAAAGGGGCCCAATGAGAAATGTTGACTGAGCCTGGCCTGGAAACCTGCAAATGCTTAACTTCACAAATAGAGACTAGACTGGAGAGGGCACCACAAAAACAAGTCCTCAGTCGCAGTTGGACTGCCCCAGGGGTCCAAACAGGGCCTGTTACTGCTCACTTTGAACTGTAACTGTTTAAGCCTCTGTACCAAGGTAACTGCAGCCCCTTTCCTGCCAACCCTAGTAAAAGCTTTTCCCTTAGCCATGAACCTGAGTAATTAGTGGGACCAATATGGCTACCGCCTCCCCCCCAGGGTTTAGCTGCTGAAGCACCTACTGTGGTTACCTCTGAGATGCCATACACTGGCCCCACTACTGGCTTGCTACGGGTTTGTGGTACCTACAGAACCATTATTAGAATCCTGTAGTATCGAACTCCAAATTCTGTACTCATCCTCTAGACCACACTGTTTAGCAATAGTAAGATGGCATTTGCATAGCACCAAGAATGCTAGTTGGTTTAGAGACAGGGGTGACCACATTGTAAATTGCATCTAAACAAGAGATTAAATTTACAAAATTTAGATTATAAACTAGGTCAGTCTGTACATGAACAAGTAAAATGACATTGTACATGTCTTACTTTTTACTAAGTAAGGTTACTTTATGAAAGCAGGGCTTTATATGGCCAATTTTTAAGGGAAATATACATTATTAGGACAGTACTGGGTTTACTATCTGTACAGAATTCTGAAAGCAATGTTTACTTTGGAATTAAAAGATTAACTATTCTGCCATGTCAAGATTACAATGGACAACAAAGATTTTGCTTCCTGAACACTTTTGGATGTATCTTGTGGATTTTGGGCTGCTGATTACAAAAATCACCATTGACTTTCCCTATCACGTACCGTTTTTTTGAAAATCACCTATAATTGTTATTTCAATTCATAATTTAAGTCTATTAAAATGTTGCCCATAATGTAAGCTGAAAAGTTTTCTATCCTGTGTCCAAGTATGCCTGGGCATGCAGTGACACTGCACCTAGTGCAGGCCACACAACATGCAGTGGGAATGCTAAGGCTTAGGCAGGGCGGATTCTGGCAGGACAGGTTTTAGAAAGGCTATAAAAGAATTTTGCACACACCGTTCTATGAATTGCATTTATATCAGTTTGCATTCATGTTGATGTGCGTGCTCTGTGCGCATAGCATATTGTGTGTAGTCACAATAATAAAGCAATTGTATTTTCAGCAGGATTTGTGATAGCAAAATGTCTGGCCAATGTCGCAACAGCCGCGATCCGTTTTTTGGCAACTACAGAGCACCAAGCTACGTGTAGGTGGTCGACAACATGCTTCAAGCATACAAAACCATGAAGTGCAACATGTCGCTAAATACTCATTTTCTGCATTGGCATTTAGACCTCTTCCCTGCAAATCTTGGTGCAGTCAGCGACGAGCATGGTGAAAGGTTTCACCAGGACATTGCAATCATGGAAAAATGGTATCAGGGCAACTGGAATCCATCAGTGCTGGTCGATTGTTTTTGGACACTTAAACGAGAAACCTCAGACACTGAGTACAAACGAAAATCATCAACAAAACATTTTTAGCTCAGTTGAACTATTGCAAAGCGTCAGCACCGTTATGCGATTAAACGCATTACATTCAATAGAAGTCCATTTCTTGTTTCTCCAAATTCCTACGTGACAAAAGGAGTCTGAAATTATATATTTGTGTCCAGCTTCAAGCGGTCTAGCATAATCAAAAAAATGTCTGAGGAAGCAACACTTTTGAAAAAATTTGTTGTCCAGTGTTATGTAGTCTTCACTGGTAAAATAGTGTGAGTTTTATTTCAGCATTGCTAGACGTTACTTTGACAAATTCCAAAAATAGACTTATTGCCAAGCTCAGCACAACGCCCATCTGTTATTTAGAACTGTCCCTGTAGCTCCATCTCAGCACTGATGAGCAAAGAGACCTATCCCTTGTATCTCTGCAGTACTTCTAATTGTCCTAAGAATCACTGGAACTGAAACAGCCGTCCTTCCTCCTAAATTACATTAGTGTTGGAAACAAACTCTTTAACCTGCCAAGGCCCATATGTGAGAGAAAGACCAAAGAAAGAGAAAAGAGCTGAAATAATAGCTGAATAGAAATAATAGCTGAAGAGACGGTTAGCTTTATTTATTTAGCATAAACAACATTCACTATAGTCTCTTTTTTAATGTGCGTATTTAAAATGTAATTTACAACACCACTGAGAATCTCAGGCTTGCATAAAAATGAATCTAAAATAAGGGGCAGTTGTTTGTAATTAATTCTTCAAAAAGAAAAGAACTTCTGCTACAGAGCATTCCCCTCAGAAAGTTTCCCCATCTCAGCTCTCCTTATTCCTTCAATTTTTGTACCATCCATCCATCCCTTCCTTGTAAGTCCTTTCTTAGAGAGACTTCCTGCTGAAATTGAAGGCTCAGTGCATTATCTTGTATTCTGTTGAAATTAAGAATACAAGAATAGAAAGGTAAGGAGTGGAATACTGCTGCTTCCAACCCCTAAGGATAGTAGATAATTAAAAGTTCATCAGAACAGGAAGACCAGCAAGCATTAGAAATTACTCCAGGGGAAAGTAGCATTTTCAATTAATCAGAAGCCTTTTTATTTGAATGGGTTGCTTAGCTCTGCCTAACAGCCAAATTATGGGTGCATGTAACATGGTGTAATTTGCTTTTTCCCTCTTGGGCCATTCAAAGGCATGCCAAAATTGCAACCCTAGCGCTCCCCTGAGCGAAAGAGCCACACAAGGCTCGTGTTTTCTTGGTTGTTAGCCCCTCCCAAAGGGATGCAGAGTGGAAGTAGCTGTACACCCCAGGATCTTCAAAAGGCACTGTACTGCCAATGCAGGCTGGTATTTTTATGATACAATCTGGCCCTTAACATCCCACAATTTATCCTATTATCCAGATTAAAATGAGCAATGAAAAGATGCACTGTCCTTTTCTCATTGCAAACACAGAAATACTGGGAGCAGTATAGTCCCTTGTATATACCGCACAGAATGAAACTGGGCAAGCATCAGGCTATATTTTTCTGGCCCAAAGGCAATCCTGATGATATGAATGAACTCAGCAGGACTACAAAGGACTGTATGGTTGAACCTAATTACACCTTGCAAGTGTGAGCAAGAGCAATGCAGAACTCAGACGAGTCTGAAAGGAAGTAGGAAAAAATATCAACTATTTTTTAAATTAATTAGCAATAGATTTACCCCTTCCCTTACTGGCATTATATAGACACAATGCCACTTGCACTTTGATTTGATGTTTCCTCTCTTTTTTTCAGCAACACATTATATACAAGCATATTCTTGTAATATTTACAATCAACAATAATTTAAATAAACCAGGAAAACCCCAGCTCTGTGCAGAGTATATGGTGCAAGACAATCTGCAGAGGATCTCAAATCCCAAATCATTATAGACACAAACCAGAGTATCTCCTTGTAGCTTGCTGGTTTAAGTCTGAACACAAACAATATTTATTTTGTTTTTCCAATATTCATTCTTTGTAATCTAGTATTAAATATAGGAGCAAACCTACTTATTCCCCAGATATAAAATCGCTCATAGGTAACTCCTTTTCATTCTCCTCAATAATACTTTGTGGTATGTCAAAGTGAGCTGAGAATTGGGTACTCCTTGATACACTTCAATACCTTTTTGACATGACACATCATAGCAATTCCTTCAAACACATTATGATGGATTTTGCTATTCCTTGGTATTCAGCCATTAGAATGATGATCTGCCTGTGTCTATCCAAAATATTATAAGTTACCACACATGTAAATTCATGCAAACAAGAATATTGATTTTTTTTAAATTTATTTAAAATTCCTGAAGTCCTTGTCTCCACTGTGGATTCACGGCCGGCAATACTGCTTTGTAAAAGAAAGCAAAGCTGATTTTAGGCATATGAGTGCACAAAATCATCTGAAATACTCTTACCACCAACTTTTAAAATATGTCTAAAAACTATTTATTAAAAAAATAATTAAAAGATTTACTTGTGATCCGAGTGGAAACACTGGCTACTGAAGAAGCTTTCATGTGAACTTAAATTCAACATTTAACAGGAAGCAAAGAGTTAAATAGCTGATACTAGAAGACTGCATTCCAAAGACCCGAGCCTGCATGGGGCTGAATACCCTCAAATCCCAACAAGAACTGAGAGAGTGTTCAGCAACTCACAGATTAGGCCCAAAAGTAGGTTCAAGACAAAAAGATTGTGTTCAAACTAAGCATCTTGTTCTATAGTTACTGAAAATGACATTTACATACAGTAGTTTTAAAAAAGAATGCTTTCCTTTTGGGGTAGTGATTGGATCTTCTCAAGTCTGGAAATCTTGCAAACATACCTTGAGAAATTTTGACACTTCCATTTCCTAGTCCTACGCTTCTTGCCATGTTCCTGATATGTGGATGGGTAAAACACCCAAAATGCCTGCAAGGGTTAATGGGCTCTGCACAGCACAGGAGTCTGCCTATATAGTCTAACTACAATGAAAGGACTTCATTCTCTGGATTAAAATTCTTTCACATACGTTTAATTCTTCTTTTTCCCAGGGCAGGAATTTTACACCATTCCATCTCCTAAGTAGCAAGAGGGTAATTTGTCCTTTTTTTTTTTTATTTATTTTATCCAAACAATGCCTGTAACACCACGTTGTCTAAAAAGACTGTCAGATTTTGCTAGCTAGTATGCAATTATTCATTTCTGATAATACTGTACAATAAATGTTTTCTTGTTTTGCCTGCCAATTTTGAACAATCTACATTCTATATTGTTTACATTTTCAGTGCTGTAGCATTATACCGTAGGATCTTCCTCATTTGTTTCATCAATAGTGATTGTTTCTCTAGCTATTTTATTAAGAATAAGACTTATTTAAATTTTTGTTATCTTCTTCTAGAAGTCAGTCATCCCATTTGTTTCCTGCTGCAACTAAAGGTCTCACAGTGTAAAAGTTTCCATTCCCACTACTGAATCCAGTTGGCATTCAGAAATGATTAAAATCTTCTTTTACAAATTGTAAAATCTAAAGAGCTAAGAAAACATCACTTACATTTGTTTTCTCACAGGACATATTTGTCATTTATTTTAATAGTTGAATTTTTTCCCCATGTTTACCAAAAAGCATTCTTTGGTAGACTCCACAGCTTGGAAAGATTTAAATCTATGATAACATGACTTTTGAATGATTCGTGTAATGTTTTATCTTCCCCTTCATCATTCTCATGTTGAGAGATTTGTGGTAAAGTGTTTCTGCAATTTACTAGTGTATGCGGCTAGTGTTTTAATGTCATGCGCCTGTGAAGAAGTAGGTAGTGTATCCTATGAAACTTCAGGTACAATGTAAACTACAGAGATTGTTTATTTTTCATTTCAAACAAATTTCTTTGTAAATCTTCCACTTATTGACTCAATGTAACTTCTGGTATTTAAGGAATGTAAATTTACAGTAAATGATGTTCGGTGTAAGGAATTTAAATTTGTTACTCTTTACTGAAAAGGTTTTGTTTTTTAAAAATATATAAAGTTTAATCTTCACAGTCCTTACTTGTTGCACAAGTCTTTCCATAGAGTATGTGAAAATTATTTATTTAAAATCATATGTAATTTTACTTTATTTAAAAATATTAGCGTTATGTTAATCAAATAATGCTTTTTGTAGAAAAGTCTTCTAAATTTTATTATTCTTGTTACCCCTTTTGGATTTCTGAACATTATAACCAGCATTATCTTCCAGCTGTACGTATGGGAGTTGCGCTGACTTTGAAATTTTGTTTGATTTACATCTTGAAATTTAGTTACTTTTTTCTTTTTAAAAATATGTATTGATATTTTCCTTGGACCAAGTCCTGAGCTCAGTATCCAGGTCAAGTAGTAAGGCTCGTGCTGGACAGATGGATCTGGAAGGAGGGGAGAGACGAATGTACTTCCTATCCAGACCACAGAACCCATCTGCAGTCATGTAGACAGTCAACGGAAACTACTCCAGGGCAATGTCTGGAGTAGCCTTTCCAGGCCTATATAGTTCCCATGTGACAGATGAGTTGAGACAGAGTCTATATAGCAGCAGAATCTTTGGCCCTACACTTAATGCCCCACCAGCAGACACACTCATGCCCATGCATAATCCCATAACATATAAATTATGATTTGCCTCAGTGGTCATATAAACTCAACAATTTAATTTCAGGAAGGCATTGTACATAATCAGCTCAGGGGCCTGTTGCAAGGGTTGAGAAGTCAGTAAATATGAAGTTAAGAGAATAAGGAAGATTAATCTATTTTTCTATATCAGTTAGAGTTAATTTATGTCCATATTAAAAAAAAAACTACTTAAAGGGTTCATATAACATTGCAAAACATGCTACTCACAAAACGTAGAGAAAACTTTGTTTCCAGACCCCCAGATTCTATTACCCTATGACAGTATTACTAGCTAACAGTGCATATTATGACAAAAATAGTTCATCCAAAAAAATATAATGTCATATCAGCATGTGACTGCTTTAGGCTATCATTAAGAATGTTGAGTACTCTGTCTGGAAGCCAGGAATGAAGTAACTTAAATGACTTGAGAAATGGTTAGCATAACATAGTATTATTATTTGGCATTTTATTTTCATGTTGTGCTGTTCCTTGGTGAAGCTCATTTTCAAGGTACTAACCTGAAACTTGAGAGTGATGAATCTATCATGTGAATCTCACACAGCGGCATTTTATCTTAGAAGTGAGCTATCCAAGAGTCAGGCATTTTTAAATGCATTAAAACTATTGCTTCTTCGCTCATTGTTCACGAAGATTTAAAATCTTTATCACTGAAACTATTCAGCATTTACCTTGCATGCTTCTCCCTACACTTCCAGGTCATGGCCAAATCTCTCTGTATTCTCTTCCAATACACGTTAAAATCCAACATTTCCTATCTGTCCTGACTACTAAGACACACCCTGCTCATTTAGCCAGATCCTCAAAAGTATTTAGGCACCTAGCTCCCACTGAAATCAAGCATGACTAAAATTACTGAGTATTGGGCACATAAGTATCTTTGAGGATCTAGGTCTTTCTGTCTGGAAGTGTAATCTCTTCCTCCACACCTCTCTATTATTCAAACCTTTTCAGACTCTCTGCAATTCAATGGTCAAAATGTTCATCTCTTTGTATCCATCCTCTGCCACCTCCTAGCCCTTCAGCTCAAGTTTACACTTCTTGTCCTGACCTTCAGTGGGAAAATTCAGGCAAGGGGCCCGATATGCAAATAATAATGAAAGCTATAAACCGTAATTCAAAGCAACCTCTTGCATTCCCAGGGAATCAGGAATTCTTCATAACCGTCTTTTAGACTGTAAGTGTGATAGCCACCATCCTGAACACCACAGTGAGGACTAAACCAGGATTTCCACAGCTAAAAACATAAGCTGTAATGGCTTATAGCCACAGCTAGGCACCTTTAGTTCAGACTCATATTCTCTGCATAGTCTCTGCATAGACCTGTCCTATACATTGACCAGTATACTACATAAGCTCTTTGGCGCACAGACTGTACTTTTCTGTTTGTATCACACCAAGCATCTTTTTGGTATTTAAAGAAATAAGAGCAGCAGAAACAATGGCCAAGTAGCAGTCGTTGTGTTACATTTATCTGAATGACATTCTAAAGCATAATATTCTGAGTACAGAGAGTACACCTAAGTAAATTGCAGCTTCCCTTTCCATCAATGTCTTCCATGACTGTAAACATTTTATATATCCCCTGGAAATGCCTACGCAATGGCACAGCATTGTCATTGTAACTGTATTGGTCCCAAGATATTAGCAAGACGAGGTGGGTGAGGTAATATCTTTTATTGGACCAACTTCTGTTGGTGTGAGAGACGAGCTTTCACGTTTACACAGAGTAACATTGTTTTGTCTGAATAAAGAAACTGGAGGTACTTCATGTGTCTTTAATTTAGCCTCTATCATCAATATTCAAAGTCTGCATGAAAGGTAGAAGTCCACAGAAATGTATAACAGAACTGTGCATAGGTAAAAAAATATTTGTCAATTCCTTTGAACCTCATTCTCTGTTGCTGCTAGATTGAGAGTAATTACTTACCATGGAAAAATTCCATTTTAGAGGAAGCTCTTGCTCTTTAAGAATGAAACAAAATAGATCACTTTTATTGTGCTCTCATGGTCACATTCATACCCCTTATAATTAATTTGAAATTGTAAATGCCCAGCATTTTATGATGGGGTTCACAGTTGCAAAGCAAAGATGCAAATCTACAATGATAAATAAAAGAGGCAGGGTGTACGTGTAGGATGTAAGGATTATTTTCCTAAATATGCAACTTGCAAAGCAAAAAGAAATGTTTATTCATAGAATAGCTTGCTTTTTTATTTAAAAAGCATCGTAGTGATTTTAATTTTAAACCTAATTATATAATATGACAGCCTCAAATAGATTGTTGGGAGTCATGAGCAATGACTGTAAACATTTACGATTCTGGCAATATGAATAATCAAGAGTGTAGAATTGCAGGGGATTGTAATAGCAACAACCACCCATTTTTTTTTCCTGTTTATAATCTCTCCTCAACCATTTCCCACTCCAGTGGCACTTCACCTTCCCTTCTTCCAGTGGTCCGCTTCAGTTATAGCTAGAAGGTGGTGGTTAACTTTTATTGGTGAAAGAAACATTTTATAAGAAAGGAATTTCCAATTGTTGTGCTAGTCTGTACTTATACCCATTATGTGAGAGATAAATTCTGCTTATATAGCTTAATATGTGACTGAAGGGGAAGTATAATTGGCTGGTGACATCACATGCACAAGAATAGTTAAGGAATAGGCTATGATAAGATGTGACATACAATAATTTATTGTAAACATGCTTAAAACTTGATTCTGCCATTTTGGAGGAATAAAAAGCACTTAACTCAGTTTGTATGATATCTGTGTTCTCTATTATGGTAGCAGAACTTCTAGATTCTGCCCTTTGAGTCTGTCTATGGTACACAGGGTTTCACAGTGACACCTCTGCCTACGTGCTCACTTTTTTAACCCTATGTACATATTTTTCTAGTTAAACTTTATAATAGCTACTATGTGCCTTCTTCTGGCTGGTTAGTTATGCCCAAAAGTGGCACAGCAGAGGGCATTCACATATGCAGTGGCAAATTGTGTCCCTCGTTTACACCAGTGCAACTACAATGAAGTCAGTGAGTGCTGAACATATATAAATAAGAATAGAATTAGGTGCCAATTGGCCCACATGTTTCTTGTGAGGTGAACTGGTTTATTTTTCCACATGCTTCTCCAAGTGGGCAGTTGAGAAGGCTGGCAAATTGAGTTCCAGCTTTGTTTTAAACAGGAAAGTGGTTGGGTACAAAGTAATGCTACCATTTCAGAGATGGGGAAATTGACACACAGAAGTAGTGATTGTGGTCTGGTGAATTAAGCACATTCCTGGAAGCACGGTTCCAGTCTTGATCTGACACTGACTTGCTTTGTAACCTTAGGCAAGTCTCTGAGCCACTGTTTCCTCATCTGTGAAATGTGGATAATACTGTCATTGCTAGTTGTTACCAGATTTGCCCGTCACTTTGGGGTATGCTTATTTATTAGGGTTACTTTCCTGGAAAAGGGGGTGTGATTCTATTAGTGTGCTGCTTGTGTTACTTGTGTGTTCATATGGTTACAAGTCCCCTCCCAATGGAGCTATCCTGCAGGACCTAAGGTTTTCAGATTCAAATAAACCCCCCCCAGATACACACAACCATTCCGGATTAACTGAGTGTGTCTGAGCGGACCGGGCTATCAGCACTCTCAGCTGACCCCTTATACGTCCCTGAACTCAGCAGGCCGGGTGACACAGCACTGTCAGCTGTCACCCTCATGTGCCCGTTGCACCGCACCAGAATGGAGCACACTTATGAGCAGGCTGGGTCCAAACAGCACTTTCAGCTGACACCCTTATGCGCCTCTGGACTCCGTAGGCTAGGCAGAGCAGCACTTTTCAGCTACCCCCTTTATATGCCTCTTTGCAACACAATTGTTCTAGCAGTAACCCCCTTGATAAGCAAACCCCATAGGATTTTGGGCACTCCAGGGATCTTTGGCTTAGGTAAAAGAAGCATTGCTGCAGAGCAAGGTAGGGAAGCCAAGAACACAAAGGAGTAAATGCATTTAGAGAGAGAGAAACTGGCAACCAGCTTGATTACAATAGTTAGTTTATTGCCAGGTGTATAAAACTTATGATACTAATAGTGATGCCATACAAGGTGAGAAAAACAATCTAACACTTACAATACAACAAAATTACAGTAGGGGTATTGGAGAAAGGCTAGCCCAGGTTTGATTACAAAAGTAGAAAGTTATACCTGGATTAGAGAGAGAGAGAGAGAAAGAGAGAATTGGGAAAGCTGGGGGGGGGATCTCACCACTCCTTGCAGCTCAGAAGTTCCCAGGAGACAGGCTGTTCAGCTTAGGGTCAGGAACACTTGAGGGAGAGGCAAACCCCACAATAGGATCAGTCAGGAAAGCATTTGGGTCCAAGCATCAGAGGAGGAGAGCAAGAGAGGGTTTGAACTTGGGTAGAGGACTTTTGTAGAACCAGGTTTGTTTGTGGGTAAACAATGTCTCACTGAAGTACTTCAGGGAGGTTTTCTTTATGCTAGACAATAGGAGCTGATCACTCCCAGCTATGGTCAATGTTCCTTGGGGGAGCTCACAATGCAACCAGGCAGATTCAGTGTTTTGCATGTCAATACTCAAATGGTCTGATAACTGCGGAGCTGGATGGGTGTAGGTGTGAGTTCATTTACATTAAGAGCAGAGATCTCCCATAATGCAGTGTGTCCCTGCCTTGCCAATCCCAGAAGTCAGTGCAATTCCTGCTTTGAAGCTTGGTTCTCCATTCCTCATGCTAATTCTTGTTCCATCTTCGATGTAAATGAGGCTCCAGTTCTCCATTCCATGTGCTAATTGAGATGCCTCTTTTTACATCTTCCATGTAGATGAGGCTTGGGGAGTTGTCTTAATCCTATCACCCTTGTTGGGAGGGTTTTAGGTGTGTCTCCCACAGCCTTTTCATAGCTTTTGTTTCTGGTGCAAGCAGAGGCTGGGGGGATTCAGGTGAGCCAGAGATAGAATAGGGGTTTTTCACCCTGGTTCCCCAAGAACACAGAGCTGCCAGGTAACATAGTATCTCAGAGTGAGGTATGACTAAATGATGATATTGAAAAGTGCTACCATACAAAAAATCATCAAAGCCAATCAGTGGCAGAGGAGGAACTAATGTTGCAGGATTTATGATTATTCCATGGATCTAGTATTGGACAGACCTCCTCTAGAGACATCACTATATCCCAGACTTCTTAGGCATTTGCATGGCTTGCCAGAATTTAAACCTCTTTACAAGTTTAGATTATGCTAAATGCTTTGCATTACCTCCAACATTCAAAGCTGCTTTTAGAGACTCTACTCATGTGCTCCCATGGGATTCTAAGGTATAAGAGGGGCACAGACATCCTACTGCATGTACATGCTGTGTTTAATGTTCACAACTGCAAGAGCATCACATTGATTTCCTTGGCTTGCTCCTTCGATTTAAATGAGACCAACAAAACAAGCTACTGTAAGTGTGATTAAATTGGTTCAGCCTCTGTTGAGCTATACATGAGCAACAAAATACAAGGGAAGTGCTTTTATTTTTTAAGAAATGTATAGCTCTAAGTACAGTTGAACAGATTCTACTGAAACTTTCCAGAAATACTTCACATCTGAGATCAAGCGTAGAACATTTTGGCTCTAAAGGGATTTGTTTGAGAAAGTTATGGGATAATGAAAAAGGACTTTATAGTGGACATTGTATTTCAATCTTAACCATGGCAGACAGAATCCTTCCCTGCTATATTGGCTCCCCATTTTTCATATTTTTTGATAAGAGACTCTGAAATCCCCTTTGTCCCAGAGGGCTCTTAAAAGTAAAATTATTTTACATCCCTTGCTCATTTATTAACTAGTCAGGCTAGTCAAAGGGTTCACTAAGAATTTGCTATTCTCCCCATACCTCTTTGAGCTTTCCCTGGTTTTCCTTCATCTGACCACTTTAAATTAAAACCTCTGTTTGCAAAGAAGAAACTATCTGATTTGGAGGATCAGATTCTAACCTTTCCTGGAATGCTGAGTTATGAACTGAACCTGCTTCTGGCTGCTTTTCTGCCAGGAGTTGTGTTGCTTTGAGGAAGGGTTTCAACATACAGGCTTTAACTAACAACAAACCCACTTTTTTCATGGATAAAGATGCGCCAATCAGATGCCAGACTAATTGCTCTGACCCTAACAGGTGACCTGTGGTGACTTTGTAAAAGAGAGGACATGCTCAAGAATATTTGTTGGAGAAAGGGGTCTTTATTTGAAGGAATCTCTCTTTGGTACAAGTATAATTAATGTTTTGTGTTTTATTGTCTTGTCTCTCTCATTTTTTCACATTTATTTGATGTCCATTACATTTGCATAGAATCTGATTGTTGCAAACACAAATATAATACAACATACCCTTATCAGTGTGTACTGCACCACTTTATTTTAGTACTGTAATTTCTGTTCATCTCCCTACTCAAAATCTGCTTCTTCCACTAATCCTTCTTACTCTGATCTCCTCAGTGGTGTTCTCTTAATACCAACCCGCACATGAAATGTTGCTTTTTGTTTTATCTGCTATATTACAAAGTTCCTGACCCAAAAAACTTATAAAGTTCCATGTACATCCATAATACTATAAATAATTGTATTTTCTTGTTCTCTAATGCAGTGTTATAAAACAATTAAAGGAATCCCCATGTATTTCAATCAGCCCTGCAAAATGAGTGACTCAAAAAACCCCATGAGAGCCACACACTACACACACTTTGAGTGCTCAAATATGCTATTTGTTTTTTCAGTTTGAAGTAATTGAACATGCAAATATGTCACCCAGGATTCCTCACTCCAGTAAGTTTTAGTGTCTGCGAGTCAATATCAGGAAATAAACCTAAGGAAACAGCACCTCCACCTGCTATATGGCTGGCATAACAGTCAAAACCAAGTGCTCTTAACTTTAAAGCTTTATTTTACTGGTCTCCAGAAATTCCTATCAGAATACTTTTCCAGAAGTCTCCACTTAGTCTTGAGTACTACATACTGATAGTTACCCCACAAGTCTGAGGCAGTCTTTGGGTGATTCAGTCACATTTCTTGATGGCCAGTCCTTCCATCTGCACCTGTAGATATTTCAGTGTGTCCACAAAGTAATCCACCTGACTCACACTCACTACCTCCCTCTTATACCCCAAAAGTTAGAGACATGTCAATCAAAAGAACTTTACATAGCTGACCAAACAAATCAACCACTGGGCAAAAGCAGGAGCTACAGAGACACCTGTGTAACGGGGATGGCCATCCCTCCCTGTCAATCTCTGAGGGAGGCCACACCTACTCCTTACCCTGCTCCAGCAGGGGTTGGCCCAGCTCAGGTTAGGGGAACAGTCCCTGGGCTCAGGCAGGGTAGCCCTAAGGCAATATGAGTCCCAAAGGCCCCCAATGGGGCAGCCCACAGCCACTCAGAGGGATCAGGGAAGGGGGATGCAGGCCCACCCGATTCCACTGCATCCCAGCCCAGGTCCCTATCCGTAGCAGAGGAGTCTGCCCCAGAGTCAGTGGGGTCCCAACCGCAACATGCTGACTTTTAGTCTGGTCCTTCAATCTCCAGACCACCCAAAACCTCCCCTGGGCTACTTCCTGCCCCCTTTCCCTCAGGTACCTGCTCTGCCGCCATCCACTCGTCTTCGTCAGGGGGCAGCCATTCCAGCAGCTCGTCAGGGTAATCAGCCAGGGGCAGGCTGTAGAACCCTTCGATCTCATCCAGGGGTGGCAGGTCCGGACGCTCCTCTGGGAGGTCAGCACAGGGCAGTTCCTCCAGGTCAGACCCAGTCAAAGCCTGCACCTCATCATCCCCTGGCAAGGCCAGAGGTATCTCCTCCAGGTCAGGCCCTGGCATGGCCACTGCCTCCTCATATGTGTCCAGCAGCTCCTCCAAGTCCTGGCCCCTCTGGAACCCCCAGTCCAGGGTGTCTGTCTCCAGGGGAACCCCAGGGTACCTGGCAGGCCATGTGTCGGGCACCAGTTTGGGTTCACTTACCCGGGTACTGGGTCCCAGCCTGCTCACCTGGGTAGCAGGCAGCTCTGGACACAGGGAGGCACATCCTTCCTCTCTGGGAGCTGGGCCCTGACTGAGCTCCTGGGCTTCTCTTTTATACTTCCTGTCCAGCCTCTATCACCCCCCCAGCTTCCAGGTGGGCAGACAGGCAATCTCTGGCTCCGACCCCACAGACCTGGCCTGCTTCTCCCTGTCAGTCTCTGCGGGAGGCCACCTTCACTCATTACAACCTCACTAAAAAAAATATTGTAAAGCAAACAGTCTTAAGTTGTTAGTCTGCTAGCTAAATTTCCCCATACCGATATTTCTAAACTATAGCCAGACTTCCTGTTTTTTACATTACCCCCGTCCCTCTGTTTGTAAATAATAAAGAGATACTATTGTCACAGCATATTCAGAGAGAGAGAGAGAGAATGCATAGAGCCAGGGTCACTTCACATGTTCACTGTCAACTTCTCCCACCCCCTCCCACTTCCCGGTTGCCTAGTTATACTAAGTTCTTGCAAAGGCCTGAAAATGGCTAAAAGCAGCAAGCAGAAATAATTGGTAGTCCATCCCAATAATTGGCAGTGTCTTGGAAAACTGGCTGACTGCTAAAATGCCTCTGTTCAAAAATGCACACTCATGGGGGCCCCTCTTCTTTCCAAAACAGAAAGATAGGCCAGAAAATTTGAAGAGTGAGAAACACTTCTCAGCATGAAAACTGTGAAATTATCTTAATTTTCTAAAATGCCTTACCACTTAAATATTTTCAAATACATTTACTCTTCATTGATGCTAAGATTATTCCTTATTTTCTATATGTTTGAACTGGAAAAGTGAATAAAATGGTCATCTTTTAAATATCAAACAATATCGGAGCACAGTTGCATCTGTGACAGATGCAAGGCTGATAGCATTTATGCATGATTGCAATCTGTTCATTAGTTTCTAAACTCAAAAGTTCTCCAGGGAATATCACACATCCACAGATAGTCTCTGAATTTTGCATTTGGATCACTGATGTAAGTAAAAGGTCTGCAAAATCGGATGCAGCTTACCAATTCTCTATTACTCTCACATTTGAGATGGCTGAGGGACATACTTTATTGAAGAAAAAGATAGCAGTAACTCATGCTCCATATCGACCCATTACAGACAGCAGTAAAGGAAGAACTTAACAGTTTGCTAAATCTAAACACTTTTAGACAATCTGTATGCCAGTTTTGAGACCTGTCATCACAAAGGCAGAAAAAGAAGAGGAAGTGGGTCTGGTCCAGATTTTCCATTGACTTCACTGGTAGCATCAGGTTCCTAGATTGCTAACAGTGAACTCAAGGATTAAACTGAATGGTTTGAGCATGGTTGTGGATGCTCTAAATTATTTTCTGTAGCAATATATAGAGCGTCAATGCATGTGTTTATGTTAAGCAGAGAGAAATAGGAACAATTCATTTGTCTTGTACTAGAAATTCGGGCAATGGTCTGAAGAATACATTACTGCAGACAAAGACCCTGAACCTGATTTTCACTTACCCAGTTCCTGCTCTTAGGTTGGAGTGAAGGTGGGGCTGAGTGGGAAGGAATGAGAAAGTTATACAGCTGTGGGGCACTGCAGAACCTTGACCATGCTCACAGATAACTTAAGGTAGCCTCATGGCTGCTCTGCTTTCTGTTCTGTTTCCCAGAACAGAGCAGAGCTGCAGCACAGGGTGCTCCGGACACCCATCCCAATCTGCCCAGTATGCTGAGAGCAATGCCAGTATAGAGACCTCACTCCAGCTCAGCACCCATTGGGGTGGCTTTTCTGCCACAAGAATTCTTAAGGGGCTTTTTCTGTCTATTTTAAGGCCCCTGGATTCTGTCAAAGCAGCATGAAGGAGCCTTAGTGTAACTGAGAATAAGGTCCATTTGGTAGATATAGCTGCTCTAATTCTTTTCCATTCTATCATGGAATTCATATTTCCATTTTACTGTGGCAGAAACAAGAATAAATGGCTTTAAGAGAATGCAATCTCATGTTATAATATGTCCTAACTTCTACTGACAGCTCAGGGTCAACATCCAGCACTAGGATGGAGAGATGTGCTGATTAATAAGTCGTAGTAAAGCTGTTTAGATACCTTAAGACAATGACACAAACCCAGGTTCTAGAATAAATGTATCAAGATCTTTACAGTAATTCAAAATATCACTAACTGCAATTAGTTCTATCCAAACTTTATATCAAACTTCATTTTCTAAATGGATCACAGCTCCCCATGCCTTTAGCATAACCGTGCTCTAAAGTGTCTTAGAATCACAGAGTTGGAAGGGACCTCAGGAGGTCATCTAGTCCAACTCCCTGCTCAAAGTAGGACTAACCTCAGTTAAATAATCCCAAGTCTTCAAATCACTGGATTTAGTCTGTTAAAGGGACTAGAAAATAAAGTCAGCGAGTATGCGTGACTCTCTAAAAGCATGATATGGGTTTACACGTGGACATGGGGGAAAGTACCGTTGCAGTATGTAGAAATCAATATTGTACTTTGCATACGTAGCAAGGAGGAAAATTAGCCTAATTAAATTTTCCTAGAAAGGCAATTCTATAGAAAATTCAATCATTCCTGTAAGATGTACACTTTAATTAAAGTTGTATTACATCACATACTTGATTTTAGTTAATTAAAAAAATCCTTGTACATGAACTCAAATTTTTCTCTAAATCAATGGGATTCTTGTAGATGCAGTTAATTGCAAAACTGGGGCCTAAGATTCTAGCTGCACAAGCCCACCATATAGTCCTACAAACACATTTCAGAGAGGGTCAAATTCTGAAACATCTACCTAAGGTTTTTCCCTGTTTTGTATTAATGTGAGCTGTGACTGCATAGAGGCTGAGTAAGGACCTTCAATATTTGGTGAATTTAAGTCTGGAGAAGGGTGCCCCACTTTTGGCACCATTGAGAGCCAACTACATTAAGAACAACTTCTCAAACAAAATATGAAAAGGGGATAGGTTATTAAAGGATGTGGTAAGGACTCTAGAGAAAAATGTGGATCTCTTCATGAAGACAGTTGGTATGTGCTCCCTTTCCCAGAGGAAAAAATGGGGGTGTCATTTAGCTCGGCATATAGGTGTTCCAACACAAAAATGCTAACATTTAATTTGTAAGTATCAATGATAAATATATATTGTAAGTTTCACTGAGGGGGCACCAACACTTCTTGCAGACTAACTTCTGCTTTAATCACCCCCTTTTCTTCCATGAAGAAGCCATCCTCCTGCTCATTTCTTTTCTCTCCATTAACCTTCATTCCAGGATCTTCTTCTGTGTAATTATATCCTGTACTGTCTTTCTTCTCTGCACCATTACTGGGCTGGAAATTTGGATGGTGATGTATGGACAGGACAAACATTGAGTGTTAGACCAAGAGACAGTCATTACTGTGTTGTTGTTGAGAAGGAATCCTTTTCTCCCCCCTCAACAGAGCTTACATGGGGACATAAAGGGGAGGAGAAGGTGCAAGAACACGTACATGCCCACAGAATTGCAGGCCTTATATTTAGGAGAACAAAGGAATTACTTCCTCCCTACTCTGTGAAGATGTACCATAACCCAAAGGGGGTACAGAGGAGACATGGGTCATAGCTTCCTCCCCTCCTTTTGCCATGCACTATCCCACAGAGCAAGTTAGCCAGCCTCACTGGAGTAGTATGTTGCATCCCATAAAGGAGTATAGTTGCAGAGTAACTTCTGGTTTGTGACCTTGGGTATATGTGGATCCTCACTGCCACTTCATGTGGGTTTTTGCCTAAATGGTTCAATCTAGCCCAGTGGTTCCCAACCTTTCCAGCTTGAGGGCCACAGATATCATTTTTACAACCCTGAACTGGACACTGAACCAGTCTCCTCCAGCAGCCCCTTCTCCCCCACTACAGCCAGATGGAAGGAGTTCAGTAAGGAGACTGCTTCCCTCCTCACTAATCTCCCATCCCGCAGGCTGCAGCAGGGAAACCGCATGTGTCCTGTAGCCCGTGCGCTCCACCTGGGTCCCTAGGCAGTGGCTCCCTTCTGCAGCCAGGGGGACAGGAGATCAGTGCTCCCCTCCCTCTGGCTCCAGCAGGGACCCCACCGCTTAGGGGCCCAGGTCGAGTGCTTTGCTTTTTGCTGGAGCTGGGGGAGGGAGCCCCGCAGCAATGCCATTTGTCTGGGTCCTTAGGCAGCAGCTCCTTTAGGCTCCTTAGGCTTCTGCAGCCAGCGGGAGGGGAGCGGCCACTTTGAAAGCTCGCATGGGCCACAGGTTGGGAACCACTGGTCTAGCCCACAGTCCAGAAGGGGTTTCCATACATTCTACGAACACTGTTGTTCTGTTCTTCTCACATAAAAGAAATTGTCCGTTAGAATTACATAGGTCGACATGACTAATTTCCTCTAATTTTAGGGGTGATTATGGTTTCTTATTTTCCATCAAACATGCAAATACTGGGAATAGACTTTTGCTTATTAAAATGCTACAGCATTCAGCATTTCTTGTGGTTTTTGGGTTTTTTTAGTTCATTGGCAATTCGGAAAAATTATTTAAAAAATTTCAGAATGACCCAAAAACAAAATGTTTTAAAATTTTCACTGAATTGAAAAGTCAGAAAAAGAATAATTTCAGATTGAACATATTGATTGATTCAAAATTTTGTTTTGATTGAGCTTTTTCCCTTATTTATTTATTTTTAAATAAAAATTAAAAGTAATTTGGAAACAGAGTCATCTTGAAGCTTAAGGCTTGTCTGCATGTTCACTTTAAACTTGGATGTAAATTTGCCCCACACTAGCATCACACAGACTAACTGTCCCTATGAAAGCTGCTGAAACTGATCACCTCTCTGAAATGGGACTTGATCAAAGCTCCTTAACAAACCATTAATGAACATCAGCAGTGTCCATATGAACTGTTAAAGCACAACAGCAGGGTCCCCAAGAAAAGTTAGTTCATGGCAGGCTAGTGTGAGATAAATTTACACCCATGAATTGCTTGCCATTAATTAATTGTTGGTTTGTGTAGAGAAGCACAAAAATTGAAAGGTTTCATTAGAAAATGCCCTAGCTCTACATTTTTCTTAAAAAACAAACAAACAAACAAACCAAACAACACTGATAAAAAAATTTTGCTCAGCTCTAAGTACAGGCTTAATCTAAAACCCACTGAAGTCAGTGAAAATCTTTACACTGACTTCAGTGGGCTTTGGATAAGACCCTTTATCATGCTTTTCAGGAGAAGAGGTAACATTTCAGAACAACTGTTTTCTCACATGCTTGCTCCCCCAGTCACTAGTGTTTGTTTTATTCTATGCCTCATGGCCTTATGTCCATATCAGTGTGTGTTATACCATGTCATGCTAGTTCACTTCCTTCTTTTCCTTTACCACATTTAGGTCTAACCCCTGCAAGTATTTACTCACATAGGTCATCCTTTGTAATATAAGCATTTCCATTAAAGTCAATAGGGTACACGTTTGAATAAGGCCTTAATTCTACAACACCCTACCCCTACCCCACTCACCCCCCCTTTTTTATTTTTTTTATTTTCAAGCTCTGAGGCCCCAATTCAGAAAGGTACTTGAGCACATGCATGACCATGACTTTAAGCACACAAGTAGTCCTATTGAAGTCAAAGGGACCATTCATGTGGTTTAAAATTAAACATGTGTGTATCTTGCTGCATCGGAGCCATATAGAATTGAGAACCTGACAATTGTGGCTCCTAGTTTTTCCTCCCTCCTAAGTTATAAATCCTTCTCCTTTGCTTTCTACCATCCTTTTTGGGAAATGTCTATATACTTTAGTAGAAAAATAAACTTTCTACAGGATTTTTTAATTGCACTATAAAATTTAAGAGAAAATTCTATTCCTGCCATAAAATTATATACACTGGTACAAAAATCAGTAGAGAAAGAATATCATTCTAAATTAACTTCTGTCATAGATTAGTAATTTCTATAGTTTGATCCTTATTATATTTATAGTACTTTTCCATAATGAAAAGAGTAACAGCTTCCACATGCCACTATCTTTCACACGTTTCACTTCAGACAATCCAGATTTTGGTATTATCCTCTTGCTAAGTGCCGGATCCTACACTCATTTTTTAACAAACGGGTTTTCCCATTGATTTCATTGGAAGTAGGTGTGGCCCATTGATGTCTTAGCTATGAATGAAATGAATCCTCCCAAATGTTATAGAGTTTGAAAATCTGAGTTACAAAGTCAGCAAACTTGTTCTTGAAATAGTCAACAAGCTCTCATTACAGGCCCATGTACTTCCTACAGATATTCAAGCTAGGAAGCAGCACATCTAGTATTACTCACAAATCAGATAATTGTCCCCATTTTAGGTGCCTCACAGTCTTTCAGACTTTGTAGATGAATCTGAAACATGATGTAAAACCACTCAGCCAATAGGCCCTTTCTCCTTATACCCCTTCCAGATATACAAACTAATTCAAGACCTAAACCATATTCATATCCCAAAGCAATGCCTTGAGATACCTTTAATATGAATGTTCTATACAACTAAATTCTGATCCATATGCCTGTTTGTGGTGGCCTAAAATTAGCATGCAACTCTGAAATGAAACAGTTTGACATCTTAGCTGGTGAGCTATGTAGCCAGCTTTGTTTGGGAGTTGAGCCAGCAAAACAGCATTTCACCCCCTAGGTGCCCACAAATCCATCTCTTGAATCTCAGCTCATGTTTGGCTAGGTCAGAGTTATGTTTCTTAATTAGCTGTTGTCAATATTTATTTTTCAAAACAATGTGCATTTTCTTGTCAATCGTTTTCCGGTCAATTCTCTTTTGTTTAGAGAGAGTCAATGTGGATATTTTGCTATATCTGTTATAATATGGTGCACCTAAATAGTTCCAGAAATTATAGGCAAATCTATTATTTTGCTTTTTTTAAGGAAGAAAAAACCTATTAAATCAGTAGACAGAAATTTGCTTAAGTATATTTTGTATCAAATCCAATCTGCTCTTCATCATGCACACAGCACTTAGAGAACACTCTTATAGAATACCAGCAATAAAATTAGCTTTGCAATGGATGCTAATCTGCTACTCAAGGTAATATGTATAACCATCAACAAAGCAGTTAATTTTGTCATTTAGTCCATCCGGATGAAGAAGTCCCAATTCAATGAACTTGGTTTGATAAACTAAATGGTTTTCATTATATCCTGTAGATCTCAGGACATTAAGACTAATGATGATAGATGCGCTTCTCTTTTGACAATGCTCATAATAAGTGCCCCCAAGGGTCCGTACTAATGCCAAACCTTGCAATTTCAATGTTTATAAAAGGTATTTTGCTGCTTCAGAGCCTCTCTGGAATTAATACATTTTGAGAGAAAACGGAAGGAGGACAGTGGCTTCCATTACTCCGTGGTTATAACAGTAGTTTGGATTATGGGCTGTTGGTCTCATGAAAACATAATGGGCCTATTTCTGCTTTCCAAACCACAGACACAGAAAATCGCCCAATTTGGTGTTTCATTATGAACCTGAAATTTGTCTCAGATTAACTGATGTTACAATTTTTTGGTAAACATCGAACAAATTATAGCTGAGTTTTGGGTCAGCCACACACAGCTTCCCTGCTGTTACATCAGGACCTAGGCTATCAGCTTACCGAAGATCGTCTGCTGGGATGGTGAGTTGCTTGGTAACTCAATTTCCCCTAGCTGGCTCCCCCTTCCTGCCTCTTTAGGAAATGGCAACTGAATAGCTCCTTTCCAGCTTCCTGCCTCTTTGTAGACTACAAAGGTAGGCCTACTCCTACATACCACAAATCCACTTGCAGTTTATTGCTGAAGGATAGTAGAGCATGTGGGCCCCAGATTTAGGTAAAAGCCTTCTCTCAAGCAGCTGTGGGATCCAGTAAAATCATTCAAATCCTATATGTACAGAACAGGGAGGAGAGGAAGACCAGTTTACCTTGCAAGCCAGACACCTATTCCAAATAGACACGAGTGGGTTGGCACCCCACCAGAGACATCAGAAGTGATGGGAAGACTTCTGGACATACATACTGACTCAACACGGTAGTGTCTCAGAAGCATTTTAAAACATGTCAGCCTCCTTTGTAAAGTGCTCTGAGCGTGACTGCTGAAAAGCACTATCTAAAAACTAAGTATTATGATTAAATTTAAAGACATCTCAGACTTCTAAATGAAGTCAGATGGAAAGTCTGAAATTCTAAAAGAAAAATAAGACAACTGAAACTAAACTGGTTGTGCCATTTAGCGTATGTGCTTCACCTAAAAACTTAAACGACAACAGCAATTTACCATCACTGGCTTCACTTTCAGGTAGTTTTATTCAGGTAGCTGGGGGAAAAACACACCATAATTATACTGCAAATCCCATCTGACCAAGAGGTTAAAATGAGTGGGAAGAATTAAAGCATATTAAAAGAAAATGAATAAGAGGATCTCATCACAATCACAACTCATTGTGTTTAGTTAGGTTAAATTACAACTCCAGCTTCTGATCCTATTTCAGAGGTTAAATATCCTCTGAAAGAAATACTCAGTTAAATTACTTTTACTCCAAGAATGAATATATTGAACATCCCAAATTCATTACATTTAATGCAGTTCAAAGAAGCCACCAATTCTCAAGTCCAAGAGGACCCATTGTTTCTGTGACCATGTTATTTCCAGGGTTCAACAACAAATAACACTGCGAATATTTGATGAAAATAATTATCATTGGCTTTGCATCAAACATATTGGAGTCTGCTAACTGGAAGAGAATTACAGCCTCCTCATAGGAGTCTTCTGCATTAGATTAAGCAACAAACTCAGTGCAATAGATGAACAGCCCTCCAAAGGATGAGCTAGATTATAAAGTCAGTGCTGTAAGTAAGTAACAGGAAAAAACAGATATCCCATTAGAGGACTGGCAGGGTTACCTAAACAGGGTGAAGTTTTCAAAAGTGCCTATTTGATTCAGGAGCCAAAATCCTAATTTCAATACTACAATGAAATTAAATATCAGCATAAAGATACCAAATAATCTCTCCATCTTCAATCTTGATGGTTCTTGGGACACTTACATCCACTGTAAGCTATCCTATTCAGAGCTGTAGTCCATCTTCACTGTTTTCTTGTACAATTGAGAGTGAGGACTGGCAACTTCTTTTCCATCCAAACCTAAGTTTGCTACCTACCAAATATAAAAGGGCATTCTCAAGTTGATGCTGTATGACCCTCTCCACTCCATGGAAGTTCAGAAGGAGTGTCACACTCTTCTCCTGTCCCCAGAAGACATTGTCACTGACAGCAATATATTAAGACTTACTCTCTGAAAAGAACTGCATGTTGGCTAATTGAATTGACATTAATTTATTGACATTTCTTTAATTTGTGTCAGGATTTAGGTAAAAAGTGAAACAAGCAGTTTGTTGTGATGTTCGCATGTCAAGAATCAGGCCACAGGTAAGGAGAGGTGGGCATCATCATAAAAGTTCTAAGTGAGATACAACTGGGATATGAGAGTAATATAGAAAAGATCATTGAAGTATCAGATAGCGTGAGAATGCACATGCCTACACACAAAAATTCACAATTTTCTGTTATGATGAGACTAGATGAAGTTCATTAGCAGATGGTTTACCTAATTAACGCAGCAGAACAAGCATGACATGATGAAAGGGGGCTTTTCAGCATTGTCATATACCTCAAAGCCATTATTCTCCTCAGTATTGTAGAGCAGAGATAGGAACAAATCTTAAAGTCCTTACTCAAAAACTCAGCCAAACATTTACCATTGTGTGCAAGAACTACATATACTACTAAGACTGCTATTTTAACTTGAGAGTTCTGTCAGATAATGGCAAAAACAGCAGGTGAAATCTTCTTATCTTTCCTTTGAAACTCCTCTGACATCAGTGAAGTTACACATGGAATTAATTTGACCTTCTAGTTTAGCTCTGATAGGATGCAACATAAAATGTGCATCACAGAGGCAATCATCTATCAGAAATGGAAATGAGCCCTGCCACGATGGTGCTGTATTTTATACAAAGGCAGCCAAATTCTGCTGTGACGCTTACCCAGTAAAATTGCACAGACACCATTGCACAGAATGTGAGTCAGGGCAGAATTTGATTCTTGTCATATTAGAAGGGAAGGGAAGGGAACTATCAAAAGCAGCATGGAAAAATTACAACATAGGAACTGCAATATTAGAACAGGTCCATCTAGTTTTATATCCTGTGTCTGGTTAATGTTTGGTGTCTCAGAGGAAGGTATAAAACCTACACATCATAGTGCAGCTATTTGTGCATTATATTAGATTCTGAGGAGAAAATTTCCTCCTCCTAGTTGGTGGAGGCAGCATCATGTGTTGAAGCATGAGGGTTATATTTTTTCAAATTCCTATACATCTTATTTACACACATTATAATTCCAGGTTTTGGTTTCACCTGACCCACACAACCAATTGGTCTTGAGTCCAATTTAAATAATGAACAGAAGGTGTACACGTGCAGCTGAACAAAAGCTGTTCATGCTATCGCAGGTAATGCCGCTGCTGCCATGGCTCCAACCATGACCAGCCCCTCCCCCACCCATGACATACATTATAAAAATGTGGAGCATGTATTTCTCAAGTGACAGATGGGTGCATGATGCTGAAGACAAGTACTTCTTCCCTGTGCTATTTTCTTATAAAGCATTTCATTTGGGGCTAATTAAAACAGCCGTTCTTGATATGTCTTCTGTAACTCATCATAAGGATATGCTAATATTAGCACTATGTTGGGCAAATCTTTAAAAGCAGTGAACCTTAGCCTGGCCAAATGTTCAGCATTTATAAAAGACAATGCATCAGCAATGCATGGGAAGGCAGCATGATTGTGTTCTTAAAAGACCATATGTTTATGGAATGCAACGTGCCTGTCATTTACCTCCTCTTGCTAACATGAAAAGGTGGCAAAGTAACACTAGAACATTCTGTGTTGGAAAAATGCCAGTGATCTGTTTTGCCACTTTTCTAAGGCAAAAAGTTTTCAAAACTCCAAAGACCGCTGGCATTTTATTGAGCCTAACATAGTTCTGAAATGTGAAAATGGTGAGATTAAGTGATAGCAGTGCTTAAAATTGACTCAAAATTTTGTGCCATGCTTTCTTACAAATCTGACAGTGCATATAAAAATGCCATGGTTTGCAGTAAAACAGGCTGGCTGAAAATAAAAAATAAAATAAAATCAAGAACCTTGCTGCTTTCCTTTAAATATATCAAAATACAGAAGTATTGCAGGGAGAAAAAGGAAATAACATCTGCTTTAAATATGGAAAAAAGGCACAGTATCCTATAAGTTTCTCTTTGCACCAAAACCTAAGCAACTTCAGATCATCTGAAGATTAGAACTTGCATAGTGGTCACATGTTTTGAAGAAACAAGCCTCCAGAGGGAAGAAAATATGATAGACTTTATCCTTCTAGGATCCTTCTGCAAAACAAGATTCAGTTTTGAAGTCAAGCTTGTCTGCACAAGAGAGAGGAACATTAAGTATCCTCTTAAGTAAAGAATATGGATTTTCTTTTCCAGTCTTAGAAGATTCATTTTCTTTTGCATAATATAAGCACACTAAGTAGATCTGGGTCGAAATAGCAGAGTTTGGATTCTGATTCAAATGCAGAATTGAACTTAACTAAAGTTTGAGACTGACTTTGGCTCTGCCCATTACAGAAATACGAGTAGTTGTCAGATGCAAAGTTCAGATCCTAATCAAAACTGAAGGGTTCTCTGATCTGTGGTTTTGGTTAAAGTCTCTGTCTAATGTTAATCACTTACAGGACATCCTTAAAAAGAAAGCCTCGTTGCTTTGCCTTATGTACATACTTCATATTTTTCTTTTGCTAATCCACATTGACACTAATGGGAGTTGTGTGTGCACAAAGGGTGCAAGAGTGGATTCTTTACATTAGGTAAAATACCATCCTCTTATGAAAAGGTGGCATGACTTTGTGTGTGTTCTTGTCGCCACCACCAACAGCCTCCACATGACACATGAACAAAGTCCGGGTCTACACTGATGGCAGCAAATTCGCTGCCGTCAGATCGATTGCTCTGGATCAGCTGAACAGTCTGTGTAGACCTGCTCAGTCGATCCAGCAAGCGATGCCCGGAAAACCACACCAGTAAGTGACATAGCGCTGCGTTGAAGGGAACGCTGTTCCCTTTGGCGCAGCACAGTGTGGATGGCGCACGGAGCAGATGCCGCAAAGTCGATGAGAGATACGCAAGTGATTTACGTCACTTGCATATCTTCAGTCGACTGCCGCCGAATCCCAAAGGTAAGTGTAGACTTGGCCAAAACATGTGTAATAAAAACTTTTAAGGCCTGAGTCTCTTCTCCCTTACTCTAGTGTAAATCAGAAGCAATTCTGTTTCAGTCAGTGGAGCTACACCACTACAAACCCTATGTACAGATGTAGCCTTAAGCTGTTTTGAGGGTAAGGATGGAAAATGTTTTCAGAAAATGCCCCTCCAAAGCAGCAAGGGCGAGGGTGGTGAGGAGGGGAAAAGCCAGCTAATCAGAGTGGAGTGATATGGTGCCCCCTTGAAGTTGGCACACAGGGTGACCTAAAACCAGCTGTGCTTATGTAAGAGGAGAATCAGGCCCTTGATATTTCAACACAAATAAAGATGTCTAGTAACAAAACTTTTTAGTGATATCAATGTTCCTGCACAGGCCAAATTATGGACACTCATCAACCTCTGTGAGAAAAAGAGTTGGTAACCGTGGTAACACAGCTAATGTTAGTTTTGTACTTGAAGAAATTAAATCTTTTGAAAGTATTTATGAATGCCTCTACAAGAGAAATAAAAGGAGGACTGGCAAAAGTGAGGTCATATCTGAATGAGTCTGGGTCCAAGCCTTTCTTAGGTGGAAGAAAATGAAGTGTTTGGAGGATAAAGTAACTGAGTCACAGGGAGGTAGCAAAGCAAATTCCACAATGCACTAGAAAAAGAAGTAGATAACCCGAAGTATATAAACTGGTGTCAACAATGACAGGATACTGAGTCTGAAAGAATGGCATTCAGGGAAATATCCACTCCATTCTTTCCACCCACCGCGGGGAATGAAATAACAGAAGTAATTATACCTATCTAATTTTTGTCAGCTAACCATACTAAACATATAAATTGTACTTATTCTTATACAGTTTACAGACAACCTGCTTTTAAAAAAAATAAAACTATGTCTAAATTCTGAAAGAAGGGTTTTTAATCTAATTACATTTATCAGATAATCAACTATATAGGAGGTTATTGGTGGTGGGAGTTTGGAGGCAATCATTCAGAGGAGTGGGTTTGCACATCCCTGAGTAGTCTGGGAGATGCAGGATGCCTTAACATACATTTTAATGTTTAATTAGTGCTTGTCTTTATTAGTTATTTGTAAGCTCTTGTTTTTAAATTTGAGTAATAGCAAAAATGTAGTAGCCTGTAAATCTTTAAAAGGGAAATTCAGTTTCTTGAACATCATGCTGGCTTATTTTTATTATGCACTGCTCATATCGCTTCCTGCCTCTGAACACATCTCATAAAAGTGCCAATTGAAGTTTATTAAGGGCCAAATTCTGCATTTCTTATGCTCACAAAACTCCTTTTGAAATCAAGCACCATTTTGAGTGAGCAAAGAATTCAGAACAAGGCTGGAGAAGTCTATGGGATTTTAGAGTACAGGAAGTCAGTGGGTGCTGAGGGCTCTGAGCCCCTCATGGGACATGGGCTTAGTAACTTGAGATAATGAACAATTTGTAAATAAGTAAAAATATAACTTTAAATAATGAATGTCAATGGCAGTTGCGTGCCTAACGGTCTTAGGCTGCTTTGAAAACCCTAGCAGCCTAGCCAAAGTCCAAGGAGCTGCACCTGCTTTGTTTAGTAATGGATTTGGCTCTTTTTCTTCACCTGTGCTCTTTTATAATGAGGAAAAGAAAAGGTCTCCAGAACTTAAACCCAGTCTTGAAAGCTACAGATGATGTTATCATCAACGTAAATAAATTTAACCTTCCACAACATTTAAGAGCCAGCTTTGGGTAAAGGATGTTATGAAATTAACAAAAATGTTTTTAGAAGTTGGTCTCCATTTTTACATCAATGGTTACAGGCACCTACAGATGAGGTACGAAGAAGTCCAAGTGACCTAAACTGGATGCATACAATGGTAGCCAGATGATGGCCAGTTTAAAAAATGTGGCCCAAAGCGACAAGAATGGTAGGAATGCAAGTATACAGAACATGAAAGATCTTATAGGTAAGAGCTTTCTGACTTAAATGTAGACAAGTCAATAAACCCATAAAACTAACACAATGCATTCAAATTGTACTTGTGCAAATTGCTCAGAAAATAAATTGGTTCTTAAAACTCAACCGTTTTGACCACAAAGAACAACTTCAAGCAGTTTACTTGATTAGGAACAAATGTTTAATAGTAAGGGTGTTAACCATTGAAACAACCAACCAAGGGAAGCAGATGATTCTCCATCGCAGTGTCTCAAATCAAGACTGGTTGTCTTTGTGGAGGTTATGCTTTCATCAAACAAGTTATTGGACTAGTGCGGGGTAGCTGTGTGAAATTAAATAACCTCTAATAAACAGGAAGTCATAAGAGATGATCTAATGGTCCCTTCTGGACTCAAACACTGCGAATCTATGAACTAATAATTTCCTGAAAAAGACACCAGAAATAAAAAGCATCTTGCGAAAGCCTAGGAGGTTGCCTTAGATGGCAATATAGATGATACACTTTGGGTGGGTATATTTTCTATTATCATAAACTTCTTATTCACTGCTGTCTTCAATCAGAGCCTGATTCAAACTGAACTGAGCACAATAGGAGTATTTCAATTGACTCAACAGGGCTTTGGATCAGGCCCCCAGTTAGTCCTCTGTTTTTGTCTAATCAATAAACTTATATGGAATGAGCTAAGAAATAACACAAGTTTAAGCTCATCAGATGTTGATGATGTGTTCTTGCCAAATGTACATATTACACTCTACATTCTTCTTCATGTGTCATAGTTAATCCATTTTGAATCAGAAACGAGCACTTTATTTCTTTTATTTGAAATGTCCCATTTCCCTTATCCCTCCAGTGCTTGTCTTAGGGAGCAGTTATATGCTAGACTGTGAATTTGAATGAGGAAAAAACTCATCAAAACTTTAGTTGCAATTCATCTCAAGGTGATTTTAAATAACTGGAAGGATATAACTCAACTTTCATATGATGCATGGTTAAACCTGGTAATAAGCACTTATAAATGTGAAAAGCCTGCTGCCCTATGGGATCAAACACTTCGTAATTAAAAAAAATAATTAATCCCATTAATTCCAGCAGAGGTGTTCGAAAATATAAAGCAAATAATGTAGTTATTGTAAGGTATATACAAATGGTTCTGCATTGGCAAATATACATACTACAGTTATAGACACACACAACAGTTATAGACACCTATATTCTAAAATTATTTTATCTATCAATGTTTAAACAGAAAAAAGTTTAATGTTTATTTTTATTTTTTTAAACAGTTATAAACACTCAAATCTGAAAATATCAAAATTAAGGTACTATGAGCAAACTTAAACACTTAGTCTACTTTGCACATGCAGTACCATAATCTTAATATCTTGACTGCTTGCAGTTTTTCAGATAATATAATATAATAATGCTTTTCTTCATCCTTAGATACACCTAAGCATCTAGCAGTTTGCTGTGCTCGGTATACACCAGAGCCAGTCCATAAATATCCTTTAATGCATGATTTGCAGTGGAAAAGGCAAAGACCCCAGTTCATTCATTATCCACCTTACAAAATTGTATTTATAAAAAAATAAATCTAAACAAGATTACCACATTTTATATATGCCTTTTTTTTTTAAACAGAGAAACTATTTGAGATAATGTTTGAGTATTTTCTTTTCTTTTTTTTTTTTTATTTGGGAATACTAATTGTATCATTCTACCTGTAAATGATGCCAACTCCCTTAGTATCTTTGGGGAAGATCTTTGGCAGTATACATTCTCATAGCTTCTGAAGTGTCCCATAGCTGACATGTAATGTGCATGTCTGGACACACTGGTGAGTCCTGAAGATCTTAAGGGATATCCCAAAGCTCTGGGATCAGATACCCGGGCAAACAAATGCTGAGCAGATGGAGTATCTAAGCTTTTCAGGTGTAGACAGAGCTCTCATGAGGGGATAGGGTGCTGATAAGGGATGATGTAAGTCCAGGAGGAGGCAAAATGCATACTGAGCAGGGAGAAGGTGAGTAGGAAGAGATAGTTAAGCAGTATTTCTCCCCTTGCTAGCAGAAACTGCAGGCTCCATTGTCTGTTTCTCTTCTGTCTGGCTTTAACTGGTCCTAAGTTTGGAGCAGAGCTTTGCTACTGTGAAACTGAAAAGGTCGACAATAACTTGGCTCCAAGGAAAAACTTTGCTCTACTCTGCCTCATCCACCTCTCCCACCTCTGTGCAGAACAAACTTTGCCCCATTCCCTCAATCCTCTGTAGCTACCTTTAGGGGTTCTCCAGAATGCAGGTATCTGCAGAAAACATGACCAATACCTGATTCACAGATAACTACATATTGAGAGAGAGAGAGAGAGAGAAAGAAAGAAAGAGAAAGTGTGTGTTTGCATTTCTCTCATTTGTTTGATGCATATGATCCTACTGAATGAGCTGTGTAGATTTTACGTTATTGGAGCTATTACTGGACTGATGTTATACAGATTTACATAAGCACTACTGAACATATACAGCACAATTGTGGGGCATGAATACCGTGTGTCCATTTCTGTATCTTCTGGGGGAACTGGTTGTTTATGACAGTTAATTGAAACATTATTAAACTTTAAAAAAACCCACCTCATGTGTATGAAAATTGGCAATGATCGGGTGTTATTACAGTGTTCTGGCCCTAATCCTGCTTGCCATATTCACACAAAGAATCTTAACGTCAATAGACCTTCTCACATAACTAAGATGTGCAGAATTTGGCCCTGCGAGTATGAGAGCACAAAAAGAGAGCGAGAGAGAGCGAGCACTAAAACTGTGGGAAACGTAATTGAGTCACTATTGACAGAAAACAATAGTGCTGCTGCTTTAGGAGAAGTGGCACTGTACTTGTTTTGGAAACTGTAGCAACCTCTCTCCTCAATTATGTATATTTGTTTGTCTGTGTCCCATTAGAAAACAGAGCCCAGAATCAGATTACTAGCTCTAACGACGTACACAGCACATCCATGGTAAGTAATTAGAAATGGCACCCTCACAAAACACAGGAATAATCACTGGACTGACTCCATGCTGAGGCAGCCAGGACTTCGACAAATGTGCTTATGCCAGCCAATAAATGGACTGTTTTGCAGTTGTAGTTCTGTTCAGTTTACAAAACATCTGAATGACAAAACCACCATTTCAATTCTTCAATCATCTCCTTTGCAATCCTAGTCTCTAGTTCAAGGAGTTGTTTATCCAGTTCTAGATGCAAAACAGATTTCCCCAACAGCAATCTATTGCGCTACCTTAAGTCCTCAGTATGCCCTTTTCCCTCCCTGCCTCTGGTGAATTTGATTCTTTTAGGCCAAAATAGGCAGCTTCTTTTCTTAGTTATTCCACACAGAATGTGAAATAGATCAGTCAGTGGGGTTTGCTGCTTTTTTTTTTTTTTTTTTTTGCATCTCTTAATGAAATACATTGTAGAGCAAGAAGTAAACATTTATGAAATTTAGAAGCTTGTTAATATAACACTCAAGATTGGCAAACCCAAACCTGAGCCTACCTCTCTCATATGTGTTTGCAATGACTGTGTGATTTTTATTTTTTTCACATGCAAGCAGTCTATTACTAATGAGCAACCCTACAATAATAAAATAGGACCCGATTCTATCTTGACTGGTAAGGGAGCTACTAATTACACCTTCTTGCACACCAGGCCAACTCCACCAACAGATACTCACCTAAGGGAGAGCAGGTAGCAATACCACTATTTGCCCTCCACTGGGATTTCACTTCAGGTATGGGAGCAGCTTTAATTTCCACTTGGAGGCACAATACCCACTAGATACTGCAGTGAAGATGTAGCAGTACACACCCTGGCTGCACTAGATCCACCCCCCTCTTCCGGCTGGCATCACCCATTCTCTGAACTGCACAGTCCACCTACAGACCCCTCACTGTTCAAAAGGGAGGCGCCATCCTTTTTTCACCATTGCAACCTCTCCACTAGCAGACATTCTGCCATCAGAACTCTCTATGCTGCTGGATTCTACCTACCTGTCCAACTACCCCCTGACTAAATCTCATTTCATTCCTTCATCGCTAAACTCATTTGAACGTCCCACCTTCAATGACTGCCATGATCCTGGTACTTTTATTCTAAATGGATTTTTATTATATTAGAAGTCACTGTGATTGGGCTGTACTGTGCTGGCTCAATCCTGCAGGTGTTAGTGAAGCAAATCCCCATTGAATTCAATGGAGTTTTTGTGTGATTTAGCAGTATCTAGCTCCTCGATGTAGCTTATCAAAAAAGTAACATTGCACAAAAATAGCTTTGAAGTTATGTTGGACAGTAACTTTTGGCTTAGGGAGGGACCAACTTTTTTCTCCCAACATTTCTGTCTCTTAGATCATGTCATCAAGCTGGCTACAGAGGAATTCAATGGCTGTACATAAGAAAAGTGGAAGTGGAAAGGATATGTGGAGCAACTTTTGCTGCAGCTGCAACATTTCCACAGACCATTCAAGGAAAGTTATTGTAGTTGTAGCAAATATTTAGAAATCTCTTCACACAAGCCTAAACTGCAACAAATTTTAAAAGATGAGGAGAGGAAGGTGAATGGGTAATGGACCAGGCAGGAGCCGCTCTCTGAGCTGTGCAGTTCAACAACATTGCCATACAGAGCTGATGAATCTGACAGAGGCATTTGTCTCAGCAAATATTCCTCTTCATACCCTGGATCATCCAGCCATGAAAAAAACACATACACAGGTTGCAATCTAAAGAATATTGGACTCATCTACGTAGTTCACCAGCTGAGAAAATTCAACCTGCCCGACCTCTGTGAAGTGTAAAAAGAAGCCAGGACAGGACTGTCTGTTGAGGGTGGTGAGACTAACAAGATGGGGGATTGGTACCATGTGTGCTAAATATTCTTGCTCTTCTCTGTTTGAAGTGTGACAGAAACTCTGAGACATCATGGCTGGAACCCTTCATGACAGGCTGTGGTCTTTGACTGCAGAAACTTCAAGGTATCCTGTCACCATAGGCCTAAAAGACAAGGCTCACATACAGAAAGGCAAACTAGCAATAAGTCAGACAACGCCAGCTACAATTTTAAAGCAAACATCTCTTTAAAATCTTCAGCACCACTTTACTGCTTACTCTACAAGGAACATATTATTCAGGACAACTGTCAGGAAGAAATGAATCACAACAACATTAGCATTTATCCAGTATCTTTCATCCAGGGACCTCAAAGTTCAGTCACATTTTACTGATCCTAAAACTGAGACAAAGAGAGGTTCATTTTTAAGGCCAAGTTTACAGAGTGAGTCAATAGCACAGCTTGGAACAAAACCCAGATCTCCTGACTTCTGCCAGACCCTACTGCTTTTCACGTTCCAGTATCTGTTGCTCCCTTTGGAGTGTGGCAACTGTTTCATCAGAATCACCTCCTGAAATTCATTGGCTTCTGACAAAGAGAGAAGAAAAGAAAGAAAAAAAACAACAAATAGATCAGGAGCTTTGCCAGGAACAGAATATTAATAAAGTGAATCTGGATTCACATAACCTAAATACCAGAAATGCTATATAGGCACTTCTGTGGTCCCCATCATCATAGTACCTGAGTGCTTAGAGATTTCTCTTCTGATTGTCCTCCTGCTTTATCTTTGATGAATTGAAGAATCTCCAGACTTGGACAGATCCTTTCAGTACGCTGATGAAATACCACATTCAGTTGTCAAGCAGACATTAGGGGGTGGACCATGCAGAGCTTTACAGTTCTCAGGCTGAATATTTGGAGGAGCTAATGTTTTCTTCAGCATTAAAAAACAAGTCATCTTGACAGTATACTGTGTATAGAATACCTCAAAGTGAAGAAACTAGAAATCCAAAACAAAGGCTTGCCTCCTTCCCCTCTCCCCCCCCCCCTTTTCAGGTCAGCAAGAGAGAACAAAGAATTAGAACTTACATGTGCCGCAGACCACATGCAGTTCTGGCACACACTTAACAGTTCAGCATTTGCATCAATCGCAGTGCACTGCATGCCTGTACCTGTGAACGGTATCTCTACCGAGCATTCATTAGCAATGTATGTAGATGTCTTGAGAAAACAAGAGATCAATCAAGGAAGATGCATTATTGTCCTGTGCAGAGGCACAGGGGGTTCGTAATTTATTATCTCAGTGATGAGAAAGAGAGCAACCGGACAAGGAAAACACTTAAGTATTCTGTTTTATTTGGCTTAGTTGACAAACCGTGCTCTGTGTTCTTCCCACGCCAGCATGTTAACCTGGTATACGAGAAACACAGTGAGTAACACAGTAAACTGGATGAGCAAGATTATGACCTTAAAAGCAATAGCAAGAACAGCCACACACTGCTACAATCCTAAAGCATAGGAAGAAAGCACCTACCAACAACAAAAGGGTGGTGAGACCCATCATCCACCCTGCAGGTGAGTCGCAACCAGGGAACCGACCAGCCTGGAGCATCCAATAAGGCCTTGAGGGATCCGCGGAGAGTCTCACTGGGCGTTTCCTGAGGGGCATCTAATATACCCCTCTTCTTCAAAGCTTAACAGCAGGGTTGACCTAGCAACATGCTACGTCCTTCTCAATCCATTTTAGGGATTGGGCCTCAACACTTGTTTTGCGTTAGTCCATTGGCTAGCAGCTTAAAGTAGCTAAATCAGTCGTGAGGGAGGGGGAGCTGACCTCCCTTGATAGTCTAGACTGGTCTTGTGGTTAGTCTACTGCTGTTATGTAGTAAGTCATTTGATGCTGTTGTCGGGGTTTCTTATCAAGGTCAGGCTTATCTTACGTCTGCATCAGTGCATTCTAACGGCTGACATTGCTTGCCAGCGAGGGGCTTTCCATTCGTTATTCCCCAGCAGGGGCCTACTATTGCTCACAGCCTGATGATGATGTCTAGGGCCTAGCCTTGCCAGGCTAAGCTGCCCCCACGTCACAACATTCTGCCGCTCCTTACAATTATGTTTATTTCAAACAACATTAACTAAACTACAGCTTTTAAGCAGAATGCAACTAATTCTTGTTTGATTTCCTTTCAGGATTTGCTTGATGTGTTTCAGTTTTGAAAAGAAAAAAATTGGTATTTGCAAACCATTGGCTTTGGGTTAAAAATGTAGCAAAATGAAGTTACTTTGTTTACTACCAAGTATATCTATGACCTTACATGATTTTCTATGGATTTCCTTTGCTTTCAACATTAATAGAACCACTGCAGCATTTTACCCAAAGGTTAGTATAACAAAATACAGCCAGGGTGATCACACATTCAATTACAAAGGCAACAGAACCTGTAGGTCAGCAGCCAGCTCAGATGTCCGCAGAATAATGCTCTCAAATAGACATATTCTGACAGAGTGGAAGGCCTCTTCTCGCCCCTTGAATTGCTGACTGATTCCTGCTGACTCACTGTAACAGGTGCAGCTCATTATCCATATCCTAGCTAGAAGAGAAATGATGGTGACTGTCTGGGCAAAGAGTACTAGCATCTGGAACACAGAGACTGTTATTAGTGAAGTCAATCCAATGGGGGTGAGTTTGGGTATACAATAAGCATGTATACACTTTTCAAAGTGAGGTGAAAATCCAAGGTTCTTCCACCATTGCTGGCAAAACCTGAATTCATTCCCATTGTTCTGAAAGGCATGGCTCCTGCAGCTGGTTAGACGCTGACACAGGGCAGACGTATGAGGCGTGTATATGAGCAGTCTGCATAACTCTGTAAATTACAACTGCAAACTACCCCAATGTAAAGGACAGAGGAAGAGTAGCAGAGACCAATATGGCTCCATCAGGAGCTCTTTAATGACCTGAAAATCCAAAAGAAATCCTACAATAACTGGAATCATGGACAAATTGCTAAGGATGAGTATAAAAGAATAGTACGAGCATGGAACAAAATCAGAAAGGCTAAGGTACAAAGAAGAGATTCTTTAAGTACATTAGGAGCAAGAGAAAGATGAAAGAAAAGGTAGGTCCTCTACTAGGGGAGAAGAACTAACAACTCTCTTGATGACATCAAGAAAGCTAAGATGTTTAATGCCTATTTTGTTTCAGTGTTCACTAAAAAGCTTAACATTATATTGAGTATCTAGTCACTGTTAACAACAAGAGGGAAGGAATTGGCATATTAACAACAAGAGGCAAGCCAAAATTGGGAAAGATAAGTTAAAGTTGGCAGGGCCTACTGAAATTCATCCTAGGAACTAGCTGAAACAATCTCAGAATCGTTAGAAGTTATCTTGGATAAATTCTGGACTGTAGAAGAGCAAATATCATACCTATCTGTAAAAAGAGAGAACAAAGATTGCATGGGAAGTTATAAACCAATCAGTCAAACGTCAATACCTGGAAAGATATTGGAACAAATTATTAAACAATCCACTTGTAAGCACTTGGAGAATACTAGGGTCATAAGGAATAGTCAGCATGGATTTGGCAAGAACCAAATCATGCCGAACCAACTTAATTTTCATATTTGACAGGATTACTGACCAAATGGATAGAAGGGAAGCCATAGATGTGATATCTTGATTTTTAGTAAGACTTCTGACATAGAAGACATGAGTGGGAACCTCATAACAGTCTTCAAATATGTTAAGGGCTGCTATCAAGAGGATGGTGATGAATTGTTCTCCGTGCCACTGAAGGTAGGACAAGAAGTAATGGGCTTAATCTGCAGCAAGAGAGATTTAGGTTAGATATTAGGAAAACTTTCTAACTACAAGGCTTCCAATGAAGGTTATGGAGTCATCATCAGTGGAGGTTTTTAAAACAGGTCAGACAAACAGCTGTCAGGGATGGTTTTGGTTTTTTGGTCCTGCCACAGTACAGATGGCTGGACTTGACTTCTCGAGGTCCCTTCCAGCCCTGCATTTCTATTATTCTATTATCTGTTCTGCAAGAAACCCTTCCTCTGTGCTGCTCTGATGTCCTTTGCTTGCTTACACTTCAGTGCACCTCTACACCCACAAAAAATACCCGATGAAAAGAACAAAGAATGTTACTGAAATCTAGTGTTTGCCACCCAGGCAGAATGTAGTTGAGTTTATACCTAGGAAACCAAAGAAGATTACATGAGGTGTCTATCTAAGTAACAATATATTGCTAATGGGCTTGAGACAATTTCCATGGCAGACAGTGGCATCAGAAGACAAACTGACTCTCCCTCCCCCAAAAGTGATTACAACTTAGTCCAAAGCAAAAGCTGTGTAAAACTGGTGACTCTATTCAAGGGCTTTTGAATCCCAAACCACCATGACCACCAAGGAATGCAATGCCCTCTGGCATATGCAAGAATAGATATTCCAATATACTTAGGTCCACAGCTGTTAAACTGAAGCCTTCAGTCTCCTTAAGTCTTTCGAGGAAGAACAAGATTTGTTAGTCACTAGGAGTTGGAGAGTCTGCCAGTTCATTTCGGACTCCACAATTGCAGGCAGGCAGGGAGGCACAGACCTCCCACTGTAGAGTCCATCAGAATTTGGTCACTCATATCATATATATTTTCTGTAATCTTCTCAGGCAGTTGGACTGGAAATAATTGTGCATCCAGGACTGGGTTTTCATGAGCCTCTGAATGATCCTTTCCTTAGCTGTACTCTTGAGTTCAGCAACAACCTGTGTCTTTAAAAATGAAGCATGGTGATGGTAGAAAAGAAGCCCACGCAGAAATGGATTCAGTGGGAGAAGGAGTAGATCCTTATTCCTTTTTCATTAAGCATCATTTTGTAGTTATCACACAGCAAATCCAAATTAACTCACACAAGGAAACTGTTATAACAGAGCCTGCTATTACTTTTGTTAGGACTGTTACTAATTTCCTGGAGGTGAAAGCAGATTGTTCTTTCATCCCTGCTGCTATTTCAGCATCTTAAAGCAGGCTGTCAGGGAAATTAGTGCATTGTCTTTGTATGCCAAGAAGATGAAATGCAATTTCAGATAAATTAGATGAATAATAAAGAGTGAAGTGTTGATGCAAAAGGCCATCAAACCTTATTAATGCTGTGTCTGGACTTAGTACTCTGAGGGTGAATCCAGCTGAGAAACACTACCTCTGAAACACAATCTCCCACTTGTTAGTTCCCACTATCTAGAATGGAGAGTTACCATATTAAATGTCAGGTTTTCACCTCCAGGAAGCAGTTGGGAGAAGTTATTTTAGTGAAATGTAAACCAAGAGCAAATGGCATATAGCTTCAGCTGTCTGTGTGGCAAGCTAATCCTATTCCTTTTCATCTTCTCCATTTCTTCAGGTTTAAACATTTCTTCATTAGTGCATTCTTTCCAAAACCGTTCATTAGTTGATATTATTTGGAAGTCTATTCCATGTAATTGGAGAGAACCAAACAGCTCAACATGCCACAGCTCTGATGCAACAGAATACAGGAATAGGTATTCTGCTTCTTTGCCTATGAAAGGGTCTGCAATGCAGAGCAATTCTGCAGTCCCAAGATTTTGAGATAAATTTTGCTATTCTCACAGAATCCTGAAATCTCATGTCATATCACTAGTAATACAGCTTTAAATAATATCCCACTCACAAACCCTCATTTAAACACTTTGTACAGGCCATGAGACAAACAGACATTCAGATGTCCTTTAATTCCAAATCACATATTAAAAACATTACCAGTCCCCAAATCTCGGGATCAGCAATCCTGAGATTTCAGGAATGGAATGTACCATGGGATCCCAGGATGCCTGTTTTAAAAAATCCTGGCATTATATTCCCTAGCAATTATACCAGTTCCTGAGGAATAACTTTTCAAATGCCATGATGATTAACATTATAAGAACCTAGAAAACATACAAACAGATTGATGTCAAACAAAACAACTAGTTCTCACTAAGGAGCATTTAATTTTGTGGTGAGGAAGAGAACTATTCAACCTTCATGGGCCAAACCTCAAAATTTCAAGCTTTTAATACAGTGCAGAACCTAACCTGAAAGAGAACCCACGAGACTGCAAACTTGATAGGATAGATACCATTTTTAAAGGTTAATTGGTATAATAAATGTGCAGAGGTCAATAGCCAACTGAGATTTTTTTATTTCAACTTTTCAAGCTCTTGGTATTAAATTAATCCATCACTTAGTTCAGTTTACTCATAGTCATTATGTCTTTTAAAAATTAGAAACATAGATAATGAGATAACAGAGGTGGGCATGTAAAAAACAAAATAAATCTTGGAGGATGGCCAATGAGTGCTCAAAAGAAGCTGGTTGAGGGGAAAATCTACATTACATAGGTAACTAAAAGAAATGCTGAAAATCTCTATTATCAATCTTCACTTCAGTTTAGTTTATGTCCCTGTAATTTAAGATTATATATATGAACCAGGCTTGAACTCAAAATATACCTCAAACAGAATCCTGAAGAAATCTTTAAATTTTATATATGACAGTAATAATTAAAAGTCTCCATAATCTAGGAAACCCCACAGACCAATAAAAATAATTCACCCTAGCCTGTGCATAGCCTTTACAAACACCACAGGATGTTGTACAGAATTAGCCACTATCACATATGTAAAAGGGCATTTACTCACTAGAGATTGAGAAAGGCCAAAGGACATTTGCAAAATATTAGCACATCTGTTCACAGAAAACCATCTCAAATACTCATAAAAATCCTCACACTAGCAACATCCAATATCCACTTCTAGAAACAAGGAACAAACATTGTAAAACTTGCTCCCAGATATTCTTGTGCGAATCATTCACTTCAACCCATTAAAGTATTCGCAGTCAGCCTTGTGTTGAGTTTCTAAGAGCGATTCATTTTTTTCACTTTGTCAGATTGTACATGGAAACTTTTCGCAAGCTTTTTTGTTTTTTCATTTTGTGGCTATGGACATTTGACACAATGGATATCCACAATTTGTTTTTCAGACTTCAGTTTGTAGAGTATTTTGAGTTCAAGCCTGGTTCACTGAGTAAGTCACATGGCATTTCTCCTGTGACAGGCTGGGTATATTCCATATATTATGATATGAGAGGGAGGTCGGCCCAACTCTACATAAACCATTTTAGGCTGGTTTTGCAAAGTGAGATTGCATTTCCATATCTGTCTCTGATGCAACTTGGGGGAGGGGAGGAGGAGGAATTATTACCCTGATCCCTGTGTCTCTGACATGCAGTAATTTCCATTGCAGAGCATTTTGTCCAGTGGATGTCTATATCGACTGGGAACAGACTGGCATAGGAACAAGCAAGTTGTTCAAGAGATACAGTACAAAGATCTTTAAGAAATGGATAATCTCTCACCATTACATAAAAACTTTAAAATCATTTCTTATCCCTCTGCTGAAAATTGACATCTGCTTAATTATTCCAGGACAGTAATTTTCCTACTAACATTCACTGAAGGAGACAAGCAGGACCCTCCCCTCTAGTAAAAATATAGCTGTAACAATGTTTTGTTTAAAAAAAAATAAATCAGGCGTCTGGAAAGAACATAGTCCAAATATATACAGAAGAAAGCACAATCTCAATAGCAAGAATGTCTCTGGATTTCCAGTCCAAATGGTCAAAATGAAGTAGATGAGACAGCTTTGTTAACCATAATCACGTAACAGTAGCAAATAAATCCAGGGATTAAAAAACTTTAGAAGAAACTTCAGAAGCCTTGGAACCTTCGAAAAAACCTTCGATTAAAAGAACAATGGTTCTTGTAAAAGCCATGGCTGGAAAGTTACTCTCCAGTCAGACCACACTTCAGCAGTTTATAGGCATCCAGAAAATAGCTATTAAAAAGGTAAAATCATATTGCCTAGATTTGTATTCACTAGTAAGCAAAGATTAATCAGGCCAAAGTGGAGTCTAAATACAGCAGTAACATTGCAGATTGCAAGCAAATAATAAATAGATCAATCCTCCTTCATCCAAGGCCATGTCTATACTATAAACTCTGGTTGATGCAAGTTACATCCCCATAAAGCTGTTGCAGTTAGTATATCGCTCACACGTGTGCATATTTGGCTCTTTATGTCAGTGCTGTGCGAGCACATCAGGAGTGCTTGTTTCAATGCATAGTGTGGAGCACCATGGGTAGATATCTCAGGCTTGGTCTACACCGCCGCCACCCGTCGACAGGAAATATGTAAGCTATGTAATGTAGTTTGCATATCTCTTGTAGACTTTCTTACTTTGCTGTACTGCGGCGTCTCCACTGTGCTGCATCGATGGAAAATGCCCTCTCATTAATGCAGCTTTACTCTTTTCGGGGTTGTGGATTTATTGTGTCAACTGGAGAGCACTTCCGGGATCGATTGAGCGGGTCTCCACAGCTGGCTCCATCGATCATGCAGCCCCGGCAGTATAGGCATTCTCTTAGTGTGCAACTCACCATCATCCAGCGCACAGTCTTTTGGGATATTTTGGCAACACATGCAGGAGCAGAAATGATTTGTGCAGGGGTGACTGGGAGCAAGGGGTCATATTTCCATCAAACAACTTTCTCCATCCCATAATTCCATCTATAATACATCATTTTTTAAAGTTGTGTCTGGCTACGAAATTGCATCTGGCTATGTCACATGCTCAAGATGATGTTCATTCTGAGAGTTTGTACCACTTCCCATAATGACATTCTTTCAGAATCATGTTACATTATTGGGAATATGTACCTTTAAACTGCATGCACTTGACAAGTTGTTTAATACAAACTCCTTATGAGATATCGACATATTTTGATTTTTTAAATGGAGATACATATTTGAGTATTTGTATTTATTTACATGTGTTGTTCTCTCCCATGAAGTTGAAATAACACTAAATCTGAAATGCTCATGGCGCATCTGTTCCCAGATGGTAGCTATACTACCAAACCAACAGATCCTGCCATTTCAGAAATACCCTCAGAAATTCGCTGAGAGAAAGTCTAATGAAAAAAAAAATCCCGTTACCAAGATATTCCAGTTTATCTGAATACTGAGATAATTTGGTTCATTCAGATTCCTGTACAAATCAAATGGACAGCCCACTTACATAACTTTGAAGAGTTCAGAACTTATCCTACCCCAAAAGGCAAAATTCCTGTCCATAATAATTTTAGCACAATGAGCCAATCACCGCAACCCATTTCTCCTTTTGCAATGGAGTAAAGGACCTTTTCTGACACCTGGATTTCAAAATTTAATGCCTTGTCAAAATGAATTTGTCACAGGAAAATTGTTCATATAAACACCAACATGTAAGATGATGTCTTTGTTAACTGTTTTATGGAATCTGTCAAATAAGACCTATCTACTAGACCTATGGGTATTGTCATAAGGCAAATATTTATCTACCTAACTAGAAGCAGACAGAGCTTATCTTGACTATTTTTGCCCCACTCTGAGGATAGTAAATGTCCAGAGTGTTCACAGGTTTTTGACTTGAGTTAATTTCTAAGTGACCTCTGAAGGATTCTGAAGGAAGTTCAAGGCACAATGACAGTTTCGTCTAATTTTCTTTTCTAAACATCCCAATCAAGTCCTGTGCTGCATAATGCAAGCTGATTACTACACAGTTCAAGAAAAAAAATGATTAATTAGCTTATGGAGAGCTATTTGTTTTTGCCTTTCTCTGAAGTAATGGAAGCAGGATACCAAACTCGACTAGTGCTCAGATGCTTCAGCAATGGGCACGATTATAACAAGCTGGATAGAACAAATTATATCATAACTTTCCCAGTCCTTAGAAAAAAGTAATACAAAAGGATAACTTTTCCATAGAATGTTTAAACAGCTGACAGAATTCTATGACAAGGCTATATTTCTGTACTTTATAGTTTGGTTTAAAAATTCTATAGAAGTGATATTTTCTATTAAATTTTATAGGTTTTTGGAGTAGTTTCTGTAGAAATCTATTTAACTTCTTTGAAACTCTGTTATCAACATTCTTCAGTTGTGTAGGATATTTCTATATGATGGAATTAGAGAACACTATTTTTTTCTCTGATTTTTGATGGATCTTGAAAGAAAGTCTCTCATGAAGCTAAGGTTTCTGCTTCCTCTATTTTTGGGTTTAGTGACCCTTGAGAACTGGGGATACAAATAGAAAGGGTGGGAGGCATGGATCAGCATTCATGTTGCATGCCCTGTCAGTACCCAGCCCAGGCCAGGGAAGCTAACAATCCAACCAGCAGACCAGATTTGGTGAGCATATGCTAAGAAGAAAGAGGAAAGGTGGAAATTTCATCTCTTTCCTCAATCTCTCTCTCTCCGATCCATAAGAGAAGCAATAGTAACTTTAAACAGCTAATTCATCCTCCTTAAAAGGTAACACAGATGGAGGACAGTGCTGGCATAATAATGTGTTAATCAGCATAAATACTGAGAAATTGGCTAAATTCATCTGTATTTTTTAAATATTGGGGTAAACATAGTCTTATATCAAAATGAAGTGTGAGGTCTCCTTTGCTATATCAATTCATGATCTCAACCCTGATTTAAAGGGAACCACACTGTGTTTGAGGAAATAGTAGCATAGTTATATGTGTTATGAAATTAACAGTTAGTATAATTACCATGATTCCCATTTGAGTTAACATTGTTACAATTGTTGAACAATCTATATTACTCAATAACTACAGAAAAGGACCCCTGGATTATGTGGCACTTTAAAGGTAAATGATGCAACAGAAAACTCAGTATTGTATAGCATGGTCCCCCTCCTTCTCCAGTCCCGTGAGATCATATTTTTGTTTATTTTATATTAAAATCAAATATAAATTCTCAAATCATCAGTTTTTGTAAAGAAAAATTCAGGTTATTATGATAAAATAGCTGAATTTTAGAAGTTATCAAGGAGGAAAGCAAGAGGCTTTGGCAGTTGGGTCTTTTGATACTTGGGAAAGGGTGGATACAATTTTAGTTTTTGCACATTGTGTGGTTGTGTTATATGGCAGAAGAGACTATAAACTTTGGAAGGGTTTTATTTCCTCACTCTCCACCCAAGCGATCATTTGTTCCACAGCATCTTCTCCCAGTATTTGCCATTACATTCAACAGTGATGGAGTAACACACTAATTTGGTGCATCTACAAAAATGATTAGCAGTGAAATAGTTTGTTGTTTGTACCAATAAAGTAAGCAGATACATTAGGCCAGATTCTAATCTCAGTCACACCCATTTAGATTATGAATAATTCTATTCAAATCAGTGAAACTATGCCAGTGTGAGATCAGAATCAGCTCTGTTGCCAGATATACCAAGCACTCTCATTGTCCCTCATGGATATGTTAAAAGAATTGTTTGGCAAATATACCAAATATCATAGAACTTTGTGAATCTGTGCTAAGAGGAGGTGATGAAAATTCACTAAATAAAAGTATATTGTTTACAAGAGCAAAATATAAGGTTTTTTAACCGCAAAATTTGCTTGCCAGGTAAAATGTAGTTGGCTGTAACTTTTAACTAACCGCACAAGAAAAGAAGTGTGAGGGGAACATAACTGAAGTTTTGCGGATCTAAAGGGAATGTTGACCACAGATGTGACATCAGTGAAATGTCAAAATGAAATGATTGGTTGAGACTCTTGTTTTGTGAATGTACTAGCACTGTTGTTAAATAAAGCAAGTTGTTATGCTTTCTTATGGCTGCAAATGTTAGGCACAGTGGATTTTGTACAAAACTGACAATAAATTGACATTTATTAATGATTGGATATCCACCAAATTGGATAACAGGTTGAGTAACAGACTTTTACCCAGGATTGGCATGCATTACATTTCTGTTTGGGCTGTTTAATCTTAAATGCTTAATCTTTGATTAATAAACTGATTTAAGATTGACCATCTAATGTCTTGTTGATCAATAATCGAAACAAACCCAATTATTTACAGCTCCTTGGAGAGCCAGTAAAATGGGTTAAATAAGGAAGGCAACATTTTTAGAATCATTTTCCACCATAATTTTACCTTAAATTAGCAATGTCCTATAATTTCTATTAGGAGCTCCTAATTTCCACTGCAAAGATGAACATTCCCCAAGAACACAAGTCATTGTACACTCCTTGTTTGACTGCAGAGGGCCAAGAGCTCCTCCACAAACATGATGAGTGAAAAGACTGAGAAACTGGAAAAGCCTCATTTACATCATTAGATGCATCACAGCAGAAACGGTGCCTTGAATATGTAGAAGGTCTGAACTTCACACACTCAAGCAGATGTTCCTGGAACCTGCTGAGACACCTGGAGGCTGCAAATCCCACACTTGCTGCAGGTGAAAGCCAATGCCATTTCCTCTGAACTTTTCTGGATATCAGATCAGCTAGTGGAAAAATAGTATACAGAAAGTCCAGCATCAGCTCCAGCAGGTGATGTCCACATATGCTCCATTGTCCCAATGGTCTAGTCTGTTCACAAGTAAGGAGATTCATAACTGCAATGGCTGTATCAAACTGGAAAAAGCAGAGGGTAAAGATGACATCTATCCTGGGTTCCTATATAACCTGGGTCTACTGGCACAGAGATGGATGATGCAGCTTTTCACCAACATTTTGGAGACCAATGAAATCCTCAGCATGTGGAGCAAAGCCGAAGTCAGTGCAGTCCTAAAGCCTGGAAAACCTGCAGATGATCCTTCCAGTTCTAGGCCAATCTCCCTTTTCAGCACTGCCTATAAAGTGATGGAGCATACAATGCTGAACTGAATTGGACCCACTGTGGATTCCAGCCTACGCAAAGAGCAAACTGGTTTCTGAACTCACAGAAGTTGTTGCAACAAAGTCCTGTCCCTCACTACAAACATCTAGACCAGATTCCAACAAAAACTCAAGACTGGTACTGCTTTAGTCTATCTGTCAGCAGTAGAAAGAATGGACTGCTACTGATATTGAATACTGAAAGTGATCCCCTTATGCAGATTCTCTAGATACTGAACTTTATGCTTAGTGGCTGAAGGATGCACATACATCTTGGAGGTCAAACCAGCAAGTTGCACACTTTGTGGACTACCACAAAGATCTGTACTCGCTCTGACACTCAATGTATATACAAGCAATATGTCTCAAATGATAGTACAGAAGTTTGCATATGCAGCTGATTTGACATGCTCAATTCAGGCTTAGAGCTTTAAAAAACTTGCAGAAACCTTTACATCTAACCTTAAGGTCATGAAGGAGTACTTCCAAATGGTGGCTGAGACCAAATCCAAGAAAATTTGTAGTCTTTACTTTCCATCTTGACAACAGAATTGCACAAAACACTCTATTTCTTTAGTTTTGCATTGAAACTGTGCATTATGCCCCCAAACCAACATAGCTTAATGTAATTCTTGACCACACACTCCCCTTTCATGACCATCTCCAGAAAGTATTCTTCAAAGCAAGACTTGCGTCAACATTATCCAAAAGTTAGCAGGAACAGGCTGGGGATCAACCGTCCTGCTGCTACAGACATCACCTTGACCCTAGCGTACCCTTGTGCAATGGTTTGAACAAGACACTGCCATATCCAACTTGTGGATAGGCAGGTGAATCAGATCACGTGAATCATCAAAATAACTTAAAAATCAATGCCTCTACCATGGCTTTCTGTATTAGCAAACATAGAACCTCCAGTTATCTCTTAAGATATAGCCTCAGCATGAGCACTTAAACTCATCAAAGACTACCTGGAACTTCCCATCTGTCAGACTATGGACAATAAACCCCAACAATCCCTGAAAACACAAGAACTACCATGGACCACACACAATCGCCTCATGTCTTTGGATCCGGACAGTGAATGGTAGAGTGTCTGGACTTCATCTAACATTCCAAATAAGCACATTGTCATTGGCCCAACAAGCTGCCCCTCCCAGTTTTGATCTATCATACAGACTTGGAACCACAATGAGCCACATCTGAACAAATACTTGATACCCAAGTGGAAAAATCACAGCTCCCCTTTGTATGACTGTAGTGAGAACATCCAAACCATCAAACACAACATAACAGTGTCCCAAATATAGATTTGGAGATTAAATACATGATATCCACTAATGGATTATACACCTTCACCTTTAGAAGAGTGTTCTGCAAATGCTGTATATGAGAGAGCGAGAATGAATTTCTATGGTGTAGTCACTGCTTTCCCTAAGACAGTGTTTGTCAAACTATGGTCTGTAGAACCTCAGTGGTCCGTGAAGCCCTTTCTGGTGCTGCAGTGTGTGGAACATTTTGAGAGCCAACAAATGATGGATTTGAATTTGGAAAGGGGTGGGAAAAAATCTCTTACAAAAATGGTCCACCAAGTGCAAAGATGAGAGAATCACTTCTGACACACTTTTGGGCTTGACTTGACCACAACTATCATTCATTGCGCTCTTGGGGAAAGGGTAAAACATGAGGTAAATTGTTTTTCCTTTGTTTTTTGTGGTTTATCTTATTTGTCCCATTGTCTTTGTTATTATACACCAATTTCTTTCATAAAGTATTTTTTGGTTTTGGTTTCAGTTTGTTTTAAAGAAAAACACACATTCACACCAAAACACAGACTATTCCATATTGGAGCTTTTTGTTTTGTTTTGTCTAGGTTTTTTTGTTTGTTCCTCCATGCTTTACTTGAATTAGTATACACATTAGTATTTAGAAAGACTAGGAATTAGACTAGGATATTTTTTAAGCTAGGAGCTGACTCAAAAACACCCGCCAAAATGATGGCTTTTTTAATATTAATTTGATATTGAGAAAAAACTTATTACTTTCAATATCAAACACTAAGTGCTCTGCCAATGTTATTTGGTGTAATTTACTATGTTGGTTAGAAAGACAAGGTGATAAAACTGATAGGTTCCATTAAAAAAGCAGACAAACACAGTGTCCTGCATGTAGGAGTTTTCACGTATACTCTCTTCTCTGGTATTGCCTTTGACAAAGGCATTTTGACAAAGCTGTGAGACTTTGTCTCACCTAATTTCCTTTGGCAGAGTGAGGCAGTTTTTCTGCATGATGATTGATCTCTGGGTATCTGGATATTCTCATTTTTAAGCTGCTATTGGAAAGACTTGAATAATTTACAGTTTCTGCCATGAACTTGGCAGCTCTTTTCAATAGTTGCTGATTTATTACACCTAACAAAGTATTGCTACAATGGATCAGTTGTCTAGTTTATACAAAGGCAACATGTAGTTAAACAGAATGGTTCAACTGGTGAATTAAAAACTTCACTCTGTCATAAAACTTTCCTTTTAGGCTGCTGTGAACTGGTAACCACTATAAAAATAATTTACCTGAACTGTGCCTAAAATTCAAACCAAACTCATTGTTTGGTTGGTGTTTTTAATAAAGATTCCCATCTCCTTTTCTCCCCAGCACAATCAAGTGAACCAAGAGAGGATGAAGATAGAAGGACCCAACTAATAACAGGAGGAAAGGAACCTCCACCCTGAATGAAAACAAGCCACAAAATGAAGATCCAGGTTTTGAGCACCCCAAAATTCAGATAAAAATCTGAATCTGCTTCCAAATTTGGCAATTTGAGCCAAGTCTCTGATAGTTCCAACTCCTTTCTCTAGCAGAGAAAGGTTTAACATGATCCAATGGCTGAAAGTTGAAGCTATGTAAATTTGGACTGGAAATAAGGCATACATTTTTGACAGTGACATTGAAACAATTTAGCAAAGTTTGTGACACATTCTCCATCACTGTCAATTTTTACATCAAGATTGGATGTTTTTCTAAAAGAGATGCTCTAGGAATTATTTTTGGGAAGCTCTTTGTCCTGTGGTGTACAGGAGGTCAGACTAGATGATCACAATGGTCTCTGATGGCCTTAGAATCTATGAATCTATAAGATTTTTCAGTCACTCCACACCATGAACAGTGCACATTTGGACAAAGCATGTGTGCATGGAGAGTACAGACGGTAGTGCTCAGGAAATGGCAGATGATCTTGGGCTGGTTGGAGTGAGGAATGGGTGGCTGAGAGGGTGCGAACTTTGTGAACAAATAGATACTAGATCCTAGGGCTGCACCATACTTTCTGTAGTCCACCTCACCCCCACTTGTGGAGACAGCTTCTTTTCACTACATATTGTAATTGTCTTAAATGCTTATGAATCTGTTGCAAATTACAGAAGGCAAGAATTTGGCCTATATTATTGATAGCTCTACTAAGAAATACAGTTTAGTACTAATGTCTCAGTCTGGAACTCCCTGGAATAAGTTTCCATAACTCAGGTGTGCTGACTTTCAGAGCACAAGCACTTGTTTGACTGTGATCACCACTGAGGAGGTTTTTCTTGAGATGGATTGGTCCATGGAGTAGAGAGAGAAGATTATTTGATCTAACCATTCAACCAATCATGCTGTTTGTCTTTAATTTATAACTCCAGATTCAATGGCAAGGGACACACACAAAAATAAAAATTATTTGGATCACTAACTCTAAACATGGTGACATAACCAGATTTGACTTGATTTATTTGATTTTTATACTGATTTATTTTATTTGACCTAATTTATCACTGATGACTTTTACCTGTATCATTAGTTAATAAATTTAATGAAATTATGGTACTATTCTCTTGTACAGCAGAGACAGATTTGAATATAACTGGACATATATTACATGATATAACACATACAAAAACATTAAAAGGCCATTATTTAGGTTGCAAAGTCAATTACTCAAAAGTTAGTAAATGGCAGAATTAAGATTGCATATATGCATGCATTTTGGTACAGACTCATTACATGATCACATACTTTTTAAAAATATATATATATTAATACGTTTGGATACCATATCACAGCTCCTGAGATATAAGAATGCATGGGGAGGGAATAGCTTTTTTTATATCTTCAAAAGTTTTGAAGGTCCCACTCAAATAATTCAAAAGTCTGTCTGCTCTATTTGTCTAGGTTCCTTTGTGGCCCTCATCACTGTAATAACCAACAGCCTCCTCTGTAAGAATCCTTTCTCATAAAATTTCTAGCCAAGTTTCTAGTCCAAATGTTTGGGAAATATTTGGGTTAAGTAGACAGCCTCTGCCCTTGGATATGATAAATTCAAACATCTCTCAGGGATCACATGCATTTTGAAATGTATCCTTCTTGCTTGCATGTATGTGAAATGTTTTTTACATTTGTGGTACACAATAACATGTATGTTACCATATATGATTTCATGACTGAGTGTGGTCTGACCCAGTTTGTTAAACTCACTGATAGGTACATAGAATTTCTTGCTCCTAATAGATTTGCTAATTAAAAACTCTGAACAATTTAGTTTCTTCAAAAGATTTTCATTATTTTGTAGAATGTCTCCTCAGTTTTTTAGAATCTGTATGCTTGTGTCTGGAACTTTAAATCCATTTGAGTCTGCTGTTATTTCTAATTTTATTCCTCAGCAGTTGTCTAGCCTTTTATTCTTTTCCCCCGATCTCTCTTTGTCCTCAATCCCTTTTTAAGACCATTCTGTTTTTTCTTGTGTTCTCTCTGTCATTTATGTTTCTTGCTGGCCTTATTTTCAAGGCTCATTTCCCTAATCAGCTTCTTTTCTACCTACCTTGAGACTTTCTTTTATGTCGCTCTTCACTTCTTTGCTTCTCTACCTTGGCTTTGTCTTTCTTTCCTTTGATTGACAAACTTCCTGGTATTACCAACTCATAAAAGTTAGAAGAGATCCATAATGAGAGGCTAGATGCTGCATCCTTTGCTCCAGTTTGGTGAGGCACAAAGGGACTGTAAGGCTGGATTAAACAACCATTTCAGGATTTCCTTAACGTAGGCAAATCTACATTACAGTAGGTCCTAGATATCCCCCAGTGGAGAGCTGGGGAGACAGAGATATTACAGCAACCATTCCTTATTCTTTTGGGTTGCCATATTCCACATTGGCAACTGAAGAGCTGCAAGTCTGGACAACCTATATGTGTTGCACAGTGAGAGGAAGACTTACTCACAACCCCCAGCAGAAAACCAGAGAGAGAGTACGCCTCTTGGTCTCTCCTTTTGGAGGTGTTCCACTTTGTATGCCCAATTAAATATTTATTGAAGCAGGAACTTGAAACTGAGTTTTCTACATCCTAGGTGATGGCCTAGCTACTGAACTATACTCTCTTACGTTCCCAGTGCATGCTTAATTATTTATATAAGGTGGAGCGATTTCAGCAAAAGATATTGAGAAAGACCTACGCCAGAATAACCAACAGCATGGTAGTTAGAGCATTCATGTACAATATGGGAGAGCCAGGGTCATGTCCCTAGTTAAAATCAGGCAGAACAGGAACTTGAACGTGGGTTTCACATCCCAGATAAAGTGCCCTAAACAACAGACTATTGGCTAGTTTTTGCAGGAGGCAGTGTCTCTCTCACTCTCTCCCTCTTCTCTCTCCCCGCCCCCATCAAGAAAAAACCAGTGGAAATTCTCGGTTTCGTTCCAATGCAGAATGGGAAATCTCAAATATTTTCACAGGACAGGAAAAGTACGTCCCACCTAGCTCTCTTTCTTGCACATAGCTCTAACACATGTGAGTGAAACAGATGAGATAACAAAAACCAACCCAAACATTCTTCGCCAAACATGAAAAAAAATCTTAAGTGCAAAAGAGTCCCAGTACCTTGTATTGCCCCATCGTATTTTCCCCTTCCTCTGTGTTCTTCTCACATATATTCTCACCCAGTTTTGATATTCAAAGACTTGGGAAGTTCATATAAGGCTAAAAAATCATGCAGACTTTTGGGTGCTCATTCAACACAGACATCTCAGCCCATCACTGATCTCTAATCTCTCCTGGACTTGGCCTAAAGGGATATGGAAGTCAAGTCAGTTAGCAGAGGTTAAACATGGTTAGATAGTTTAAATGGATTCTTATGTTATTTGGCAAGTCAATGTAGAAAGGGCCCAAATGTGATAGAACAATTTATAAAAACTACATAGTCCAGGGTTGCAATTAAAGGCTTGATGCACTTGACTATATCCAGTTGCAGCACCTATGACAATTGCTGGGCATCAGATGGCAGGACTGGGTTACCAGCACTCACGTCCTGATGAAAGCTGGTTCGATCAGCTTTGAGGATAATTTGATCTGCACTCAACTGAGATGGACTGGCCATGTAATTCAAATGCCAGAGACCCATATATCAAGACAAATCTGATATTCTCTATTAAGCTTGGCAATTGTAAGCATGGAGGGCAGATAAAACACTTCAAAGACACACTGAAACACAATGAATATTTCTGAGTCGACCTTTGGGCAACTGATGATTGAGCTTCATGTTGTTTCCATGCCTGGTGCTGTGCTTCCAGTTGCTCCGTGTGATTCTTCTCAAAGTTGTGAGTGCTGACCCTTACCATGTTGCACCATGCAGCATGCAATCAACACAAGTAGGCAAATGGCCTGTCTGCATTGAATTGATCAGGAGTGATATGAAGACCCATTAGTACAAATTATGAAATCAAGGTGACCAGCATCATAAAGGGCCTGATCCAACACCTGTTTAGATCAATGGCAGCCTTTTTTATTTTTTTCACTGGGTCTGGAGCAGACCGTAGTCCCCTAATTCAATCCTTAGGCAGGCAAAGCTGAGGAGTGGTCTCTTTCAATTATTTCCCTGTCTTCAAAGATGTAACTATGATAGGACGCAGGGGTACTGCCAGGTCCCCAGTGCACAAGGCTCATCTCCAGTTTCAATATCCCGTCTGCTTGCTCAGGTGCTCAGGGGAAGAGTTACAAGAAAATGGATGTAAGGAGGTAAGGGTTTCATAAATAGATGCCGAGGGCTGGATGACCCCCCCAGGTTCTGGAATCTTTATTATAAAGGTAAGGGAAGCTGTTAGATTTCTACTGCTGAGTCACACAAACAGTTTACAGTAACATCTGTGACATTAGTGTCATAGACATATTTAGTGTGTTCTTTACTCCCAAGATATGGTATGCTGAATAAAACCAGACCTAACACCAGTCTCCGAGCACAGGACCAGACATATATACTTCTACCCATGTTCAGTACACATATTGTTTTTTCTACAGATCTTCCATTAATTTTCAGTCCATATGAGAGTGCTCCTTTCCAAGTACATTTGAATTCATGATTCAGTTAAGACGGAGACATTGAAGTGTGAACATCTTCTATTTACTTCATTCATCCCCATCCACTAATTCTACCATTTGATCAAAAAAAGAGAAATCAAGCTTATCTGGCTTAATTTGAACTTCAAAAAAAAAAAATCAATGCTCTTTATTATTAATGAATCTGTTATCCCTTAATATTTGTTGTGAGTTACCAGGCACAGAAGTTAGTCTGATCAGCTGATTACTACCAGGAGCACTTTTTTTCCCCTTTTCTTAAAGATCAATACCATACCTGCTATTTTCCAGGCCCTGGATACCTCCCCAGTCTCCATGATTTTTCAAAAATAATTGCCAGTGGCTCAGTAAGATCATTACCTAACTCCCTCACTGGGACATCATTTTAGTCCTGCTGATTTGTATAGATGTAATTTTTCCAAGTATTCCCTTACCAGCATTTTATCAATACATTGACACGGTCTTCATTGCTTCCTAATCATGCACACTCTTCTCCTTTATTTTTCAATTTAAAATTGATTTTAAAAAAGCAACTCTGTAGCTCAAATATTTTAATCTCACCAGACACTTTGTCTACTTTTCTTGTATAGTAATGAGCCAGCATTCTTTCTAGGCCTTCTTCTCTTTTCTCCTTCATTCTCTCTCTTTCTCCCTCTTTCTCACACCCACACACACACACTTCAACCCATATGCCTGTGCAAGAGGGTTTCTGGAGATGGGCAAGCTTCTAAAGAGTGGATTGCAGATTCATTTGGAATTTGCATCTAAAAATTCATAGGCTTATCCAAAATTAAGAAAACTCCAGTACTCTCCCATTTGCCAGCAGAGCGTATGTTTACACACCTAAGGATGTGGCCTGATTTTCCAGAGTGCTGAGCGTTCAGCAACTCTCACCGAAACATGAAGTCTGTGGGAGTTGCAGGGTATTCAGTACCTTTGAAAATCAGGCCATTCATTTAGGTGTCTAAACATAGATTTAGCTTAACTTTGGGTACCCATTTCTGAAAGTCTTGGCCAACTAATGTTTTCCTCCCTCATCTAGTCCAGTATCCTGTCTCCACCCACAACCAGTATCAGATAGTTAGAGGAATGTAAAATCAGAAACACTGCAGCTAATTTTGCAAAGTTATTCCACAATGAGCGAGAAATTCCTTCCACCTCACAGAAACAGGTGGGTTTTAAAAGAATAAATAGTTCCTATTTTACCCTAGTGAGCAGAACTGCAGCTGTTATTCTTATTCATGTAGGTGATTAATCTTGGCACTCTAATCTAGTCTAGATCTGTCTAGTTTGCCCTCTGTAGCAGGTTCGCATGGGCCTCCCTGCTGGTCAGGTCCTCTGTGCCCACAAACCACGCACAGACATCAGCTTCATGCTCCCACCATTGCTCTTTATTTACCAACGTATCTCCCCACCATCTGCTAATATACACTCCAGCCTAACAGGCCTAACGAGGGGCCTCATTGCTCTAGCCATGGGTCAAGGGAAGCTCAACTCTGCTGCCACTTCTCTCTCTGCTGGATTTTTGCCCCCCCTACCCCTCCCACTTCCTTCCTGAGAGCCTTTATGGAGCCTGGCCTAACAAACCCATCCCATGCAGCGTTCACTCAGCCTCTTTCCATTCCTTCTAATTAGGGAACCAGCGGCAGGGGGCTGAATCAGACTGGCTGCTCCCAGCACCCTGTCACATACCTTTCCCCTTATGAACTATCAGGTTCATTCACCCATGACCCCTCCTTCCTTTCCCGGTGGGGCCTGAGTGGGGAAGTTTCTCCCTCTCTATGGTGCAATTCTCCTTCACTGGAGTTCCTATTGCTGGGGGCTCCACTCACTCCTTCTGGGAACTCCCCACTTTTTCCCTTTTTTGATCTAGTCGTCTCTGCCTGTGTCTCTTCCTTTGCAGAAAGGTGTCCCAGTTCATTCCTAAAGCCACTGGGTATGGTAGTCCCTCTACTACCCCAACCCATTTCCAGTCAAACCTGCCCCTAGCTTTGAGGGGCACTTGGGCCACCGAGAGTACTTCTTGTCCCCATGGATGCATCACAGGGTCATCCTACCCCTGGGAGTAACCAATGTGGCTTTACCAGCCCTCCCCAGATGAACACACAAGTGGAGGCCATATCCACTAGGCCCCTCCGGGTTTTCCTCCCCACCCTCACAGGGATGGTGAACAACTCTGGCCCCTTTCCGCACCCTCACACCTCCGTCTAGCCACAAAAGTCAGCCCAGACACATTCCATATACAGATGGTCATTTTTTTGATGTCCTGGCCTGCCACACTGCCAGCAGATGTTCTACCCAGTTCTACCTGAAAATCCTCGAGGTTCCTCCTTCTTCTTCTCCTGGCCCTTCCCTGCGATTGGTTCCCTGGATTGTTTCCCCACCTCCAGCCCCTTGTAGAGCTGACCCTCCCTCTGGGGGAAACCCATCTCCACATATTCCTCTAAGTTTCACTGCTGCCTCCTTCATGCTCGACTGACGCCTCCAGACCCAAACCCGAAGGGTTTCAGGCAGGCTATGTATTAATTGTTCAAGGACTAGCATGTCCATTATTTCTCCTATGGTGGGGGTATCAGGCCTCAGTCAGCAGGTACTCCACTCCATTAGTCTCTGGGAAAACACCCAGGGCCACACACTTCCCATCCACCAACCTGCCCAGAACTTCCGCTGGTATCTCTCCACTGACAAACCCACCCTGTTGAGGACAGCCACTCTTACTGCCTCATAGTCCCTGATATGCTCCTCGCTTAGGGCCATATAGGCCACCTGGCTTCACCAGCCAGGTATGGTGTTAGCCGTAGGGCCCAGGTTGCCTTAGCCGAGCATCCGCTCGAACATACCAAGGAAGACATCCAAGTTATCCATAGGCCCATTTTACACAGTCTTAGATACGGTGATCGACTGCCCTCCCCCACTGCAGGGCTCACCATACATTGCAGGATCATGCTGACCTGCTCCCTCATGAAGTCCTGCAGGATTTCCTGATGTTCTGCCTGCCAGGCAAGCAGGGCCTATCTCTCCGCATGATGGGCTTCCTGAAAGCTGTTCATGGCCTGCTGCACTTAATTCCTGGGAGCCTTTATGGAGCCTGGCCTAACAAACCCATCCCATGCAGGATTCACTCAGCATCTTTCCATTCCTTCTAATTAGGGCATCACTACTATTTGAGTACCAGGATGTGGGCCCATCCACAGCTAAAAGCCCTTCCCCCATCCTAAGGGAAGGAGCTATAGATCCCGAAACTCAACTAATTATGGGGAACAACGAATAAAAAACCAGGGATGGGCATGAAGGTCAAAGGGCTAAATGGAGGGAACCTGAAGGGGACTTCGTGGCAGGGAGCTGAATCAGCCTGGCTGCTACCAGCACCCTGTCACAGCCTCCCTTAGTAAATCCTCTAGTGAAGAACACTACAAAAGTAGTTTTCTTATCAAATATATATTGTACTTATTCCAGTAATTCAACCTGGTTTCATCCATATTATTCATCGAAACTCCCAGAAATGTTGAAACGCTGGCAGATGAGTCATGTGTGGGAGCAGATTACTAAAAGAAACAAGAATACCAGTGTAATTAAAGGAAAGAATTGCAGAGTCTTTGAAGAGCCTTTTTTCATGCATTTAATCATAAGAGGTCATCAAAAATTCTCTTTCTTTCAGATAAGTACTCTAAAGTAGCTGACTCATGACCTCACTATCGGTAATACTTCGTATGATTGGAAATACACTAAACTACCAGGGAAAAAAAGTCATAAGAATAGCTGAAGAAACTCTTATGCCATCATGTAACTTTATATTGTGCACTAAAGTTATTAACACAATAATCTTAATACTGGTTGAACTTTGCCTAAACAATCCATTTTCAATCCAGTTTAAAATGAACTTAGTAAATAATTTTGTAAAAACATAAAGGAATCTGACTCCCATCCAACTGAAGTACAAACTAGAGATTGTTGAAGTTTCTTTAGATTCTTCACAGCAGAACGGAGCATGTCCTACGAAAGATTTTTATCCTTGTAGGTATAATAGTATTCTCCAGGAAGAATTGTGAAATTAAAGAGGTTCTGTTGCTATGGCACAAGCAAAAGAAAATCCAAACTGTCTCCATCATGTCTGAATATATCTGCATGTGGAAACATAACAGACTTAAGGTTCCTGATAGATATGAATAAAGAGGGGGAAAGTACTTTTGGAAACATTTAGAGTGGTATTTTCAGCGCCACGCAGCATTGGTCTAACTCTGCTTCCAATGTGCGAGTTTTACTGTTGACTTCAATGGGTACAGAGTTAGGCCAACACAGGCTGGGTCTACACTGGGTAACATTGATTGCTCTGGATCAACTGAGCAGGAAGCGACGCAGGAAAACCACCTCGGTAAGTAGAGTAGTGCTGCATCGAAGGGAGTGCTGTTCCCTTCGAAGCAGCGCAGTATGGACGCCACGCGGAGGAGATGCTGCAAAGTCGACAGGAGATACGCAAGTGATTTACGTCACTTGTGTATCTCCTGTTGACTGCCACTGAATCGCCAAGGTAAGTGTAGACCGGGCCACAGAGCACTTTAGCAAAATCCCAATCGAACTATGAATGTATCCAAAGGAGGGTTCCATTCAGGATCTTTCTGCCAAGTTCAGGATAGATTTAATATGTAAATATTAAAATGAAAATCAGGTTCACAAATAGTCAGTACCTTACTCTGAAATGAGTATCTGCAAAACTCAAAGTTTTCTTTACACAGGCCTGCCTATAAAAGTAAGTAAGCTTATCAGATCTTTGACAGAAACATCCAACATTATGACAATTAAAATTCAAGTCAAACTCTCTGTTGAAGGTCCAACGGTCACTCAGATTTATATTAGCCCCTTATTTATGTTTGAAGTAGATTTGCCAAGCTTGAAACAAATCAAGCTGTTTCTGCCTAATGGTTCAGAACACAATCCTAAAAGCTGCCTGCAGTTGTAGTTCAAAAGAGCTTATCCTAACATAATATGTTTAACTCAACCATTTCTTGTACTAAGGGTAAACTTTTTCAAATTATATTTATATATGTGAGTCATCATAACAACGTCAATCATATATGAGATGAGTAATCTCTTGTATTATAGCTATATAGTGCAGGGATCCAACAGAGAGTAATAGTGGTAATGATCCTGCACTATTAATGGTTCCCACTCCCTTGTGCATTTTTCCTTTTAAAAAAAATATTTAAAACTCAAAGCATACATAAGATTCCAAACTTTTCCTACAATTTATGACTTGTATCAGGAGGCCAGGATAGAATCACTGTTTCCTAACCTTCTAAGGGTTTTGGAGTCTGTCTGACAAAAAATGTCAATAACAATTTTTGTGCCAAATCTGTGCCTCTTCATAAATTAAGTATTCTCAGACTAGGATGAGGTCATTCTTTCCATACTGTTTTATCATACTACCTCTGGTTTTTGTGTAGCAAAAATGTCATTCAGAAGGTAATGGGGGTCAGTTAGACCCCAAATCAATTATGCAGGTATACCAGGATCAGATTGTTTTTATATTGAGGCAGCAGTTATGATATGATTATATGAATCTTTTGATTGTTTCTAGTATCATAGTTTCAGTGGGTTTTGGTTTTCAAAAAATGCACCAAAAAGTCTTGAGGGGCCTGACACTACCCAAGATAAAATTTGCCTCATGTATTATGACAATTGTCCAGCAAATTGAATTTCTTTGTACTATGTTACCTGGCAGCTCTGTGTTCTTGGGGAACCAGGGTGAAA
>ML675612.1:14656980-14708569 GCA_007922155.1 Mesoclemmys tuberculata | reverse complement strand
TTTGCTTATCAAGGGGGTTACTGCTAGAACAATTGTGTTGTGAAGAGCCATATAAAGGGGGTAGCTGAAAAGTGCTGCTCTGTCTAGCCTACGGAGTCCAGAGGCGCATAAGGGTGACAGCTGAAAGTGCTGTTTGACCCAGCCTGATTGAGTCCAGGGGGCACATAAGGGGAACAGCTGAAGAGTGCTGTTTGGACCCAGCCTGCTCATAAGTGTGCTCCATTCTGGTGCGGTGCAACGGGCACATGAGGGTGACAGCTGACAGTGCTGTCTCACCCAGCCTGCTGAGTTCAGGGACGTATAAGGGGTCAGCTGAGAGTGCTGACAGCCCGGTCTGCTCAGAGGCACTCAGTTAATCTGGAATGGTTGTGTGTATCTGTGGGGGGTTTATTTGAATCTGAAAACCTTAGGTCCTGCAGGATAGCTCCATTGGGAGGGGACTTGTAACCATATGAACACACAAGTGTAACAAGCAGCACACTAATAGAATCACACCCCCTTTTCCAGGAAAGTAACCCTAATAAATAAGCATACCCCAAAGTGACGGGCAAATCTGGTAACAACTAATGCTGTTAAATTGATTTGCTGGAAGCCTACGCTTGCTAGGAAGAGTTTCTGGGCAAATCATAATTGACAGATGCATTTTCTAGCAAGCCCACATTTGACAGATGCTGTTGCTGTGGCAAAGACTCACTGTTGCATTGAACATGTACATTGGGTGTCTGAATGAATACATTGTTTGATTTCTGTTGAACTGCACATGGCATAATAAATCTTTGTGTAAGAGACAGGTGTTGCTTAGGCATCTGGGTACAGAAATGGTGAAACCACTGGTACAGGAAAGGAACACGGCAGCCTTGCCTCAGGCTTCTAGGGAAGCAGCAGCTAGCATGCTGGGTACTGATCCCTAAGTCTAAGAAATGGGGAAGATGTTACATCTGTTCCAGAGAATGAGACAGAAAAATGCATCAAGAATGTACAAAGTGTAAAAACTATTTGTTCAGCACATGTCACCTATTTGTTCCATTTGTGCAAAGGGGTAGACCATTTACTGCCACTTTGCTGTGTTTGTGCCTTTGACATTGTTGCTGTTGCTATCTATCTTCGTTGTCTAAACATGGGGCCAGTTAGGCCCCAACACAGGTACCCTGACATGTGCTTCTGAATCTAGGAAAGTTTTAACTAGTTCATAGTTTTATAGTTCACTGGTTATAATAAAGTTGGTTTTAAATGCATCCTATACCTTTTCCCTCCATTTTTGACATACTACGGGTCTCCAAGTCCTCAATACAGAAATAATTGGGCAATTTTGGGTCCAATACAAGGACTAAGCAGTCAAATTACAAATTTCCCTTAACGGGGTTAGAAACTTACTTTTTTCTTCTTAAAAATTAGTTCAAGTGAATATAGTGTGTTCTTGTAATGTGCCAGATTGAATTCCTTTACTGATCCACAAAATAGACAGTAACCAAGTTTAGCCACATTGCCTCAACTCAGACTGAAAAGGACTACTTCCATGAATAAAATAATAGTTTAAATGTCATCCCCATTCAATTCTTGGCCTATGTTAAGAGTGCAAAAGGGTGCCAATTAATACAATTTGTGGGGATGATTTTTGTGATGTGGACATTAGTAATTGAACTGGGACCTGTCACATAGACTAGGGGTGTCAAACATCTGGCCTGTGGGCCAGATACGGCCCACCAACCTTTTTGGTCAGGCCCCTGGTGGCAGCACACACTGCCATGACATCTCGCAATATTGTACTCTCTGGCGGCAGCATGCGCTGCCGCCAGATTTCACAGAATCGTGCGCTGCCTCCAGAGAGGACAAAGCTGTGAGATGTTGCAGCATAATGCACTGCCACGAGAGCTGTGTACTCTGGCAACAACACATGGAGCGCTGTGTGCACAAGACACAGCACTCCAAAAGGCGGGAGAGGGACAGTGTGGTGTTGAGGCATCGCGCAGTACTATAATTCTTAATCATTGATCGATTCTTTTAATCATAAAATAGTAGTAGTTGTAGAAGTGAATTTACTGCAGTTTTTATATTGTTGATATCTAGCTAATAAAATATACGACTACATATAAATGGTTGTGCATAGTATTTCAATTTATGATATATATGGCCCACCTGAAGTACATTTAATTCAAATCTGGCCCGCCATAGCAAATGAGTTTGATATCCCCATTATAAAATACCAATGATACCATTTTATAAGTTTCAGATAGGAATGGATTCAAAATTCTTCTTTTATTAAAGAAAATACCTAATATATTCAGCTCACATTTTTGGGTACACCATTCTGTCTGAGTTAACCTCCTTCGGCGGAATTTCTGTGGCAACACATGGCATATTCTGATTTTTGCAAATACAATAATGAATTGCGAAATTGAGAGGATGAAAATCTGCTTTCTCTTTATTATTCACTTATAACACTCAGCCAGGAAAATTTCACTGAGATACAGCTGTCTTGTTTTAGTGAGCATCCTGGCAAAGCAACAGCGCAGAGGGCAAATCAGATTCAGCCAGTGACTTCAGCTAGTAAGTAGACACTGACATTAGTTTTCAGATTACACAGAGAGGGTTTGATTGTACCTTATTCTAGAGAGGTTCTTTTTCCCCCTTACTAGTCATATCTATTTATCATTTCCTTTTACTGCTTAGTTTTCTTGCAATAATTAATTAGCCAAGTAAAGCAACATCCTACACTCAACTTCATGGCATTTCTTTGTTTATTTGGATGTAATATGATAACTTTTCAATGCTGCATCTAAAGGAGGATGCTAGGGGGTGCAGGGAGTTCCTGAAATATAGGGAAATGAAAGAGTAGCATACAAGCAGGGCCCCCACATGGGGATTGGGGGTGGGAGGGTACACTTCACCAGGGCTAGGTGGCCCTGGAGGCCCAGCCCAGGCTGCAACCCCCATCACCATGAGGAAAAAAAATTTCATGACTCATGAGATTGTATATATGGGATGAAGGACTGTGGATGAAGATTGTATATATGGGATGAAGGACCATGTTACAAGTTTGTACTGGGCCCGAAAAAATTATGCTTGGGCCCTGCTGTTATGCCAGGCACTGTTGCTCACAGCTGCCTGCAAGGCTCTGGATACCAGGTGAGGAATAAAAACACGCCCACACCAGTTAGGTGCACTTATCTTTAATCATGGCTCGTGCTCCAAACAGCAATGGGAGACACGAGGGCGTGCTGCAAAGCAGGCTGCTGGGGGATCTTGCCACACAATCCAAGTGGATTCATGGCCAAGTCTCATTACACAGCTTGCATTCCAAGCTTTTATGTGCAGCATAGCATGTCAGCTCTAAGGTACAGCTAGCATTGGCAAATTTACAGCACGTGACCTTGCTTCCTAACCTTCCTCCTCCTTTGGCAGTACAGACACTTTCACACGGCCTTGCACAGACTGTTTACCAGGCTGAGCAATGCCGTTTATCAAACTGACTCTGACCAGACCCGTCAAGCCCCTATCTCTGTTTGATGCATTACAAGGCTCTTCCGCGGCCCTACACCTGCATACAAGGAGCTTGCAGGGGAGCAGGGTATGGGCAGAAATCAAGGAGCCCCGGGTGTGTGCACTGAGCTTAGCCTAGAGAAGCAACAAAGTATGTACCCCACAAGTAAATATTAATTTATAAATTTCCCCCTGATAAGCCATACAGGAGCTTTCAGAAAATGAGACATCAGGAAGCCATAAGAGATTAAGTTCATTGAAAGAATCTGCAATGTTCAAGATAAAAAACCATATACACACACATTTTTCCACAATATCATCCTAGTAAAGCCCATCAAGACTAAGTGTTTTCCATGTAATTTCTCGTAACAGCTTTCCTTTCTTCGGCTATCATCAATAAGAACCTACATGCAGGTCTTTATACAAAAATTCTTTCCTGATAATAAAGTAAATATTAATCATCCTTTCAGGCAAAATACTTTTAGACTCACAATGTTAGATCACAAAACTACTTCCATACTCTCCTTCACAGTTAGAGCTCTTGCTATCTCTATCCTTTGTAATGAATGTGGTATTTAAGCAACTAGAGATTTATCAGACTGACATAGTTCTTGGATTAAATTTATTTAAAATGTTAGTATACATCATTAAAAATTACTAACTTCATATTGTCGATATGAGATCTTTTTTCCAAAATGTGGCTATGTTAACCCTAGCTCTGCTAAATGCCATTTGTGACAGATATGGCAGTTTCCTGCAATATCTTTGACAGATCTCACTGTATTAAGTTTACATATCATTCTCAGCCAGAGACTTAATTTCAGGGGAGGTTGACGACAGCTCCTCCAGGATCTAATAACAAAGTGTGTGGGGAGGAGGGAAGGGAGAATTAATCACAGGAGTGATTAGACAAATTCACTTAGGTTGTAACACCTCTAAAGAGGTACCACCATTGGAGAGGCTCGCATACACTGGATCAAACTGGATTCTCTGGGGAGCCAACACACAAACAATAAACTGTCTCAGAGCCTTCTTTATGATCTAGAAAACAGACCAGACCTTCTGTCCAACAGGTGCCCCAATCCTTCCTGGGTGGGGTTGGAAGGACTTTGGGCAACTGAGGCCCCATAAGATGATGGGTGACCTCTGATAAGCTTTTAGTATGTGTACAGGAACTTTATTTATTTATTTTTTCACACATTTTTTCTGTAATGCTTCCATCTTGAGGCTAAATATGCTTGCTTATTAAAAGCTCTCTGGTAATGTATAACTGCTGGCAATCACACTGTTCATAAGCCTTCAAAGAGAAAGCAAAGTGAATACTCTGGCTTGCTGGGGCCATCACAGTGTAGGTAGGGAACTGTGCAGCCTGGAAAAAATCACAGTCAGAAGGGATAGAGATACATATCTCACCCAAGAGAGGTGATGGCTGAGAAGCTGAGAACCCAGAATGGGTGCCTCAAGGGACCACGGAAGGGAATAAGGGGCAGTTGCCCAGACCTGTGACACCATCCATAGGAATTTTTTTAACAAAATGTTTTCATTGGAAAATGCCAATCCATCAAGGTTTCACAGGTCCAGAATGGAATTTCTGGTGAGAGAGAGAAACCCACCCCAAAATAGCCAATAGCTTAGTGTCACATTCTGGAGTGCAGTCCAGACAAATGAGGAATTGTTGTGTCATTGCCTGCCCTGTAGCCCTGAGTGGCTCAAAATACTGCTGCTATGGTTCTCTTGTCATGATGCTTCCAGTCAGCATACAAATATGCAAATCCTGAGTGTCTGTGCTTAGCAACTCTGTTAAGCACTCCAACTCAGAAGCCTGCCTACGACATGTCACCCAGTTGTGCAGTGGTGAACCCAACATATTCCCAGGCCCAAATTTTCCCAAAATCATCTGCTTTGAAGTGTCCAGCCCTCTCCTGGAATGCTCAGAGAATAATGAGATTCGTTTGCTCCTTTAGAGAGACGAAAGCACACCACTGCTTATTAATTTAACTGGAGTAAATAAACCCTTCCCTTCAAGTACAGCACTGAGTTGATTTCCTATAAAAATAAAACAAGTTTATTAACAAAAGGACAAAGGCTAAGTGATACCCAAGCAGAAAGAATGAAAGTTAGAAAGGGTTAGAAACAAACAAAGGTAAAATGGCTAAGCTAATAGCTAAGACTTGACTTAATAAGCTACAGTTTTTGTTCATTGTTGGTTCCTTACCAATATTCCATTCCCAGAGACTTCAACCCCTTTGGTTGGAGGACTCATCTTTCCCAGTTTGCATTCCTTTCTGTCTGCAAAGGAACCTATTTCTCCATGTTTAGTCACAGACTTTAAAGCATAATATCATTAAGTATCCATATTTCCTCATATAGTGTAAATACATACATTTCTCAATGATATTAATCACCAGTGTCATTAGCTATCAGAAAAGACCTTACTGTATTATAAAAGTGTATCAAGTAATATTGTATACAGTTGATTCAACTACTTATCATTTTAGGCTCACACCACCCAGTCTTTTTAGCCCAGATAAAGTTTCTAACTCATACTAGGGTGTACAGGCCACGATGTCTTCTCCCTCACTTGATAGCTTTATTTACCTTATATGTAAGTTGACCTTTATTATATCTGCCTGTGAATCAGGCTGATCAGAGAAGCAAATACATTTTGTTATTACAATGCCCTAGAAATGTATTCTTACTGGTCATTGGCAATTATTATTACAATTGGTATTCTAACTTGTAATTAGTTTCATAACTGTACTCTAATTGGTTTGGTAATTGGCATTCTAATTTGTATTATAAATGGCATAATATAAAATAAAAAATATAATAAAATTTCACAACAAAAAGTCATTTCAAAATGAAAAATTGAAGAATTCCATTCCAATAGGTCAAAACATATTGTATCAAAATAAAACATTTCAATTCTTTTCCTCAACAAAATGTTGTTGAAATCACTTTCTTGAGGAACATTTCAATTTTGACAAACTGGCATTTTCCATCCCTATAAGTAGTATCTTAGAAGCAGATTGTTCTTGTGCAGGTTATTTCAATTTCAGAAATTCCTCTTATAACTTTCAGTGAGGACTCTTGGAAATACTTTCACAGTCCCTGAAGATATTGATAAAAAAAACATTTTATCTGGGATTAAGAAAAGATGTGAACATTCCTTCTAGAGACCAGAAACATTTGTTATACTTTCCCTAACTAATGAGGAAACCCCAGTAGTTGGTTATGAATTGTTATAAGAATTTAAATTTAAGTTAAGAATTTAACTTGTTACATTACCGAGATCTGGAAAGATTATCTGCAGAATTTAAAAGCTGTTTTTTTGATTAAACGATGAACAATCCGCATTAGTGCCTTTTGTGATATTGATTTTGTTCTAAACTGTCTCTTGAAGGTTTATATTCCTTCTGCTTAAGAGAATTATCAAAAAGTTGGCTCCATTACTATTTTTATCATGGGCATCTGGGGTCTCAGTATTAACATTAATCAGAATTTATGAACCCTGGCATTAAACTGGAAGGTCCTTGTGGATTGTAGATGTAAAACACAATTAAATGAAAATCCTTCTATTATCTTTTCAGCTAGAGAGGCACATGAAAGATGAGTGCATATCCCTAGATGCCCAGAAACTTACTGACAGAACTTGATAAATAAGGAAAGACTTTCTATTTGCACTTTAGACTCATTAAAACCAGATAGAATGTGATAGGTTTGTTGTTGTTGTTAGGTGAAGAGTTATGATGTACAATTATTTTGACACTGCAGATAGCATCGCTTCTACTTGTTAAAACATAAGTGTAGCAACATTTTCATTATTACTACTATACACATTTCTGAAGTGCCCATTCCTGTAGCATCTGGTGTCATTATGTAAATGTAGGAGTACATCATCTCACTCAAGGAAGAGGGTCAAAACTTTTTCCCTCGTACATACATAGATTAAGACAGTTTAGTTAAAACAGAATCAGATCTAGCCAGTTTATTTCCTACATGCATCCAAGGCCATTTCTCAACTCATCTTGATGTGTCCTAAAAGAGGTCAGAATTGAGATCAACTTGATCTCAAGTTTTAGTTGTAAATTCCACCTGCAGGGTCTCTCCTTTGAAAACACCCTGATACCATCAAATTCAAACTTCACCTTCACCATTCTTAGCATATTTGTTGAATGTAGCTGCCACAAAGGGATTCAGAGCAAGAGTTAGTCTCTCAGATCTCTAGGCCCAAGGCCGTTCAGGGCTTTGAAATTAAAGATGAATAGCCAGATCTGTGGCCCCACTAAAGTTCCTTTGTCTGCCAGAGGAGTTGTTCTCCCCTGGAACTCCACAGTTCCTTCCCTATCCTTCAAGACCGCTCCTCTCTTCTCCCAGTACTTCACACTGTTGTCTTCAGACTTGGATGTCCAACTCTTTCTACACTCACCACCAAAAGGGTGCCTTTGACCTTTTCACAGCACCATGTACAGTGGCTGACCAGAGTGATGTATCCACCTCTGGATATTCTGGGGGGAAATATTGAAGTACAATCACATCCATGAGTTCTCCCAGCATTCTGGATTTCAGTGTTCACTAATGAATAGAAACATTCTATATTTGTTAGGATGGGCCCCAGGGACATAGGTCTTAATCTGGAAGTGGTGCAGATAGGTTTCTTCCATTAGCTCAAGCTGTTCTAAAATGTCAGTCTTTGCTAAACTATAGTCCCTTGCCTCTTCCTCACTCAAGGCTGGGTAAGCAGCATGGGCTTTCCCGATGAGTAATGGAGATATACCCTATACAGCCATATATTATTCACCTAAGCATGGATGAGAATTATGAGAATTTCCTAATGAAGAGCCAACAATATCCTGTGCCGTACTGGGAAACGTCCCACCCCAAGAGTGTGAGTAGGCTGCACACAATAATCAAATAAAGTCTCTCCTCGTGAGGCATAAAAGCAGGTGTGCGCACACAAAAATGTCCTTCTCTTTTCCATGATGCAATAATAGTTCCAATAAATATCCTGCCCTCTGAAGGGTTTATCCAAGGCTCTCAAAAGAAAATTTCTGCCCTTCTGGAATTAAAGAAGCCCACCTTACCTTGAGCCTGGGATACCAACCTGCCACTTCTTGCTCCCGTTTACACTCAGCAGGTAGGACTCATAAGTTATTGAGACCAGCTGCATATTCTTCCACAGCCTTCCCTGTCTGTTTCTATACCTCTGAGAAGCCAAGACAGAAAGAGAGGGCTGGGCTGGAGCCACTCTGGTATTTGCAAGCCTCAGCCACCCAGAGATCTCACAGGATGAGTAGAATGAAGGATGAAGATGGTTAGTGAGAACTTAAGTGATCGTCTATCAGATGGGGTGAAGAGCATGAAGAAGGAATAGATACAGCTTCATGAACCTAATGCCTGAGCCCTAACATATACTCCTGATTGGGTTTGGCTATCTTGCAAGGACCGCAGTACCCTGCTTTAGTTGGAAAGGCCACATGGAGAAAAATGTTTTCTTTCCATCCTTCTTCCTCTGTCTTAAAAAGACCCAGAGCCTATGAAATGAGATTTAATTAATAGGGTGAAAAGCAAGGAGGATGCAGTGCCAGAGACTCCTTAAAGTTGTAGGTGGGTTAGACTATAAAGTAACCAGCCCCACACAGCCCCAATCAAAAAAACCATCCACTCTATCCAACCTAAAGTAGATCCCAGTCAAGATTTAACCTCTGCCATCTAAAGTGCTGTGACTCAGCCTAAGGAATGACTGAAATTTCTCATTACAAGAAGTTTCTTATGCAAAAATAAAATTACAGCTGTTTAGCCGTGTTCTTTCAAAACACCTTTGCCAAGAAGGGGAAACTAGACAAAGGCCAGTAATTAATAGGCTTCATATATAAAGGGAAGACATTTTAGCAAAGGAATAATTGCTGCTTACTGAACTGAGAAGGAACTCTTCTGAACCAGGAGGCAGTTATAATTGCAGTGATATATGATGTAAGACTTCACGTTTTTTCTGGGAACAAAAAAATAGAAGCGGGTCCATGGTTACAAACAAGAAATCAAGAGAGGACTGGGCACAACTACTTCATATAATTGACTTTGATTTACATTTGAAAAATGCACAGTTGGAATCAGTGATCAAGAAAGAGAGAAAATCCTTTCCCAAAATTTGTGCTGAACTCTTCTCAGCTGAATATTGCTACATAGGTATCTTATTGGCTTTATTCCCATTGAAAGGCTTGTCTTCTATATACCACTTGTGTAGGTTACCACTTATGTGTAGGTTGTACAGTTTAAATAAGTGTAGGAACTATCAGGTAAACCTAGGTGAGAGAACAAGTCAGGTACAGTCAATTTTGATCATTTGAAAACATTTCATTTTGATTTTGTCCTGTATTTAAAACAAAAAACAAAAAACAAAACATTTTTGGTATAAATTAACTATTATTTTTAAACAAAAAGTCATTTCAAACCAAAAAATTAAACCTTTCATTAAAAAAAAAGAGTCAAAACTGAACTGATTATTTCTAAACATTTTCTTTTCATTTTTTTTTAAAATCAGGAGATTGATTGAAATCAATCCTTTCTTGTGAACAGTTTTGGTTCAGATAAATTTTCTTTTTCCCATTAAAAAATTTTCTTTTGAAAATTGCTAACCTGCTCTACTAACAAGGTAGTTTGTGTTCTGGAATAACTAGGCTTACATTTCTCTCTTCGAAGATTAAATTCTAACAACTACATTATACTTGTGACACAGGGAGAGTACTACAGGAAAAAGAAAGGCTTACTGTGGGCCTTATAAGAAGCTCATGGATGAATGGAAGTAAATGAAAGATTTCCATTGATTTTAATGAACTTTGAATCAGTCTTCTGAGAATACAATGGATCATCTGTAGCTGCCCCAATAAGATTGCCTGATTAAATGAATGTGAGTAATCTGAAATATATAAGAAGATGAAACACAGCAACTATCTTTACATTGGAGCTACATCCATTTTATCAAATGATTGCTTTTAAAGTTAGCATAAAGAAAACATTCATGCTTCATAGTTAAGCACTCTAAAGTGAGAAATTAAAGTTAAGGTTACTTATGCAACTTTAGCTCTGCCCCTTTGTGCATATACATTAGTATTCTGTCTATATTTGCATGACTACATACTAAATTTCAAATACAAAATATATTTTTCCTGTTACAACCCTAAATGCACTGCATTTTCTTATGCAGCTTTTACACACACATTTCAGTATTGACTACTACTCCATGTATTCCAGAATAAAGGCCCATTAAAGACATTTATACAAAAAGTAAAGTGATCCTTACACAGCTTACCATAGAATAAACATAACATATAGCAGAAGTGAAAATTTGTTTATATACACATCTGTTAAGTTTACAGTTAAAAGCTTTGTAGTTAACGGTTTCATTCCATAAATGGCAACTACGGAATGCTGAGCCACTTGTTGAAAAGAAATTGTATACTATGGCTACTGATTGAGTTATTAGAATGTATCCCTATGTGTATTAAAGAGACAAGGTAGGCAAGGTAATATCACTTATTGGATCAGCTTCTGTTGGTGAGAGAGACAAGCTTTTGAGTTTACACAGAGCTCTTCTTCAGGTCCGGGAAACTTACTCCGAGTGTCACAGCTAAATACAAGGTGGAACAGATTGTTTAGCATAAATAATTGACCGTATTTCAAGGGACCATCCAACAGGAAGTGGCTCGTTAACACCCTCCAGTCATAGAGGGGAAAGAGAAAAGGGGGAAAGGGTGCTGAGGTTGGAGGGGTGTTAGTGGGTTATAGATTGTTGTAATAAGCCATAAATCCAGTCTCTATTCAGTCCATGATTTTTATTGTCTCTCAAAGCTATAAATTTAAGCTCCCAGGCTCGTGTTGTGTAAGTTTCCTTTGAGGATGAGAACTGATAGGTCAGCTATAGAGTGATCACTTTATGAAAAGTGTTCACTTACAGGTGATAGGGTGTTTTTGTCTTTTATCATTTTCATATGTAAGTTCATTTGTCAGTGTAGTGATTGTCTGGTTTCACGCACATAGCTGTTATTGGGGCATTTAGTGCACTGGATGAGGTAAACCACATGTTGTGACAGGCATGTGTAGGACCCATGGATCTTGAAAAGTGTTGTAGGGGACGTTGATCATTGTAGTAGTGGAGATATGTCTACAGATGTTCATTTGTTTTTATGGCTGGGTCTGGTGCTGCTTTGAGTTAGTGTGTCCTGGCCTAAGGTGCACTTGCTTCTGAGGATGAGCTTGGAGAGGTTGGAGGGTTGTTTGAATGCCAGAAGAGGGGGTTCAGAAAAGATTTCTTTCAAGAGGGGCTCCCCATAAAGCATGGATTGTAATTGTCTGAGGATATCCCATATGGGTTACAGTGCAGGATAGCTGGTGACAACCACGGGTGAATGGTCAGGGAAGGGGGTTATTTCTGTATTGAAGAAGCTTCTCTCGGGCTATTTGGGTGGCCTGTTCCATGATGTGGTCTACTTCTCTAGTGGAATGTCCTTGTTCAGTGAAGGTGGTTTTGAGTGTGATAAGGCGTGTATCATGGACTTTCTCCTCAGAGCATATTCTGTGGTGTCTGAGTGCCTGGCTATAGATAACAGATTTCTTGGTGTGTTTGGGTGGTTATTGGATCTATGAAGGTAGGTGTGGTGAGCTGTGGCGTTCTTGTATGTAGTTGTTTGTAGGGTTCCAATGTTGAAGCTGATCGTGAATTTGATGCTAGTGTGGGTATGTCTATCCTGAAAGCCTCCCAGCACAGGTAGATAGACACCTGCTAGGTCCACTCGAGCCAGAGTACTAAAACCAGCAGTGAGGACATTGTGGCAGGGGTAGCAGCCCAGGTCCAATCCCTCCCACTGAGTTCAGCCACCACCCATGCTACAAGGTCTGCACTGCTATCTTTAGTGAACTAACTCAAGCAGAGGTAGCATCTCTGTCTCAGTGGGAGGGGAGTTTTGCTCTCTCATATTAAAAAAATCTATATTCATTTGAAGAAACTATGAAACTTCTTGGGTCCAATTTGCAAATGTTCATGGACACTCAGAAAAAGGTTGATTTCTGTACACAAGTATACATGCAAAGCTCTAACCCACTTCCTGGATTATGCAAATTGAGTATCTGCTTTTTAATTTACTGTGGTATGCAATGGATCCAATGGGGTTCACTAGAAATAACTCACTCAAATAACTCACTCACTTTGTTACTGAAAGTGGCTCTATGGGATGTTGTTATACTCTTATATTAATAATGCCTATTAGGAAATTTAGCCAAGATTTTCAAAAATAGGTGCCCTAAATTAAGTTTTCAAATCCATCTTTAGGTACCTAAATAGGGATTTAGGAGCATAATTAAGTGCTTGTTATCTTTTTAAAACTATAGCCCAAATCCTCAGTTTAAACTCTGGTTTTCCTAAATTTGCTAACTGTTGTAGTAACTGCCTTCAGGAATTTTGAAAGAAGTCATCCTGCAATCTATTTCAAGTGTTGCTCTGTAGATTGTGCACTACCAAGAAGCAATCAGTAGCCTTTGGCTGGCATGTAGATATGGTACATCCTACAAAGTTTTAGCAAAAACAAAAAGCCAGGAGAGAGTTAAACAAACTGCAGTTAGACTCTCCTGGCAATCATGGTATTACTAGAAAATAACCTCAGCAGCACCCTGGGTCCATCACAGAGGGGGAGGTGGGAAACAGTTCCATCTGCTTCTCTTAATTTTTGGCCAGCATCCTAGCACGTCAGTCAGTGGTGAATATCAGTTCAGATTCTGCAAATCAATGCATTCAGTATTACCACTAAAGCAAGAGCACAAAAAACAAACCACAAAATAATCAGCTAATTAAATCTAGCAAATCTAAGCCACAAGCATATAAAATTAGTAAGTATTTAGCAACCAAATGAACATTGCATCCTGGATTGGCTGACAACTATTTTAAATTTTTGAACTAACACACGACCTAATGTACAATATAAAGGTTTTGTATTATTTTGATGCTGGGAAGCCTTATCAAAAGGTGGGCTCCAGTCTACTTCCTTATTAAAATGATCTTCCTTTTAATAACTGTCTCCTGCTGTCCTCACACAGACCAGGCTCAGAATGCTATTTTGTCTGTGCATTTGGGAATTGGCGACTGAATTATTTCTCATTTTCACCATGGTATCTGATCCCTGAGAATGGGGTCGAAATATTTAATCCAGTCCATGAACATGGAGTACGAGCCAAGAAAGTAGACCTCTGTAGAAGAACCATGCATCTGACCACTACATGCCTTAACCCCCTGAATCTCTTATTTTGGCCTTGTGACCCTCACTCCTGCCTATTTTCTCTTTTGTTGTCCTCCTTAATCATTTGTCAGCTGGGCTCAGTTGTTCCTCCCCCTGCCTTCAGATTTGGGCAGGCCTAGGTACACCTCCCAGTACCCACAATAGGTACATGCCTCTTAATTCTAAAAGCAGTCTCCACCACCAGAGACCAACAGACAGATTCTAATCTCATTTATACTGGTTTAAATCCAGAGTATCTACTTTATTTAAAGTATTTATATGCCCCCCACCCACTGCTGTAGTATCTTAGCATCTGTCAATCTTTAATGCATTTATCCTCACAATTCTTATGTGAGGTAGGGAAATACCTTTATCCCCATTTTACAGATGGGAAACTGAGGCACAGAAAGGCCAAATGACTTGTCCTAGGTCACTCAAGTAGTCAGTAGCAGAACAGGGAAGTCCAGACTATCCACTAAGGCAGTCTTCCTCTGTAAGTGTCATGAGTGAAGTCAACTGAGATGCAGAATCTTCCTTCTACTCCTTAAATTTCCTTCTACACATAAATATTATCAGCTCAGTGATAGTGAGGGACAGAATGGTAGCTCTCAGGATTTGTGCTACATGTACCCTGAGATGAACTTGAGCAAACATGATGTACTTCCGAGTAACTTTTTTTGTAGTGGTATAATCAACTAATTAAAAAGCAATGAAAAAGTTGCTCATCTATTACTCTCTTTCTAGCTTCTCATTTAGTAACAAGTTGGGAATCACAAAAAATAGAGAGGCAAAAGAACCTCAACAAAAGAAAAACTGAATAGTTGTGAGGATGTTAAATAGATTGTGGCTCCTCTCTAGTTTTTGGCTTTTGTTGCTTTACAAAGATTTGTTTGATGAATAGTTAAATCATGATTGCAATACACATGGAGCCAGATTTTCAAAAGTAATAAGCCTGCAATTTTGCACACAAAATGCATAGACACTATCACACCTAATTTGCACATGAAATTGCATATACAGATAACTAATTCTGGATATTTGAATGCTCAATTACCCAATTTGTACATGCAGTCATAGTAAATTACACATCAAAGCCTTATGAAAATTCCATGCTATGTAGTGCACACTGTTCTGAGATGTCTGCCCAAGTGGAGGGAGCTAGATAAGAACCACATGGCAAAGGTACCTCAATCTTTATTTGTGGATCTGTTTGTTGATTGAAGCTAGACCCTTCCCCGCTTGTATGCTGCTGTTTTCAAATGTAAACTTCTGTATTTACTATCTCAACATTTAGGTAAGTAGAAGAGTCATCTGTGAAAATCTTTAGCACCCTCTACTGGTAGAATCTGTAGTAGCAGACAATAAGCATACATCACGTTATTCAGACAAGACCCAATGAAATGTATGTTTTATGATATTTGTTGCCAGTTAAAGCAGTTAACTATTCCTTTATTGCTCACTTAAAGTGTAGATTTATATAAAGAGATATCAAAGGTGGGCATCATTTTTCTTCTGATATTTCTACTGTTTACTTGTGGCAAAATTAAGCTTCAGGACAGTTTCAGATTCATACGTAATATATTCCATTCCACTGGAGTGTAAACAGGAAACAGTCCCTCAGGTCTTTTAAAACAAGGACTTGCAAAGTGTTGTCATTCCAACAACTTTCAGCCCTTTTAAAAATATACATATATGCTGTAAACTTTGTACCCAACACATTGGTTTCTATACAAAGAGAAACAATCTTGAACATATATAGATAAGAGTACTGATGCGATAAATAGAAATGTGCATGTAATAGAACAAAACACCTAAAGTCACCGCTCACATATCAAAAATTACCCGCTTTCTAGAGACGGCCAAGCCACCAGCCATCATCAGACAATCCGGGTACATGCACAGACCAAGTCAGTATCAGCTTCAAATCTCTAAATGAAAGAGTGCTGCTCTTTACTTTAGGAGCCGTGATGTTCTATTGTATTACGTCAAGACAGAGACATATTTCTAGCCTGCCACTTCCCAATGTGAAATAACGTATTGACCCATAGGTGCTAAAATGCAGGAGAGCAGCTGCGTACAGTAAGCATTTATTTGGACTTTTCAGAAGCTGGGACACAAAGACTAAACTCTGTTCTCTGCATTGTTTGAGTACAGAGGAAGGGAAGAGATTGCCAAACATCTAAATGATTTTTGGGTACCTTGACACATCTGTGATGATAATCAAAAGGAAAGACTATGCAACAGCCATCACACTGTAACAAGGATCACATTCTGTTATGTGGCCAGTGTCTGTGAAAGCTTTCGTTTTAGCATTTTAGTCAAAAGCCATTCGATTCTGGGAAGTGGCAGGCCAGATCAACAAAAGAGGAAATGGCTGAGAAAGAATCCAGAAAATCATTGTAGCTTCACATGTCCTCCAGCCTTTAAAGGTAGTTTAAAAGAAACTCCAAATACCAGAAAGATTGATTACTATTATTGATATAGGAGTAGAGTTAAATATCTAATTTTAAAGCTTAGCAATGAACTCATTCTGCCTGCCAGTCTACTTACTTTACTGGCCTGGCAGATGAATATTTTGTATCAACATAGGAAATAATCAATGCAAAATAGTAATTTCAACTTGTTGGGATCTTTCACCTTCAGGAGCAAGGTAGAAGATACAGAAATACTGTCTGTTTCAGAGAGGTTATTAGAAGACTCAACTCAGGGCAATAGAAAACAAGAAACAGAATGTACCATAGACCAAGAAATGAATGTACCATGGATTTTTACCCTTTTCATACTAAAATTTCAGAACAACCAAGCACAAAATGTTGGACTGCAAAGACCTTGAACGTTTTCATGTTACTACTATTTTTATTATTTGTGTTACAAATTGTAGCATCTACAGATCCCAAACAAGATCGGGAGGCACCCCATTGTGCAAAATGATGTAAGACTATCAGTGCATATAATTCTTCATTATAAAAGTGATAAAACACAAGGTCTGTTTGAAGTGAAAAAGGAAATAAATTTGAATCTAAAATGGGGAACAGTTAAGCAACACATTTCATTACTTAACCATACCTAAGGATGGAGGGACAGATTTTTAAATGATATTTAGGCACTTAAAGATGCAGCACCTAAAGATGGGAACCCACTGGGATTTTTATAAGCAAAATTATTAAATCAGTGGGAGTCAGGCACCTATCTACATCTTTAAACACCTAAATACCTTTACAAATCTGGCCCTGAGGCACTGTATTTCAGGCAAATTTTCTTATATAGCTTCACAAGTAGCCTTTTTTGTATTATTTCTGAAATCCCTTGATAAAGGGCAATAAAAGGAAATACTATACTAAATGCAGCTGACCGTGGGGATGTATTTCAGATTATACCCTAAAATTCAAGGTTCTGTCTGCCCTTCATGAACATCAGATAATAATGAGTGTAGGGAATTTTGTCCCACTATCTTTGGCTCCCTTCACACTTTGCTCTGCACATGTTGAAGTGCTTTGCTGAAAAGAGATGGGATTAGTCACATGCTTAAATTTAAGACCATACTTATATGCTTTGCTGAATTCAGATGTCATCAGGTGCTGGTAGAAGATTGAGGGGACATGTGAACCTTGCAGAGATCGTTGGTGAAATGCTATGGAGAAGCAAATTTTAAGTAGGGATTTAAAGTTGGTGAGGGAAGTCACATAAAAAGAGGTTTATTGTTAGTGGATAAATGACAGCATGGAAGAAGACTGGATTCAGAGAAGAATATCAAAATAGTGATTAGGATGGAAGAATGAGAGGATGCAGAGGTATGAACAGGAGCAAGGCATCAAAGATGAAGCTAAGCAGTTTGAACTTGAAGCGCAAGGCTAAGAAAGACTGTTCAAGGGGAAGAGATTCAAAGAGGGGAGTATTTTACCATATTCAAAGAATCTTCCAACCTTTACAAAGAAGCTGGTACCCCACTGAGAAAACTCCCATTGACTTGAAACCATCATTTCCTGAAAAATTTGATCAGCAACATAAAAGACCCAAGGTGGGATTTTTCAAAAGCACCTGGCTCACTTTGGAGCACAAGTCTACTGAAAGTCACTGAGATGCTTTGGAAAAATCTGAGTTTTGCCTATATATGGAGAGTACAAGTTTAAGGCTCTTTATATCACTGCTTTAACTCCTCAGATAATTCAGTTCATGCCTAGTAGATTCCACAAAGCATTGTTCCTGGAAGAAATATGTTTCTCAAAAGAGTATTACTACAGTTCATGAGAACTCTACCTAGAATCCAAGCAACAAAAAGTAGATGTAACTACAGACATTTATTTCCTTACCATCCTGCCCAAATCAGGCAATTACATTCAGTATCTCCCTAAATTAGCATTATTTAACCACTAATCCAAATTTAATAAAGGAGAACATTTCATTTATATCTGAATAAATGACTTATTCAGTAACATCCAGAGCAGACGTACATGTCAGTTTAGATTATAACGCATTAAAAGTAGAGATGAGCAAATCAAATATGGGTTAAAAGTACAATTCAGGCCACCATCAAATGAGCAACTGAGCTTTCAAAAACTGAACAGAAATTTCACAAGATTAGACGCTCTGAAAAAATTTCCAGTAGAGCTGGGTGGAAAATTGTTTATTTGTCCTGTGACTATTTTCAAGAGCTCAGAATATTTTCTTCTTTCAAATTGAAACAAACAAACAAAAAAGCTTGAAAATATTTGCAAATCAAAATAATTGATTCCCCCCCATGTTGGGTCAATCAAAACATTTCATGTCAACTTTGAACTTTTTTCTATTTTTTAACCTTTTTCAGTCTAATTAGCTTAAAGTTTGAAACACAAAGTCGTTTTCAACTAAACTGGACTTTTTCATTTTGAAAATGTTGAAATTTCAATGTTTTTTTGAGTCAGGGAATTCATCAAACCCAACCCTGTTTTGCAAAGAGCTTCAGTTTCAACAAATCAGCATTTTTCAATGACAAAAAGGATTCATCAAAACATTTCCAAGTAGCTCTAACTTCCATGTTTTGCCCTATGCAGAAATGGTGTGCCTTATGGTTTTTTAGCACTTTTGGTTCTGATTAATGAACGAATGTGAAGTAAGAAGATGCATACAAACTTACAGCCTGATTTTATAAACCCCTCCCAGCTTTGTTTCATGCTCATTGGTACAAGCAGCCAATAAAAACACATTTAAATTAAAGAAGAAAACACAGAAAGATGCCATTTCAGTCAACGCGCTCTCAAAAATACCTGTAGTTCCTGTAGGGATCAGTGGCCATCTGAAAATTTGAAGTACATGAAATTTTTGCCCTGCATCATTTTTCTTGGGTGTGGAGAGGAAACTGGTAGTGGGAAGGGGCAAATTGGAGGAGGTCTTGAGCCCATACCTCCAAGAGTTGGACATTTGAGCATGAGTATGGGGGATCAGAACTGAGGCATAGCATTGGAGAGTTCAAAAGACATTTACTGAGGAGGGAATTTGGAGAGAGAAAAAATTTAAGTCATAAACAAAAGCAAGAAGAAACATTGACTTAACAACAGTTTAAATGACTCTGTTCAATTTCTATCTGTCACAAATGTATGGCAGCCAAACAAGAAACACTGTAGTAAAAGTTGTTAACATTGTTCCTTTATGTAAGGAAAAGAGTTCCAATATCACTGCATTAGCAGATAGCAGCAGCTGTACATGGAAATCAGGAAGTACAGAAATGGCACCCACTGTGAAAGCTGCACAGCCACACAGTAACAAGCTCCATACAGACACACAAATTTGATATGCAAACAAACTGTGGGTTTAAGCCTTCCAGGGCTAGTTAGTGGTGTCAAAACTAATTTTGAAAGTGAAAATGATTTAAAGTGTAACGCTGTTCTTGTGAGTCAAATCTCCAAGAGCAGATCTTATTTACATTTCAGACAACTCAAAGAGGTACTGTCACAGGTTATGTTTACACTGGCCCTCTTTGGGGAATGTGACAGACCCACAATTAGAGCTTGCCTGACTATCCTTGGACTCAGGATAGTGGCCAGGGGCCCTGGGGATCAAAGCTGCATGGCCCAATGGCCAGAATCAGGGGGTCACCACAAGGAGGGTGACGGCCAGGGTAGGGGGATATAGGCCTTCCCTACTCCACCAGGTCTTAGCTCAGGGTCCTGGTAGTGGCAAGGTTGCTCACCACCAAGCCAGCAGGGAATTTGGCCACAACATGCTGACTTCCTGGGGGTCCCAGTTCCTCCCTGCTCCGCCCCTCCAGCTACTTCCTACCGTTTCCTGACGTGGTGGTCCACAAGAAGTTGTCGGCACCTCCAGGCTCCTCAGCATGGGTAGTATTCCAAGACTCTAACTTCAGTCGGAGGTCTGTATACACCTGGGATTCTGCCTGGATTGCCAGATATCCAGCACCTTAGGAAAGGGCTGTAGCAGCTTCTGGGCTGGCGCCTTCACCATGCGGTCCTTCCTCCTCAGTAGTCAGCCTAGAGAGTGAGCTGGGCTGCTTCCTTTTATACGAAGGCAGCAGTTGGGGCATGCCCAGAATGGTCTGTGGGGGTTGGACTTCCACTGCCCACAGTGTGTGGTTAACTCTCTGTTGGCTACTGCGGGGTACATCTACCCCGTCACAGGTGCCGATATAAAAAAATGTACTCATGTAAAATAATTTACTTAAAAAAGTGAAGAAAAATGTTACCTCATTGGATCTGACCTTGTAGTTATTCAGTCATATCTATTGACTTTAGTGACAAACACTTTACTGCTGTTAGCTTTACAGAGTCCAACTTAACTACAAGAGGGCTGGATTCTATTCTTTCTGGAGCATCATCAATAGAAGTGTTCACTAAATTCATTTAATTATACCTGTATGTAACCCTTCTGCTAGACAGATTCAGCAGCAGCAAGGGCCCGGTTCTATATCTAGGGGTTCCTGTCAATGATACCACCAAACCAGCTTGAGCCCCCAGCCAGTGACCTGGGAAATCACACACTATCCCCTAGGTGCCTCCAAAAGGCAAGACTTCCCCTCTAGCAAGCACAGCCTGAGTGTAGAAAGTAACCCTTTTAAGAAAAGGGAGGAAGGAACACAGCACTGGTTTGGGAAAACAGTGCAAGCAGAATTCCCGAACACAATGAGCAGAACCCACCCAGAGTACGTGGGGCATGTCCTTCACCCCTCCTTACATGTGTATATGCACCTACCTAACTGAAGTTTCCACTTCATGCGTCTGACAAAGTGGGTTTCTGCCCACGAAAGCTTATACTCAAATAAATTTGTTAGTCTTTAAGGTGCCACAGAACTCTTGTTGTTTTGCGGAAAATAGACTAACACGACTGCTCCTCTGGAACTTCCCTTTCTTGCTTTCCCCTGCTCTGCTGACCATCACAGTTGCAACTGTCCAACTCCCAATTGCGGGGCTCAGCCAATCCGGTCTACTGGCTCCGGCTGCCTGCCAGACTTGGGCTTGACTGGTCCCCTCTGCTGGCTCCCACCACTTGCAGGCCCCCACTGCTGTCAGTCCCTTGAGGTTTCCCTTTCTCTTTCCCCCCCCCCCCGACTTCAGTTCTAACAATTTGTAGCTTTTAGTGATTTCAGCTCTCAGTCCATGGGAAAACCCCTGCCAATACAGGAGCACTGTCACTGCTCTTATAGACGGATCCAGCTGCCAGTAGAGTGGAGTGTCCCTACTCTTTAACAAAACAAAAAGACTCCATGCAAAATCATGAGTCCTACCTTTTAACAGCGGGAGGAGATAGTCAATCCACTCCTGAGGGCAGCCTCAGCAGGGTGACCGCCACCCCTCCCTGCACATTCTTACTCTAGCATATCCAGTGCTCTAGCACAGTGTTTTTCAACCTTTATGATGCCAGGGACCAGCTTACTGCCTTCCTGAATTGTGTCACATTGTGTCAGGGAGGGCCTCAGGGACCAGCACCAGTCCACGGACCAGTTGTTGAGAAACCCTGCTGTAGCACCCGTATGCCACCTTTGTTGAGTTCTGTTTAGATGAGACTGAATCTTTCATAAGAACGGGCTAAACACAGTTCTGCTGCCATTTGTTCATACAATAGGAGAACAACGCTTCATTTCATTTCATTACCCCTGCAGATAACACTAGAATCACCCACTACCAGCCAGACTGACCATTTCCCATCATGCTCAGCATCTACATGTGCTTATGCAGACACAGTGCGATCATGCTGAGCACCTAGTTGTACTTGTGCAAATACAGAGCCCATGCAAATAAAGTGTCCCCCCTTTCAGCTGACTGAGCAGGGCAGGGCCACTCAGTCAGCTCAGACTTTGCTTACATGTACATTCCCATATAAAGACAGGAGGGTTTGCATGGATGGCACTAAGAGCATAGCCTTCAGACCGTGGGGAGAACCTATATTAATGGGGGCAATGTGCAAGACGCAAGAAACAAACTTGGTTCTCAGAATCCGGAATGAATGTTCAGGAGTAGCAGTTAGAAACAAAACAACTCATCTTTGTATTTGTAAACTGAGAGTGTTTGATGTAGAAATCACTAAGACACACTAAATATGGGGCCTCAGCACATCCCTTTTACTGTCACTTTTCTGAGTAGAACCGCACTTTACGTTTTCACATATTTTTATTTTGTACTTAATTTTCCTCAATGTCATAAATCCTGCCTGTCTTAAATAAGCAGAAGACATATCTCCAGAGAAAGGATTTCATACAGCAGCAGGGGAGGGTTGCACGTGATTGTTCTTCATATCTGATGAGGCCAAGAGAAAGGCAGCAATTTCGACAAACTAGAATGAGAACAACATTTCCTTTCTCCGCTGTATTGTTTTGCATCACAAAGAGAACTTTTCCAGTCTTATCTCCAGCATGATGTCTTTTTATATATAACAAGATATTCTACATAGATTTTATATGCGGTAATTTTAATTCAAGATCTATTTTCTCGGTATTAAACTTCCCAACCCCCGCATTCACAATTTTTAAAATATATAGACAGACAATTTTAACTTACAGATGGCGGGTCAAAGTCAAGCCTAGCATAAGCAATTACTGCTCCTCTGTCAGGCCGTCCTGCTTACACTAAGTCTTAATTTGGGCTATACACCAGTCAAAGGCTTTCTTTGACAAATTATCCAAAGCTAATACAATTATGCCAACTTGTCAAGATGATTTGTCCCAGTTAACAATTAAACTGGACTTAGTTGCTGTAATACGGATAACAGTCAAGTAGCTGATATTCTTCTATGCATGGTGATGTTCTATCACCTGCTGTTAGCCAACATGACCCAGCCCAGCACATACCATTACCACAACACACCACCACATAGAACATCACAAATGCTTCTTTCACTTTGGATTCTCATGGTTCACTTCAGAAAGGCCAATCAGTATAGCCAAGAGTCCAAAATCTACCCTCTCTCCCACTCCACTGTAAAAGCCAAGTCCTTTTTTTAAAAAAATCTTAATTGCCTGCGACCAGTGGTCATGAACAACCACAAACTTGTATGGGCTGTACATCCAGCAAATCTAGCCTTGGGATGGCAGACTGCTATGCAGATGGCAGACAAATCCTCATCAAAATACTAAAACCCAAAACACTAAACCTGTGACATTGACAAACTAACAGCTGCCACCTCCCTGTGCCAGCTCAGAAAATTACTGCCTGGTATCTTAAAATTTTTGTAATCAAGACTCCAACAACAGGATATTTATTTTTGTAACTTTAAGGGAATCCACTGGGTGTTCTAACATGCTTATAGTTATAGTGTGATGGTTTTAGAATGTGGGGTTGGGCACACAGTGTCTAGGAGGGGTTTGAAGTATTCTCTTTATTGTTTTGTATTGGATAGAACACGTTTGGTATTTATTGGATTGAATTTCTTCCTCACTGATGAGTGATTCCTTTTACTGCTTTGTCCCATGAATAGATTTTATAGAACGTTTTTACACTCCTTTTCAAGTTGGCAACTCTCCCCAGGAACTATACATTGGTGTATTCTCTGGAAATAAAATTAATAAAATATGCTAATCTAAAATCTGCTTTATTTAAGGCAACAATATAAGGCAAGCATATATTAGACAGCCCCAGATATATTAAGATTTGGAAATAGACAATTGCATGTGCAAAAATGTGTACCTAATTTCAGTGCATATTTATCATGACTGAGGAGGGTAAGATTACACTAGTTGTGCACAATTCTGAAAGTTTGAACTAGAGGGAATAATTGAATCAGCCAGAGTTTAATGCAATAGCTTCTTACAACATATGTGCATCTCCTTCTTGAGTAAGTCATGTGGATGAGTGAAAGGAAACTTGCTTTTGCATGTTCTTACACTATCATAGTTCCACAGGTAGGAGAAGGATAGGATGCACACCAGAAATACTTCTAATCTCATCTGCCAGTAATAGTTACTGTGAGCTGTGGCCATAAACAGTGCTCCACAAGGAAAATGATAAGCTGTGATCTCAATTCCTGAGTACTGTATACGGGGGAAATGACAATTATAGAAAAACTGCCTTTGAGGTGAACTGCGGCAACATAGTCTGCAGCGTACATTTCTGCTAAGTGTCAGCAGTGCAGAAGAAATAAAAATGGAGCTAGAGAAAACCAGGTGTGATAACTGGACTCCAGATGAGATGGAAGAGCTATAACTGTCAGCTATGTAGTGCTCACCCTATGTACTGTAATATAAAATGTGTGGGAAGCATAATTTGGTGCATAATCAGAGACTTGGCTGAGAATCTAGAATATCCTGGAAGTCTAGCAGACAATGACTGAAGTCACAAAAGGAAATACAAACTGAGAAGCATTCACATTCTTGCATCAAACAGACATGCAGAAGGGGTTTGAATATTCACGCAATCTGCCAAAAGACAGAAAAATAGAGGTTTCATGCCCAAACTGCTGAAAAAAAGATGGACATTTTTAGCTGTTGTCTAGGTTTTTTTAAATGTACTTCCCACTGAAGACAAAAATAAGCATGAAAAGCTACTGTATGCAACATTAGTGTGGTCACCATAGTATAACCCACTTCAATCAGAAAGCTCTGAGCTGACATCACCATATCAGCAATAGCTCACCCCAGATATTGCATGTATTTCAGGATATTGAGTTCTCTCAAGTAACTTGTTATCTGTGCTGTAAAATAGGATAGACTAATGGGCAGAAAGTTTCAGGTTGCATATTGGATTGAATGAGGGGAGGGGCCCCACTTTTCAATCACTGCAAAAAGCACCAAAGGTGCCCCAAAACTGGCCATTCTTGGCCAAGACATCAGGAAGTAAAGATGGTGTGATGGGGAATACCAACCACACACTTGGATGAAAGGGTTTAAAAGATTGGTTAGCCCTGCCCCTCCAACCCTGCAGAGCATACTCCAACTGGAGACAGGGTTGAAAAGGGGAGAAGCTCAGTTCAGAAGGGAAAGGCTGGGGAGGAATGCAGACCTACTCTGTAGGCTCCTGCAAAACAAGTCAGAGACACTTCCCTCAGTCACCAGAGACCGAATGCTGAGCCCACTTGGGGCTGAAGGTTTGGTTTCCCTTTTAAATTTTCTCTCTTTATCTGGGACTGGAAGCAGAGAGAACAGTGGTAGGAAGTGACCCAGGGAGGGTAATGCAGAGGGTCCACAACTCTCCCCAGGGCTCAATGCCTCTGACCATCCTAGGGCCCTGGGTCAGAGCCCAGTGAAGTGGGCAAGCCCTGGCTCCCCTACCATGAACCCCCCTCCTGCCACCCCCACAGCTGAGTGGATGCTAGCCACTAGGCTGCCTAGCTTACCAAAGACTCTACTACAGATGGTTAAAGACACCAACCTACACGTGAAAAAGGCAGCTGAAGATGGGCAAAGGAGAAACCACGCACTGAAAGGAGAGTGTGGATCTGTGGGGAAGAAGAGAGGTAGAAGGGAGTGGAAAAGGTAAAGAAGAAATCTGGTGGCAAGATTTGAAATGGTATCCTAATTGGCTGTACAGAATATCTCCTCTCCCCAAGTCATGAGACGGCATCCCATAGCTGGGTTTTTCTCTCTTTGCACTCCTCCCCAGCGACCTTTGGATGAGAGCATCTGCTCCTACTTGGGAATGAAGAGAACCCTGATTGACCCCATAAAGATAGATTTCTTGATTCCCTCCCAGAGGCAGTGAGGATGCGTGGTACTTATGTTTATGAAGCAGGGATTTTCACTAACTGAGAAGCCTCATCTAGGCACTTCATTCTGGTTTTAGAAAGGAATAGTAAGTACGGCAGCCCTTGTGATACTAGACCAACATATAAATTGAAACCAAAATAGGGTTCCTAGGATTCTGTTTTTGATTGGGAGACAAAACCTTTGGGACAAATTGGATACCTGAGCCTCTTATCCAAACCCCTAAAATGTGGGGAACTTCATAAAAAATGTCTGCTCTTGTTCCATCACTCCTTGCTTTGTGAAGTGAGGATTTTACTCTTCAGGGCTCATAAATTTGGTAATTTATACAAAGCACTAAATTCACTTAAATAAAATAAAAAAGTTCTTAAAAGATTTGAGAACTACAGGGGCAGCTTTAGCAAGTGGCAGAACAAAACAGTCTATTGGCTAGTAAATTGTTATTGTACTGAAATTTGTGTTATTAATAGGAGTGAATAGCAATTCACACACACCAAAATTGCAAGAGGAGGGGTCTCAATACATAAATATTGTAATAAAGACTGAAGAACTCATCCCTTGCTATATTGGAGTCTTGATGGTTTGATATTTGCCGCTAGTCATGCTAAAATATGTGGCTGACGGTATTCAAAAAGCACTCAGGAAAAACTTTGCAAGGAAACTTTATTTGAGGGATCAGATTCAAATTAGTGGGGTTTGCTTTTAAGGCCAGATAGCTTTTTCAGAAAATCTGTGTTCAACTTATATATTAGGAAAGAGTACTGTTGGTCCACAAGGGAGCCACATTGAGGTAGCTTAATTAGGGCAAAACTGCAAAGAATGTGATAGAAATATTGCTAGTTATTTCTAAAAATTAGATTTGCCAAGACAGCAACGAACAGCTTCTGATTACCTCGCTGGTTATCCAGAAGCTAAAAATGCTGTTCCTTTAAAGCCATCCAGCCCTCTGGCTACCACACATGCAGCCAAGTCAATGATGATGGGGATTAATGAAAATCTTGTCCATTATATGAAAAATTCTACCATCCCAAAGGACTGGACACATTACCAGCCAGGACAATGACTATTTCAGATCTTACCCAAATACATGCTTATATCCAGTTCTTATTAACTAAACTAATATTTAGTTAAAAAAAGGAAAGAGTAATGGTTACCAACCATTATGTATACATATGAGAGTCAAATCCATAGATCAGTTTCATAGTAGAGATGGTAAACTGAGTTGCAAAAGTTCTTTCAGGATTAGTTTATTGGTTATAATCCAATAGAGAGTTCATATGTAGAGTTGGTGTAATTTCTTCCATAAGACACAGCGAGGTGAACCAGTCTATAAGAGGGACCTTACTCTGACTACTTCAACTCCCACTGATGAAATCCAAGCAGACCTAAGATCAAAAGGCTAAGGTCCAAAGCATCCTTTATAGTCTGTGTGACAGAGTGAGATCCTAGGAATACACCGGCAATTAGCTGCATTGATTAGCACAAAGTAGCCATCCATTAAAGGGTAATTACTCAAACTTCAAAGAGAAGCAAAGACAATGGTATTATTACATTCAAGTTCCACCTAGATGTTAATATCTTCTGATTTCTGAACTAATAGAATATAATGACCAACAGGAACTATTTGGTTACATTGATAACCGCTAACCAGATTACTGGTAAATACAAACATACATAGCCATTATTTACTCCTAAACTCTTAGCAGTAAATCTAAACTTCAAAGTTCTAGCTATTTACAATGAATGGCTCTAATTACCATTTGTGTTTCCTTTCAATATGTTTTAAAGAAGTTTAATTTGAGTCATTCAGCCTGCCAGGGCTTCTCTCTTTCCGGCCCAGAGTCACAGACGGCTATTTCAGCTGAAAGACATAGGCAGGATGAGATGTGTGTTATGAAAACTCAGAAAAAGGAAAAGAGTAATGATAAAACTATAAATTGAAAGCAAAGGGCAAATATTGCCCTCTTCATTGTGTCATATATTGTATTTGGTCAAAATCAAGAGAGGTGTACTGACAGGATGTCATATTGGATATGTGTCTATTACAGAAAGAAAATGAAACCGCTGGCTGTCTGTTTGCTTTCATACTTTCAGTATTTGTTGTGGTGGAATGATTGCTCTTCTTTCTTTCCTCTAAAGTTTTGTCCTGGTTACTATCCTCTTCAGTGAGAGTGATGTGAGACACAATAGTTAGATATACACAACATAGCCGAGCAAATAATTGATTTTTCAGTTTGGTGAAACTAATCAAAAAGGCTGAAAATAATGTTTTGGATCAAACCATTTTTTTTTCATTTCATTTTGTTGTGTTTCTGGATGTTTATCCTTTTTAATTTTTTTTTAATCTAGCTATGTTCCTAAATGAAATGTCACTTCAAAATAAAAAGTTGAAAACATTGGAAAAAAAACCTGTTTTGACTTTAAATAAAAAGTTCCATTTTTTTTCAGCCAAAGCCCTTTGCCAAATTTTACCTTACTATACAAATAGTCTCATTCAACCAAAAAAAAAAGGGGGGGACGCAAATAAACTATTTGCTGGGGAAAAAATCACCTATCTGTACTACAGAGGCATTCCCTAGCTTTAGTTGAAAAAAATATTTAAGGCTGTGCAATATTTTTATATATTTATCTAAGTGACCTTAATGATTTTATTAGTAATAAACCTCCAAGATTCCCAAACTGATAAAATGTGGACTCAATATGACAGTCTGCTGAGAATTTATCAACTCCCAAAGACTTCTGGGCTTGTCTCTCTACTTTTTATGTCAATCGCAAAATTATCATTGACTTCAATAAGAACAGCATTTAGGACTTCCAAAGGATTTAAGCGTGCTAAATACTTCACAGGATTGTGTCCTGATTTACTTACAAGGATATGCATTTACGGACAAGATTCACCAGTACATTCCAGTTAAACTGGATTTCTGGCTACTTTATGCCCCCAGAGCCAACCAATGAATCTCGCCTTACATTTCTATGGGTCCCCGTAAGAACTAAAGACATCACAACCATCCAAAGCAACATATTTTCATAAACTGCTTTTGGTGTGTGTGATAGCTACTATAAGCCTAATGCACTAGAAGTCAGACAAAAATGATGAGAAGAAACACACTGCAATTCTGGAAGATGGTAAAGACAGAACAGATTGGCAGTTTAGTGCAAAATTTATTCATAAATATATTTTATACAGCTCAGGAATAGAACCTGCAATAAGATTGAGTGAAACATGCTGATGCCTTTGCAAATGACTACATCTGGAGCACCTATCAGGGAGAAGAAGGTCACATTGTACCTGACATAGTCCCAACATTATCACTGTCAGTCTAAATATCCAGGAAATAAAACTAGCTCTTTCTGCTTCTGGATATTCTATAGCCTGTATCTGTGATGGTACAAAGAATAACAATAGAAAATTCTAGTCTGGCAGCCTAAAGGTGGAAAATACTTTTTGCAAATTTCTGTGTATCGTTGCATTAAAATTCAGCCCAAGAACATTCGGTTGGTATCTGCTCCATATGTTCAATACAATTTAACTTTACCTTTGTTATTAGAGAGCAGAAATATATTCTCTTCTGCTGCATTGTTACTTCAATCAGAATTACCTTGAGTCCCCAGGAATCCCAGACTGAGCAGAAACCTCTGGGAAGAACTACTTTTCCAAAACTTGTACAATAAACTCTATTCAACCTGGGTACCTAAATGTAGCTAAACAGAGTTCTCACAGCTTCTCTGTTCCTAAAGGTTGATATATTCCTTCAGCACTACTATACCAATGCTAACACAAAATCCATCCCACAGGTGCAGCATTGCGCTTTTTGGAAATACTGGCAAAAGATTCTTCTTTACTGAAGATACCCTTTTCACTACTCAAAAGGTCACAACATCAAACCAGGAAGGAAAAGGGACATGCTCTTACAAGTGTGCTTACCTTTAAAATTTTGCAGCATAGTGAGCCAAATTCATTCCTGGCTTCAGTGAAGTGTCAAGAGGGATGAATTTGATCCCTATATGGGGTTGCTGTTGTTTTTGTAGTCATCTTCATTCCAAACTGGCACAAATAGATGACAATATTGCAAAGGATTTGTTTGCCCTCAAACCATCACAAATACCTAAAACAGGATCAAAAGCAAAACTGCTGGATGCACAATACACCGTTACTGTTAAAACAAAACACAAAATGCAGAAGATTAAATTTCTTGTATTCCAGAAACAAAATGCTATGTACAGAGAAATTGGCAAAACTACTTAGAGCTGTATTTCAAGCTGAAGTTTACCTTGTTTCCTCTGACTGCTTTGCTAGCATTAGTGAAATCATGCCCACATGTGCATGAGATATAGAAAGATATACCTTGCAGGGCAAACATTTTAAAATGCTCACACTTTTCACACCAACTCTGGAAATCTGAGGGTCCATTAAAATGAGTAAAAAGCTTTTTCTGTAGTAACACCCACTCTGATTATCTTCATGGCAAGAGACACCTTTATTTATTCTCCAGACTGGGTAGCCGTATGGTTCAATGAAAAGGACATGAAACTGGGAGTCAGGCCACCTAGGTTCTATTCCTAGCTCTGTGTGACCTTGACAAATCATTTCACCTTTCTGTGCCTCATTTTCCTTTAGCTTTCAAATGGAGATATTGATATTTTCCTTCCTTTGTCCAGCACTTGAGATCCTGGGATGGGGGAAAAAAAAAACTTTGTAAGTGCTAAGTATCATTATGACATTCCATACAAATGGGGCCATGTTCTGAAACCACAGATACCAAATTGCACCCACCAGTGTAGCGGTTTACACTAAACTTACATTTGTGAGGATAATCTGAGTAATCTGTGCAACTGTTACGTGTGTAGTTACTGACGAATAATGACTGCATTTCTTCCAAGCACAATTTAGGACCCAGCTTCTTAAGAAATGGCCATGAAGTGCACCCAGGCTTCAAAACAAAAGTCACACATGGACAAAAGCTAACAGTGGGATTTTCAGAAGGGCAGAACATTGGCCAAAGTTAATGACGTTAATGGTAGTTTTACCATTGACTTCAGTGGGAACAGAGTCAGGCAGAAGCTGAGCACTTTTGAAAAATCTCATTTAAACTAGCAACAGCCTTTAAATATTTGTAGTGGATGCCTCAGATTCAGAACAAACTACAGCACTGGGGTGGCATAGGGTATAAGCGAAGAACAATTTGCCTCACTCTCCTCAGAAGCAAGCTTTAAATGATGTTAAAGATAAAATTAGCGCACTCCTTTTAAACCACAGCTCTGAAGCTCTCTGGCTACTTGAAAACAATTTAAAAAACTAAATTAAAAAGATAATGAAAGCAACACACAGGCAAATAAACAGAAAGAAAAATCAGGAACAGGCACATCCTCTGCATACTTCCACACACAAAAAATGTAAACCAAGTCAACATTTCCAAAAGGAGATAAAAACCCAGGTCTCTTGTCCTGTCCCAAAGGAAGCCAGAGATATGGTACAGCACAGAATTGATCTCAGCTCCAAAGATGCAAGCTCTCGGTAGAAAATCCCCCAACTCCGGCCCTTTTAAGATCCTACCTCAGCACAGGCAGCAAATCCAAATTTGTATATCTCACCAGCCACAATGACATAGAGCAGCAGGATAGCCCTCAAACAAACTGCTACTGTGTAGTTAGTGTGTTTATACATGGATACACCAGTTTTTGGTCCATTCACGGGATTTAACTGAAAAAATAGGATGGTGCTACCTGCTCCCTTGAGCAGCCCAGCATGCAAGGGGACATGGCCCAATAGGTGGAGTACTCTGCCCCCAATTCCTTCCTGCTTCTAGATATACACTTACATCACCGTCACATCGATTGCTTTGGACTGACCGAGCGGTCTGTATAGACACGCTCAGTCGATCCAGGAAGCAACCCAGGAAAACCACCCCGGTAAGTGGCGTAGTGCTGCGTCAAAGGGAGCGCTGTTCCCTTCGACGCAGTGCAGTATGAACGCCACGCAGAGGAGACGTAGCGAAGTCAACAGGAGATACACAAGTGATTTACGTCACTTGCGTATCTCCCATCGACTGCCGCCGAATCACAAAGGTAAGTGTAGACCGGGCCTTAGAGTGGGTGCAGTGTCTGCATCCTCCTTAGAGAAGAAACTTGTTATGACAATCCCTAGCACTGAGCCTGTCATAGTTAAACCAAGTCAGTGTGAAGTAGCAGCATTTTCCCCCTACACACACACTCTACACTACACTATAGAGTCACAGTGTTTTTAACCACATGTTCCTTTGTTATAGCCAAAAGACAACAGTAGAAACATTTCAAAAGGGGAACCTCTCCTTTAATAAGAGCTCGCAGGACAAGTGGCTTTCCTGGACTCGTTCAACTTGTACTCTGCCCTCGCATGCTGCTAACACCGACTTTCTAAACCAACTGCAGAAACAGTTTTACAGCTCACAAGACGAGTCACAACAGGCTGCCCCAAGCACACCTAAAAGAATAGCCTGTTTTCCTCTTTTTGTATAGAAATTTTAAAATGCCAAATCTGAAACCAAGCCTTTAAACTTACTGTCAACAGGCAGGCCACCTCAGACATCTCCCCAGTAGCCTCAGGGCAGCCCTACAAGCGACCCTTCTCTGCTTTAAAGACTTGACATGATGGAAAATGCCCCACATCTCTAGGTGAATTGTTCCAATGGTTAATTACCTTCATTGTTGGCATTTTGCACCTATTTCTAGTCTGAATGTCTCACTTCAACTTCCAGCCATTGGATTGTTATACCTTTGTCTGCCAGCTTAAAGATCCCTCTAAACTCAAAATTTCTGTTCCCCATGTAGATAGTTATAGGTTGAGATCAAGTCACCCACCAAAAAAAAATTTGTTAAGCTAAACAGGTTGATCTGCTAGTGTCTCTCACTATAAGGCAAGTTTTTCAATCCTCCAATCATTCTCTTGGCTCTTCTCTGAACCCACTCCAATTTATCAACATCCTTCTTGAACTGTGGACACCAGAACCAGACACAATATTTCAGTAGTGGTTGCATCTGTGCCCAATACACAGGTAATATAACTCCCCTACAAATACTTGATAGTCTTCAATATACTCAAGTTTTAGTCTAGATGAATTAGGGAAATATATTTTGAAGGCCTAAATATAACTTCAACGCAGCATCAAAATTAACTAGAACATACTGGTAATATTAGAATAGTGTTTTACACTATAATTATCTAATAATTTGTTCAGTTTCAAATCTCAGAGCTAATAATGAAATAAGACAAAAAAGATTACACATAGGCTTAGCATTTAGGAAATGAGGGTTTGTGCCAGCACTCTTGCTAAGAGCAGAATGAGTCAGCTATACTCAAAACACCTTTGTCGTTAACATTATGCAACCCTTGACCTATACAAAATAATTTGATGCACTGTATCAAGAGTGAAAAAAAAAAGAATAAGTTTTGCTGCTCAGAATGCTAAACTGCAGGTGTGATCCAGAATGCAATGTACAGTCCCCAGGAATACAAACTAAAGAAATAATGCACAGCTTTTGGGAGGCTATAAAAATAAAATTACATACCAGGCAGATTTGAAGAAAAGTAATAAAAAATTTCAATAATTTAGTAGTTGGTAGGTTGCTAACCTGAGGCCAAGAGAATTACATTTTCCAACTCCAAGGCTTGCATTTTCAGGTTCGGAACAGGAAATTAAAAGAAGGATCTCTTTCCTTTTGCAATATGTAAATACGTTTTAAATCCAGCCAAGATTTTTTTTTAAATCGTTTTTTTAAATTTTACTAAAATGTGTACTACCCAGCAGCCTGATCAAGTGCAATTAGGCATAGTACAGGATTGACAAGACTGTTGAATAGCACTGTACATCTATACATAGCACACAGAAGTGCGACAGCTACTATTTAAGAAATATTCCTTCCATCATTTTAGAGGAACATAGCACTAGAGGTGCTTGCATGCTGAATTTTAGTGTTCCTTTCACATCTGTTTAAACTTCCCCATCTGTGGGTGGGTGTACACCAATTGTGCTTTTTGCTGTAAAGGAGAAATAACATTTTCTGTAGCTTGAAAGGCCTAATAATGTGTAAAAAACAAAATAAAAAATTCTGGCGTTTCGAAGGGTTTCTGGGCAGAAATAATCACCATGCCTTTAACAAATTCGGTTAGTACAAATGATTACTTTTGTAACGTAAGAGTGCTGGAGACAGAAGATACTATGAAAATACAAGCAGAGTAACGTTAAGGCTTCCTTTGAGAGTGGAAGATATTAAGGTTTCTTCTGATTTTGATACTCCTTCAGAAGAACAATTCTCATCAAATTATTGATAAATTGAAGAAAATCCATGCTGACCCAATAATACTGCTGCAGATGCATAAAAACGGCCCTCCTGGATCAGACTAACAGTCCATCTACCCCAGTATCATGTCTTCCAACAGTGGCCAATGCCACGTGCTTCAGAGGGAATGAACAGAACAGGTAATCAAGTGATCCATCCCCTGGCACTCGTTCCCAGCTTCTGGCAAACGGAGGTGAGGGACACTTCAGAGCATGGTTTTGCATCCCACCCCTACCCCCCCATCATCTCTTTTCCAGGCTGAAAAATCCCAGTCCTATTGATCTCTCCTCATATGGAAGCTGTTCCATCCCCTAATCATTTCTGTTGCCCTTCTCCGTATCTGTTCCAATATATCTTTTGTGAGATGGGGCGACTAGATCTGCCTGCAGTATTCAAGGTGTGGGTGGACCTATAATGGATTTATAAAGAGGCATTAAAGTATATATCTTTACTCCAGTATGTGTCATGTTGCCAGGTGCCAAAACAGTAGCCCTGACTCATCATCACAACTTTATCCATTCTACTGTATCATTTGGCCCAGCTCTTAGCCAAAGGTGACCATGTAGGTCCCACTAAAATCCTTTGCATGAAGAGTTTATTCCAATAGTAGCCTGTCATAGCACAGTGATTCTCAGGAATCGCTATTCCTCTTAGCTCTAAAAGCCACCATCTCAGAGAAGGGGGGGATCTTTGAAATATGGCGGTGGTCAAAATTCATCTGCTATAGTTTATGACTCTTGCCAGTTGCAGTGGCTAGACGTGGAACCAATTAGTAGCCATAAAATACCACGTGGCAAGCAGAGGAGGGATTAAGCTGCCATTTTCTAGTGATAAACATTTTCTTCCTGCTAGAACAGCCAGCTTCACTTAGCTCAGTACTTTGAGAATATAAACTGACACAGTGTTGCTTGGCTTGAGCAGTGTTCATCAGAATGGACAATGTGAGCTTTTTTCACCATCAGCAAAAGAGTATTTTACATTTTATTGTTGTTAGGACAATGAAATGAATTATTCATGTTTGAAAAAAAATGTCCTCAGGTTTTGATCTAATTTACAGTACAATTTCCCTTAAAGTGCTGAGAAGACCTCCTTGGAAGTCAGGATACAACCATTAGACATAGCTGTCTTTTCTTTACTTCAAACTATTCTGACGAGCTGGATATATTGTCAGAATAATGTTTTAAGTCATTTCTGCATTACAATACACTTGCACACACTTCATCAAGCATGCTTTTCTATGTCGTATGGAATCACAGTGCATCTTAAACAAAAAGGCTTTTATTAAAGAAAAAAGCAACTACAGACACAAACAGGCTTCCATATAACTTGAATTCCAACTTGTCCTCTTTGTTTACCATGATGACCATTGTCCAGAAGTTGATCCAGCACACAGACACACCAATGTCCTGAAACATATTAATCTTTCTAAAACAAACAATCCAACTCCCCTAGGAAAAAGTATATTACAGATAAAGGACAGAAATTTCAAATTAATCTCAAAACATGCCCCATAATTAAGAGATTTTTCATATTTAAGACTAGTGAACATATGGTAATACAATAGAAAACCTATAAGGGATTCTGAAATACATATATCCAGTTTAGTTTCCAAAACTCCAGGCTTTGTTAGCCCTGGATGGATGACCAAACTTCAGTGAGTAAACTGTTAGCTGGATGCTATTTTTATTTTGTTAGTTAAAACATGATACATCTAAACAAAACCTGTGGGTATTCACATACCTATTCACTCCAACAGATGGCAATGTTTTCAACTAGAGATTCATCCACAGAGGAATACATTGATAGTTTGCTTTAGTAATGCCCACAGCTGCTCTTAGCTCCTCCTCACATTCCTGTGAGGATTTGCACCTAAGTACATGATGGGTGCCTCCCAGAGCTTGTTATAACTAAAGGGATTCTGTTCACTTGAAACCTAATCAATTTAAAAAATGAGTGAAAAGTAGTCTCAAGTACTGCACCTGGCCTCTGAAAAATGTGGTGGTGTTACAAAAAAGTGTGTGTGTGTATGTGTATATATATATATACACACACACACACACATACACACACACTTGTAACGTTTTTCTCATTCCTGTTATTGTGGGAAAGAGCTTTATCTAGAGAGGAGAGCGGAAATAGTGTAACTGATTAAACACAAACTGTCATCAAAGCTGCAAAGTAAATAAGTGGGAAAAACATTTTTTTTAAAAAAGTTATAGGACTCTTCAATGTTATAGAATAGTTATTTTGTTTTGTTTTCACATGACCCTGACTTTCTGAATTGGAATTCTGGCAGAATAACACAGGCAAAATGTTACTCCAAAATGTTTAAGTTGCATGGGAATGGGGGAAAAAAATCAACCCTTTTCTCCCTGGTTAAAAATAATACATTCTAAACATTTCAGTGGAGCTTATACATATACAGGTTCCATCCACTTCCAAGATGGGGGTCTGATTTAAGAAAACTTGTAACAACTAAATACTAAAAACAAAAGGAGGTGAAAAGTATCTGGAGGCTGAGTGACAGTATAAGGTCATAGCTAATGAGCATTTGCAATACTCAATTGTTCAAAATCATTTCATTTTTAAAATAAATAAATGTCAGATATCCCCACTCTCCATCTTCTTGGTTGTTATCAGATTGCAAGCAAAAAGCAATGGGGGATGATGCAACAGGAAATAAACAATAGTGAATAGGGAGGAAGGGGCAGAGTTGTTAAAAGCCTTGAAGATGAAGACACGAAACTTGAAGTTCATGCAGTGGTAAGGGAGGAACTAGTGCAAGGATTCCAAAAAGATGGTTGATGTGATCGAGATGACAGGCAAGTAAAATATTTATTGCTAAATCAGCTTCATTTTGAATAGATTGGAGGGTGGTAGTGTAGGTAAAATATACATAAACTATATGCTAAAACCCAAGCACAGAAAGAAACAGAGAAAAACCATACAAAAATAATCCCATAAGCAAGTGTTGTTTTGGAACACTGTACTTTCATCTACTTGTTAAGCTACCCAAGAACCTTAGCAGTGAAATATTTGTAAGTGTCCAGTCCCACGGAAATCTAATTTTTTTCTATTTTTAAAATTAAAGGTCTTGAGTCAAACCATGATATATTATGCAATGAATCTGCAACAAAAAGAACTGTATAACATTGCCAGCTAGTGGTCAGTTGACTTCAAAACACAACAACTCAAATCAAGCAGGTTCAATATTTTTGAAATGTAATAAAAGCTTTGACTTTGCAGTTTAAGATCACGACAGTAAAAGAAATCACAAGCATCATTCCTAGTGTACTTACCATGAGCTAAAAATCGAGTGGTAACGTTTCATGGATATGTTAATATTTTGGTACCCAGAACTTTGCACTTCTTTTTAGTTTTCCAATTCAAGAACGTTGGGCATTTCAAAAACATAAAACCACAAAATTCATAGAATGCAAGAACATTTGTTATTGTTTGATTAACATTAATTATTTCACCACCATTCCCATTACTGGCCCATAAATTCTTACTCTTGTTTTTTACTATGTATTTTATTGCTATAACCACTGAAAAATTATTGCATGCAATGAAAAATTGAAGGTCAGCGAACGCATTCTAAACTCTCCAACATAACACAAATATGGAAAGGATGCTAAAAGGAACTGGAAGAAGAAAGAAAGTACTCACTTCAGAAAGTAATAAAGACGTAAGTCTTTTCTCCTAGCTTTATGTATAAACACTCTATTTTATTAAGTGAGGTAAGTATATGAACACTGAGTAGTATGAAGTGTGTAAGGGAAGAAGGGGGTAGAGGCGGAGGGGGCAGTTCAAAAGAATTCATCTTTACTACTGAGAGTAGCCCTATTGATTACAATGGGTCTTCTTGCCTTAGTAAAGTTAAGCACCTACATCAGTATCTGTCGCTTCAGGGTCCAAATGCTGTACAGCAGGATATGCCATCTGGTACAAATTTAACATAAAGAAAGCAAATCTTCAGAGACCAACCTGCAATCCACACAAAAGGTAGAAAAAGTTTGCCTACAACGTTGCTGTGATGGAATGCACCCCTGTACTCACGCCCTACACACCATTGTAATGATCTTTGTACAAAATATGTCTTGTAAGGTATCATATGAAAACTAACAACTGGCTGGTCAATATCATCATGGTGAAACGTATTCAGAAACATTATATGTAAAGTTATGAACGTAAGCTGAAATCATGACTGAGGTGTGCTTACCAGACAAGTCTGAGAGCAGGTAAATCTGCTTCTCAAAGACAAAGGACAAAGTGATGCCCTACTCAGGTGTCATTAAAGCTGACAGGCTATCACCTACCAAGTGGTCATTCTTTAGCAATTAAGGGGGGCAGGAACAAACAGATCTGATCTTAGCAAACAGCAGAATAAAACCTCTCCCCCACTAGACTCCTTGTCTTCTTCCTCTCAGGTGGAAAGAACTTTATCCAAGGGTCACTCTCTGGAAAATGAATTTCAAAGGGTGACTGAACTATAAAAATGAGAGGCAAAAACACCTTTAATTCTCTTTCTCTTTTCACCTAAAAAGAGGGAAGAAACAACCATTGGACCTTGGAAGCAGATCCTGACCTGAAACTTGATCGGCAATGTAACAAAAAACACATGGTAAGAACTTCACCATGAACAGAGTCTAGTTTGTTAAGTATAGAAAGTGTTTAATCTTTCTTTCTTTCTCTTGTAACCATTTCTAACTTTCTGCCTCATTATTTGTACTCACTGAAAATTCAATCTTTTTTTGTTAAATAAAAGTTTCCTTCTTTAGTCAAAAGTAAGCTACTGTTGAGGTTAAACTGGGCTGTGTGGTAATTCCATTTAAAAGGAGCAAGTTGTTGTATACTGTTCCCTTACAGGGAAAATGGACCTAAGACATCTGTGCTGCCCAGGAGAGGCTGGACAGTACAGCACACACATTTTTGGGGAGAAATTTGGGACTTGGAGTGTGTTGGGCTCACCCTGCAAGCAGTAATGAGAGCTGGTGGCAGCCAGCGAGTGACTGGATTGTGCTGACAGGCAGCTAGCATCAAAGCTGTTTGACCAGGCCTGTAGTCAGGGTGTGACTTGCATGCTGGGAAGCGGTTTGCAAGCAATGCAAGTTGGATGCTACAACAGCAAAGCATTGTGAGGTACCCAAAGTTGCAGGGCAGGCGTGACACAGCCTTTCCTTGTTTTGGATTGCACCCCACAATTTCAGTTGCATACAATTTTTATCAAGTATTTTTATTTCTAATTAAGATTGAGGTCCTATGGTGATAGGCACCATATGAACATGGTAAGAATCAGCCCTTGCCCTGAGGAGTTTACTATGTAAGTACCTGGAAAGAGTTATATATATGCTACACTTTATGTCCTTTGAAATTGATGGGACTTCTCAGAAAGCTCGAAGTTAAGCACATGCAGAAAATTTTTGCAGGTTCAGGGTTTAAGTAGCTAAGGCAGATAAAGTAGGAGAAAGAAAGTATTACCATCCCATTATGTATATTGGAAACAAAAAGAGAAAGACCAAGAGCTTAGCGTCCAAAGAAGTATGTGTGATGTTTTAACTTACGATTTGAAGGTCAGTGCTTCAAGGTATGAGTCTAAGTCTAATAACAGAGTGGATTTTGTTGGGGTTGCCAACATTCCAAGATTGTGTCAGTCTCTCCAAGAATTAGAGAGTAATCTTTAATTACACATTGGCATGTGATGAAACCTCCAGGAATATATCCAACCAAAATTGGCAATCTTAGGTTTTATAGATGGATGCACCCATTCCTCAGCTAGATGCTTATTCTTACTTGGGATCCACAACCAGGAGCCCTCTCCTGGAGTCAGTGGTCTGACTTGTGTGTGGAGTTTGACATGCTCAGAGCATACTTACTGGATCAGGCCCTATCTCCAGTGGATTTGAGGATCAAGCTGAGGCTTAGAGGTGAAAGGCATCCAAAGGCAGGAACAAAGGTGTCTAAGGGACTTTTACAGCAAAAATTTAGAGACCAAGTGAGTTAGGATGAAGCTGAGCTCTGGGGTTGGAGATTGCAGTGGTGCTTAAGTGTCTCTATGGATCTTGACCTTACTGTAAGGAACCTCGTTGCCTGCCCTAGGTCTTGCTCAGTACAGGTACTACTCAACATAGGGATAGAAGTATCAAGACCATAACCTTGTGGAGTATTCAAGGCTTGCATCAAAAATCTTGTCATGTGATAATTTCATTTTAAAGATTGTCAGACTTTGTGAAACTTCACGATATGCTTGTCAAGGCAATTTCACATGTCTGCATGTGGTATTACACCACTTACTTATTTACAATATTTTAAAAGAGAAAATGTTGCTATTCACAAACTTAAAGTGTTCAGGTACCTGAACATGTGCAAGAGAATCTCACCACCACCTTGGCCAGGGAGCAAGTGAAGAGGAAGATAAAATGGAAAGACAAAGAATGGAGGGTACCATATGGACATAGTTCTGAGGGCTTTTTATTCATTATTTTTTAATATGCCCTTGACAGAAATTTTCACGGGGAAAGTGTCTTTAAAAAGGAAAAGAAAAATAACCCTCTTAGGCAACCCTTAACAGGGGAGGCATAGCTCAGCAAAGGGCCAAAGAGGCACAGCATAATTTCTGCAGTAAGGACACGATCTCTGCCTGAGTGAAGGATGTTGTTACATGCAACATAACATAGCCAGTGTTGCAGATCATACCTCCCGCAGGCCGTAGCATCAGTTTGGCTCACCAATGTAATCACAGTCCAAATTTGTTTACTTTTGTGTTTCATATTAACATGAAGGACATGAAGATGCCCATATAATTTTGTTCAATTAGCTGCCTTTCATTATAATCCAGCAAATACTAGTATGGAGTAGAAGTCCCAGGTATTACAAGAATGATCTCCCAAAGCTTCCAGAACAGACATAACATAACCAAGGAAGAGGAATGACAGTCCTGGGATGCAGGCATTGGCAATCAGGATCTCTAATTTCTATTTCTTAGTCCATCAAACTCCACACATGAAGTTGGCCAAATCTTGTCTGTTCCTTCATCCTATATAAATGGGGTATGCACTTCCCAGTTTGGTGCTCGTTACTCTAATAACTGAGTACGTCACACAAAGACTTTAAATCCATAACTTACGCAAGCTTCCCTAAATGCCATTTGCTGACCAGGATCCCCAAACTCTCAGAAGATACTGGCATATACTACATACGCCATTGTGACAGTAAGACTGCATCCAACCACTGCAACAAAGTTTGATCTCAAAATACAAGTTTGGAATTCAAAGACACCTGATGTGGAAACTGAACACAAGCTAAGGTGTCAAACTATATGGGCATACAAAATGAAAAGGAACAGTTACTCCCATTAAACATTTGAAGATTTAAGAAATGGAAGAATTTAGAATCCAACTACAAAAATAAATCAAGTTCTGAATAGTGGATTTGACAACTCAAATCTAGAAGATTCGCATTTCAATGTTATCTGTCCTTCCGTACCTACTCTTCCCATTTCTCTGGTGCATCCCATAGTCACACCTTGTTAAACCTATATTGGGAGCTTTCTAGTATACAGTGGGTCTTATTATTTATATAAACAAACATAACACTATAGGACCCTGACCCTTGATTGGTGTATCGAGCTACAAAAGTAATATATTGTGAATCATAAATCTTCAATCTGAATTAGGGAAAAGGAAATGAAGTTAACAAATAATTGCAAAAACACACTAACACATGAAACCAAGAAAATACAAGTTGCAGATTTATTATGCATTAGGAAGCTTAACTTAAATACCAAACTACATAGTACAAAAGGTCTGTTATTTCTGCTCAAGGTGGGACAAGTTTCAAAATATATAATTTTTTAAAATTCATTCAATCAATACACAATCCTTTATAAAAACTGTATATCTGCCAGTCCCCTCATTGCATTTATAAATACAAGATTTACACAGCACCCCATCTGGAAAAAGTTAAAACTCCTTACAAATATCTACATATATTTCATACATACAAAACATTCATAGGAGTACTTTGTTAAAGTCAGGTTTTGTTTAATGGTTCATTTACACTGCAACAAAATACATATAAATCTGTATAATTTTTCATAAAATGTCTAAAAATTAGCACAATACTTTGTAGACATTGAACTTCTTTAAAGCATCTTTTAGAAAGAAACTTAATATGCATATTTCCTTGAAATTCAGCAGGTGAGAGATTGATATGAAGGCTAAATGAGAATAAATGCACACTAAGTAGCAGTTAAGGCAGGGGTGAAATTAGTGGGAAGAGTTATTTCATACAGCAGATCAGAGTGACAAAATGCAATAAATACGCACCAGTCTTCATGAAAGATTCCTCAGCATCCAGTTAACTAGCCCCCACACAAACTAAGAATGTCTCTATTTGTGGTGCTATTCAGTAAATCACTAAAATCATTTTCTTCTAACAGAGTACTGATGCCATCAATGCTCACAGGTGTCAACTGGATTTTCTTTTTAACCTCTTCAGGTCAGACACGCTTCTGGAATGTGGTTTTAAGACTTGACTAATAAGAAAAAGTTGGCATACATGATCCCTCATCTGTAAAAAGTAATTGTGTAGTTTTATCAACACCCTAAGGAGTCTATTGGATTTTGTATTACTATAGGATACAAATATTGAGCATATGGTTCAGGAATTTGAATAAGACCTTTATCCATCAGCTATATTTCAGATATTAAAACTGTACAGATTGGATGTATGGCCCTGTGTAGCCCTCAGAGATTTGGGAGGGACCAAAGAAAAGGCTTAGGAAATGCAAAATTTAACCTTTAACTATTTTGGCAGGAACTACAGTCTGCCTCAAACCTACTTATTTTGTGTATATTGACTTTGGGAATTGAATGTTCAAATTGTTTTATTACATGTTGTTCTCTGCAAAGTATGTGTATTTAGGTTTTCAATCCAACATCAGAGCTTGAGATGGTAACTGCAGTTACACTTCAGATACAGGGGGAAAAGACAAACCTTACCTTGCCTTAGTACAGAAAACAAAACACCACAGTAAATGTTTGATAGAATGAACCCAAAGTGGACACCAATATCCACACAACACCATGTGTGGCTTTCCTTTACACATGGCTCCCCCTTCCTTTAAGAGGCCAGATGCTCACTGCATTCTGTCTTGTCTTCTGGGTTCACAGCTCAGTGCATGGATTTTGCTTTACAGCCTCTTCTTTCAAAGCTAACCTTCATACACTGCTGTCTTGCAGCAATGGTTCAATATCCTCATCACTGCCATGATCTGGGTTGTTACTCTGGGCACTGCTGATACTGTTGCAATGCTTCTTGGTACAGCTGGCTTTACTGTGCTCAGGAATGAATAAGGCAACCAGAAAAGCTAGAAGAACTGCACATGCTCCAAACAGGAAAGGTGGGCCAGGGATGATAGCTCTCTGCAACAAAACACACAAATCAGAAAAGTATGAAACAAATATCTACTGGATTAGAAAATTATACCACTACATCAGGAGGTGGTAGGACAACAGCTGTTTACTAAATGTATAAATAACTGCATGCTCAGTTTGTGTGCGCATTACAACTAGCGCTGGCTGAAAATTTCAGTGAATGCTTCACTCCCTGAAAAAAGTTTAATTCAACCAAGAAGTATTTGTGAATTCATATCAAGTTCACCAAGCTATGACAAAGCCCAAAAATCAACATGTTTGTCAAACACACACTTCATTTCAACCTGACTTGAAAAATTTCATTTTGATTTTAGGTATTGTGACAGAAGTAAAGGTCTAGATCCACAAAACGCTGTGGGTGGCAAGGAAGAGATGAACAGTATCTGCCTTATAACTTTCAACCCAGCATACTCTCCTGGGATATGAGACCCAAACTCCATCCCCTCCACTGTGAAGAAAGGAGCTGAACTTGGGTTTCCCATGTTGCAGGCGACTGACCTAGTCACTGGGTTATGGGATACTGAGGTGCATCTCTGTTTCTACAGCTGAAGCTATTCTATTTTATCTTATCTAGTCATTGATAAAGGGACCAGAACTTGGGTCTCCCACATCCTAGGTGAGTGCCCTGACCATCAGACCGGAAAGTCACTTTCATTCTTTCCCTGGCCCAATGACAATGACTTAGTGTCACTCATACCGTTATATCCCATACCCCAATGAATGGGGCACTCACCTGCAATGTATGAGTCCAAAGTTCAAATCCCTTCTCCACAGTAGATGAGAGAGATTAGGAGGATGGAACCTGGGACTCCCACACCTTAGGACGCTAACCAAACCACTGGACTAAATGTTATAAAGGAGGTCCTCTTTCCTTCCCTCCCTGCTTTTTTGTGAATTTAGCCCGCATTGCTTTTGTCAAAGGGTCCAAAAGCAATGTTTCATTTTGACTTAAAAATGGACAATTTTTTTTTGACTTTTCAATTTGCTGAAAAAAATTATTTCAGTCTGATCCAAAATGAAAATTTCCATTTTTCAGGATTGCCAGCAAAACAGAAGTCCACTATTCACTCAGTTCTATTTACAAATATGCATGCAAAGGAATTCACTCTCTGGAGTCTTTTTTAACATTGACCTTAAATTTGCAGAAATTCTCTGATACAACAGTTTATGCACAAACAATAGTGACTAACAGCAGAAATAAGCATGCACTTAAAATCCTTGCTGCTGACAGATATGCTTGCACTGAAGCGTGTAAGTCAGGAAAGTTTCAACTTCTGGTTAAGAGGCTAATACTTTGAGATTACACTCAGAAGTACAACTGCTCAATTAGCATCTTTCATTTTAGATAAAACTGAAAAAATTGAATTACAGAAATATTATTGTTCAGGCATCTCTGAATCTAGTTTATATATAAAAACCCAAACTCCCTGAAATGTTTACTAAATGTAAAGAATAACAGCACAGGCTAAAGTACTGCTGAGGTAATGCACTGTATCTGAAGTACGATAATTTGATATTTGAAGTTAATCCATCGTGTTTGTAAGAAGTTGATATTTTTTTTAAATATCACAGTATAATACATAGATATAGATTATAGTAATATTCATAGACCTTTATATAAACACAACATTTATAAGTTTAAGCTACCTGATATCAACTTTAGGCACATATTTAGCTTCTTTAAAATTAGGATACAAAACCATAAACAAGTGTTTGTAATTTTGTTTGGTCAATGAAGACCTTCCCTGGATTTAAAAAAACGTATTTGCAACCCAGCACACAAAAGCCATGAAGGGAATGCAATCAGTCTAATTTTCCTGCCTGAACATAAATTGCAAGAAGTAACCCTAGCATAAATGGGAAGGAGAATTTTAAAACCAAGTTTTACTACTTCAGAGTGTTTAGTAACCATAAGGAATGTTTCCCTTTGAGATGGAGGGGAATATTTTTAGCTGCAGGTCCCTGAAGTTAGGCACTTAAATGCATTCCCTGTCTTTCAAAAGGTACTGTGCACACAGGAACCCGAAGGCTGAAATATACTGCTGTGAACTTCACTTGTACATTCTAAAGCCTGGTATACACTAGCAATTTTGGGGGTGCTCCCATTGTTGTAGCTCCACTGCACGGAGTACCAGTATAGACAGCAGAGCTCACCATGTTGTCTAGAAATGTTCTGAGCAAGGGTAGACAACAGTGGAAAAATGCCTGAACACTGCCTATGCCAGCACTCAGTGACAGCGCAATTGTGGAAAGTTACCTGAAAATTGCTAGTGTAAATGCAGCCTTCCCTCTTAAGGCTCCATGCTCTGTAGTGCAAGCCTTCCCCTGAAGCAGTTATTCACAGGAGAACTAAAAGCAAAATTAAAACATGTTTTTGATTTGATTGTTTCTTTATGATGCATAAAGATGCTAAAACTTGTGTAAAAATAGTATATTAAACCCACCTATATTTTTGTATTGAACCGAAGTGTCAGATCTTTCTCTCAGCCCAAACAGTGTCACATTCAGAAGTCACTGGAGACTCAGGGGCTGTCTTACTTCTTAATTTCCCGGCTTTTGTAATTTTTGGTCCATATGTTTCGAAGTATTTTTAAATGTGGTTGTTCTTTTTGGTTTTTTTTTTTGGGGGGGGGGGGGAAGGGGAGTTTGAAAGCACTGAAGTCCTTTCATGTGGTTTAATTAAACCAATAACACAACAGAATAAATTCACACTCCAGGAATTCTCCCCTATTAATAGGAGAATGAAAAGAGGAAAATATTTGAACATATGCTTTCTTCATAACTATTGTTCAGCAGATACCAGGATGTTATGGGACTTTCAACTATCAGACAGGAAAATAAAATTACAAAGCAAGCATCTCAGTAGTTATACAGAAGTCCAAAGGAGAACTATCTTACATGTCCCAAGTAATACATGTGCTCAACTATTTTGCAGGATTGGGATTTAACTGCCTGCAAAATTCAAACTGCTAAAAATAATTTCTCTAGAAGTGAAAGAAAGTATTAAATCCTTTTTTAAAAAGGACTATTAAAATATGATCATGAAAGGAAACTTATGCCAGGCTTTAGCTCAAAATTAATTTTTCAGTACAAAATTGTAAAATACTGAATATTACTGAAGGCTGATGACAACTGTAGTTTAGTGGAAATGTTGATTAACCTGTTATATAGCACCCTAATTATTTTGGTAATCAGAACACTAAAAGTTATTTAATAAGTGGCTGAAAAAAGCCTTTTTTCTGGCAAGGATGTTCTGATGACTGGGCAAATACCAAACCATGTTACTGTTTTTAAGTCACAAATGTGTCATTTTCCCATCTTTGTGGCAATATTTTTCATTCTTTGTCCTCCAGGAAAGCTTGTTCTGAAACTAACATTGCACTTCTCAAAATAGTGTCCGACTAGACCTGTGCAAGGGAGGGGTCGTCGTCTTCACAAATTAGATGTTTCAGAACCACGTACAAGCAAAGGCTCTTTCAATCCTTGCAGCAAGGTCCTCCTTCATACAGGTCTCCGTAAGGAATCAGCAAATGAGCAAGTGCTCCGTGGTCTGGATTTCACCACTTTTGTATGTATATGTATCATTTAAGTAGCTCCATTGGATCATATTAGTCTTTGATCTACCAGTTTGCATATGCAAGTGGTTGAGCCATCACCACTTTGACCAGTCTGTATCAGCCCCTCCAGGAATATCCTCCTAGGGTTCCAAATCTGTTTCAGTGTTACTAACAATTTTAATGGGAGGGGTAAAGAGTGGAGATCACTTGTTTCACATCATAAATCAGTTTTAAGAATTTGAAATCAGACACATTTTGCCACAGCTATCCCTATCCACAGTGGAAACTGAAAAGAGGTTCACGACTATGGGGTATGTTGATTCAAGTTATCTTCTTTCTAGTCTTCACTGGCAAAATGGGAGGCTAAGAATCACTGCTGTCAGCCAAGTGTCAATGGGATTGCCCAGGCTGTCGTCATCTTTGCAAGTTTCCAAGGCCTCCAAAGATTTGAAGATAAATTTTAAAAAGAAACTTACATTTGCACAGTAAGACTGTTCACAGGCTTCAGTTAAGTTCCCCGGAAAGGAAACCTTAACTTCCAGGACTAATAACCTTGACAGAAGATTTGATAGGGCTAAGTCCCATATCACACACATATATACAGGTGGTAAAAAAAATGTTCAAGCTCTGTGAAAGATGGTATTTTAACACTGGAGCCTAATAAAAGCAACCGTCTTGGACAGAGAAACACAACTGATATTGGAAAATCAAATTCTGACACAGAATGTGAGTGTATTCTGGTCCCAACAGAGAAAGCAACCCCAAATCTTTTTGATTGTACGGAAAAGGCAACTTTTTACTGGAATTAGACTCCAGAAAAAATCCTATGTGTACACAGAAAAAAAATTTACAGGTTTCTCAGTATAATGAGGGGAAATCATCACTGAGACCAGTGGCACACGTGCAGGATACTAAAATTATATTCTGCTCTGTGAAACCAAATCTTCAGAATAAGAGAAGCTCCTTTTACTTAGAAGCATGCTCATAATCACCGGCAACCGGAAAATCTATTGTGGATGACCACAGAAGCAAACATGTTAAAATATTGAAAATTCTGCAAAGTGCACTTTGTTAATTTAGTCTGACAAGTGTACCTTAGTTTTATGTATAATATACTAATCAGTGTAATGTGGAATATTCTACAAAGGAAATGAAGTCTTAGTAATGTAAGATCTTAATACATCAATCTACTGTTAAATATTTTATTTCAACTGCACAAAGATCATTAGGCCTCTTGGAAAAACAGGGTTTTCAGATGAGACATGGAAGAAAGTGAGGGCATGGCTAAATGGGTCAGCATAAAAAGATTGCACAAAACGCCAAGAGAAAGAGCAGTAAAAGACAAGTGAGACAGGCTTTGATAAGAGTGAAGGAATAATAAAAAGATGAGGTAGACGGGGACATAGGCGAGAACAAGAAGCTTATGAGATGGACAAGAGGAAGACAGCAAAGGCATTTCAAAAGCAATAGTTTAGCGTTACTGGAGGGAATCAAAAGGGGGTCACAAGGCATTAGTGAAAAATGTCACAAAATGCAAGTCTCTATTAAAGCATATTTTTCTAGGATGTCCACATTTAAAAAATGGTTGTAGTGTGTTTTGTTATTACTATAAAAGCTATATGGTAGAGTTTTTTCATGCATAATCAGATTTGTACTGTCACATTCAAGAGGAAACTGGCTGTAATTAAATAAACCAATTCTTTTAGTCTCCCCATCAGCAATAAATCAGACATTTTACTGTGGCACATAGAAAAACCATAGCTGCGCACAAAGTTTATTCTTATGTCAAAAGAAGTTTATTGACTCCACTATAATAAATAAAAGCAAAGCTACTGCCTTGGCTTCAACAACATCTGTTACCTACTTTGCTGCTGGCTTTAAAGTTCTCGCATGTAATTAACAGAAATAAAACTGAGTTTAGGAACACATTCCAGGAGATCAAGATTAAGATACTTTAGTCATCCAAATCTGATATTTCTGACTGAAAACCAACGGAAGACAGCCATGAATTTACCTCCTCACTAGGATCCTGCATGGTGCTCTTATCAGAACTCTGGACAGGTGCCAATTCACTGAGCTCCACATGGAAGAGAAAGAATATAAAGCCATAGAGAGCTGGTCCAAGGCCATTACACAGACCTCTGATTCCTGTTATTATTCCTTGGACCACACCTGTGAAAGGACAAGGTAACAGTAGTGAAGAAGGCAACCTTTTCATCAGCCATCCCTAATTTTTATGTATTATACAATAACCCAAAGCTTCTCTTAATTATTGTTCAATTCTAACCTTCTCTTCCACAAGATAGAGTTTTAAGAAATGCCTTCAGGGAAGGTTAGCTGGATTTTAGTTGGCTTCCACATTTAGTTTACTCAATACATTAATGTGCTACTAGCAATATTTTCAATTTTGAAATGAAAGGCTCAGAGTTAGAATTTATCAACATTTCCCAGCTATTATGGGTGAGAGTTCAGCCTCCATGCTCTCCCTAACTCAACTCGTCTCCACACCTATACTGAACAAAAGAGGCTTACGATGGAATTCGCCTTAGCCAAAAGATAATTAGCCTTGGTTATAAACAAACAAGTACATTTTTATCTGCAAAATACTCCCAAGCAAGCTATGGACCAATGTTTTGTTCTCCATCAATAACACCCTGCTGTTGTCTGATCCTCCTCAGATAAATCTTATTCCTGCTCCAACTCAGGGGTAGTTCAGGAATGGCAAAGTACTGAATTAATAAAGGTTTTGCCCACATTTGTAGCAGTTTCTGACTGATACCAACTTATATATTATCACTAATAAATGTGATTATTAAGCATTGTGTGTATATGACAAAAGGAAGGCAATCTGTCTTGATGCGCTTACAAACCAGAGAGACATGAACAAAATGTAGATCTTCAGGGTGGTGCAAACTATTTTTAAATTATGTGGAGACCATTTTTACTGACATGGGTAGTATAAAATCAGGGAAGGTGTGATTCCCATGGGCGCTGTAACAAAAAGAAAGCTTTACTGAGTGCAAGTCACTTAGTTTTGTTTAATTTATGTTTGGTTTTGGGGCAGTTATCTGTCATTAAAACTACTGTTTCCTCCCCAATAGGTGTCATAACTTCACTCTGGAATTACATAAGTTCTTTCACATACAGTTTTCTAGTGGCTCTGAATGAACATGCACAGCTGTATTTCCCCCTAACTTCCACAGAATTTTCCCCTGCTGCTTTTAACTGTTTTTTGCTTAAAAAACTATTCCTCCCACAAAACAAGAACCCAATAACCAGAACACCTCCTTTGAAACTTAGTTCACTCTTAGAATGTAATCACTGTAAACTATGTTAGCTTAGAGAAAATATGACCATCAAATGTGCACAAATACCACCTTTCCCAACAGAAGACTGCTTCCTAAGGCTATACTGTTTCTTTATTTTTTGTCTCTCTCATTCTATTTTATTGTCCTCTCATTTCTTTGTTCTAACTTTTGATTGTAAATCCCACAGGGCAGGGACCTGATAGTTTAAAGCACCATGGCACTATAAAATATCCCTCATGTTTCATCAGTATCAACTGCTGATTTTTCCACTTTAAAGCAAGTGCAGGTTTTACCTTTTCTACAACTCACTTTTTCAACTTACCATTTGGAATAAACATACATGCACACACCCCACCCTTTCTACCCTTGCTTCATTATTCATTTTTTCTGCTTCCCCAGAGAGAGCTATTTAAAGTTTCCCTTTGCTCTTTTTAAATGAAACACCTTCTTCCCTGGCAAGAGGAGCAAAGAGAAAATGTTTCTAGTGTATATAAAGTAATAAATCAGATAGTAGGAAAATGGGGACTTAGCTGCTAAGAAAAAGATGGTACTGATACATTAGTGTTGGTTGTTCAGTTATAGAATACTTTTTAAAACAAGGGGAAAGGAAAAAGCATGAAAGTTACCGTAGCAAGTGACTTCTTTTCTAGCATCTTTAAAGAGAATTATGTAAAGTGATGACTGCACCGACCAGAACAATGCTTTTTAGGAAATAATGAAAGGCAAGTATGCCTTATGGACATCGCTCTCTTCATAATGCTGAGACACAAACTTTCATTCCTACTTACAAAAATTAATTACCTCCTTTGTCATCTTATTTGAAGAGCACAGATAGATAGGTATTATGGTTTTTAAAAAAGAAAATCAGTCCAAGGAAGATAATTTTTCAGGTGCACAAATATGAATTTACTGAACTTACCTTGTTGATCTGATTCTGCATTTCGTGAAACCAGAGCACTGATTGCTGGAAATGTAATACTTGACATAGCTGCTACAGCTCCTGCTGCCCACATCATCCTGTGTGGATTAAATACATATTTTGTTCAAAACACAAAGTAGCAATATTTTTAGGTACAAAAGGATTTCCCTAATCAAGCAAGAA